>CM034305.1:80791418-81991418 GCA_019925795.1 Dendrobium chrysotoxum | reverse complement strand
TCTCCCTTGAACTGGCGGCCTCTTCTCATCAAATCCCCCCTAGCCGGCAGCCAAGAACCCACCTCCACCTCCTCCTAGCCACCGGCCAAGACCCACCCCACCTCCTCCTAACCGTCGGCTATCTCCCATCCTCCCCCTCACGGCCGAACCCCCACCACCACCCCAACTCCAAGCGGCCACCACTTCCTCCACCTCCAAACCGCCAGCCACCAAGTCTTGCCCTCCCCCCCCCCCATCCGAACTTCATTACTTTCCTAAAATAACCTTATTTATTTGGGAAGATTTTGAATTTCAAACTCTTTCCTAAATAACATAACCCATCTTAGGAAACCACCCCAATCCATTCAAATCAAAAATTAATTCAGATTTAATTCAATTCCCATATTCATTGAACTTAAACACCCTCTTCCCCCTCCCTCTTTGGCCGGCCCCCTCTCCCTCTCTCTCACCTAATTAATAACTCCATTAAGGCTCCCTCAATTAAGCCCTCAATTCCTCAATTAGCATTTCCCCATTGGCTGAAATTAAATTCAACAATTTGAATTTGATTCCCTCCAATTTCAAATTCAAAATTCTGAAATTGAACCCCTTGCCCCATCCCCTCCAAATCTGACCTTTATTTCCCCACGATTTTCCCTCCTAAAGCGAGACCCCTCAACCTAGAGTTGTTGGCCAAGGATTCCAACAACCTATTCCTGTTGTTCCGCCTCCCTTAACCACCCAGCTGGCTGTCACGACAATCCCAGCTAGTTGTCCAACAATTTCCACAGATCTCCCTTGCTGTCCTGTCATCCGGATCAGGCCAGTCTGCTGTCCATCCATCCGAAATCTATTCAAGTGCTGTCCATACGTCTTAAAGGTGCAGGAGTGCCACCCAAGACTTGGAATAAGGGTTCGTGTTGCTGTCTTCTCTCCACCGGCACCCCAAAACGTCTACACCGAAGCTTCGTATCTTCTTTCTTTGGATAAACTCTTCCCCTTGTCCTTTACCTACTTACTCTCCCTTGATTGTGGCATCTCAAAGGTTGTGTAAGCTTTCTCCGCCTCTACCAATTATTACAAAGAGTTGAGTGAGGGATTTCTTTCATAGTGACTAATCTAGATATTAATTGTGGGATTCTATTTGAAAACTTTCATGTGCTGCATAGTTTGATTTAAATGATTATTTTGGTGCTCCTAAATGATTAAGCGTGTTATTTGGCCTAAGCTACGTCACCCCTCATATTGCTTTTGATATTTGTTTAAATCTCTGAAGTAAAATAATTATTGTTGCTATAATCTAAGGCGTCTAACTTCAACATTATATTACTCACCCGCATATAGTTCTACATCATAAGTTGATGTGTCATACTTTAAAACTATGGGAGAGAGTTATGGAGCATAGGCTACGACGTGATACTAATGTTTCTCAAAGTCAATTGGGATTCATGCCAGGTAGGTCTGCTATGGAAGCCATACATTTATTGAGAGGTTTGATGGAGAAGTATAGAGAAAAAAAGGAAGATCTTCATACGATATTTATTGATTTAGAGAAAGCATATGACAAAGTTCCAAGAGAAGTGCTATGGAGAGTTCTAAAAAAGAAAGGGATTAATAATGCTTATATTCAAGTCATAAGGGATATGTATGTTGGAGCTATTACTTGTGTTCAAACAGAAGGTGGTTTGACCAAGTATTTTCCAAATTCAGTTGGATTACATCAAGGATCAGCCTTAAGCCCATATCTTTTTGCTTTAGTCATGGATGTTCTTACTAGAGATTTGCAAGAGGATGTTCCCTGGTGTATACTTTTTGTTGACGATATTCTTCTTGTTGATAAGATTAAAGAGGGAGTTGAAGTTAAACTTGAATTATGGAGGTCAACCTTAGAGTCTAAAGGTTTTTGTTTGAGTAGATCTAAAACTGAATACATTGAGTGTAATTTTTGTAGTAATAGATCTAGTGGGGGGTTTGTGACTTTGAGCGATCAAGTCATTAATAAGAGTACACGTTTTAGATATCTTGAGTCTATTGTTCAAAGTGATGGTGAAATAGATGGGGATATTATTAGTAGAATTCAAGTTGGATGGATGAAGTTGAGGAATGCATCGGGCTTGTTGTGTGATAGAAAAGTACCACTCAAACTTAAGGGAAAATTCTATAAGATGGTGGTTAGACCTGTAATGCTTTATGGCGCAGAATGTTGACCATTAAAAGAGAAGCATAATATTAAGTTAAGTGTTGTAGAGATGAGGATGCTCAGGTGGATGAGTGGCTTTATTCTTAGAGACAGGATACGAAATGAGCATATGCGTGAAAAGGTTGGAGTAGCTCCAATGGCATATAAGATTAGAGAGAGTCTCCTTAGATGGTTTGGTCACATAAAACGGCAGCCTTCCGATGACCCGATTAGGAGAGTAGATGTATTAGATTTAACCTATGTTAAGAAAGGTAAAGGTAGACCTAAAAAAACTTGGTTAGAAAATATTAGAAATGACCTTTCTTTATTAGATCTAAATGAGAATTTGCTCTTAACCGGACACAATGGAGAAAAAGGATTCATGTAGTCGACCCTACGTAGTGGGATAAAAACTTGATGTTGTTGTTGTTGTATAGTTCTTTAATATGAAGCTGGAAGTCTGGAGTACTAGATCCCATAGCAATAGAGTTGAGGAAATGTAGTTCCAATGATGATATAAAAATAAGGGCATAATTACATAGAAAGTTTATATAGCATAGAATGGGCTTCATATTGATCCCCTTTCACTTCAATAAGGTTTCTAGTGTTTTTTGAAATTTATTAGAAATTACTCAATTAGTTTTTTGTCTTCAACTTGGCACCCATACCTGAACGACTTTAGCCAATTATTATTAGTTTGTGAGTGAATGTTACACATTGCCATCTCATAAGACCGCCACATTCTCTTAGAATTTTGAATCCTTCAATCTAACTTATAAAAAATAGAGAAAAAGAGAGAAGAAAATATCAAAGGATTAAACTGTGAATTCTCAATGATCAAGATGAACGAAAATGTAATCAAAGGATGCGAGCCAAAAATCCTTGGCAAATGTGAGATAGAGCCTTACCTAGAAATCCTCGACAAATATGACAAAATATCTCAAGTAAAAAGGGAAAATCTTAATGGATTAAACTGTGCATCCGTTTCAAAACATTAGCTAAGAATAACAAAATATACTCAAAGGATGAGAGCAAAAAAAAAAAAAACAAACCTTGGCAAATGCTAGCTAAAGCCTTACTAAGAAACTTTTGAAAATCTCAAGCAATAAAAATAAATAAAATATAGGACAGCAATGATAAGAATACTTAGAATTAGTATTTGTGGTTCCTCTTTACAAAAGCTTCTCAATTTTGACTCTCAAATTCATAAGAAGTTATGAATTTCCTCATAGGAGGAACAAGCATGCAGGGAGCCAAAGTGTGCACTTGCAAGAAAGCCATATTTCATCACAAAAAGATCCCTCATATGAGCTTATATTGTAAGGGTATTTTAGTTATTAAAAGACTTTCTAACATGACTGTCATAATAGGGACCTATACGTAGTGTCATTTAATCTCAGGAATCAAAGTGTAATGTTTTTAAAAATATGGACCAACGTAAAATATGATCTATACCTCAAGGACCTACGTGCAATCTAACTTCAAAAATAACGATGAGTTGCTCTAACTTTCTCTGTTTGACCGCCAGTTTTTTTCAATCCATTGACTCAAAACAAATTGCAAACTATGAATTTAGGCACTGTTGTTTTGGATGTAGTTACAAAAATATTAGGAACTAATTATTATTTTTTTGAATGAGTTTGTTATAATAATGGAACGTGCTACTTAAAATTTAAATGTGGGCATTGAAGGATTCCTACAACCAACATCCACATTCAAACTTCAAGTAACCAAATACATTGTTTTAGTAATAACTTTCAAATCAACAGTAACTAGATCCATTATTTTAGTCATTACATTCAAAGGTGCAACAAACAGATTCATAGTTGGACTTAAAACTACTTTTTCAAGTCAATGGACTAAAATATTTTGTGGTCAACCGTAGGATCTTAGATAAAAGTCTACTAAAAATAATTTAGAACTTGGTGTAATTATTACAACAACAAATATTTTTGTATTATAGATTAAACAGAACACAATGGAAAAAAATAATTCATGTAGTGAGATCTATGATGCACTGACACTTCTCAAAGAGGCGTGCAGTGTCCGACACGTATCTGACACGACACGCGTCTGACACTCCTCCGACACGTGTCAAACACGCCGAAAATGTGTCCGATTAAAAAAATATTAAATACAAATTGGACACACGTGTCCGACACGTGCATCTTAAATATTATGATTTTTTTCAAAATATAATTTCTTGTATTTAAAATTTTTACTTATTTAAAATATAAAAACTAAATTTCTTATTTCCTATCTCCTATCCACAACACCAAATCAATCGTTCGCACTTAATACCCCATTCATCGAATATTTTCATTTTCATTTCTCTTTGGCAGTGAAGGTATTTTCATCTCCTCTCTCGATGGCTGATAAATGTCATCGACGCCCGACTCTCGACATCCTAATTAATCATTTTAAGCATAAATTTTAGATAAATGACTTATTATTTCTAAATTATTTTTAAAATTATACTTATTTAATTTTTATACACTATTTTTAAAATCTAAAACTATAATACCGTGTCCAACCCGTATCCGTGTCCTATATTTTCGATAATTGACGTGTTGCGTGTCCGTGTCGTGTCGTATCCGTATCGCCGTGTCCGTGTCTGTGCATCATAGAGTGAGATAAAGGCTTAATGTTGTTGTTGTTGTTGGATTAAACAGAGATTAAGATCAAACACAATAACAACATAACATGCCACATCCCTTCATTTTTCTAATGTTCGAGGTCGTCACTCTCCTCTAAGAGACGAAAATAATAATATATTAACAATTCCATTATCTTGAATATGGGTAGCAACTATTAAGATATGTTTGCGAAAATAAGAGTGTTTTAGTTGTCGATCAGCTACCAACAACATAATCAAATAATAAATTATTTTTAAATTCAACAAAAATAATCTAACATGTGAATTTTTCATGCTAAAACAACCATTTTAACTACATGAGCCTCCAAATTCAACATATGCCACATACTACAACCACCACCACCATAATCATCATCATTATCCTCATCCCAATTATTTACACTTAGCATTATAAATCCTCAATTTTTCATTTATTTTTGTTACACAATGCGTAAGCCATTAATCTATTGTGCTCAACTCTTTTTGGACTTCTAGCCATATCAGTTTTCATCTATCATTTATCTTCCTAATCTTTTCAATAGTTTTATATATTCATCTGATTAGGTCATCCTAATCATCATAACATACACTCAAACTATTTAAGTCTATGTTTCATTATTTTATCTTCAAATGCAAACCCAATGGTCCCTTTAATTTAGTCATTTGTTGCTTTACGTTTCCTAATTTCACCACACATCCATAAGAACATTCTCATTTATGCCACAATGATCTTGAAAATCAATAACTTCTTGACCGTTCAACACTCGAATTCATACACATCATCAAATAAATTGCAATTTTTGAAATGCACCTTTAAGTAGTTTTGATATTCTCTTACACTACACTACATCATACTATATTATATAATATATAGGTCTACATACTATATATTAAAAGAAACCAGAGGATTGAAAATAACAAAATGGATGCCATGAGAATGCTCCATTTTAAATGCTGTTCTCTCCTATTTTATCATATTTGAAAAATTATAAGAGAAAGGAAAACAACTCATTCAAGTATTTCAAAATTTTAGAAAGGGAGGAAGCTATCTTATCCAGGAATAGATACCATTTCAAAATAGAATCATGGAATAGTGGCTACTCAATGTATGGTTGAACTAATAAGTCTTTCAAATTATTTTTAAGAAAGTAGCATCGGAATTTGAAGATATTATTATATTATTTTTAAATTGTTTTTTTTCCAAATTTCTTGACTTATTTGAGTTATGATATCACAAAGCATGATACAGATTCTCCATAGTTGCATTTAAAACAACAGATTTGTAATATTAACATATAAATTTATAAAGCTACTTTATATTTTTAACTTCATAAAGATTTATTGTTGTTTATTCTTATTTTTTTAAGAAAATAAGAAAAAATATAAAAAGATAAGATATTTAAATGAATTTTTCAATATAGGCTATATGTGAATGAGTGTATGCCAAGATTCAATAAGAGCATTTTAAATGTCTAATTGAATAATCATTCCACAAGGTAACTATGGAGCTATATCTTATCATAATCAAAGATATATTTTCTTAGCCCGGCATTGTGGGGTTTCTATCTTGTTGCATAATAATACTCCTAAGGCACTTCTTATCTTAATCACCCAACTTTAATTTTTAAAGTTATAACTTCATCTATATTATATTAATCTATATATATAATAGATCCAAGATGCTTAAACGTTTAAAGAAATAATAGCCACCAAAAAGTATCCTAAATGTTCATAATTTGGCACTCATGAGGTTGACTGATATTCTTTTCATCACAATAATTCAAGGGAATTGCAAAACTGAAACATATTAACATAAGCATATATAAGGTAATGTTGCATGCATAAATAAGTGGGCATATGGGTACTTGGATACATGAACGCATCCAGAGAAATTTAAATTGATTTACAAACATGTACACATATACACACACAAATACAAACATGTATATACAAAATAATACACATACTTGCATACATATACACATACAGTAAACTGCATACAAATGTAGACAATGCACATATCTACATGAATACAGACACAAAGAATTTTGACATGCTGACAGAAAAATCACTTCTACATGCGTCCATGTAAGCATACATAGGACGGACCACAATACATCGGCCAGTATCAACACCTTAAACAATGATGCAAAAAAAATGTAGGTGTTCAGAGAAGAAAAACATATACCAACATGGAGCGGTAAGAATCTAGTTGCGGCTTCTTTGATTTGTGTAAGGTTGAGGAGCAAGGGATTTGACTGGTGCTTGCAGAATTTGTTATTGGAGAGGAATCATATCTGGTTTTTGGTTTAGAGTTTTGCGTTAAGTTAAAAATACATGAGCCAAGTTTTGGTTCACTTCGTTTGTCTTCAGCCTTAAGTTTCTCTTTCACAATATCGAGAAATTTTTCCAACGTCAGGTTAACAACTGTCTCTTGAGATTTTATGAGGCACACATCTTCAATGCCAAGAATAGTCTTTTTGCCTTTTAGTGGACCATACTGCCACAGTAGCTCAAATTTACATCGGCAATCTCCTTCTTGCAGAGCGTGGATAGAAGGGTTTACCTGTATTACACCACATGAACTTAGCAGTTAAAATGAAAAGTTAGATTAACATTAATCAAGAAAATTCTAACCTGATAAACCGTCACATTGAAATAAAAAGGGATACAAATTTAAAAAAAAAAAAAAAAGTGGTTGGTAGAAGAGTTGAAGAAGATGATATCGGAAAAATAATTCATGTACCTTTCCATCGAAAAACACAAACGAATAAATATCTAACTAGATGATGCATTTTAAGCTTTCATCAGTACTAATCAAAGTCGGTAGCTCAAGAGGTGTTCTTCGACAGCACCACTCAAAATGGGGGGCTACAAGCCTACATCAAACCTAAGCATGAATCATTTATCTTCTAAACATTGCATTTATTATGATTTTTCACTACTTTAGCAGAGGTCTTGTCTACTAATTATATATGGAAATGAACCTCACTATGCTTATATATTATAGCATCAGTTAAAGCTAAACTTTTATATGATTTCTAATGTATGAAAACTTTTGTCACTCTATAATTATCTGTAATGCCAGTTATTATAGCAACAAGTACGAGTTTAATAACTTCATCAAGTCATTGAAACTTTTCTTAATGTATACCTAATTAATTCTTGTGGCACTAAATCAAATGTCTTATAAAGGTCAATAAAAACAATACAAGGACTCTTTCATTAGCTAACTTGGCAAACATTCACCTCATAACAGACCTTTTTTGCTTAGTGCGAAATTGATTTTTCAACACTAATATGTTATTTTTTATCCAGTTTTCCTTTGCCCGCTCTTAGAACTTCATTAACTAGCAAACATCTTTCATAATATTGCATAGCTTGCCCCTTCATCCGCAAAGGGAACTATTTTAACAATTAATTTTAAGAGACGTGTTGAACATTTTCAAACAAGCTATCCTCATCTCACCAAACAGGTACGATGACTCTCAATCTCAAGTTTCTCTTTTAACCTGAACAAGAACAAAGAAACCCTCTCTCTAGACCATGGTAGAAATACTTTTGATCCGAATTGGAATGAGCTCCTAAAGGTACTCTAAATAAATGGTAATTGATCCAACAAATATGAGGGAGTGGTTACAGCAGACGAAGCAAAGCAAAGAACTTGTTTTTTTGCCTTCAAATTAAAGCATGGACGGGCAGCATACCAGTCAGAGTTCACAAGAAAATACGACGGTCTAATCTTTACAATTAAAAGAGAGGGAAAGCTCTGTTGATGTTGGATTTAAGGAATAGGAATGGGAAGAGAAAGTGACGAGGAGAGAATGAGAGAGAGAAAAAGACATGAGAAAGAGACAAGGAAAAAAGTAAATAAGCGGCATAATTGCAAGGAAATGCATTCGAAAATTTTCATCCCCCAAAAAAAGCATTAAGAATCTTTTTTATCAAAAAATTCGATAACTGCCATTACAATAATGATTTATAATATAAGATAAGTCCGGCGGCGGTTGGCGTCCAGGTGGTGGTCCGACGGCAGTCAAGCTGAAGTCCGGCTGTGGTCGGCTGCCAGGTGGAAGTCCGGTGGCCATCGATGTCCGGGCGGTGGTCCGACGGTGGTCGGGCTGAAGTCTGGCGGCCGGGCGGTAGTCCGACGACGGTCCGGCTGCAGTCCTGCGGCGGTCGGCTGCCGGGCAGTGGTCCGACCATGGTCGGGCTGAAGTCCGATTGTGATCGGCCGTCGGATGGAAGTCTGGCGACGGTCGGCGGCCGGGCAGTGGTGCTGGAGCTCTTGAGGCTTCAGAGCTCTCTCCAATCTCTCGCCCAAGGTCCCCCTCATGTAAAGAATGGAGATCTATTTATAGATTTTCATGAGTGGCACACCCCGTAAATATAGAGAAAATCAGGGGTAGGTTTGAAGTGCTCCATCGGATGGCCCGTATTGACTCCCCCGATCATATAGCGTTTATCGGACATTTGAATGTCTTAATGATATCAGAATTTAATGATCTTGGGCTCGTTGGATTTGTCTCGTCGAGCCGCTCGATTCGATGTCACGTTTGGAAACCGTTTGGTAATCCAAATAATGCTCTAAACCTTCCAAATGTGGTTTGGACCCCCGATTTTGACCAATTTGGGCTCGGGTTGGACCGATTTTGGTGTTATTAGGTTCTTCTCTTTGAGACATTCAGTTTGACTATAAGTTTGCTGAAATTGGAATTCAGATGATACCGAATTTAAATTTGAAAGTTTTCAACTTTAATACACCTTGAGATTCGTGCATGATCAAGAAGATTTTTGATGACGTATCAGTTGTTCCCCTATTTTTGGACATTGAATCTTATGGAGTCCAAAAATATATCTATGATTTCAGCATTCTGCGAAGTCAGAGCGTTAATCGGAGCAAAAAATTGTCAAAAACGTTTACTGCAAAACTTTTTAAATAGCTCAAAACTTATCATACAGACTCTTTTGAGCTTCAAAAGTGTTAAAATTGAGTCCAGAATATCGAAAAATAATTCTCGAGGCCAAAACAATATCCAAAACGGTCTTCGCAGGACAAATACATATATAATTACTCAGTCACCTAACTAAATAATTAATATTAATGAATTAAGATATCTGTAATAAGAAATAATATATATAATTAATCTATATGTATATATTACGTTATCATTTAAAAACCACTTAAGGAAGGTGGCTACAATATCCACCTCAAAGAGGCGGAATTTTTTTTTAAATTAATTTTTTCTACTTCCTTTTAAAAAAAATTAAAATAGGAAAATATTTATTTTTTGGCTCAAAAAATTCTGAAAATATTTCAAAAAAATTCTTAAAAAATTCAAAATCTTTTCCTGAATGGAAACAATTAATTTCCTGCATATTTATTTTATTTTTAAATGAATTGCTCTTAATTTATTTCCTATTTCATTTTTCAATAATAGAGAATAATTTAATGTTGGGCATTAAAAAAATCCGAAATTTAATTAAAAATTCATAAAATTGCTCTCCAAACCTCCTTTGAAAAACTATAAATACACCCCTTAGGGGCTAAGAAAAAGGCACCACCTCTCTTCGCCGGTCCCACCTCTCTTCGCCGGTCCCAAAATTTCTCCTATAAAATTAGAAGAAATCGGACTGGCAAAAATTTAAAATTTTTTTGGCGGCGGCGATCAAGACCTGGTACTATTACGCAGGCTCCAGTTCACTCCCAGCGGGGGAAAAAATTGTCCGGCAAGAGTTTAAATACTGGAAGCGGCGATCAAGACCCGGCACTCTTACGCAGACTCCAGTTCACTCCCATTGGGTAAAAACTGTCCGGCAAGAGTTTAAATACTAGTGGCGGCGATCAAAGCCCGGTACTCTTACGCAGGCTCCAGTTCACTCCTGGTGGGGGAAAAACTGTCCTGCAAGAGTATAAATACCGGCGGTGGAGGCAATCAAGACCCGGTACTCTTACGCAGGCTCCAGTTCACTCCCATTAGGAGGAAAAACTGTCCGGCAAGAGTCTAAATACCGAAAGTGGCGATCAAGGCCCGGTACTCTTACTCAGGCTCCAACTCACTCCTGTTGGGGGAAAAAACTATCCGGCAAGAGTCTAAATACCGGCGGCGGAGTCGATCAAGACCCGATAGTCTTACGCATGCTCCAGTTCACTCCTATTGGGAAAAAACCTGTCTGGCAAGAGTCTAAATACTGGCGGCGGAGGCGATCAAGACCCGGTACTCTTGCACATGCTCCAGTTCACTCCCATTGGGGGAGAAACTGGGCAAGAGTTTAAATACCGGCGGCGGTGATCAAAGTCTGGTACTTTTACATAGGCTACTAGCTCCCCCCTGGATTGCTAGCTCAGAGAACTTTGATGGCAATCAAAGCCTGATTCTCTTTCGCTGATTCAAATTTTCTCAAGAATTAGGAAACAATCTAGTAGTGGCGCACCAGGTAGGAGATCTGCCAATAACAATGCCATGAAAGAGATTCGGCGATAATTAGCGGACATGTGGAATATGTGGCGACCTAGTGTAAGTCGATGTAGGTAAAGTGAAAGTCTGACGACAGTCGAATAGAAGTCTAACGATAGTCAGGAGAAAGTCCTACACCGGTCGAGCATAAGTTCGATAGTGATCGAGTGGAAGTTTGATGGTGGTCGAGAGGAAGTCAGACTGTAGTCAACATCCAGGCATTGGTCGAAAAATATTAGGGCAGACTTATGGTGATGTTGATGGCCAAGTTGTGAAGTGATGAAGAATATTGAGCCGTATTCTGTGTAGAAGAGGTTGATATGATCCACCAAAGTTATTTCACCTATCCGAGGTTATTTGTCAGAGCATTACTCGATGACGTTAACATGTGTGAAAGAGATCGAAAGAATCCACTAAGGATGTATAACCTATCCGAGGTTGTATGTCAGAGCGTTGCTCAATGACGTTAACCTATGTGAAAGAGATCGAGAGAATCCACCAAGGATGTATGACCTATTCAAGATTGTATGTCAATATGGAAGAGGCAGGAAGAATCCACCAAGGATGTATGACCTATCCGAGATTATATGTCAAAGCGTTGCTCGATGACATTAACCTATGTGAAAGAGGTCAAGAAAATCCACCAAGGATGTGTAACCTATCCGAGGTTATATGTCAGAGCGTTGCTTGATGATGTTAACATATATGGAAGAGGTCGAGAGAATCCACTAAGAATATATGACATATTCGAGGTTGTATGTCAGAGCATCACTCGATGACGTTAACCTATATGGAAGAGGTCGGATTGAATCCCCCTGGGATTAATCATCTAATGATTGAGACACAATAAAGATTGCGTATTTTTCAAATCATGGCTAAAGAGATTAAATTCGTTGTTAATTTTTATTGCCATTTTAATCCTTTTAAAGAAGGAAACAATATCAAAATGAAGCGAGCAACACATTACTGTACTATGTAAGATAATATAACAACTCCCTAGTATGATTTAAGGATATAATGGTTACACCACACAAGTCATACATACGGGACAACACGATATTTAACTTCGAAGAAAAATACTAGGGATATTAGAGTGACACCTTATTTAATATAAAAGAGCTACATGATGACACAAGACAAATAGTATTACTAATACAAAGACCCAAACTACACGGTCATTTAATCTCGTCAACCATTTGAATATTATTTAATGGTTGTCTTTGCTTGATGAGGACATCGACCCGAGATTCCGACATGTGTACCGTCGGAAGAATCGTAGATCGATGGCCACGATTCAGAGTTTATATTTTTGATGTATTTTTATTCATGTATTTTGCTTTGAGTTTTCCTATTGTACCCCTACTAGGAGTTGAGTCTATGTTGTAGCCCAAGGGCACTTTAGTATTTTATTTTCTTCCTTTGGCCTATTTATATGAGGCCCTTTGCATTGTATGGGATGATGAATGATTTATACCCTTTTGTCTTCTTCTTCATCGTGTGTGAGCACTAGTGGAGAGAAAGAGAGATCTAGGAGAGAGCAAGTGAAATACCCATCAACCGGTGGAAGAGTCCTCGGTTCGTGGTTCTTTTATTTTTATTTCTTTCCTCTATTCTTCTTCTCCTCCCCGCCTCCCACCCGCCGACTCCCCTTAGCCCTCTCACCGCCGGTCACCACCCTACCTAAATAACCCAACAACTCCCCCACCATAAACCCACCCGCCAACCAACCCCACTCGGCCCAAACCCTAGCCGTCCCTTCCCCATTGCCGCCGGCCTCCCCACTTGCTCCCTTCAATTATGATGCTTTCAATCATCATAATTCCCTTCCTAAATTAGATCAATCAATTTAAGAGGAGCATGGATTTATTTGAAATTCAAATATCTTCCATATGTGGAGATCCAAATAAGGAAAGTTTTCAATCATGAATCCAATTGAAAATAAATTAAATTGGATCTCTTATTTACTTTCCTAATCTACCAAGACCTAATTGGAAACCCTTTAAACCCTCCCATACTCTCCCTCTTCCTCTCTCCATGCCGCCGGCCCCAACATGGGCATTCCCCCATTAATGCTCCATTAAGGCCCTAATTACTAATTGATTTTAATTCAAATTCAAATTCAAATTAAAATCCCTCCAAATCCACTTAAATCTGAAATTTATTTTAGACTTAATATTTTCCTAACTCCTCCCCTAACCCTAGCCGCCCCTCTCCCTTTTCCTCTTCAAGCCGCCGCCCACCTCCCTCTTCCCCTCTAACCGGCTAATCTTCCACGACACCTCTCCCACGATCGTCCGATGTTCTCACATGGCGGATCCCGACCATGATCATGGTTTGGTTTTGGATGAACAAGGTAGGGTGATCATCTTGGAGTCACCTTTCTTTGAATTGCACTTTGGAAACGAAGACAACGTTGGAGACTACGTCAACCGCATCACCTACCTATTGGCTTTGTCGCTTGAAGCATACATCCGTCCGAACCCGTGGATAATCGTCGGCCATCCACCACCGCCTCCACCACCGGCTACTTTTTCGTGGGCAAAGATCGTCGGAACCATCTTCTTCGTGGTGATCTCAATTTTAGTGTGGAATATCTTCTCCAAACCAAGCCTAGTCTAGCCGAGTGATTAGTTCTTCAAGGTGAAATTCTCATTATTAAGTTTTGGATTGTTGTTGCAAGAGCAAGTAGTATTACTTTTACCTTTGTTTTATCCAACGAGATTTGGTTATCTTTCATGTACTCCTTCGCCTAAGCAAGTGGAAAACTAAGGTTCTTTAATCGCTTTGAATGTTATCATCATAAGATTATCACTTGGAATACTTTGCCAATTAAAATTTTGAATCTTTATGAGCTCTTTTCATGGTTTTACATCATCTTGGTATCAGAGCATGGCTAGCATGCAAAACATGTGCTAGATGCATCCTAGGAGTCTAAGCTAACTTATCCTAAGTTGGTTGCATGCATAACATCACCTAGATATTTTTATTTTCAGTTTTCTGTTTGCTGTCCAGAAACTTCTGCACTAGTTTCTTCATTTTACATGAGCATAACCCATTGTTTAAGTGCTGCCATCATCACTTTAACTTCCCTAAGAGTCTAGGCCACCTAGACATTTGGTTTAACTTGATGTCCACTTTTTCCTGCACCTTGTAGTAACCTTTGGGTGAGTTTTAGGAAGTGTTCACTTGCTGTCCACACTCTAGAACCCATCCAAAACGCTTATACAACTTAGTTTACTGTTGTAGTTTGCTGTCCTGTTCATTCCCGCATCATTTAGAGGTGTTAAGAGCATTTTAACTTAGTGTCTAGTTGATATCCTCTCCTCCATTACGTGCCCTAGTGTCCCCCACCTTTACCCATGGATCCGGAACACATTCAAGCGACTCTAGACCTCATCGAGGTCAACTTGGAACGGTTACACAACAAATGAGGAACACCCAAAATGACTTAGCTGATTTTAGACGCCAAACGGGTGAAAGACTTGACAACATTGAGCGAATAGGACAACCGGCAATCTACACCCCCTCTAGACCCCAATCCCCCTATGGGGATGACACCAGAACTGATTATGGCCCTCCTAGAGACAACTACCGTCCCAATCACTGACCCAATCCGGAACCCTTAGGACGTGAGACACCTTGGAGAGACAATGATGCTCAACTGCTTAAAAACATACGCATAGATGCTCCATCCTTCGATGGCACGTTAGAACCACAAGTCTTCCTAGATTGGATCAAGGGTATGGATAGCTATTTTAAGTGGTATAACATTTCGGAAGAAAGAAAAGTTCGATTTGCTGAAATGAAGTTGACTGGGAGAGCAAACCAGTACTAGAATAACTTAGAACATATGCGGGAGACCCGAGGAGAGTACCCAATTACTGACTGGAGGACTATGAAGCAAGAACTGAAACAGAAGTACCTCCCGCCCTCCTACTACCCTAGACTTTTGGACAGATGGAATAGATTAACTCAGGGTAGTAAACCTGTGAAAGATTACATCACCGCTTTTGATGACTTCATGATCCGTTGTAACGGCGAAGAAACTACTACCCCTGCCCAACTCCTCTCTATGTTTAGAGCCGGATTAAGAGAAGATCTTCGGAATGAGCTTTTTGCTAGAGGAGTGAGCACTTTAGAAGCTGCCTGTAGTCTCGTGCTAGATTTAGAAGAATCTAGGAACCACGCCCACTCAAGGAGTCAAGACCCCCGTCCCAACCCCTTCAAATCCTCCACTGGTCAATCCTTCAATAAACCCACTGGACCTACGATGACTCGACCCACCCCGGGTCAGACCCAACCTTGCCCTGACTATAAAGGGAAGACACCGGAACGGGAAGCACCCAAAACCCCTGCGGGCACAAAGTGTTTTCGATGTCATGGATATGGGCACATTGCCTCCCAATATTCTAGCCCATACAAAGTCACCATTATTGAGGCAGTCATCGTAGAGGAGGATGAACCAGATACTGAATTAGTTCATCACATTGATGACGACGATGAGTTTTTCTGCGAAGAAGATGCTGCTGTAGTCCACTGCCTCCAAAAGTTGGACCTACAAGTCGTTAGGTGTGCCTTTTCACAACCTAAATTGAATGATGACTGGCGGAGAACCTCAATATTCTACACTTTCACCAAAATAGGAGATAAGAACTGCAAAGTCATAATCGATAGTGGGAGTTGTATAAATGCTGTGTCATCTGCCATGATCTCTAGGTTACATTTAAAGACCACCCCACACCCAAACCCCTCTAAAGTCGCCTGGATCAACTCAACCACTCTGGAAGTAAAGGAAAAGAGCCTCATCCCCGTTGAGTTCGTGGGGTATCAAGAAAAGATTTGGTGCGATGTCCTGACTATGGACGTTGGGCAGATCATTTTAGGCCGACCCTGGTTATTCGATAATGATGTGCACATTTATGGACGATCAAACATCTGTGTGTTTGAACACGGGGGCAAGAAAATTAAACTCCTACCTACCCAACCTAAGTCCGCCAAGGAGGCTGTAAAACCCAACTCCCTCAAACCCAACTCAAGCCTGAATTTATTAACTGCTAAGGACTTGGATACTGAATTGGAATTAGGCTCTCCTCTTTACGCATTGGTAGCTCGGGAAGTGAATCTGAACCCAGAAGAGCCAATCCCGGATGAAGTAAAACTGATTCTCGAGACTTTTGCTGACGTCTTCCCAGAAGACCTGCCCCATAAATTACCACCTCTAAGGGACATTCAACACGTTATTGATTTAGTACCCGGAGCCTCCTTACCCAACCTACCCCACTACCGTATGAATCCTACTGAGCACGCTGAACTCAAGAAACAAGTCGATGAATTATTACAACGTGGATTTATCAAGGAGAGCCTCAGCCCTTGCGCCGTTCCCGCCCTTCTCACCCCTAAGAAGGACGGAACTTGGAGGATGTGTGTTGATAGCCGTGCTATTAACAAGATCACTGTCAAATATCGTTTCCCCATCCCTCGTTTAGATGACATGTTAGACATGATGACAGGAGCCACCCTTTTTTCCAAAATTGATTTGAAGAGTGGGTACCACCAAATCAGAATCCGTCCGGGGGACGAATGGAAGACCGCTTTTAAAACCAAAGATGGGTTATTCGAGTGGACTGTTATGCCCTTTGGTCTTAGCAACGCACCCAGTACGTTCATGAGAGTGATGACCCAAGTCCTCAAACCTTTCCTAGGAAAATTTGTCGTGGTCTACTTTGACGTTATCCTGATCTATAGCAACTCCGTGGAGCAACATTTGAGTCATCTGGGACAAGTTTGTGAGACCTTGAGGAAGGAGCAGTTATATGCTAATCCTAAGAAATGCGTGTTCCTCACTGATCATGTCACCTTTCTTGCATTCATTATTTCTTCCCAAGGCATATCCGCTGACCCTGAAAAGGTGCGAGCAATCAATGAGTGGCCTGAACCTAAGAACATCAGAGATGTTAGAAGCTTTCATGGATTGGCCATATTTTATCGAAGATTTATTATAAATTTTAGCACTATAGTGGGCCCAATAACTGATTGTTTGAAGAAAGGAGAGTTTCATTGGACGACGTCTGCTTCTAAAGCTTTTGATGAGATAAAACGAAGGATGGTTGAAGCACCAGTTATGTGCCTACCCGATTTTTTCAAAGTCTTTGAAGTGACTTGTGACGCATCTGGTGTCGGTATTGGAGGAGTCTTAGCTCAAGAGGGACATCCCGTTGCCTACTTTAGTGAAAAGTTAAACAATATTAGGCAACGATATTCTACCTACGATAAAGAATTCTATGCTATCATCCAATCCCTTAGGTATTGGAGACACTACCTACTTCCTCAAGAGTTTGTCATCTTTTCTGATCACGAGGCATTACGATACATAAATTCACAGAAGAAACTGAATGCCCGACATGGAAGATGGGTTGAGTTCCTCCAAGAGTACACTTACACTATTCGACATAAAGCTGGATCTGAGAACAAAGCAGCAGATGCTTTGAGCCGTCGCGTGGTGGTTATTCATGAGATGAGGACTGAAGTTATTGGATTTGAACGCATCAAAGAGGATTATAAAGACTGTTGCGATTTTAAAGAAACTTATTCCCTACTCACAACGAGAGAAGAGCGAACCATTGATGATTTCCTTTTGGTAGACGGATATCTATTCAAGTCTAATAAACTCTGTATTCCCAGTACATCTCTCCGTGAATACCTCGTTTGGGAATTACATGCGGGCGGTCTTGCAGGACATTTCGGCCAAACCAAGACGATCGCCGCAATCGAAAACCGCTTCTTCTGGCCAAGTCTTAAGCGTGATGTGAACAAATTAGTAAAGAGGTGCCACACTTGTCAATTAGCCAAACAAAGAAAGCAAAACACAGGCCTTTATACTCCACTTCCTGTGCCTAACTCTCCCTGGCAAGACGTAAGCATGGATTTCGTTCTTGGACTCCCCAAGACCATTAGAAAGCACGATTCTGTCTATGTGGTAGTTGATCGTTTCTCCAAGATGGCACACTTCATTCCTTGTTCTAAGACCTTTGACGCGTCCCACGTTGCAAAACTTTACTTCAACGAGGTAGTTAGACTTCATGGCCTCCCCAAAACCATAGTGTCAGACAGAGACGTTAAGTTCACTAGCTATTTTTGGAAGACTCTTTGGCACCATATGGGCACCAAACTCCAATTCTCCACAGCCTTCCATCCACAAACTGACGGACAAACTGAAGTAGTGAATAGGAGTCTAGGCAACCTACTAAGGACTTTGGTAGGAGAAAACATTCGAGATTGGGATTCCAAACTACATGTAGCCGAGTTCGCCTACAACAACTCTGTGAACAGAACCACGGGTCTGAGTCCAGCTGAAATTGTGTTCGGATACCAACCTAGACAACCCATCGATCTAATCCCCATGAGTCCAATAGGTAGGACATCCGAGTCTGCATATGCATTTGCATCTCATCTACAGGAGCTTCATAAAGAAATTAAAAAGAGAATTGAACAAAGTAATTCCAATTATAAGCTTATTGCTGATCACAAGAAAAGATTTAAAGAATTCGAGGTTGGAGACTTTGTGATGGTACGGATTCGTCCGGAGCGTTTTCCTCCGGGCTCCGTGAAGAAGTTACATGCTAGAAGCGTCGGACCTTTTAAGATAATCTCAAAGATATATAGTAATGCTTATGTGCTGGACCTTCCTAAAGGTTTTAACATCAATCCTACATTTAATATAGAAGATTTAGTAACCTTTGAGGGACCAGAATTGAACCCTATTAATCCACTTCAAAATGAGCCTTGTGTGACCCACCCTGGTGAGAGCCCTAGCCTACCTCCACTACCCAAATTACCTTATTTACCCCATACGGAGAAGATTGAAGCAATACTAGATGATGAGATCATTTCCACAAAAGAAGGAGGTCGCCGAAGATACTTAGTTCATTGGAAAGGGACACCGGAGACAGAGGACAATGGGTGGATCGAGAGGAGCTACAGAGCTTAGACCCAGATCTCCTCGAGATGTACGAGAGCTCCAGAGACACTTACTCGACGGGGTCGAGTTTCCTCCCACCTGGGGAGAATGATGAGGACATCGACCCGAGATTCCGGCATGTGTGCCGTCGGAAGAATCGTAGATCGATGGCCACGATTCAGAGTTTATATTTTTGATGTATTTTTATTCATGTATTTTTCTTTGAGTTTTCCTATTGTACCCCTACTAGGAGTTGAGTCTATGTTCTAGCCCAAGGGCATTTTAGTATTTTATTTTCTTCCTTTGGCCTATTTATATGAGGCCCCTTGCATTGTATGGGATGATGAATGATTTATAAAATTCCCTTTTGTCTTCTTCTTCATCGTGTGTGAGCACTAGTGGAGAGAAAGAGAGCTCTAGGAGAGAGCAAGCGAAATACCCATCAACCGGTGGAAGAGTCCTCGGTTCGTGGTTCTTTTATTTTTATTTCTTTCCTCTATTCTTCTTCTCCTCCCCGCCTCCCACCCGCCGACTCCCCTTAGCCCTCTCACCGCCGGTCACCACCCTACCTAAATAACCCCACAACTCCCCCACCATAAACCCACCCGCCAACCAACCCCACTCGGCCCAAACCCTAGCCGTCCCTTCCCCATTGCCGCCGGCCTCCCCACTTGCTCCCTTCAATTATGATGCTTTCAATCATCATAACTCCCTTCCTAAATTAGATCAATCAATTTAAGAGGAGAATGGATTTATTTGAAATTCAAATATCTTCCATATGTGGAGATCCAAATAAGGAAAGTTTTCAATCATGAATCCAATTGAAAATAAATTAAATTGGATCTCTTATTTACTTTCCTAATCTACCAAGACCTAATTGGAAACCCTTTAAACCCTCCCATACTCTCCCTCTTCCTCTCTCCATGCCGCCGGCCCCAACATGGGCATTCCCCCATTAATGCTCCATTAAGGCCCTAATTACTAATTGATTTTAATTCAAATTCAAATTCAAATCCCTCCAAATCCACTTAAATCTGAAATTTATTTTAGACTTAATATTTTCCTAACTCCTTCCCTAACCCTAGCCGCCCCTCTCCCTTTTCCTCTTCAAGCCGCCGCCCACCTCCCTCTTCCCCTCTAGCCGGCTAATCTTCCACGACACCTCTCCCACGATCGTCCGATGTTCTCACATGGCGGATCCCGACCATGATCATGGTTTGGTTTTGGATGAACAAGGTAGGGTGATCATCTTGGAGTCACCTTTCTTTGAATTGCACTTTGGAAACGAAGACAACATTGGAGACTACGTCAACTGCATCACCTACCTATTGGCTTTGTCGCTTGAAGCATACATCCGTCCGAACCCGTGGATAATCGTCGGCCATCCACCACCGCCTCCACCACCGGCTACTTTTCCATGGGCAAAGATCGTCGGAACCATCTTCTTCGTGGTGATCTCAATTTTAGTGTGGAATATCTTCTCCAAACCAAGCCTAGTCTAGCCGAGTGATTAGTTCTTCAAGGTGAAATTCTCATTATTAAGTTTTGGATTGTTGTTGCAAGAGCAAGTAGTATTACTTTTACCTTTGTTTTATCCAACGAGATTTGGTTATCTTTCATGTACTCCTTCGCCTAAGCAAGTGGAAAACTAAGATTTTTTAATCGCTTTGAATGTTATCATCATAAGATTATCACTTGGAATACTTTGCCAATTAAAATTTTGAATCTTTATGAGCTCTTTTCATGGTTTTACATCATTGCTGTTGTTGATTTTGCCCCCCCAGTGGGATGAACCTCATCTCGAGCAGGTGAATTTTGAATGAACTGTCGAAGGTAACTTTGTGAGATAAATCTCTCAATTTCATTCTTGAGCGGCTTACAGGCTTCAGTGGTGTGTCCACGACTACGGTGGAAATAACAGTATTAATCCTAATTTTTCGTATTCGGCTTCAAAGTGTTAGGCCACTTAATATTTTCTTGATCTCGAATGGCCATCAGTACATTTGCTCGAGAGGCATTGAGTGGTGTATACTCCTCTTCTTGCTGAAACTCGTGTCGTGGTACTGGGGTCTAAGAGACAGGTTTTTCTTTTATTGCAAGAATGAGTCATCCATTGTAAAAACATTCTTGCGTTTTCCAAGAGTTTGCTCAAATTGCTTCCTATGAGCATTGATAGCTTCATCTGATGATATTTGTGCCTCTACAGGATGGATCAGATCAGCATATGAAGGAACTGTGTTTCGCATAAGCGCCGAGTAAAAGGGGCCAGGACGAAGCCCTCCGAGGAAAACTTCTCTAAGTAATTCGAGATCCACTCCTGGAATTTGTTGAGCCTCAGTGAAAAATCGTTGGAAGTACTCTTTAGGTGATTCTCCCTCACTTTGGCAAATCCCAGAGATGTGAGAAGAATCCTTAGCAATTCATCGATTGGCGACAAAATGTTCGACAAACACTTTGACTAATTTGACAAATGTGGGGATTGTTCCAGCTGGAAGTGAATAGAACCACGTTCAGGCTTGTCCCTTGACGGTGGTAGGAAAAACCTGGCAGAGGAGTGCGTCAGAGGCTCGCTGGATATGCATTATGATTCTATAGTGATCGATATGCTCATATGTGTCGGATATCTCATCATAGGAATCGATGCTTGATAGTTTGAATCTTACTGGAATGGGGTGTTGAAGGATAGCTTCAGTCAAGGGTGATGACTCCTGGAAATCCCACTGAAGAAGAGATTGTTTTACACCTCCCACGGGGAACTCTTCTCGGACCAATATTCGCAGTTCATGTGGTAGGGCATAACGAGGGAGCTCAACAATGTGCGATCGGGCTGAGTCCTTGGGGACATCCGGAGAAATGTGAAGTTCCCAACCTGCGTGCGAAGGATGGGCAGAGCTTGTTGTATCAGCAAGTTAATTGTCTTAACATGACGGAGGATACATCCTTGGCAGAGGAAGATGAATCTCTACATGAAGATGCTTGGGTTGAACATCTTCGACCAGTGGTGGATCTCGAGGGAGAAGAATCTCTTCCTTTGGTGCTAACATTGGTCACCGAGTCTCTTGCAGGAGTTGAAGGATCTCATTCTGAGATTCTTCCATCTTTTAGATGCTATCTTCTAGGAATGTGTCCGAGCGGTGGTCTGACAACGTCGACGGCCACCGGACTTTAACCCAACCAAGGTCGGACCTCCACCCTGCCGGCGACCGCAGCCGGACTTTAGCCCGATCACTGTCAAACCACAGCCCGAACAATGACAGCCTCCGGACTTCCACCTGGCCACCAAGCGTCGTCGAACTGCCGCCCGACCTTTGTCGAATCATTCCCCGTCAGCTGAACCTCTACACGTACACCGTCGGACTTCCGCCCGACCGTCTACAGACATTTGCCTAACTTTCCAAACTACTGTAATTTGACCGTCTCTAAGTCGAGGGACGGGTCAACCCTTGTAATTCACTCAAGTTTAGTGGAATCTTTTCACCTGGGCGAAGCCCTTTGGTTTTTCCCTCTTCGGGCTTTCCACGTAAAAAAGATCGGGTGTTTTACTTCTCTCTCTGTTTGTGTGTTGGATATCCATGCATAGCTAAGACAAAAAATTTAATCACTCTACGGCCGTGAATATTCTAACCCGCAACAAGGTGCATAAAACATACCGTAAGAACTAGGTGTAGAGTGCTAGAGTGCATAATTGTGTAATCATTGTATGCTTCAGTTTTTTAGTATGCGGAGAGTAAACAATGTGTACTCGTTACATACTACAAAAATTGAAGTATACAATGAGTACACAGTTGTGTACTTAGCACACAATGAATACATAATTGTGTGCTCTAGTTATCCGAAAGTAGAGTTACGTTTGGTATCCGCGCATAATAATTTCTCCAACGCCCATTCATACTGCCCTGAACTCAAACCATCCAATTAAGCCATTTTTACATCAAAGAAACGCTTCACATAAAACCTAAGGCTTCGTTCGTTTTGAATAAATTGCGGTAAAGGAAATGAAAAGCAAATGATAGCAAAAATTATTGAAGGATTGAATCTAAACTGGTTTTATCTCAAATCGTTCATATTAACTATACTGGAACAAATCACCAGGCATAAAATTTGAAGTAAAATGCAATTGCATTTCCCACCAATTCCTTCAAACCAAACATGCTCTAAAAAAGCACCGTCACTTACCGATTCCACGATTGCATCAAAGAACCTCAAATCATCCACAGCGAGCCGATTGGCTGCACAAACCATCATGCCCTTGACTACCGCATCGCAGTTCTTGTCCTGCAACTGCGACGAAGACGGCCGAAACCGTTTCCGGAACTCCTCAACGCTCTCGATGTTAGCGAATCCTTCGACGGAGTATATCTCATCGGTTTCCTGGGGGAAATCGCAGTACATTACGAAAAGTTTGTCGCCGTCCAACCGAAGACGAACGGAGTACCAGGCGTCATCCTGTGCTCTGAAATCCATTATTGGCGACACCTCGGCCGCATCCGCTTGGCGCTTAGCCGACATTACTTGTTCGATTGCAGCGAACGGGAGCTGGAGCGTCTTTGGTGGATTGCTGCGAGGAAATTTTCATTCAAAAGAAGGGCTCGAAAAGTGGAGCGAAGTTCTACTCTGAAGTGAAAGGATCTAAGGTGAGAGAGTACACCATTTATCGATTTACCACTCTCAACCAAGAAATATACATGACAATCAAAATTTATTTATTTGCAAAACTGACAACCTTATTAATTTTTTAGCTATCAAACTTTTATATTTTTATGTATTAGTGTATTACAATAAATCTTTAAATTTTTGATAAAAGCAAAAAAAATAAATGTTAGGATTTTATTATAAATTTTAATATTTTAGTGAGAATTTTAAAAATAAATTTAAGAGCTTGCTAATTTTATAAATAGCAAAATTTTATGCATGTGTTATATATAACAATATATTTGATATTTTAAATATATGATTTTTTAATATCATAAAAGTCCATTTGTACGATAATATTGCAGGGTAGCGGTAGTGGTAGTGGTTAGCAACAATGGTAGATAGTGATGGCGGTCTTTGGTAAATGATAGTGACAACTAGGAGCGGAGCCAGAAAAATTTTTATATGGGGGCACAAATTAATATTAGCTATTGAATTACTCGTAAAATATAATTTTTATTCATTATAATCACAGATCACAAAACATATTTTTAATGAAAAATTATAAAAATAGATTTAAAATCATATGCATCCCCATTAAAAAAATAGATATATCACCATATATCTTATTATTTATTAAAAAATTAATATTTCTCCAATGATTATTAATGAATTGAGTTCAAATAAATTGCTTTTATACTTAAGATATTTTATTTGAATTAATTAAATTAATTTTAATTTTGAACTATATTTAGATTAATTAAATTTAAATTAGTATAAGGTCATTATCTACCAAATTTTAAATTAATTCTAAATTAATTTTTATTAGATTAATTAGACATAATGGTTCACAATTAGTAAAGAAAATTATAAATAATACAAAATTATAAAGTTAATATATTAACTAGTTAATTTACTTAGATTTATTTAAAAATTTTATCAATTATCTCTCCAAAAAATTAAACAAATATGGGCGTGAGAGAGAGAGGGCAGGGTGGGAAGAGATAAAGAAGATAGAGAGAGGGGGCGGGTGGGGAGAGATAAAGGAGAGAGAGAAAGAGAGGGCGGGTGGGGAGAGATAAATAGAAGAGAGAGAGAGAGAGAGAGAGATAAAAACTTAAAAAGCATGCGGAAGCAAAGGTAGAGCAGAGGATTAATTTTAAAAATTAAATTTAATCTTATATGTAATAATAATTATATTAATATAATTTAAAATAAGTTGATTTTTACTTTTGGGCCGGTGGGAGCCCGTGGCCCTAGGGCTTCCACTATAGATCCGCCCCTGGTGACAACAATGACAGTATTAAGCAAGTGGCAGTGAAAACTGTTGTCAACAATAATGGCAGTGGGTATTGATAGCTATAAACAACAATGGCTGGTGGCGAAGGCAGCTGGTAGTGGAAAAGTTTGTTAGTGACATTAGGTGGCAATGGTGGATGTAGCGAACAACTAATTAGAGTGTTTTTCATTAAAAAAAAACTAAGAGTTGTTTTAAGTTTTTTTAATAAATTGATTAAAAAATAAACACATTAAGAAAATACAAATCAAACATATTTTTAAAAATAAAAAAAATACCAAATGAACAACATATCAAAATAATAATGAAACATATTTCAAACACATATTTTTTATTTCATATCAAAATAATAATAATAATAATAATAATAATAATAAGTGATATTGAACAACATCTTAGGAATTGTTTGTTTTGAGATATTAAGAGTGCAATGTGTTTATCATACATTAATTTTGAAATTTTAAATGTCTAACATAAAATAAAATTAATCCAACATATTTCTTTAAGCGGTTATAATATTTCTTAGGCTTCGTTTGGCGCGACTTTTTTATTGCTTCTTAAAAAAGAGCTTTAGTACAAAAACTTTAGTGTTCATTTTGTATGAGTTCCAAATTAGCCTAAATTGTGTGAATTCCAAATTCATTGTTCACTTGAGGACTTGTAACCTCACATCCTCACAACATTGCAATCCAATGACTGCGCAACATTACGGCTTTGACCTCCTAACATTTACCAACATGTCGTCCTCACATCTATGCACTTGCATCTAATCATATATGTACTTACAATCAAATGAACCCGCCAACTCGCAATCTTGCAGTCTTCTTGCCAGCCTTACACTCATGACATCTAGCTCTTCAGTCTATTACATCTTGGAGCAATCTTCAACCCCATTGACACCATCAACAATGCTAACACTATAACCAACATCATTCCACATATCCATTCAAATGAAATCAAAAATAATATTAATTTGTTTAAGTTAATGTACTTTTAATTAATTAATATTATGACTAATATATTTAATTGACAAATTAATATAATCAAATTAAATCACAAATAATAGAGAACTTGTTTATTCACTAATATTTAATTAATCTACTTGGCAAATATTACCTTTGCCACTCCTATTTGAATCGTATGTTGAATTCCTCATGAAATTTCTATGAGGAATGCCCCAAAATTTACCATGTGGACTTCCATTTGCATTGAAATTTTTGAATTTATTAGAAGTCTCCTATTATAATTGTGACTTTATTTTAGATATAAATATTTAAAATAATATTTCAAGGTAATGATGTTCATCTTAGTTTTTCTTATCTTAAAAACTTATCTCTTTCTTCGGCTGATAATAAAGATGTTTTTCAATATAAAATTTGTCAGCTTACCAAACACCAAAGAGCTACATTTGAACTTAAGCCATATAAAACCACTAAACCTTTTTCCCTTATGCATAGTGACATCTTGGGCATATCTAGATCTTAAAATCTTAACCCCAAATGATGGCTCATCACTTGTGTTGATTATCACACTCATGCGTATTGTTTATACTTAAAAAAATAAATTTGATGTGCACCAGACTTTTAAAAACTTCAACAATATGGTTAAAACCCACTAATCCACTAAAATCCAAACTCTCAATTTTGATAGAGGTATGAAGTATATTAACCACATTCTTTGAAGTTACCTAAATCAAAATGATATCATCTAATAAAGTTCTTGCTCCAACACTTCTCAACAAAATGGTAATGTTGATTGAAATATAGACATATCTTAGAGGTAGCTAGATCCATTAAGTTCACTACTAATGCTGAAGTGTTATTGTGATGATGTCATCCTCATTGCCTGCTATCTTATAAATTAGTTTCATATGAATATATTTCAATTCAAAATTTTGATTTTCATACTTTCCAAATGTTTTCCTAATATTCATACAATTTCTGTTAAGGTTTTTGGGTGCACTGCATTTATTCACAATCATGAACATAACAGAAATAATCAAGGTATTGGTTGTACTTGTTACAAGAAAAAGCCTTAATGTATCTTTCTTGGGTATAGGGCAAATCAAAAGGGGTATAAATTTTAGTTTCTTGCTAAAAGAAAAATATTTTTATCCAGGAAAGTCATCTTATTTGAAAAGAAATCCTTATACGAGATTTTTTTTTGTCGGGGGGAGATACAAATGGATGAAAATTTCAATATTCTACAACCCACTAATGTCATTAAGTGTGCTAATCTTCCTAGGCTCGATGAGTTGAGCTTGTGAAAACTACTCACTCAATCCCATAACACCACATTGAACTTCGTGCTTACTCTCTTAGGAAGGATCTATAAAGAACCGAAACTACTGTCTCCTAAAGCATGTCATGAATTATATCACGACCGGTAAGTTTACAAACTCTTGTTCTAGAGCAATGAAAAGTGGATGTAGGATTAGAGAGATAACAAATGCCTTCTTTGTGCTAAGAACTTTAAAAATGCAATAAAAATGATAAAAGGTTATTGAGACATTGTGGAATTTATAAGACAATAAAAAAAATATAAGCCAATGTTTAAGGTTAATGAGAAGGAGCAATAGATAGATCATTTTTCAAAGATAAGAGGGGGGATCTATTAGCAATAAGAATAAGAGGAAGAGATTTCATGATAAGGGATAAAAATAATTGTGCTTACTTTTCATATGAGAAGACGTACTTGAATTTAAACCCAAGATGTACCAGAATAAGCAGCTAACATTGGACTAGAGACCACATGAAATTGATTAAATTCTTATTTGGAATGTTGCAGAAGTCGATCTTATTCTCCTTAGGAGAGAGTTATATTAGAAATGAGTACCATGTAAGAATCAACAGGGATAGTGGTTGGAGGATAATGAATATTTTTCCAGTGACAATTGGATGAGTGATTGATACTTTGATAATGCTGACAAGGTTAGAAAAGTGTCCAACGCGATTGCCACCATAATCATGATTGCTAGGACCGCCTTTATGTTGGCAGCAAGAACGATATGCTTGTGATCAAAAGAAGATGAATTAATAAACTTAGTAGCTCATATATGAGAGATTCGTGAAGATATTTCGAATTATAGAGTCAGCTATTAGTTGAGCTTGAACATACTATATAAATGAATGAAGTTCTAAGAGAAACTTGACAAAAGAAATTTTTATTTTATTTTTGTTGAGTAATTAAATAGTGGTAATATGATGAAATTAAGGAAGTTCATCTCATTTACCTTTCAAGGTAATACAATTATCTTGAATATGTTTTTCATTCTCTTATAAAGAGAAGATGTTAGTGTATGGGGTGATGTTTTCCATGAAAATAGGTATGTAAAATAGAAAAAAGCCTCAGACCCCTTTGTGTGTCTCATGAAACATGATGATAGAAGCAAAATTAGGTTTGCAACTAATAAGCATTCATGTGAGAATCACAATTAAATGCTTTCCACTTGGTGCATTGAGTCTTGTTCATTAGTTTGGGAGTCAGAGTTCAAATGGGGAAGCTTCTCATGAGATCTACCAAATAAATGAAAAGCTTGTGACTATAATTGATAGTTAATATCATTGAGTTTATTAGTGATACCCATAATTGGCAATTTAGTTTCCAATAGAGGATTAGAGGATGCAATCAATAAACATCACAATGATAATAGAGTAGAGGATAAGTTACAGTTATATAATCATAGGGAGGCAATGTTCGGATGAGGCCATGAACAAGCATGATTGTGTAAGTGTTGGATGCAACATGAGTGAGGCAAGCAACACACTTGCAGACATGTGCGAGTAGCCTATGGTGTGTACGTGCAAGGTGTGATAGTATGAGCACAGGTGCATAGGTCCATGTAGGTAAGTGGTTAGAGCAGTATGCAAGTGTTGTATGTGAGGCATCATGTGTGTGACAGCACGAGTGTACACATTTGTGCACATCGTTGGCTGAGCAAGTGAACGAGTTCGTTGAGTGTGAAGCACATATATGAGTGTGAGCCAAGGTGAGTGTATGATTGACATAGGCTAGGGTGGGAGACAACATACAATTAGGGAATGGTCATCGTTACTTTGATATAATGTTGAAAGAACAAAATCATCTTGATTTTTTAAAATAAAACATAGGAAAAAAACTCGAAAAAATGAAAAATTAAGAGGAGAATGTTCTTAATTATGAGGGTATATTATAGTATTAAAGATAAATATTTTAAAATTTTCCAATCTTATAAGAGCTCTATTAGGGTACCATAGTTGGCAGTCATCTCTTATTCCAAGTCATGGTGGCATATCAATGTTTCTTCCAATATGTTAACTAGAACAATTCCAATAATTTCATTGACTCCTTGTTGAGATCCTCTGCAAATAGGTATCGATGTATAGTGGAGTTTGTGATAGGTGTAGTAGTTCTTTAAAAATTTGAGCATTTGAAATGAACTGCACATGAATGAGGCCATGAGGCATGCCAGTGATATGATGTCAAAATGCTCCTTGTTTGTGGCAGATCACATAGGAGCAACACTTAAATAGTAAGAGGGTGTGGTGGCCACTATCACCCACCCAAAGAGCTACATTTATGTGCAGACATCTATGTGCAAAGAAGAAAACTCTTCCGATTCAGATTGTTCATGTCAGTTTGAGCCCATTGGGATCCTAATTCGACAAATTCAAGCATACGAGGACTCTACTCAACCTTCCAGAGTGTAGTTTGGGATTAATCAATCTATCATGAATCCATTTGGCTATTGATTCAATCAAACCAAGTTAAATTGGACTTCAATTAGTTTCTTTTGAAGTGCTGCGAGATTCATTATTTTTTAAAATTGCAGTTGATTAAACAAAGAATTTATCATAATATTTTCCTTTAATTTCTTTTTTGCTCATGAGTTAAAAAAATATCCTCATGATCATAATTTATTTCTATTATGGATCTTCCAGGTAAAAAATCAAATTAATTCTCCAAAAGTAACATAAAATTTTAATTTATTTTCTACTATTTTTTTCTGATAATTTCAGTATATAACTGACAAGTTTGATTATCATATAATTATCTCTATATTGAACATCTATTTGTTACTAAATACTGGTATTAAAGTATTTCTATAAGAACTGTACATCTTAGTTTTAAAACTTTTATTGAAGATATTTGTTAACCATACTCATGTAATATCCCTAATAACTCTTTAAATCTTAGCTGGTATCTTATTTTGGAAAAAATTTTACTTTTATGCAAATGCTTTAGAGCAAATTCCATTTTATTTTTTTTTTGTATGGATATATAATATTCTTCATTATTTTGTTCAGCATGCTCTTTCAAAACAAGTTCTTCCTGAAAACTCTCATTTGATAATTCCTCGGAGAACATTTTCATCTTTTCCTGATGTCTTTATTTTGAATAAGATTCTATTTTGTTTTTGTCTAGTAAATCTAACTTATTCCAAATCATTAGATCTATTTTCTATTGACTTAGCTATATTATGCCTCTTTTTCTCCTTTGTTGGTATGTATTGCAAGATGATAAATATTCAATTAATTATATTGGATTTTTTTTTTGGCATAAATTGTCTCATTTGTGTCAAAGGTTGCCATTTCTTATATCATTGTCCTTATTTATAATTTAAGGCTATTTTATCAGTTTTTTTTTAGATGTAGTTTTGTCAATTTCAATAAAGATTATTTATATAAATTGTGCCTTTAATCTTGTAATCAATTTTGAATGTAAGATTGATAGAATAAAGAAATTTATTATTTGACTTTTTCTTAGGGTTTAATTCTCCCATATGGAGTTTCCTCAACTTCTTTTTCTTAGTTTTATGTCTTTGTTCCTTTTAGGTATTCATTTTGTAGATTTTCTATACTTCTTTTTTTTTTATCTTTCTAGTTTTCCTTCTACATTGAATTATTCTCTTATTAATTTATTAAAAAAAAACAAAAATCCACCATAGTTTGCCATTATTGTTGCCTTTCTTTTTTCCAATGTGATATCATAACCATAACTCTCAACTTAAAAGGAGTTCTCTATTAACAAATCTCCATTTCCATCCACTTTCAAAATGAACATTTACCAATGTCCCCCTGCTTCTCTTTCATCCAAATGCTAACGCCATAGTAAAGCAATCCTGAGAACTAACTTAAAGCCATTGCTAACGAGTTCAACATAACTTACCCTTGAAGGAGTTCGTTGCACTTACTAAAATCTTTTTTTGCAGCTTACAACATTGCTTCCAAGAACATACACATCGACCACACACCCAAAACCTTGATAGCACCTATAATTGCATTGCCCATTATCTCCATTATGCCCACCCTCGTATTTTCCCCTAGAGTATCTTCCATTCAAGGGGGAACCTCCCATATATACTAGTGACATTCATCATTTGACTCCATTTCTCTGATGTTCTCTCTTCTCTATATAGCCAAGTCGAACCCATCCTTTTGTCTCCACACACTCACTTGCACTCATTGTTGATAACCAATCGCTTGTCCTTGTGTGCTCACTCAATCTTGCCACCACATTCCTACATCCTAGCCCTATGCTTTAAACCCCTATGTTGCTCACCTAACCACTACTTGAGTTCTTGCTGGTGTAACCGCCCTTGCAAAACACTTGTATGCTCGGGTCGCTAGTGATCCTTGGCTCACTCACTATCAATCCTAATCCTCACATGCTTGTTCACATCAACAATTCACATTACTCTCATGATGCAATATCACCAACATTTGTATCATGTAAAACTAACGATAAGACCTATAATAAGAAGGAAGTATAAGTAGCCTTGTTTGAAATACAAAAAAAAGCCTATTGTCATGTTATAAGCTCATTATTCCTAATTTTATCCTTTTAAATTTATTGGAAAATAAGTTGGGTCAAATAAAAATTTTCAATGCATTCAGCACCACTTTTGCATGCAATTTACGTTGGATTTATATTAATTTCATGCATGATTGTATGGATATCATGCCCATACTTATTAACGAAGAATATCACACAATAACAAAAAGATCTCATGGAGCCATGGCACATGATGTGGGGCATGTTATTTTAAGCATAGTGCAAAATATAAAAACATTATATATATATATATATATATATATATATATAGATATATAGATGAACACTAATGAAGATAATGAGATAAAAAAATAAGCAATATTTGTAATGGAAACAATTAAATTTATCAATACAATTAATGTTAAGAAAAATGATTCATTAAAGGGGAATAATTTACTAAAAGAAAATGAAAATCATTTTGTATGTATAAAAGGAATTTTGCATCTAGTCCATCAATATGATTTTTAATGAAACTAAGAAGTTATCCATGATGAAATACACCTAATGCTGAGGAAAATGGAGAAATGCTTGTACTTTAGGTTGCTACTAGATTATGTGGTTATACCCTTGCCTTGAATGAAGGGAAATCATTGTTAGCTTCTCTATCATGACTTGCACACAGTAGACAAGATATCATGAATATATATCTACATACATATAGTACCTAAGTAGGATTTATCAAATACTTGAATTACATCTTAATGCATTGTTTATTTTATAAGAGAAGCATAAGAGGACTTGTATTAAGAAAAATATTTTCTTTCTTGTGTTCATATGTGATGGACTCTAGGAAAGACTTAATATAAGGAGAATATACTTAGCTAAATAAGAAATCAAATAATAATGCTAGTTCTAAGCAATAAATTATATAAATGTGATAGTGGAGGCTACAAGGGTAATGTGCTTTAGCCTAGTAATAGCGCAAATAATATGTGTTATTTTGGCATGTTGCATATTACTACACATATAGGGTGGGGGTGCGCCTCTTCACATTATGGGTAATAATGCTTTTTACATGTATGAATATGTGATTGGCTCTTATTGAATTTTTTGTGAATATGTAAATATGAATATGCATGATCCCGTTCGAAGTTTACTCCCTAACACAAAGCTTTCAATTCAACATCTCTTAAAATAAAGAAGTTTTTCAATTTGCTTGAACCCCTACTCAAATGTCACAATGAATCCATAATTCTAACTTACAAAATAAGAATATTCGTCAGCTCTTTTAAGTCGAAGAAACTTTAAAAATCTATACCTAGAAATCACTCTCATATAAATATCTTCTTCTCTCTTTTACATGCATATCTAACCCTCTAAAACCCCTATTTATGAGCTTATGTGAGAACCAAGAAAGTTCTTTATTATTACTTACCTTGGACCTTAAACCAAAAGCTTTCCCAATACAATTTTAGAAGCCTCACATGACAGCAAATCCCATAAATGATGACAAACAATATTTATTTATTTACATAAGTGAATAACCTTTTAGCTTATTTTTGAAGCTAAAGGATAGTTTATGGATTTGGTATAAATTGGGCTACTGAAAAATTTGGAGAGGGAGTTTTTTCAAGAGATCTCTTGCCACCGCCTTCACCCCTGCTCCTTCAATTCTTGGTTTAGCTTGCTCCTCTTGCTACCCCCACTTTGCTTGTTATCCTTTCCCCTTAACCAGGCCTCTAGCCTGATCCCTGCCGCTCTCCCTGATGGATCCCGCACAATTCCCTGCCCTTTCCTAGCTCCCTCAAGCTGTTATTGCCCACCCCTTTCTAAACTGAAAGGGGTTTCTCACCTCTTAAACACCCTCTGCATAATCCTTTTCCCTTTGTTACATCTTTCCTTGAAAGAAGTTATTATTCTTTGGATAAATAAATTGAAGATGCCAAGTACTGGTCTTGAGCTCTAAGGGGTTATGCAATTGGTAAGCGACCTTTTTATGACAACCTTCGCCTTGTGGTCAAACAACTTTGGAAACTCAAAGGTGTAATTTCCCTACTCTCCCTTTCTGAAGGTTTTCTTTTTTCTTTTCAAGTTCTCTTGCCTTGAGGATTTGGATATGGGGCTCTCTAGTGAACCTTGGTTTCTAAATGGATGATTGTTCTTGTTTAAACGTTGGACCCCTAATTTTTTGCCCATTAAAGATGATTTTTGTGAAGTCCCCATTTGAGTGAAGATGCCAAACCCACCTCTCTATTGTTGGACTGAAACTTGCATCTCCTATTAATTATCGACCCTCTCACTACAATCATATCAAGGTTTAACTTCACCCGTATTAGCATACAAATCTCCACCTCCTCAATTTTATCTGATGAAATATGCATTTTGGTCAACGAGATTAAAATCCCTATGCATTATGAATTGGGGCCATCCCCTTGCAATATTTGTGATACATTTGATCATGAATCTCATTCCTTCCCCAAATCTTAAACTCCCCTAACCCCAAAATTCCCATGACCACCACCACTCAATGACCTAGATGTCAGAGCACCAACAAGAAACCACACCATACTCCTACTACCTACCAAACCACACCACACCATCATACCATTACTACCTACCAAACAAAGTATAACAAACCCCAAAATACATCTAAGAAGATGCCCGCGGTCACTCTGCACCAAAACCTCAACTCCCCTACTAATGTCTCCCCTTCCAACAACTCCTTTGATCCAATTAACAATCTACCAACCACTAAAAATCCTCCATCTGTAGAGACCTCCTCCTCTCCTAATTCTAATTCCTTTATCGATCCTAGTAAAGGTACAACCAATAACATGATTAACTCTTGATCATCTCTCAACAATGACCCTAACTCATCCTTCCCTCATAACCCAAGACTCCAATCCTTAATTAACTCAACTTCCATAGCCAAAACTACAAAGAAAAAAATAGACAAAAAGGGGGCTCCCCCAACTACCCCAATAATCCCCATGTCTCTCCCCAACATTTTATGTTGGAATGTTAAAGGCCTCAATGGCGAGGGCCATGTGAATGACTGTAGAAGTTTAATCGGGATTATAATATTGAAGTGTTTTGTCTCACTAAAACTAAGCTTAATGGGTAATCTAATCCTCTTGATAGCTCCCTCATTGCTGTTGTTAAAACTCAAAATTTTGAAAACTACATTTTTATCTATAACAGTCAATAATTTATTCATGAGTCATTATAAGCCCAAATTACAAATCGTCTTCTCCATAACATCTCTATTATTGTGTTTTAGTTTTTCTAATTTTTTCATAATTTTTAAGCATTGATGAAATTCTTTTGGCACCTGACGGTACAAGTGGGGGTTTTGAGACCATCAGGTGTTCATTTTACAAATCAATTTCACCAGAATTTTCTAAATAAAATAAGTTATTTATGAATATTTTTCTATAATTTTTGGAATCCCTAAAAGAATTTTATGAATTTTATATAAAAAATGATTATAATATTATTATTTTATAAAAATATCTAAAAGCACTTACTTTATATTTCTTAATCCATTTTCCTTTTTGTCCATTTAGCTTAACAGAGAAGTTTTTGTTTGAAATGAGAAGAAAAAGTGGAGAGAGAAGGAAGGAAGTTGGGTTTCGTCCATCGGCATAGTTAGAAAATTTGCTCATCTCGAGATAGGTTACGTTTTTTCCTATTTCAGATTTCAATAATTTTGTGTTTTTGATATTTTTCCGATCAAATTTATATTTTCATTACAGAAAAATGAGGATAACTTTATTTTGGTAAAACTTTCATCGCGTAACTTTTTATATGTTATAGAGATTGTGATTACACATATTTTGAGTATATTCTAGAAATTATTCGTCGAGTAATTTTGAAAAAGCTCTACTCAAAAATTTATTTTGACATCTAAAAATAATGCTTCAGTTCAATTAAAGCTTCAGAATGATGTTTTATACAATCTCTGATAATTTAGTTATATTTGAAAATTATGAATTTTTGCTCAATAGTATTTTTGGTGTCTACCGTTACGGCATTTTTGTAATTTCTGAATTGAGTTCAATTATGCTTTATTTAATAAAATGCATTGAAAAATATGTTGTGAAGTGCTATGATGTGATGCTGATGCCAGTGGGCAACTGAGGTGAGATTCTGTAATGCAGCACCAATGGGTGACTGAGGTGGGATTCTATTATGACGGCACAAGTGGGTGATCGAGGTGAGATTCTGTTATGTCGGTAAGATTCTGTTAACCAAGTATTATTATGCCAGAGCTAATGGGCTACTGAGGTGGGATTCTGTTATGAAGTGTTTGCTTATAATTTAGTTCATTTTAATATGTATTTAATTATATTTAATTTCAGTATATGATTCAGCACAGTATTCTCAGTTCTTTTAGTTTTGGTTATTGATTTCTATTTTATGCTACGATAGCCTACTGTGTCGTGTTAGCTCATTCATGCTTTTAATTTTATTTTCAGGCTTGGGGAAGGGTAAGGAGAGAGCTGAGTAGTTTGGATAGCACATTCTGATCTGTGTTGTAGGTATGTTTTGGTTAATTTTAATTTTTGTAGGTTTTGCTTTTATTTTTTGTTATGCTCTTTATTGCCAAGTACTGTTGTAGATAGATTTTAGATTATATAAGTTTTAGATGATATATAGAAAATCATGTTGAGTTTCAGTAATTTTTTATTTTATATTGCATTTAATATTGGCTTTATGTAGTATATAAATTGGAAGTTTTATTTCAATACTTCTCCAATCAGATCTTAGGGTCAGTCTTGCCACAATTTGACACAGTATGACCTGTGTAGTTTCAGGTCAGGTTGTGACAACCGTTACTCTCTCTAATTAAAGAGATCTGATACACGCCTCTTCCCATGAAAATAGCTGGATCAAACAAAGAGCTAAATGCACCTGGATTTCAAAAGGTGATGATGGCATTAATCAAAAAGTAAAAAAAGATAGATAATAGGAATATTATTAGGGAAATCTATGGTGCTGATGGTTCTATTTATGATCATAATAGCAATGCTACTGAAGCCATTAACTACTTCTAAACTCTTTTTAATAGAAACACCACTCGTAACAATATTGACGATAATATTCCACTTGGCCCTATTCTCCTGGATGTTGATAGAAACTATCTTACTATGGGTTTCCAGACTGAAGAAATTAAATATGCAATTTTTTAGATTGGAAATGGCAAGGCTCCAAGTGCAAATGGTTTCACTGCTCAAACTTTCAAAAGTTCATGGGACATTATTGGTGAGGATTTCGTTCAAGCCATAAGACATTGCTTCATTACTTCTTCTATGCCCTCAACAGTGAAACACTATATCATTAGCTTAATCCCAAAGTCTTTAAACAAATCCACCATGGCAAATTTTCTACCTATTTCCCTTTGCAATGTCACTTATAAAGTGATTGCCAAACTCCTAGCTAACATGCCCAAAGATCTCCTCCCTAATTTGATTCATCTAGCTCAATATATTTTCACTGAAGGGAGAGATATTGCTAGCAATATTATTTTGACTAATGATATTTTAAGAGGATTTAATTCCTCCTCTAATCCTAAAGCTTTCAATATCAAAAATGATCTCAAGAAAGCCTTTGATAATGTTGGCAGTAGTTTTCTCTACAATAGAATGGCTCTAAAAAACATCATTTGGTTTTCATCCTCATCTCTCCGCAACCATATTTCCTCTCTTAAAGAACAACAAATTGATATATTCAATAGCTTGCAATCTAATCCTCTTGATAGCTCCCTCATTGTTGCTACCCTATCTAGTCAAAGAGATTTGATTCAGGCCTCTTCCCATGAAAGTAGATGGTTCAAACAAAGAGTTAAATGCACATGGCTTTCAAAAGGCAATGATGACATTAAATTCCTTTATCAAAAAGTTAAAAAGAGCGATAATAGGAATATTATTAGGGAAATCTATGGTGTTGATGGTCCTATTTATGATCATAATAGCAATGTTGCTGAAGCCATTAACTACTTTTAAACTCTTTTTAATAGAAACACCACTCATAACAATATTGATGATAATATTCCACTTGGCTATTTTCTTGGATGTTGATAGAAATAATCTAACTATGGATTTTCATATTGAAGAAATTAAATCTGCACTTTCTGAGATTGGAAATGACAAGGCACCTAGTCCAAATGGTTTCACTGCTCAAATATTCAAAGATTCGTGGGACATTATTGGCGAGGATTTCGTTCAAGCTATAAGACATTGCTTCATTACTTCCTTTATGACCTCAAGAGTGAAACACTCTATCATTACCTTATATTTTGATGATTATAAATATTATTAAATAATCACTTATTTATTCCTACTTTATACATTGCATATTTCTTATGCTTGTCACTAATCATTTTAGGTACAACATATATCGAGCAAAATTGAAGAATCAAGACTCAAGATAATGTAACATCAATGACTAAGTGAGTCTGTGTTTGATAAAGTTTATACTTTTTTTTATTTTCTCTAGTCATTTTTATGTATAAGGTGTATGTTCACTAAACAACCGAACACAAACTCACAAAGGGGAAAAATATTAAACACTTAAATTTTTTAATAATCGTATTGTATGATGCTAATCATACTGTACGATATATTCAAACATAAATTAAATCAAATTAATAAAATTGAATTATAATTAATCTTACTGTATGGCCACCAATCGTACAGGAAAGTCAACTATTTTGATAAATCTCCTTATCAAATCCTTATTACCTAAATTAGAGAATTTTGAAATTTGAACTAATCATACTGTACTAATTCCTTCATACTATACAAATATTAATTAAAATTATCTAATTTATCTTGAGGATTAAGGAATTGAATAAAAATTATATCCTTATTAATGATCGTACTGTAAAATCACCATTGTATAGGACGATCAAACAAAGAGATTACTGGTCGAATCTTGATTCGTCTTGGATGATCTATAATTTGATATAACTAATCGTATCGTACGATTAAAGACAGAAATTGAACTAATCGAATAGTACTATCCGAGGATGAACTGTATGACCTAGATAATTAATTTGAAAATTAGGGTTTGTTAAGAGCATATATTTAGTTAGTAGGAGAGATATTCCATCTTAGTACATATAAATTCTTAATTCAAATTAATCCTTATCATGTGATTAAAGATCAACAAATTCCATCACACCACATATGGTTCAAACAACCTAGCCACATGGACCCCACTCTCCTTCTCAAGACTAATCAATCAATGCTATATGTCATCCTAATGATTAGGATGTATTTTCTGATCTTTAGAATGCATTTTTTGATTTTTCACCGTCCAATAAAGAATTAAAGGCTAGGATGGTATCAAGTGGCAGCCTAGTTAATACATGATTAGAAAATTTAATGTAATTATTTCAACTTATATAATTCACAATTGATTGAATTTATTTTAAAAAAATCTCTAAAATAAATTTATAAAATGTGAAAAATTTTGAACTTTTTTATAAAATATTGCAAATCAAAATTTTGGAAAGTAGTAATATACTTTAAGATCAAAGAGTCCCTTTGTTGTTGAAGTTGTAAGCCATATAGTAAACATCTTTCTAGAGGGTGGCACAAATAACCCTAAACAATCTATAAATTGTATATATGGGGCAATATCTTTTGATATCGTAAGATCTATCTCATGTTATCAGGCACATGGTGGCTAGGCAACTTTCTCTATATAAAAGAGAATATGAAATAAGCTAGATTTTCTATGAGATATGAAGAAATTCTTTTGAACCAAAATACTTGTTTGTTTTGTTACGGCAATAAAACTTCGTAAGACTAACTAATGAGTTAAATTTCGCAACAATAAAGAGCAACTCTCACGACTTTTTTGAGTTGCAAGCCCCAAAAATGGAGCTATGTTCTAGGGTTTTATCATAATTTGATATAGTAAGTCATGCTTTTGGGCATTTCCCTCGGCTTATCTTTTAAACAATTTTGAAATTATAGGTCCTACATTCTACGAAAGAGTCTTATTAAGCATAAATGCTCAAATCTAAAATTTTCAACCTCCCTTTTGTTGTAATCTCTTTGGCGATGATATTCAATCAAAGAATCTTCTAAAGTTACCAAGTCATTTAACTAAATTAAGCATGCATAGCATAAATTATGATTCCGTTTGGGACGGCTTTCTTACTTTTTCTTAAAACAGTTTTATAGTATCTGAAAAGTTGTTTTAACAAACAGTAAAAAAGTCCGTCCCAAACGAAGCCTATATTATATTCTCCATTTGAACTCTAGCATAATTCTCCTTGTAAACAAAGCCATACATTTTAGAGGAACTCATTAGTCAATGCTTTTAATCAAGAGTATTCTTGAATTCATATATCCAATATCTAATTGATAATAAGAATTTACTCTTGTGGGAGATCATGATCCCCATACTTTGTCTAACTTCCTTTGTAGTAACCATGAGAAATTTTTAAATAATGTAGGGGGGTTGTAGCATTTGTTTGTAGACACAATCACACTCACCAATCTGCTTGCTGAAATGCTCAGCAAACTGCAGCCACTATTTTAATTGTTGAGAAGCAGAACTCAACAAAGAAGGAATTTCACAAGGCAGATCGAAATCCAGAACAGTACCAAGTGTTACAAGAAAAGAACTTGTGAATAAAAGAAACAAATGTTCTTTTTACTGAAACCCGATATTCTTAAGCATTACACAGAGTATTTGACTCAAAGCAGACCTTCCAGTTTTGTCTTCTCCTATCTATCCTGGTTACAGATAAAGAATCCTCAACATTCAGGGGCCAGCTTCAGATTAAACAAAAAAAATGACATGCCTATATAAAATCATAAGAGGAACAAAGCCCGTAGAAAAGGAAAAAGTGATAACAATGACGATAAAAGAGAAACAAGCAGAGAATACCACACTATTGCCCTTGCATCCCCATGGAGAGAACTCCATTCTTCAAAACTCAAGCTGCAGATTTCTCATATTTGAGGGGCTTAATTACCTCCCAGGTGAAGTCAGCATCATCCCTTCCAAAATGCCCGTAAGCGGCAGTCTTCAAGAATCTCCCATTGCCACCACGCTTCAGATCAAGGTTGATGCTAATCATTCCAGGCCTGAAATCAAAATTCTCCTTAACAATCTCGAGTATCTCTTTATCAGAAATCTTGCCAGTACCATATGTATCGACAAACACTGACAATGGCTCCGGCACACCAATAGCATATGACACCTGAACAATGCAGCGTCTTGCAAGTCCATTGGCGACAATGCTCTTAGCAGCCTGCCTGACAATGTAGGCACCACTACGATCGACCTTGGTTGGGTCCTTACCAGAGAATGCACCACCCCCATGTGCTCCCCATCCACCATATGTATCGATAATGATCTTCCTACCAGTAAGACCAGCATCACCATGAGGTCCACCGATGACAAAACGACCAGATGGGTTTAGATGAAAGATGGTTTTCTCATCCAAGTATTGCTCGGGAATCACAGGCTTGATAACATGCTGCTTCAAGTCAGCAGCTATCTCATCATTTGTGACAGTCTCATCATGCTGTGTAGAGATGAGGACTGTATGGACTCGGATAGGAATCATTGCACCATTTTCATTGCGATACTCGACAGTCACTTGGGTCTTGCCATCAGGCCTTAACCAAGAACATGTTCCGTTCTTACGAACCTCAGTAAGGCGAGCACCGAGCTTGGTAGCAAGGACATGGCTAAGAGGCATATACTCGGGGGTCTCATCTGTGGCATAGCCAAACATGTGTCCCTGGTCACCAGCACCAATCTCCTCAGGGCGCTTGGTGAAGTGGCCATGAACACCCTGAGCAATGTCAGGAGATTGTTGCTCAATGTTTACGAGAACTTTGCAATGGTCTGCATCGAGGCCGACATCATCAGAGGTGAAACCAATTGAGCGGCATGTGTCACGGACGATCTTCTCATAATCAACAATGCCCTTTGTGGTGATCTCACCAAAGACCATGACCATGTTGGTCTTGGTGCAAGTCTCACAAGCAACCTTGCTGTCGGGATCCTGGGCAAGGCATGCATCAAGGATGGCATCAGATATTTGATCACAGAGCTTGTCAGGGTGTCCCTCGTTTACGGACTCGGAGGTAAAAAGGAAGGTGTCTGCCATTTCTTAGAGCTGCAAACAGAAGATTAATAACAATTGAAAATGAGCATCTGGTTGTGTAAGACGAGGGAACTAATCAAGATATGCTGCTTCTAAGAGTTCATTTGGTTTTGATACAACATACGTTTTAAAAGTTTATGAAAGTTATTATATCTATCATTTAGTTGGTTGTGGATAAAAACCAACATAAATTTCAAAGTCCATAAACCTCCTCAAAATTTCCTCATTTTGACATTCAAAATGCATAAGAATAATATTATTATCTTCTAAAACATGCTTTTTTAACATACAAGCAACCAATCGATAAGTAATAATCTTCCTCCAAGAATCCTAGGCATAGATCAAAAAGGAGGTTCCATAACAAGAAGGATTGCAGTTTTAGGCTTTGTTTGGAATGACTTTTTTATTGCTTCTTAAAACAGTTTTAATACAAAATTTTTAATTTTTTAACTAAAACTCTATTTTAAAAAGCAATAAAAAAGTTGACGCAAATGAAACCTTAGTTTAAGAAGAAAATGCTTTTAACTTCTTTCTTCAATTACCCAAGATTCAGGTACTTGGATACTTTAAGTTAGAATATATCATCCATGAGGGTAATGGGACAAATGTTAATGCATAAATACAAGTAATCGTGCATAAAGTAATATGCACAAAAAGAAGCAAAACTGATTAAACATTACATTGCCCTCAAGGAAATATTAAGCATGCATGGATAGGGCATAATTATAAGGGCCCATTTAGTCAATTGTAGATTTTAAAATTTAAAAAAAAAACAGAAAATGATGAAAATTTAGTAGATTTCTTCATTTGGTTGGATGCAATGAGAAATCAACATGGACTTTACCTAACAAACCCCTCATGTTATAGTTTCTTTCTCACATACAAAACAAGTGAAAACAATCCATCTACAATAAACAAAATCAGACATGAGAAATTCAATTTTAATCAAACTAGAACTTTCATTTATTTTCTTTCTTCAATTCTCCAAGCCTATGGAAATCTCATAACTTCATCAGCACATTACCCACAAGGTAATTTTATTTACTAAGCAAATGAAAACAAATGCATTTTTTTTTCATTGACAACTCCTTCCTCCATTCTAGAAAAAATTAGGAAGAAAAAAATAATCAGATCATCATTATGACTCACATGCTCCCTCCTACAAAAACTAAAGCTCAATTTCTCTTCAATTAAACAAAAAGAAAAACACAAAATCATAATGTTCTCCTCAACCAAACAAGTAAGACAAAGGTTTTGTTTGGATTGAAGTAATTGTAATAGAAAATAAAAACTCTCCAATTCCTTCAAAACAAACACAATGGAAACAAAATTCAATTCACTTGCTTTATCCTTTTTTACCATCATTTCCATTTATGAATTTATATGAACGGAAACAAAATCATAATTTCCAAACACATATTTTCAATCTACAACCAACTAAATGAAAACAAACGCTAAAGTCGGATTCCTTCTCACCTTAACGAGAGTTCGTTCAAAGCTTGAGGACAGAAAGATCAGACACCTCCTCCTGTTCTCTTACTTCTCTTGAGGCCAAGACCCCAAATTTATAGAATTGGAAGGGTTACCGGATCCAGATCCACCAGATATAGGAATGGTCAACAACAACCGTTTATGGCGGGTCCCGCGGCTTGGGCGGCGGAGGAAGAGGAGGAGGGAGTGGGAATCACGGCGAGAATCAAAGATTTAAATTTGGCCGATTGAAATTTACTAAAATGACGAAAATTTGCTGAATTTTTGGAAGGGTAAAGGTGGTTAGAACGTGCAAAGGCGTGGAAATTAGGGATTTGAAGAGAAAAAGGATCGATTGTCTGAGAAATAGTGGAGGGGAGGGGAGGAGCCGACGAGGACGTTAGGTTCCATGTGCTAAAATAAGCACATAGAAAAGTAGCTAGGCGTGTTACCATGTGAGGATTAGGTAAGCCAATTTTCTTTGCATCTATTATCTAAGACCTATTTGAATTTATTTTATTTTTATTTATTTATTTTTATTTTTATTTATAAGAAATATATAAATAACCTATGTAGTTATTGTAAATTATAAAATAGAAATTATTTTTTGTGAAGAAAAATATATAATCATAATTTAGTCTATTTAATTAATCAATTAATTATTAATTATCCTAAGTAAATTATATTGAGGACTTAATAAAAATAAGTTATTATTATAATCACTAATTATTGATGTCTCATTACGTTAGATAATTTCATTAAGTGATGATAAAATAATGTTGTTAAAATTTTTTTGATAAGGCTAAGATTTCGTTTGTTTTTAGTATAAAATGTTAGTTCAAGAAGTTTTTGTACTAAAAAGTTGGTTTAGAAAGTAGAAAAAAAGTTATCCCAAACAAAATCTAATAATCACAATTTTTTGTTAAAAATATATAAAATCTTCCTCATTCCAATGGGAACAATATTATGAAACAAACAAATCAACATATTGGTGCATATGCTATGCATTAATTTTGTAAAAAAGTATTAAAGTTTTTTATTTACAGCAACAACAAGAGAGCATGCAAATGATAATCAAGATCACCAAAATGCTTTTCAGGCCTTTTTTTAGGACAGCTTTCTTACTGCTTTCTAAAACAACTTTTTAATACGAAAATTTTCAATTCAAAATATTTATGTACTAAAAAGCTGCTTCAAAAAATAATAAGAAAGCTATCCCAAACGAAATCTCAATGATGTTGATTCTTATTAGTTAGTTACAATATTGTTGTTATTGCTATTAATTTGGTTTAAATTTTATTTATTTTTAGAGTCATAGATTCATTCAATCAAAATTAAGCATAACGAAAAAAAATTTTAAGCTTGAACTCGCACCAATTTTTTTCATGCTTGACAATAATACTCGTAGCCCACTTAGATCTCATATCTATTCAAAATGGGCCTATGGATCAGCCCGCATCCACAAGCTAAATGCAGTTTAATACTCTTAGTGGATCAAATCAACGGCCCACAGAATCTTGTCGAGAAGTAGACGTGGAAAGATATAATTTTACAAGTCATGATATTAGGAGGGAAAAAGCCCTTTCAAACAAAACTTCTTTTGGGATCATTTTCTTATAACTTTATTTTTCATATCTTAATTATAATTTTTATTTAGTCACTATTTTTTTCACAGCTTTTAATAAATTTTTATAATAGGAAACTATTTTCTACAATAGCTTTTAAGAAAAATAACTTTCTTCCATAATAGCTTTACAAAATACCTTTATGAAAAGCAGTAGTTGTCCCAAATGAATTCTAATTAAGGATATATTTGGGCCAGCTTTTTTGTTGTTTTATTTTTTTGGTAACAATGGCTATAATTATGTTTAGCTACTACTTTCTTGTTATTTTCTTGTTACTTTTAAAAAAAATTGTGGTAAAAAGCTTTTCTTTGAAACCAAAGTAGCTAAGGTTCATTTGGGACTACTGCATTTTTTTATAAAAGTGATTGTAAAGATGCTATGGAAATAATTTACATTGATGCAAAAAAAATTATAGGTAATTAGGCAGTAATCCAGCCCAATAACTTGTTTAGTGAGGTTGTAACCACATAGATATATTGACTTAGGTTTCATTTGAGATAACTTTCTTACTGTTTTCTAAAGCAGCTTTGTAGTACAGAAATCTCGAGTTCAAGAAATATTTGTACTAAAAGCTGTTTTAAAAAGCAGCAAGAAAACTGTCCCGAACAAAACCTTAATCATTTGAACAAATATTAATTAAAACATGTAATTAGTTTAACTTCTGTATGAAGAATCAGTTGATCGCTTATTTCTTTGCCTATCATGTTAGTATTATTATTATCTTTTTGTTTATTTTAATTTCTTCTACCTTCTTCATTGCAAGTATACAATATCATTGGGAGTAAAGGAATTTCTTAAATCTCTCTTAAGTGTATCGCCATCAAAGGTTCAGCAATAAATAAACATTATTTTAAGCTCAAACAAAGTGCTGAAGGAAGAAAAGTGTACATAGAGATGGGAAAAGAGTGTCGTTGTACAACAAAGAATTATTACAAGAGGAAGATGAGTTCTCTCTAGGGACAGTGGAGTGGAGGAGGAAGACGCTTGTGGTGGTGCTCGGCGGCAACACCGTCACCAACTACGGCCGAAGAACTCTATTACAATGTGTGAAGGCCGCAGCAAAGAAGCCTGCAATGGCAGGGTTGAGAAAGGTTGGTATGGTGATCAATAAGTCGACGCCGGCACCGAAGAAGATTATCTTACCGGCTGGAGTTTACCAAAGAAGATTCATGACTTCAAACTCCATGACTTCCTTTTTGATCTAAAAAAGTACAAGAGCTCAAGTGTTTACCAATTAAAATCATAATTGGTATATGTAGTGGCTTGGTGAAGAGTTTGGGCAAGAATTACTATGAGTTTGTGTGCAAGTTGTGTGGTTTCATACTCAACATCTTAATAAATAAATGAATGGTTGTATCATATTTCGTTTGGCACAGCTTTCTTACTACTTTCTAAAGCAGCTTTCTAGTAAAAAAATTTCAAGTTCAAAAAATTTTTAAACTAAAAATTTACTTTAGAAAGCAATAAGAATGCTATCCCAAACGAAGCCTCAGTTGCACACTTATATGATGGTTGATGAATCTTTGAAACATGTTATTAAATGAATAAATTTTCTATTTAATTTTATAAGCAAAATATTAAGTTATTTGATAAATAAACAAAATATTTAATTAGCTGTTAATTTATGATTATTAACTTGACAAAAAGAATTGACTTCGATCTAAATAGTTTAAATTAATGACCAAGGTTTCGTTTAGGGTAGCTTTCTTACTTCTTTCTAAAGTAATTTTCAAGAACACAAATCTTTATTTCAAGGAATTTTTATACTTAAAAATTGTTTTAAAAACCGGTAAAAAAGCTGTCCCTGACGAAGCCTAAACCTCTGCATAATAATAATTCAGATAATACAAATAAATAGGCAATGCAATATTTTCTGGTCTCATTGCCGCATAAATTGATAATAGCTTAAGAGAGCTCTTATCCAAGCAATTTTAAATTAATACATGAATATATATATATATATATATATATATATATATATATATATATATATATATATATATATATATATATAATCATAAATTTGATGAATTTAGTCAATGAAAAGAAGTGAATAATTATAATTATTAGAAAGAATAATGAATAATCAAATAAAATCTATAACAAATCATTTTAATTGAGAAAATATCCCCTTTATTCTTTTTTTCATTTTAGTTGAGCAAATATCTTCCTAGGGAAAATAGTTAGCAAAAAAAAATATTAGAATATCATTATAAAAAACTAGTTATGATGCGTCTTAATATATCTAAGAAAAATTGGTTTGATCGGCATAAATCTCAAGACAAAATTTGAATAGAAAATTTTCGGAAGTTATTCAAGGTCATATGAACTCCAAATTCATCAAATTTATAGTAGAACTGAACATCTCAATAAGACAAATCCAACAATACCAAAAGTGGTCCACTCCAAACCTAAATGTGCCCAAATCAAATACTTGAGGCATAATTGAAAACTTCAAATATTAATTGGATGATTAAATAATCTCCAAGTTTGACATGCTTATACTTGAATCTAGCGGCTCGACGAGATAATTCCAACAAGCCTAGCATCACTCAATTTTGACATCATTAAAACACTTAAATGCTGAATAAAAGCTTCATAATTATGAGAATATATATGGAAGGTACGATGAGATATTTTGGATTCTGGTTCAAATTATCAAAATGATCATCCCAGAAAACCAATAAATAGAGCATCATTCTCCACAAGAGCGAGAAGAAGGGAGAGAACTAGAGAGATTTCTTGCATTTTCTGGATATCACCCCTAACGACCACCGATAACCACCACCAATAATCATCGCCATCTCCAGACTCCTGTCATGATTTAATCATGTTGTTGGGAGTCAACTATCTTCCTATGAACATCAGACTTGTATAATCCATATAAATAAAATCATGCCCTACTGTTGAGTGTTAATTGTCCATCTATGGACATGCAATTTCTATAATCTCCCTAAGAAAAAAATCAAACATTTATTTTCAAATAATCCCTCTTCTCTGATTATGAGAACTGGAGGATTCATATATCACCTACTACCTAGTAGATTTTTTCAACTGAGCTAGGCCTTGTAATTTTTTTCTTTTTTTGAGTGTTTCACATAAAATTTTTTTGGTTTTATAATTTTTCTTTGCGCGTGCTGAATTTTTGTACAACACTAAGAGGTAAAATACACACTCTACCAAGTCAAACTTTTTAATACATAACAGTTTGATATCATCTGTGAAAGCATTCCCAACCAATGGCTGATAATCAATCCCTTCATCAAGAGCAATAAAATATTGGTGGTGAAGTCCCATCATGCATCACTTTAAGGGATTGTATGCATAGGATGGAGGAACTTCAAGTTCAAATAATTTAACTTTTTTGAGGAGCTGGGCAACAAATGACACCATCACAGTATGACGAAGTTATCACACCGCAAAATCAACAACAGTTTAGAGACAACACTAATCAAGGAGCACCTTCTTCCCCATAAAGCTCATCAGGTTCTCTTTGTTACGCCCTATAATCTATATTGAAAGAATTACATATGTCTTTTATTTCAACAATTAACTAGAGCTTACCAATTTCTTGTGAGCATCAGAAAGAATTATGCATGTTGTTTAGAGCCTTATATCATAGGATTCTTCCTTTACCTGAAATCATGTAAAATCACATAATGAGCACATAGTACAGCAAGTAACCAAAATCTTACAACTGAAATCAATGCAAGGTAAAAGAGAACATTATATTGTAAATTAGATAAAGAAATATATGTATCAATATATATTTACCTATTATCAATATCAATAATTAGTCTATAACATACCATATCTCAGTCAGTTCTATTTCATTCTTCCATTATAAACTTGAATCAATCAGTTAGTTAATCGATCTTTATCACTCAATCAATTCCATTCAATCTTATCATCCATTCAACTCACATTAATCTATCAATTACAGTCACAATATCAATAATAGTATTGAGTATCATTAATAGAAATGTATTAGTAGTAATATCAGTATTCTCAGTGTCAGTCACAGTAACAACAACAATAATTAATAATGGTAATCAATAATAGTGATTTGTGTTTGTAATATTAATATCCATACAATATCAATATCAGTAACAATATTCAGATATTCAGAAGAGGGTATCTTGCTCTTGTACTTATAACTCATAATTAGTGTGCTCCTTATAACTCCCCTTGAATCATGAATCAATCGCCTCAATTCCTTATAACTCCTAATCAATCTCCATCTCCTTATGACTCCCATCCACTGACTCCCATCAGTGGACCACATAAATCTTCAGGATATCACATGAGGTTATAATATCATATATCTAATATTAATCAGTACATCATATCTATATATTATATCAGATTCAAACTAGTAGTAAAATATTCTTGCATAACTCAATCATATAAATCATTTCAGTACATATTATCTTGCAATCTTATCATGTCAAATCACAATATAGCACTTTTCAATCTATTTCCAGTTTTCTTTTTTCCTATCTATTTTACTTAAAAATTCTTATACATATATTTAGCTAGTAAAAAATATAATAAAATTATATCATATTGTTCAAAATGATCAAATTTATAACATATCAAAAGTTGTACCGTGAAAGCTTATAAAATTATGATATAACACATTTTTGATAGATTTAGAAGAGATAAATCTATAGAAATCAAAATCATTAAAAATATAAATAAGAAAATAGTTACTTACGATAAATTGAACAAAATTCGTAACAGAAGCGGTGAGCAAATATGACCCAAAAAACTTTCTCTCTCATTTCTCTTCTTCTCTTTTAATTTCTTCATGGCCAAACAACCATGTGAGGAAGGCAGTTGGGTGAGGCAGGGATATTTATAATAAAAATATATAAAAATATTGTTAGTATCCTAATACCACAGTGCTCTATTTTAACATGTTTATGTTTTTCAAATAACTTCATTTCACACTTTGGGTTAATACACTCTCTAACACAACTAGTTTAACACATCCTTCACATTTTTTGGCCAACCCATAATCCTCTACAAGTCATAGAGGACTTAGATCAACATCATTTATGGATACCCCATGTGATGTTATGAGAGATATGATACAACAGCTTACTTAGGAGTTCCCTTTGAGGGAATAAAATCAATTTACTCATCGATGAAGCTTTTAAGAGTCATCACCCTTAAAAAATAAAATTTTTTGGCATTATATTCTAGTGGGATTCTAACTACCCAGTATTGATCCATATAATGAATCCTCTGATCCCTAAGAACATATTGATCATTATAAGACCATCATGCATATCCAATAAACTTCTGATGCACTTCTTTGTCAGATTTTTTCTAATACTCTTAACGATCAAGCTCGCACTTAGTTCTACTCACTTTCTAAAAATACTATCCATAAATTCATTGACCTTGCCAGAATTTGTGTCAAACAATTCATTGTTAATCAAAGAATTATCAAGGAATTCTCCCTTCTTTTTTAGATTCACCAAGATGAGGGAGAAATACTAAGAAAAAACTTTAAGAGATTTTATTCTGAAGCACGTCAAATTTTAAGAGTAGATCCGGAATTACTAAGAGGTATTTTTCTTGGAGGTCTTTGTCCTGGACCATTGTACTCCTCATTGATGTGAGAGACGGTTTGCTCATACGCTGATCAAATTCATTGAGTAGAAGCTCAAATAACTGATGATAAGACCATTAATACTCATCAAAAGTCGTTTAAGCAAACCTCCACCAAACATAAAAACTCACAAGAATTTGATCAGTACATACAAAGAAGAAGGCAGGAGAAGTGAAAAGAATATCCTCATTAAATTCATCCATAGTTACCTAACTACACGCCTTTAAATATGTCTAGGGCTAATATTATGTTGGAAATTCAAAATTCTGAACATCTCAAATAGCCAAAACCTCTAAAGAATCCAAACAACGAAGATTAGACTTAATACTGTAACTTCCACCATTCAAAAGAAGACTCAACTGAAAAGAACATTTAATTGAAGGATGAGATTGAGCATCTTATTCACCAAGGACATTTAAACCATTATTTAGAAAAGTAATTTGTAGATCATTAGCCTCATAATAAAAAATATCAGAAAATCATGGCAAAGAAATTATTGACATTACTGACTGCAAATGTCATCACATTGAAACTACTCAAATAATTTGAACTCTTCAAAATTTCCAAGTTTCCAACTTTTGTCTTTTAAGTAAGTTTTTATCTGAATTATCAATGAAGGTTTATTGATTAAATAAATAATATTGCATCTATGAAGCTTTATTTATTTCAAAATGATTGGCCAATTTTTATATAATTTGTATGTTTATAATAATATTGCTCAACAACTCTTGACTGCTTATTTCTTATTTACTATTTACCATTATTGCTTTAATAATCTATAAAATAAATTCCATCACAAATCATAGTCATGGAAAAGATAGTATTTTAATAATTAAAAAATATACTTTTTCATCATTTTGGGTTGAAACAGTCCTACCATATGGTTACAAGTTATTTTAAATGCATTTATTTAGGCTGTTCAAAATCATTATGAAATTTGGTTAGCCCAAATTTATTTTGGTATTTGATGGCTAAAATTTCTTGCTGTGAAGTTTAAGGTTGGAAGAAGATGATTATTAAAAAAAAAATTATTAGAATATTTTGATTAGGATAAATTTTAAAAGTGTTGGATCTATTTTAAGATGGATGTAATATATAAATAATTAATATTGCACTAATCTTAAAGTTGATCTAAAGACTATGGGACGCATCCTGACTATTTTTATCATGATTTTCCAATATAATTATTTTTCGATGATAATTTGACCTAGGAAGATATTTGCTCAACTAAAATGAAAAAAAAAAGAGAGAGAGAGAATATTTTCTCAATTAAGGCACTGTTTGGAATAGCTTTTTTATCGCTTTGCTTTTTAGTCTGTAATCACAATTTCTATTTGGCTACCGCTTTTTTGCTGCTTTTAAAAAATTTCATATAAATGGTATTCATGTATTAATTTAAAATTGCTTGGATAAGAGCTCTCTTAAGCTATTATCAATTTATGAGGTTATGAGACTAGAAAAAAAACTATTTCTTTGTATTATTTGATTTACAAATTCTTTTTTGCACTATTAAAATGTTAATGTTTTCACAATAGTTTATAGCAGTGGTTTTGAAGCCTCCGCTATAGATAGATGTCGACAGCAATTTTAACCGCTGCTAAATTTCAAAAAATTAAAGTACCCCAATATTTTGTAGCAGCGGTTTGCAAACCGCCGACTAAGCAATTGTCATGTTCTCCAGCAAGTACTCTTTCATCTTTTGAGCTACAACATTAAAAATATTTAAAAAGAGAGAAAAATTTTATAAAAAAATCTAATTTTTGAGAGAAAATATGATAAATAAGTTGAACATATAATCAAACAAAAAAATAGGTGAGGCTTTAATGCACCAAACTAGTAATTATATAAATTTTTAATATTCAAATTAAAGTTAAACTAAACAGTGGAAAAGAGAGCCTTGAAAGGGAGAGAGGAAATGGTAGAGTTTGAGAGAGGGAGAAGATCCTTGGAGGGGGTTTCGAGGGAGTGCGGAGGGGGTTTCACATAGTTGCTCCGGCAAACTTGCACCTTAGTACCATCAGATTCAAGGTTTATCTTGAGGGAAGTTTTGGGAAGAAGAAGATCTCTTTGGTGTCAAAGGATCCAGTTACTCTATCGCACCAGGGAAGGTGAAAGTGATTCCAAGTTCTCTGTCTCACTAGGAGGGTGAAAAGGATTTCAGGTTCTCTGTCGCACCGGGGGAGGTGGAAGAGATTTTGTAAGGGCTTCTCTGCCTAGATGTGAGGGCTAAAGGAGAGTCACTAAAGATTTAGTGCAATACCTGGAACGGGAGGTTTGGGGAGTGAATGTAGGTTAGGTTGGATCAAACCACTATAAATCTGGTGTGTTCATTCTGATTATTTTCTACACTTTATTTTTACTACGATTAACTATTTGGGTGAAATCTCTGATTAATCTTTTTATTGTTGATTTTTCATTTCCGTTGCAAGTCATAAAAATATTTTTTTTTATTTAAAGAAGTTTTTAAATATCCAATTCACCTCTCTCTTGGTTAGCCTCGGGACTAGTTCTTTAGGGTTTAACCACCCTCACGAACTTTCATTAGCTAGTAAAAATATAATAAAATTATATCATATTATTCAAAATGATCAAATTTATAATATATCAAAAGTTATACGGTGAAAGCTTATAAAATTATGATATAATGCATTTTTGGCAGATTTAGGAGAGATAAATCTGTAGAAATCAAAATCATCAAAAATATAAGTAAGAAAATAGTTACTTACGACAAACTGAATAAAATTCGTAACAGAAGCGGCGAGCAAATACGACCCAAAAAAATTTCTCTCTCCTTTCTCTTTTTCTCTTTTAATTTCTTCCTGGCCAAACAACCAAGTGAGGAAGGCAGTTGGGTGAGGCAGGGATATTTATACTATATATATATATATATATATATATATATATATATATATATATATATATATATATATATATATATATATATATATATATATATATATATATATATATATATATATATATTATTATTATTATTATTATTATTATTATTATTATTATTGCCATAACGCTCTATTTTAAAATGTTTATATTTTTCAAATAACTTCATTTCACACTTTGGGTTATTACACTCTCTAACACAACTAGTTTAACACATCCTCCACATTTTTTGGCCAACCCATAATCCTCTACAAGTCATAGAGGACTTAGATCAACATCATTTATGGATACCCATGTGATGTTATGAGCGACATGATACAACAGCTTATTTAGGAGGAGTTCCCTTTGAGGGAATAAAATCAATTTACTCATCGATGAAGCTTCCAAGAGTCATCACCCTTAATACATAAAATTTTTTAGCATTATATTCTAGTGGGATTCTAACTACCCACTATTGATCCATATGATGGATCAACTGATCCCTAAGAACATATTAATCATTATAAGACCATCATGCATATCCAATAAACTTCTAATGCACTTCTGTCATATTTTTTTCTAATACTCTTAAGGATCAAGCTTGCACTTAGTCTACTCACTTTTTAGATACTTTCCATAAATTCACCGGCCTTACTAGAATTTTTATCAAACAATTCATTATTAATCAAAGAATTATCAAGGAATTCTCCCATCTTTTTGAGATTCACTAAAATGAGGGAGAAATACTAAGAAAAAACTTTAAGAGATTTTATTATGAAGCATGTCAAATTCTAAGAGTAGATCCGGAATTACTAAGAGGTATTTTTCTTAGAGGTCTTTGTCCTGGACCATTGTATTCCTCATTGATGCGAGAGATGGTTTGCTCATACGCTGATCAAATTCATTGAGTAGAAGCTCAAATAACTGATGATAAGACCATTAATGCTCATCAAAAGTCGTTTATGCAAACCTCCACCAAACATAAAAACTCACAAGAATTTGATCAGTACATACAAAGAAGAAGGCATGAGAAGTGAAAAGACTATCCTCATTAAATTCATCCATAGTTACCTAACTACACGCCTTTAAATACGTCTAGGGCTAATATTATGTTGCAAATTCAAAATTTCGAACATCTCAAATAGCCAAAACCTCTAAAGAATCCAAACAACGAAGATTAGTCTCAATACTGTAACTTCCACCATTCAAAAGAAGACTCAACTGAAAAGAACTTTTAATTGAAGGATGAGATTGAGCATCTTATTCACCAAGGACATTTAAACCATTATTTACAAAAGTAATTTGTAGATCATTAGCCTCATAATAAAAAATATCAGAAAAATCATGGCAAAGAAATTATTGGCATGACTGACTACAAATGTCATCACATTGAAACTACTCAAATAATTTGAACTCTTCAAAATTTCCAAGTTTCCAACTTTTGTCTTTTAAGTAAGTTTTTATCTGAATTATCAATGAAGGTTTATTGATTAAATAAATAATATTGCATCTATGAAGCTTTATTGATTTCAAAATGATTGGCCAATTTTTATATAATTTGTATGTTTATAATAATACTGCTCAACAACTCTTGACTGCTTATTTCTTATTTACTATTTACATTATTGCTTTAATAATCTATAAAATAAATTCCATCACAAATCATAGTCACCGAAAATATTGTATTTAATAATTAAAAAATATATTTTTTCATCATTTTGGGTTGAAACAGTCCTACCATATGGTTACAAGTTGTTTTAAATGCATTTATTTAGGCTGTTCAAAATCATTATGAAATTTGGTTAGCCCAAATTTATTTTGGTATTTGATGGCTAAAATTTCTTGCGGCGAAGTTTAAGGTTGGAAGAAGATGATTATTAAAAAAAAAATTAGTAGAATATTTTGATTAGAATAAATTTTAAAAGTGTTGGATCTATTTTAAGATGGATGTAATATATAAATAATTAATATTGCACTAATCTTAAAGTTGATCTAAAGACTATGGGACGCATCCTGACTATTTTTTTATCATGATTTTCCGATATAATTATTTTTCAATGATAATTTGACCTAGGAAGATATTTGCTCAACTAAAATGAAAAAAAAAAGAGAGAATATTTTCTCAATTAAGGCACTGTTTGGAACAGCTTTTTTATCGCTTTGCTTTTCAATCTGCAACCATAGTTTCTACTTGGCTACCGCTTTTTCGCTGCTTTCAAAAAATTTCATTGAAATAGTATTCATGTATTAATTTAAAATTGCTTGGATAAGAGCTCTCTTAAGCTATTATCAATTTATGAGGTTATGAGACTTGAAAAAAAGTATTTCTTTGTATTATTTGATTTACAAATTCTTTTTGCACTACCAAAATGTTAATGTTTTCGCAGCAGTTTATAGCAATAGTTTTAAAACCACCGCTATAGATATATATATAGAGAGCGGTTTAAACCTCTGCTAAATTCACATTCAAAAAATTGAAGTACCCTAATATTTTGCAGCAACGGTTTGCAAACCACCGGCTAAGCAATTGCCATGTTCTCCAGCAAGTACTCTTTCATCTTTTGAGCTACAACATTAAAAATATTTAAAAAGAGAGAAAAATTTTATAAAAAATCTAATTTTTGAGAGAAAATATGATAAATAAGTTGAGCATATAATCAAACAAAAAAATAGGTGAGGCTTTAATGCACCAAACTAGTAATTATATAAATTTTTAATATTAAAATTAAAGTTAAACTAAACAACCCTTTTAAGTTAGGTATAAGTTCATTAGCTAATATAGAACTATTTTCTTCATTTAATACTTCTTAGCCATTATTATCATGTTTTATGCTTTTAAACTCTAAGCCTTTCAATCTATTGGTACAATAAAAGATCAATCAATAATACAAAAAAAATAAAATTTTATAGTGATTATTCACTTGACATAATGCAAACTCAATTAATTGGGAATCATTTTGGTTGAGGACCTTTTTAGTTCCTAATGAGGCACCAAACAATTACAATTAATGCTCATTAACTCAATTCCAACATTCATAAAAGGTTTTAGGTTTCTTTTGGGATGGCTTTACTACTAATTAAAATTTTTGTAATAGAAAGCTGTTTTAAGAAGCAGTAAAAAAGTAGTCCCAAACGAAATCTTAGTTAGACAAAAATTTTAGAAGGAGAGCAACAATCCACTTTATGATAGCCTTCAAATGTTATTTATTCATGAAAATGAGATCCACCATTTCATATATGGCATTATTTTCATAACACTAATGCTATACTCAAACTAAAAATAAAGTTCACATATTTTACTTCAAACTGTTAAATGATAGCTGATGCAATATTTTTTTTAATTAATAAATTAATACCTGATTAAATATTTTATTTATTACTCAGATATCTTAATATTTTGATTAAGAAGTTACTGAAAATTTACTCATTTAGGCTTCGTTTGAGATAGCTTTCTAAGTGTTTCGCTTTTCAGACCACAACTATAATTTCTATTTGGCCATTATTTTTTGTTGCTTTCAAAAAAGTTTTAAGCTGGAAAGTAGCTTTCTATGAGAGCTTTAAAAAATTACTTTATCTATAGTGCTTTACAAAGCAATATGAAAATTGTCACAAATGAAACTTTAATTACACGACTCAAAGCTTTATCAACTATCATATAAGCATGCAACTGATACAACCATTCATGTACTTATTGACATGTTGAGTATGGAACCACAACACTTGCACACAAACTCATAGTAATTCTTGTTTAAACTCCTGACCAAGCCACTACATATACCAATTATGATTTTAATTGGTAAACACTTAAGTTCTTGTACTTCTAGATCAAAAAGGAAGTCATGGAGTTTGAAGTCATGAAACTTCTTTGGCCTATTCCCGCCATTAAGATATTCTTCTTCGGCGCCTTTGTCGAAATGATCTTATTGATCACCATACCAACCTTTCTTAACCCCACCTTTGCACGCTTCTTAGCCGCGGCCTTCACACGTTGTAATAGAGTTTTTCGGCCGTAGTTAGTGACGTTGTTGCCGCCGAGCACCACCTCAAGTTTCTTCCTCCTCCATTGTCCCTTGGGAGCTCTCATTTTCCTCTTGTAATTCTTTGTTGTACAATTACTCTCTTTTTCCATCTCTCTATACTCTTTTCTTCCTTCAACACTAGCTTGGAGCTAGCTTATATAATATTTATTTATTGCTAAATCTTTGATGGCGGTACAAATAAGAGAGATTTAAGAAATTTGTTTACTCCCATTGATATTTTATACTTACAATGAAGAAGGTCGAAGAAATTAAAATAAATAAAATTTATTTAATTAATACTAAGATGACAGGCAAAGAAATAAGCGGCCGACCCTTCATACAGATGTACTTAAACTGATTATATGTTTTAATTAGTATTTGTTGGAGTGATTAAAACCTCACTAAACCGCTAAATGTCATGCAAAAAGTGTTGGGAAGGATCTCATGTTGTCTGAGTAAAAAATAGTAAGAATATTTGGACCTTTCATGTACTAATAAATGTAAAATATGTGAAGAAAGTGATGCATTGTGTTCATTATTTGTAAAATGAAAATGAAATTATCATTGTTTTTAATGAAAATTTAAAAAGAAACTATAGAGTTTGGAATCAATATAATGAAAATAAGCATGGTTAAATTTTGTTTTTCATGCTTATATCAATGTCTTCTTTGGTTAGCCTAATCAAACAAGTATGATTTCATTAGAGAAATTAGATATGACTTCCACATCTAAGACAAGAGCTTGATTTCTATGAGCCAAAAATGAGTAGAAGGTTATCAATAATAGAAAGTGGGATTGTTTGCATGTTTGGATGAGTATGTAAAGGATGAAAATCATGATTAGAGGTCTAATGAAACTTGTTATTGATAAGGGAATGTTGACCATAGAAAATTTGTATTGTATGAAGATCCAGCTCACAAACATTGATACAATAGAGTCATAGGAAACACTAGAGTTTTTGTATGAGAAAATTAAAAAAAGGAAAAAATCATGGGACCTAATCCAGTTGAAATAATTCAACTAGTTTTTATCATTGTTTACAAATGATTTAATTCCCCCGTGATTGTAAATGTGTTGATACAATATAATAGTTATACATTGTATAAAATGAATTTCATAGTGTAACAGCTCAAACTCTTAACTATCGAGGTATTATTCGCTTTGGCTTGATGGTCTCACAATTTTATCCCATTGGTGTAACTTCATAGAAGGTCACCCACCCCAGGATTACTCCCACATAAGCATGCTTAATCTTAGAGTTTCTTAATGAAATTCCTACCATTACACTAGAAGATGTCTCGATGTTTAAGAGTTTAGCTTCTTTAACGTAAGAGATATCACAATCTCCCACCAAGTAACTGACATCCTCATCAGTATCACTATCCTAGAATCATCCACCATATAAATAGCATTATAGAGGAAGCTCCTATAAGTTCAAGTGATGACCCCCGTCACATAACACTTTGTCCCATATAGACTTCAAGAGTGGTACTCTGTAATGGTGCGCTATCTAACTAGCACTATGCCTGTTTGGGCCATCAATTGAGCTACCACACTAGTAAATAAAGCCATCAAATCAAAATTAATACCATGAGTGGTACTCTGTAATGACGCTATCTAACTAGCACTCTGCCTGTTTATATTATTTGGGTTTTGTAGATCCATCAGATAATCACTCAGATAACACACGTTTGAATATATATACGCATAAAAATAAGCAATAATGAATGCCCAATACTACCCATAACTATCTCATAAGACTACATATCATTTCTATTGCTCTATTTTACCAAAAAGGGACTGTTACAACCCAACCCAATATGATCCATAGACTTAACATGTCATATCATGTTGAATGGTGATACACCAAGCCAAAAATTAAGTTTTAAGGCTTTTCAGATTTTATTAATTTAAAATAGATTACATAGCTACTAATTAACTTTCAACTAAGGGGCTGTTTGGTTTGCTGCATTTAGAGTGTAAAGTAATCCAAATGCAGGGGTTTTGAGAATTTTGGTGTTTGATTGGATGAAAAGTAAATTCAACGTAAAGTAAAACAAATGCAGTGTATTTTGTTCTAGTTTATTTTTGGTGCATTTAGAATTCCTCCGATTTGGGCGACTTCTAAATACATTGCAAACTCAAGGGCATTGCAACCCCTTATCGGCCACCTCCGACTGCCGGCCACCACCTTCGCCATCACCGGCAACCACCTCTGACCACCGTCGACCACCACCTTTGACCACCAACCCCGGCCACCACCTTCGCCACCACCGGCAACCACCTCTGACCACCGTCGACCACCACCTTTGACCACCAACCCCGGCCACCACCTCCGCCACCACCGGCAACCACCTCTGGCCACAGTCGACCACCACCGCCGGCCACCACCTCCGCCACCACCGGCAACCACCTTTGACCACCGTCGACCACCACCTTTGACCACCACCGTCGGCCACCACCTCCGCCACCACCAGCAACCACCTCTGGCCACCGTCGACCAACACCTTTGACCTCCACCGCCGGCCACCACCTCTGGCCACCACCTCCGCCACCGCCGGCAACCACCTCTGGCCACCACCGTCGACCACCACCTTTGACCGCCACTATCGGCCACCACCTTTGACCTCCATCGCCGGCCACCACCTCTGGCCACCGCCGGCCACCACCTCCACCACCACTGGCAATCACCTATGGCCACCACCATCGACCACCACATTTGATCGCCACCGTCGACCACCACCTCCGCCACCGCCGGCCACCACCGTCGGCTAAATTAATACACAGTAGAATATTATATCTTATAATCTCAAAAAAATTTATAATAAGATAGTGCAATAAATAAATACACTAGTTTTATTTTATAAAATCAAATAATACTAATTATTATAAATAAACTGTTTTTATAAATACACTAGTTATAATGCCAAAAAAAATTATTACAAATATACCGCTTTACTTTACTCTGGATATACCTAACCAAACAAGGGAAACAGTTCTCCTGCGTTTACTTTACAGACAACCAAACAATCTCAAAGTATTCGAAATTCACTACATTTACTTTACATTGCATTTACTTTACACTGCATTTTCTTTTCCGGCAACCAAACAGCACCTAAATAAAAAGTAAACTCATCCATAATTTTTTTCTATTTAATTCATTTTCAAAAGTTATATGTACAATAAAATCTACACATTATAGTATATGGCTACAAACAAAAACATAATAGAGAAAAAAATAATCACAACTGTACAAATATTAGAAAATATCTACACTAACTCAGACAAATCAGAACTACTCAACTGGCTTTGTACCCTTTTCATGACCTAAAATAGAATGCAAAATAGAAGTGAGCCAACATAGCTCAATAGATTACACCCACTAATTAAATTTTCCAATTGTTAATTCATTATGTATTTAACTAAATTTTAAAAGTAGTTTATAACAATTAATTGTGATGGATAGAATAATGCTTGCATTTCTTATAAATTTAATAAACAATGTATGAAAAGTAAATAAATAAATATTTCATATTTTAAATTAAAAAATAAAAGATTTTTCTTAGGCCCTTATACCACCCATTAAAAATAGATATCAAAATTCAAATTTTTATAACTCTTTGTGCTAGCATATCTAAAAACAGGCTCTTATGACTCCCAAATACTTAGCACGTAAAATATGCTTTTATGACTCTCAGTGCATTTAGCATAATAGAACTTCCAAAATCAAATATCTACAAAATCACATAATTCAAGCAGATATGTGCATATATAATTGCATTAAAATAAAAGAAACGCAAGTAAATCAATTTAAAAAATGCTCAAAATGCATTATGGTAGGCATTAAATTTAGCAACTGAGCATAATTTTATAGTTTCAAAATTTCACCAGATTATTAGAAATTGTTCACAATGCTAAGCTTTAAATAGGTTACAATATTATTTTCTGAGATCAGAATTATTTTTTAATTCACTAAAAATGATGCAATTTTCAATTTACCTGACAAAATTTTGATAGAAAAATACATAAATGTCAAGAATGATCATATCTATAACATATAGAAAGTTGCACAATAAAATTTTAGCATATGTAAAATTATCCTCATTTTTAGGCTACAAAATTATTATTTAAATTAGAAAATTTTCAAAATTTACATATTTTTTTAAAATTGAATAGACATAATGTAACCTACCTTGATCCGGACTACTTTCTAAGTACGATCGACAGTAGAAAAAAGACCGAAGTCATCCAAAACAAATTTTGTCTCACTAAACACTCCCACTCTCTCTCTCTCTCTCTCTAAATGGCTACTTAGGGGGTTGGTTTTAATTATAATAAAAAATAAAGTGAATTTTGATGTTTTTATAAAAATTTAACATAGTGTCGTGGTGCTCCAAGTAGCAGCGCCACTACACAAGCTCTAATCAAAATAAAATAAACCAAAACCAAGAGCTCAATGCTATAGCGTTGCCTCCCCGGTGTGCGATGCTCTTGAGTAAAAAATACTAAATTTTCTATTCATGCATGCAAACCCCTGAGATTTGCTTCTGAACAGATTTAGACATTCACATCCATATAGAACACTCATAGACACATGCAAGTGGTGTTAATAAAAAATTCATTATATTACCTTTATCAAACTAGGTCAAAATAGTACAATTGAATCCAATTTCAGTAGGTATTACACTAACTATTGTCACCCCGCTATAATCTTATAAACATTATCGCCTAATTAAACTAATACTTGCTGACTTTGTCATCTATCATTGTCAGTAGTGCAGACACACGCTATCACCTATAAAATTAATGCATGTCGTCAACACCACTCTAACTCCCAACATTATGAGTAAGATTTATATTGAACTTCTTGATCTTTGGTTTCCCTTCTTCAAAGGAGAATGATCAAGTATGCATCAAACGAACTCATCAAGATAGCTCTCATGCCCCAGGACTTTTCCAACGTCCACTACGGAATTCATTATATAGAGTTTATGCAAACTATACTATTTCAATAGTTCCCTTAATTAGAGGGTAGGGCTTCATTTGTAATCGATAATAAAGAGTAGTCGAATCATATTAATTGTGTTAGCCTCATTATTTTTTCTTGCTTGATCTTCTTAACATGAGTCTTAAAATGTGTGCACGTGTACAATACTAAAAGCTATTTGATTTGCGAAATAACACTTATGTAGCCTTAAATAACTTTTTTAACAACATAAGCCCCGTAAAATAGTGTGTTTAAGAAAAGTTAACATTAGCATGTGCAAGTATGCAAATATCTTTAATAAAACATTACATATAGAGAATGCCTCAATATCATAGAAAATCCAACTTTGAATAAAAATTTGGCCTCTTGTTTTAAGGTTTAAATTAGAGTTTGAGTGAAATTTTTAGTATTGAATTAAAGAATTTACTTAGCTCATTCTAATCTGTTGGTTGGGAGTTTTGGCTATCAAAAAGATTTAAGATTTTAGTCTTATATATATGATGTGTGTATAAATTTATCTTAATTAATTTAAATATTAAAAAAAAACTTAAAAGAATTTAAATACATTTCTCTAGCATTGATAGCACTTTTCTTAATACTATTTTATTATTTATCTAAAAAAAAGAAGCTACTTTCCGGCGACAGTTTGCCCCGTCGAAGGGTTTATGCTTCTATGCATCTAGCGAACGATCAAGATGACACGCAGGTCCTCGATGTCGATTCCCCTCATTCAGGTGTCTCCCCTTTATTTTTCATCTTCTCTTCCTGTTAATTTTTTTCTGATCATTATCAGTTCAGGCGGCGGCGACGTTTTTATGGCCGGTGAAACCGTTCCGCTTGATTGCGGAGAGACACAGCGGGTGGATAGCGGTGATGAACGACTCGGCGAGGGGTTTGAAGACTGGGGACAGACACAGGTGATGGATGAATTTGAGGAGACTGAGGTAGTACGGGATGAAGATGAAGATGGAGGAGGGCAGTCGGAGAGGACGGAGTTGGTGACTGATGAGGAGGGCTTGGGTGATGATTTTGTAGGAGAGGTTGGATCAGGTGTGAGAACTAAAGATGCGGACTTGGTGGATCCTGATGCATCTACTGATGAAGAGGGAGGTTGCGGCAGTGGTGAACCAGGTTGGGTTTTATCTTTGAAGCATTGTTGTTTTCCTTTTTTACTTTGGATTAATAATTATGTCTAAAACTAAGGTGCTGTTTGGCAACAAGTAGGATTTAACTTGAATAGGATTTACTAAATTCTGTAAATATGAATTTAGTACATCCTGCTGAAGTTAAATCCTGAAAATTATTTGGCAACATGAGTGTTGAATCCTGTGGAGTTGTTTGGCAATGTAATTCGGGATTTAAGGCTGTTATTTGTAATATGAATTATATTTAAAATTCATTTACTCTCACAATGATTAAAATTTTAATATTAAAAATTTGAATGTTGCAAAGTACCAAGATCATTACAGAATTGACATTAAAAAGAAAAACTTGATTGAGATGTGGACTGCAGTAGAACACAAAAAAAAATCTAAAGCCATATGTCCTGTTCACGGTTGAACCGGTCGAACCGACGGGCCCGGTCCGGTTTTCAAAACCATGCTTTCCACCTCTAGGTTTTGTTGATAACACTCGGCTAGCAACTTTTATTGCAACAATTGATGCTAATGGCGCTGAGGTTGGGCTGTGTTCGAAAGCTAACTATTCAATTCAAGTGAAGGTAGTTGGTCTCCTAGTTGAAGTCAACACTAGCTCGACGACTTCTAGGAGTTGAAAGATTGTAATTTACCCCTAAGAGTGATAAATTCTAGTAATGCAGACTAGGGAAAAGGAAAGAACCCTTTCTTCACCCTTTCCACTCTTTTAGGTTGCATTATTGGGATGAAGATGACATCTCTTCTTTTGACTCGAAGAAAGGATTCGAATTTAGAGTTGCCAATTTCAATGTCGATTCTTTTTGTCGATAAACAAGCTAAATTCTAGCATATATGATATTGGTCGCTCTATTTTTTTTATGAGTGTTTGAGACTTGCATATGACAGTAATGCGTAAAGAGTTTAAAGTTAGAAGTCAACTTTTAATCTAGCCAAAGAACACAAAAGAATGCTTGGAAAATACCTAGATAAAGTTAAAGAATTTGAAGTTGTAAATGAAGAAAAGGAGTTGGTGATTTCTTAGGAACTTACATTGAAGCCGACATTGATGAATAAGTCTTTCATGAAGGAATATTTGCATGTTATGGTGTCCAATCAAATATAACATTTACGTCAAGAAGTCTAGTGCGGATGGAAAATTGAGGCGAGTTTGTCGAAGTTCAAGCATATATTTCAAAAGGTTTCTAAATTTCAATGTTCTATAAATAAATTAATATCTAATCCTAGTTGGAAGAGTTTAGTTTATTCATTAATGACCACTCAAGCTCGGTTAACTGAATTGGATACTTTATTAAAATAAAGTGTTTAAGAATGATCGAATTGTCGAGTTAGAAGCCATGATATAGAAAAATAAGGCCATGAAGATCAAGTCATCTTGAAGGCCTTTGGAGATTTATGTAACAATTTTATATATTCTGAAAATATGCCGATATCCTCACAAATATGAGCAAGGTATTGTATTATGTTTTGAGACTTTTGTAAATAGGAAAAGTTATGAAATTATTACAGTAATTTGATTTAATTTTGGATCAATGAGATTAGATTATATTTCATAAGTTTAAGTCATTAGAAACATTAGGATGCATAGATTATTTTTGTCTAGCAAGCCCCAAGTTAACCCACTTAGTTGACCTAAGCTGATTTGGACATGCCCTAGGGTGAACAAAAAATTCTTGTTGGTCATATCATTAGTGTATGAATATCATGATATTTCTCTTCAAGAATATCATAAGAGAATATCATGATATTTGAAAAATTAATAAGGAACATGTTTAGCACACATTGCTTGTCAATTGGCTAGCTATATTTACCACACTTTATTAGACTAACAAGTTGATTGATATATTCATGATACTAATACGTGGTTTATATCCTAGCTTGCAAGAACAACATTTATGATAGCCATATCATTGGATTTTGAGCTTTGAGCTCTCAAACTCTCTTGTCAAATCTTAGGTTTTTTATTTCATGGCATTAAATAGCACATTTGTGTGACAAATCACATGGTCCTTATAATCATTCTCACTTCACCATTTGACTAGGATTTCCTTAATACTCTTGTATGTATTGCATTCTAAGGGTTAGTGCTACTTCTAGAACCCTTGGTCTTGCATTTAACTCAGAGAAGCCAAGTCTATTTATGTTTGGATAGATGATTATCAAATTTGTACATTTGTAGTGTTTGACCGAAGTATTCCTTGCTGTGTATTCCTCTAGGATCTTTGCAAGCAATACACGAAGAAGTGTATAACCACGGGCTGTTGAAGCGCGACGCCGTGCCATTGATTCTGCAACTTTCGTACAAGAAGATAGAAGGCGTCAACAAAGCCTGAAATAAAGCCCCGCGCATTCAGCAATAATAGTCATCTATGCAGTCGGACACCCCTTCGCATTGCATGCAAACATCTTAAAATGCCCCTTCATACACGCATTACACTTGCATGATAATATATCGTATATGCATGTATCATAACTTACAGAATGCATTATACGGGCATGTCACTTGACATTATTACTACATCCCAAAGATAACCTCTCCATATGCATCTGTAGGATGCCAAGGATTTCATTCTAGCATGTTACCTCGACATTACTATTGCATCTCAAAATGACCTCTTGCATGTATTGATAGGATGTAGAGAATTTCACTCCAGTTTGTCATTTGATATTATAAATGCACTTCAAATATCTTCCTGCTGCATAAGCAGAGGGTTTCACTCTAGTATGTTATATGACACTACAATTGTATTTCAAAAATCATATCATGCATACATATTAATGCACCGTATGAAATACATCCAATGGCATATACCTACGTAGGCCCTGGCGAGCGTGTTGTAAGTTCACATGTGACGCCTGAAAATGCCGCGCAGGTTAAGAAATAAACTTAAATTAGAACCCGATCATCTGTCAGTAAATAGATAGAGTCGACAAGGTTTTATCAACAAAATGAAATGTTTATAAATTCCTTGATGATGGCCATGTTGAATATAAATATCAAGCGGAGGGGATCAAATATCTACAAATACACCCAAATTTTTATAAAATACAAATATTTTCAAATGACCCAATAGACCCCGATGATGGCTGTGTTGAATGCAAATCTCAATCGGAGGGGTCATTTCCAAATATTCAAAGTTTCACCCAAATACCCATCAAAATCCAAAACTCGAGAAAATATCAAATTCAAGATATTTAAAATTAAAATTAAATCATCAAAAACTTAAAGCACAAACACTCATCCACCCTTCGTAATAGTTTGCCAAGGTGGATAAATCTGAAAACCACTCGAGCTCACAAAGAGCTAATGTCTAATCGAGAATATCACTATGATTCATTCTCAATCTGTCTCTTGCCAGTAAGGACATGGCATGTGTCCTATAATCGGTAGTTTCGCCGTCAAATGGCAGCACACCTGCGATTTCGTTGCGAAATGGCACCGCAAGTAAACGGTTATGACCGGGACCCTTTGAATCGGGTGATTCACCGTCAAATGGAACCATTAAATTATAGTCATGGTCAGCGCTCGTATGCTCCCCAATGGCATCAAATTCTTGAGCAATGAATCAATGAGATATAATCGATAGGGCACAAAGCCCTCTGTTAGCTAAGGTGAATTCAAATTTGTCCCCTTAGACAAACATTCATCCCAGGTCTACAAGGTACCCTTGGACGACGTAACCCATGGCTGCTGACAAGGATCCTTCTGTCAGGTTGGGTCGACTATCTCCTCCGACTAAGTAGACCAGGGACCACGATGGCCCGGGACGACGGAACCATGGGATCTTGATTGGGCTCATCACCACTTCCCCCCACCATCCGCTTTAAGTATAAAATGGTGAAATTTTTAAATTTTAAATATCAAACTTTCAAACACCCAAACCAAAAGCCCATGCTGCTACTATATACCGGATATCACGTATCTATGGATATAGTGTATTCATTGACGACTAGCCTTAATCGAAAGTTCTCTCTCGTGATCGAGAGGGGTAATTAACTATGGGGGCTTGTGTCTATAGGAAACTAGAACTCGGATCATAAAGTCCTCGCAAAATGAGGGCGAAATATTTGGGTGGTGTCTTATCTACAATCCCAATCTACCTTCCTAAAATTTTCCTCGGAACTTAATCCATTAACCCCCCCCCCCCTAAAAGCAGAAAGCAACAAAGCAAGAAAGCAAAAATGGCGGGGAGGTTGGGGCACGAATTTTCGAAGCCCACACTTTCTTAAATTGAATTTTTAAAAAGTTCTTGTAGAAAAACTTTGGAGTTACAAATGTATTGTTGCCTTTCTCACCTGGTGTATTTTCTATACATCTCCTTTTCACATCATCAAACTACTTACAATTATCATAATTACTAATTATTTGTTTTGCCAATATCTTCATTCAAATAATGCAAATGACAATTATAATATGATGCAAGTAATAAAAATGCTAAAATTTTAGCATGCATTTTAAGGGATACTTAGACTTATAATTAATTTCTAAAGGAATAAATGATGAACAAAATTTAAAAATTGACAAATCATATAAATATGATGCATCTATATAGATGCACATCCTCTTAAAAAATTAACCCAAATTTCTTAAATGTTGGTTGTGATGTAAGCACCTTTAGATTTGATCAGATAACTGTTGTTGTAAATTTAAAGTTTTCCTTAAAAAAAATTTTATTAATATATTCTTTTCAAATGTTAACATATTTTCATTTTCCCTTAATGTTTTTTTAGAAATATGCAAATTCAAGAAATCAATACAAAAAAACATAGTCAATTTTAGTTTGATTCGTAGAGATAATCTCATAAGATTCATCATCATGTTTTAAATCATCAATATTTTTAATTAATTTATCAATTTTAGCATGCATGATTAGTTCAAGCTCACATATCAGAAATAAATTTAATTTTTATTAGAAGTTCCATCTCATGTTCAAATTCAATTTCTACTCCGATTCCTGCGCTTGTAAAGTATATCATGAATATGTTTTAACATAGGTACAAATTCAGATTCAATGACAAATATTTAAATTCATAGTAAAATTGTAAATTATTTTTTGCAACTAATGCATCTTTAAAACAATAATCTTGAATTACAATTTCTTTAATTGGAGAAAATTTAACCTTGCATAATTTTTGTGTTGGTGTGTATGTGACAGGCTTCATCAGAGATGATAATAGTTTTTCTTCAAGAGCATTATATCACAGGTGCGACAGTCTTAATAGGATCCAAAGATTCGTATATAGTCTTGTGTAATGTTTTGGTAAATAATTCTTCCCTACTCACCTAAAACCTTTAATGAAACCAATGGTAGCATACTACTCTAGAGTCAGTAATATTTGGCTGTATGACCTGAAAATTCAGCATAATATTCAAATAGACTATAATCATGTTGTTTACATTTTTTAAATTAATAATGCAATTTTTCCCTCTCTAATAATAAGCGAATGTCAATTATCTATTCATCTAATGGATATATTTTCCATCATTTGTTATACATATTCAAATCGTATAAGTCTATTTTTTTATCTCATCTTCAATAGATGCATCTCATTCATTCCTCCAAAACAATGATACCTAAACTTATCATTGTATTCCTTAATGATGGTAAATTTATTTGTCTATATTTATCCACTTTTTCGATTTTTTCCCCTAGTTTAGCTTGTTTGTAAAATTATTGGCTTTAATCAAGTACATTTTATATCATTTGTTGTAATGTTCAAATCAACTAAATTTATTTTCAATTATCTTATCTTCAATAAATATCACTCCGATCTAATATGATCATTCTTTATTTTATCCTTGTATTCTTTTGTGATGGTAATTTTTTTCTCTATATTTATTCACTTTCTGTTATTTTCCCTACGGTGGCTTGTTTAGAAATTCAGCGGCTTTAATCATTTACTTCGTGATAATCATTTCTTTTTTGCTGGTTTGCATCGGCATCTTTTGTAGAATGCTCAAGGAAGAACTTTGTTGCTATTCCCATAGCAGCTTTGCAATCTTCTGGTTTTGCAGATGATCACAGTATGGCTTGTGTTCCAATTGGCAAGAAGTTGGAATCATCTACTCGGGCTGATGGGAACTTTAATACACATAATCATGAGAAAGTTGAAGGTCATACTTTAATGAAGGCCAGCTGGATGGAGACAATGCCTTGCAGTGAATCAAATCTGAATATTGTTGGCACAAACAAGGATGAAATTGTTTTGGACCATGAAGCTGATAACTCATCCAGGTTCATAGAGGGCTACAGTGGAGGGACTCTGTATCAGGAGGAAGAAACTGAACTTAGATCAGAATTAAATAAAGAAAATTTGTTGTCCCAATCTCCACAAAGATGCAGTCTAGCTGCTGCAGGTTTGAGCTATATTTCATCCCAAGAGCCTGGTGTTCAGTCCCAAGCCATTGCATTAGGTGTTGTGGACAAGTTCCTTTCATTAAATAGTGAGGGATTATCTCCAGACATTAACAATGAGAATATGGAGACAGTTCTATCACTTCCTATTGCTAGTGTGAAAAGGGCTCAATGTCTTGTGAGGAAATCTGATAAAAGTACAGCACAAAAAGTTCACGTATATGACTGGATTGACGCCCTTGAGGATGAACGAGGAGGTGAATTATTCAGCAGAAGAAAAAACTCCTTCTTTGAGTGCAAAGGGAGTAAACAAGTATCACGCAGACTCCCTTCAGAGGTTATACTTAGAGGTTCCGAGATGATCAATGGTGTTGATAACAAGAGCAGTACTAAAGGTGCCAAATCCAGAACATGTCAGAAACTAGCATCTTTAGAAAAATCAAAGGACCTTTTTACTGAATTGAAAGAGCAAACAAAGAGAGAAACAATGGAACAATTAGAGAAACCTGATATTCATTTAAGTGATGAAGGTGTTTATAATTGTGGTCCTGACACTCAAATGGCAGTTGAAGCAATACAGGCCTTGGGTCATTCATCTCCTGTTCATTTTGAACCGACTAATCCACAATCAAAACGTGGAGAGGTTACTAGCACTTCGATAAAAATTAAAAAAACTAACAGAACTTGTTCAAGAAATGCTCCTACAAGGAAGAAGATTAATAAATCTGAAGGAATTATAACACGTTCTAAACTACGAAGCAACATCGCCAAATCAAGAACACAAAGCTGCAATTCTTCTAAAAAACAATCCACGAAGTTGAGAACAAAGATGGTTTTGGAGGATCGTACAAGTGAAATAACAGCAAAGATGACAGTGAAGAAATCAAATGAAAACCATAAAGGACAGATTTCTGTTAACAATGGAGAATATGCAGAGATAATGAGGAATATGGCAGATAAAGAGCTTGAAAAGTCTCCTGTTCCAGTGACACTCTGTAAACAGCCTTCAGTTGGTGTAGATTGCATTGTTGGCACTAGTGAGAAATATACATCACCTGTTGCACATCGTACTAGGCGTTCAAAAGCAACTGAGCTGTTGAACCTTAATAAAACATTATCTAATGACCCTGGCAAAGATACAAGCAGGATGAATTTGCGCTCCCATAGAACACTTGAGACGGAGGATGAATTTGTTTCAAAAGTCAATAAAAATGGTCGTAATTTAAGCTTGAATGTAACAATCGAAAGTGCCTATGGATTCAGCGGTCTTGCTGATGCAGTTGAGTTGGAGAGAGAGCATGTTGAAGAAACAGCACCATTTCATGACAGAGATGCATACAGCGAATCTAAAAGAAGGAAAATGAAAAACATTGATACAGAAAATCAAAAAAGCGTTAGGAAAATGAATGATCATTCTAAATCATTAGATGTTATTGCTCCAACAGTTCTAAAGCCCACTATTCAGATGAAAAAGCGTAAAGTATTTATCAGAAGTTTTGCTGAAATTTTAGATACAGTAAAGCGAAGGAAGCGGTCAGTTTCTTCAAGCAGCAAGTTCGAGTCTGATGGCATTACTTCTAATGTTGGAAAGATGAGAAATGAATCTGGCATCAGGACAAGGCCATCATTGCTTTCAGATATTTTGAAGCCTTATTTTGCTAATGATGCCCATTTTAAGGATCAACTCTCTTTCAAAGCTGCTTCTGATGGAACCTCTAACATGTATTCGGTTTCTTCTGTAAAGCAAGTTGTTAATAATCATAACCTTGAAACATCTAAAGAAAGTGTGCGATCTAGATTGCTTACAGAAGTTGTAAAAGAAAATACCAAACCTGATGGGTCAGCTAATGCAATCAGTCAATCTGGTTTACCATGTTCACCAGCAACAGGTGGAAATGTAGCTTCACCTGTTTGTAACTCTCATGATAGCTCAAGAATATCATTCCGTAAATCTTTGTCAAGATCTCCTATTTCTAGGGAACTTATACGGTTGGAAGCTTCTTATGCATCGCCATCAAAATTGAATGATGTACGAAGAAGAAAAGATATGGCATGTTTTCAGGTTTGTTTCAGCAATCATTTAAGCAAGGATGTAATCAAGCAGCAGATAAAGGTGCTTTCTCATTCCTTTTGCTTGTGAATTCTTGAATCAGCATTTTTATTAAACCACACCTTTTAATGATTTTGACTTGATCTTTTTGTTTTAGATATTGAAACGGTTAGGAATTCAGGATGTCTCCTCCAGTTTAGAAGCAACTCATTTTGTTGCTGATAAGTTTGTGCGCACTAGAAACATGTTAGAGGCGATGGCTATGGGTAAACCAGTGGTAACGCCTATGTGGCTTGAAAGCTGTGGACAGGTAAGCTCCTTTATTGATGAAAAGAACTACATCTTGAGAGATGCAAGGAAGGAAAAGGAGATTGGTTTCAGCATGCCTGTTTCGCTCGCACGTGCTTGCCAACATCCACTGCTGCAGGTGCTTTTTATATCTAGTATCTCTCTAACATAACTGACTGCATCATAGTGATAAATATAATTGGGGCATTATGCTCTCTTTATAATTGCAGGGTAAAAGGGCGTTTATCACACAAAATGCAAGACCCAACCAAGAGCTTATTTCCAGCTTAGTTAAGGTAGCTGGTGGTCAGGTATTTTACTGTATAATAAGTTCATTATGGCATCATAAGCCTGTAGTTGAGCTCATCTTCCTCTCTGGATTTTTTATTATTCAATTTGTTTTGCATACAGATCATGCCCCCTTTCTACATATGCCAACTCCTTAATTTGAGCCTTGCCTTAAGAGAGAGAGAGGGTATTTTTTAATTTGAAATTTAAAATTACCTCCGATAAAACTTCATTGATACAACTCCTTAATCTAAACATTGATTAAATGGAGAGAGTGTTGGCCAAAAATTGAAATGGATTATCTTGAATTTGAATTTGAGGAGAGATGAAAAGAAAAATTGTCATTATGGAAGGTGGAGGGATTGAATATTATGAAATCATTCTTTGGTTGCAATCCAAACTTTTGGGAGGCAATTTGATTTCTTCTTGCTCGATAAAGCTTATAAAAGCATAACCAAAAATAGATATTCTTCTCCATGAATATGATGCTTTCAAGCTTGTATCCTTCTTTGATATTGATGTGTCGCTTATTTCAAGATTCATGGAGTCTCACAATTAGAATATCATCGTAGAGTTATAAGGTTCTCATGTAGAACGAAATGTGTAGCTAGTTATGGAATGTTGAAATTAAACGCCTTTTAAATTAGAGCAGCAATAATTAAGTTTACTTTTAGCGATTTAAACAAATTTTGAAAACAAGAAAGTGGTGATTTAAGCTTAGGCCAAATTGCACGATAAGAGTTAGAATCATGAATAATCAGTTCCAATCAAGCTTAGCATAGCATGGGGGATTTTCAAAGGAAATCCCTAAATTAACATTTAGACTAGTCACTAATTGGATCCACTCACTCACACACTTGATATTGGTTAAGCAGAGATAAATTGCACAACCTTTATGATGCCACAATTGAGAGAAAACTTGTTGACTAATTAAAAAAAAGAAGAGAGAAGAACCAAATTAGGAAAAGAAGAAACGCGAGGCAGCACACCTACGTCCAAGCCAGCCCCACTTCGCATAATATCGCCAAACAACGCACCTCTTCGGAGCCATAACCACCTACCGACAATTCAAAATGATAAAGGGGAAGGAAATCGAACGAAAAAAAAAAAACTTACGCTCCGCTCCTTCGGCTCCCTCGTCGCTGTTCGACTTCGACATTGCTGTTCGACTTCATTGCTGTGTAAGAGGTGTCTAGGGTTCACCCTTCATCTTCCCTTTTCGTCGTTGTTGTTCGGCTTTGCTTTGCAGGAGGCGAAGAGATCGCACGAGACGCTTCTTCGCTCCCCCTGTCGCTATTCGGCTTCGTTACTCCGCAGGAGGCGTGGGGATTGCATGCGTCTCTTCTTCGGCTTTGTCGTGCTGTTCGACTTTGTTGATGTGCAGAGATCGGACAGTCGCTTCTTCCGCTCCTTTGTTGCTGTTTGACTTCCTTGCTTCGTAGGAGGGGAGAGATTGCACGGATCGCCTCTTGGCCCCTTTATTGCTGTTCAACTTCATTGCTCTGCAGGAGGTAGAGATTGCACGAGTCATTTCTTCGGCTCCTTTATTATTGTTTGACTGTGCTCCTTCAACGACGATCTCAGTCGAACCCAAGTACCCTAGCCGAACCCGACCCATGCTCGATCGAACTCCCTCTCTGAGCCAATTTGTTATATTATATATTATATATTATAATATGATAATATAATGACATATATTATATTATAATATATTATATAATATTAAAAATAATATAATTTCATATTTATAAAAAAAGAGGGAAAAAAAAAACAAAAAAAATGATTTTTCTAAATAGGTGTTGAAGACCCGCGTCGTGATCTTAGATCCGGGCAGATGGTTTTAAAATTGAAGACCCGCCATCGATCTTAGATCTGGGCGGATGGTTTTTAAATTTGAAGACCCCAGGCCGTCGTATCTTAATCCGGTCTGGATGGTTTTAATTCGAAGACCCTACACCGTCGACCTTAGGTCCGGGTAGGAAGAAATTATGGCAAGTGCCCTCCCTTATCTCCCGGCGCCGGGAGGTTGCCGAAATTTCCTCAAAATTTTAGAGGACAATTCAATTTGAATTCAATTAAAATGTTAAAATTAATTTTAAATGTTAATTAATTAATCTAGTTAATTAATGTTTAATAAAAATTTTAATTGATTAAATTAATCAAAATAATTGGTTAATTTGGAAACAACTAACATCATAAATGAAAGCTTCGAATAGATTCAAGACGAGGGGATAACTCAATATTAGCATCATCTTCACTATGACTTATGTTTATCCATTTCTACTTGTATTTGTGACATACAAGAACGAAAATGTGAACCAAATAGAGTATTTCAAAAATGAATGTATTTTTATAATATTTGATCAACCTTATATCTCGTTCTGGCAAAATCCAATGAATCATGTACATCTCCTAATAAGGGTAAATCCTGCTCCTCATCATTCCCCGAACATTATCCAACATAAGTAATTTTTGGATATCATTTTTACTCCAAAAGATTATCTTGAAGAGCCTCGAAAATTTCCAAATGAGACTTCTCTTTAAAAGATTCCAACATAGGTAATGTTGGATAGAAGACTTTGAATTGTTGTGGCATTTCAAATGCTATTTCCCTTTGAAGCTTTAGAGGCCTCTGATTGTCAAAACATCATCTCTTTTTCTTCAGTTAATGAAATATCAAGACTTGCAACAAATTATCTCATTAATTGATTATTCAAAATTAATTAACTAATTAAAATTAATTGGTTAATTTTTATATCCGAGAGTATTTTTTTAAAATAAAAATTTTAAATTTGAGAATTTTAAAATACGGGAGCAAAATTTAAATCTAGAAATTGTTTAAAATTCGAGAGCATTGTAATTGATCAAATGGAGCAATTAAATTTAAAAAAAAATTCAAAGAATATTCACACTAATGGACTGTACAACTCACACTAAAACTCACTCCTAAGAAAGCTAACCAAAACACAAAACACTGAAACAAAGTCTCCAAAATCTTAATCTAAACCTTGCCCCTGGTGAGCTCCGGTCCCAACTCCTAATAAAGCTCATAGCAGGCTCTAATCCCTGCAACCGCATCACCTCTGGCTGCAAGCTCCTGCTACTGTAATTATTGGCTACGAACACCTGCAAGCAAGCAAATGAAGAATCAGTACATTGTAAATAAATTAAATCAAATGCTGAAAAATAATAAAACTAGATACGGCTAGTAAAACAAAAGTACTGAGAAGCAAGAAAAGCTAAGTACTGGAAAGCTAGTAGAGCCACAGTGTAGTACGAAAAAGACTACGAGCACAGAACAACTAAAACACTGACGTAGTGTCAAAATCTCAAAGTGTTAAAATCACAAACTCAAACCAACTCAAACAAGTACAGAACAAATCTCCAAACATTGTACATGCAACTACTATCTATTCAAACAATCTAAATCGTTGGGCAGCCTTGTTTATAAGAACTTGGTTGTAAAACCTATTACCCGGCAGCTTTCATAGGAAAGATGTAAGCCCGACCTTAGGGGAAAGTTTTAGGTAAAATTGACCTAACCCCTTAACCCCCAAATTAAAACACCGGCCACTTCTAATAGAAGCCGTAAGTCCAATCTCTAAAGGAGATGTTTAGGTAATAACATCACCCTAGACCCCTCACTCGGGCATCCTAGTCTATAGGGCTAGGTTGTAAGACCCATCACACGGGCCATTTAGCTTACAGGGCTAGGTCGTAAGACCCATCATTAGGCAACTTCTAAGGAAGCAATAAGACCTACCCAACCAAAATGTTCTGGCTACCCTTAGTAGAGGTCGTAAGCTCCACTAACTGGGCTACTTTTTAAACGAAAGTGATAAGTCCCTACCCAAATCTAATCACACGAACATCTCTTTTTGAAAAATCAAAGTTTCAAGAGAGAATTTAATTTTTAAATAATACTTTGAAATACAATAATTATGATATTAATCCCAAAACATGTGGAATTTCTATCGTAAGATCCTCTACAAAACACACAAATTCATGGGCATCTTAGTCTAAATGATTAAGTTGTAAGACCCGCTTTGAGGCAACTTCTTAAGAGAAGTCATAAGACCTACCCAAACAAAAATTCCCGGGCAGCCTTGTTGTAGAGTTAGGTTGTAAGGCCCATCTTTGGGCAACTCATAAATAGAGCAGTAAGCTCCATTCCAAATTAAATCCCCAGGCTACTTTCTACGAAAGCCGTAAGTCCCAACCTAAAATCTAATACCTGGGCTACTTCCTAAAGAAGCCATAGGACCCGCTCCAATCCTATGTAACTCCTATGTAACTTCTAAATGAAGTTTCAAAACCCTAAGCTAAACTAACTTCTGGGCATTCTGATAGATGTAAGCCCCAAAACCCAAATAAAATTAAAACTCAAATTTAACCACCTCAATCTATTCGGAATTCCCGAGAGGAGGCAACTCATGGCTGCTAATCAGATTCCCTGGACACTACGGTCAATGATTGTTAGTGTTGGTAGATTGAAACCACGGTATACCCGGGACGACGGAACCATGGGATCTTGATCGGATTTACCTTCATTTTTCCCATAATTGAGACCAAAATCACCTAAAATTTATTCATCCTTAATCGAGAGTTCTCTCTTACGTGTTAAGAGGGGTAATTAACTATGAGTGCTTGCGCTCATAGGAAGTAAGGATCCCAGATCTTTAAACCATGACACTACCCTAAGGGAAAATCTGGTTAATTATAATCTGACTTAAGGGAAATGGAATCTTATAGCTGCAAAGCAGGATTCATGTATTCGTGCCGTTTTTTTTTAGCCAACAAAACTTCAGAAGGAATATGATTAGGAGAAGAGTTTAGCTTCGTCAGAAGTACTGGAACTTCTGGACAGCAAACGACAACCTTTGGACAGCAGAACGACAAAAGGATGTTGTTGAAATTTCAGGACAACAAGCTCACGTGCTCAGAAAATCTGGACAACAAACACGGGGAGGGGTTTAAGCAGCGGCACGACTGATTTCGCCTTACTGAAATTTCAGGACAGAAACATAGAACGCCCAGAAAATCTGGAAAGCAAACACGGGGAGGCTTTGGACAGCAATCGGAGGGGTTGAAGCAGCGGCACGACTAATTTCGCCTTGCTGGAATTTCAGGACAGCAACATAAAACACCCAAAAAATCTCGACAGCGGACTTGGAGTCAAGATATTAGGCGTAGAAGGTGGGTGGAGGGAAGATGGTTGGCTGCTTGGATGGAAAAGAGGGGTGGCCTGTGATTTGGGGTGGAAGGAGAAAGATGGGAGAATGATAGGGGTGTCAAAAGTTGACCCGACCCGAAACCCGACCCGAACCGGAAAAATCCGGGTTTGGGTCAACCCATTTGCGAAACGGGTCGGGTCCGGGTTCGGATTTCCGACCCGTTTGAAAAACGGTCGGGTCTGGGTTGACCCGACAACCCGCGGGTCGACCCGATTTGACTCGCCATCCCGCGCGGTCCGGTCATTTCGGCATTTCGCTGTCGCGTCCGCAGCGGCAGCTCCGCAGTCCGCGACTCCGCGCAACCATCAGGTCATTGGTCGCATCCGCGTCAGTCGTCACGGGCCCACGACGTAAGGTCCCGTCCGCCGTCGCTAGTCCGCGTCATGGGTCCGCTTCTAGCCGCAGCGCCCTGCCGCGTCTGCGGAGTGCTGCACCTGCCGCGGCGTAAGGTCCCGGAGTGCCGCACCTGCCGCGTCCCGCATCCAGCCGCAGCTCCCTCCCGCGTCCAGCCGCAGCGCCCTCCCGCGTCCGTGACTCCCATTCCAGGCATCTCGCCGGAGTGCCGCCGCTCCGCTCCGCGTCCCGCGTCCGAGAGATTTTCGCAGGTCGGGTCGAGTCAACCCGGTAACCCGCACGGGTCGGGTCCGGGTTGACAAACTTGACCCGTTTGAAAAATCGGGTCGGGTTAGGGTCAACCCGTTTATGGTCGGGTCAAGTCGGGTTCGACCCGAACCCGACCCGTTGACCCGAATTGACACCCCTAGAGAAGGATATCGACTGTGAGCCTGGACACTTGCTGCGGCTGACAGGTGTTACTTTGCCCTCACCTAAGAACTTCAAACTCACCAAGAATTCTCATAAGAACTCTCAAAACTCACCAAGATACAAGTGGAGAAAATATCATAATAATCATCATCCTCCCCTCAAAAGATGAGGAGAAGGCTTTAAATAGCCAATATACAATGCAACAACAACAACAACAACATCAAGCCTTTATCCCACTACGTGGGGTCGGCTACATGAATCCTTTTTCTCCATTTTGTCCTGTTAAAAGTCAAATTCTCATTTAAATCTAATAAAGAAAGATCATTTCTAATATTTTCTAACCAAGTCTTTTTAGGTCTCCTCTACCTTTCTTAACATAAGTCAAATCTTAGACCTCTACTTTCCTAACTGGGTCATCGGGAGGCCGCCATTTTATGTGACCAAACCATCTAAGGCGACTGTCTCTAATCTTATCTTACACTGGAGCTACTCCAACCTTTTCACGAATATGCTCATTTCGTATCCTATCTCTAAGGGTAAAGCCACTTATCCACCTGAGCATCCTCATCTCTGCAACACTTAACTTAGAATTATGCTTCTCTTTTAATGGCCAACATTCGGCACCATAAAGCATTGCAGGTCTCACCACCATCTTATAGAATTTTCCCTTAAGTTTGAGGGGTATTTTTCTATCACACAACAAGCCCGATGCATTCCTCCACTTCAACCATCCAACTTGGATTCTACTGATAATATCCCCATCTATTTCACCATCACTCTGAACAATAAATCCAAGATATCTAAAACATGTACTCTTATTAATGACTTGATCGCCCAAAGTCACAATCCCCTCACTAAGTTATTATTACTAAAATTATACTCCATATATTCCGTTTTAGATCTACTCAAGTGAAAACCTTTAGACTTTAAGGTTGACCTCCACAATTCTAGTTTACCTTCAACTCCCTCTCTAGTCTTATCAACAAGAAGAATATCATCAGCAAAAAGCATACACCAAGGTACATCCTCTTGCAAATGTCTAGTGAGAGCATCCATGACTAAAGCAAAAAGATATGGGCTTAAGGCTGATCCTTGATGTAATCCAACCGAAATAGGGAAATACTTGGTCAAACCACCTTGTGTTTGAACATAAGTAATAGCTACTGCATACATATTTTTAATGATTTGAATATCCAAATTGATTTTGAGAAATATTAGTATCACGCCGCAACCTATGCTCCATAACTCGTTCCCATAGTTTTAAAGTATGACACATTAACTTAATTCCTCTATAATTCGCACAATCTTGTGCATCATCTTTATTCTTAAAAATAGGAATTAACACACTCATTCTCCACTCATCTTGCATCTTTTTAGTCTTCAAAATAGTATTAAAAAGTTTAGTAAGCCAAGAAATTCCTTCCTCACCTAAGCATTTCCACACCTCTATTGGAATATCATCAGGTCCAACAGCTTTTCCACCATTCATTTTCTTTAAAGCCTCTCTAACTTCAGTTTTACTAATATGTCGATAAAAACAGAAATTTTTATTTTCATTTAGGATACTAAGGTCACTACAGTCAATTTTATTTTCTCATTCTTCATTAAAAAGTTTAGCAAAATATCTCGTCCACATTTGTTGAATATCATCTTCTTAAAAAAGTACTTTTTGATTTTCATCCTTAATACACTTCACTTGAATTAAATCCTTACTACTCCTATCTCTTTGTTTGGCTAACTTATACATATATCTTTCTCCCTCAATATCTAATATATTATATAAATCATTAAAAGCTAAACTCTTTGCATCGCATATTGCTTTCTTAGATTCCTTACGTGCCTCTTTATATATTTTTCAATTATCAGAAATTTTACAATTAAACCAATTTTTATAACAAAACTTCTTATTTTTAATCTTTTCTTGCACATTTGGATTCCACCACCAACTATTTTTACTATTAGGAGCTTTTCCCTTTGAAACTCCAAGCACATCTTTTGCAATATTCTTAATATCACTAGCCACTTTTTTCCACATAGCATTAACATCCTCATGCACAGAAAAAATCTTAAGATCTAAAATCTTATTCTCAAAAATATTTTTGTTAATATTCTTTAAATGTCCCCATCTAATCTTAGAATATCATTTTACTTTATTTTTTATTTTCTGCCCCACTATCTTCAAGTCCAAAACTAATAAACGATGTTAGGTACATAAATTTTCACTCAGAATAACTTTACAATCTTTGCAATCTAAGCGATCTAATTTTCTTATAAGAAAATAATCAATCTGAGTTGTACTATATCCATTTTTATAAGTAATGAGATGCTCATTCCTTTTCTTAAATAAGGTATTATCAATTAAAAAATCATAAGCTAAACAAAAGTCTAATATGGACTTACCACCTTCATTTGTCATTCCAAACCCATGGCCACCATAAATGCTTTTAAAATCATCTACCTCTCTACCAACATGTCCATTTAAATCTCCTCCAATAAAAACTCTTTCTTCAAGAGGTATCTTTTGTATTAATTCTTCTAAGTCATTCCAAAATTTTAATTTTGAACCCATATCCAAACCCACTTGAGGAGCATAAGCACTTATAATATTAACAATCTTAACATCAACAACAATCTTTAAAGCTATAATTCTATCTCCAATTCTACTAATATTTATAACATTATCATTCAAACTCTTATATAAAATCACGCCTACACCATTTCTAGTACTACTCTTACCTAAATACCAAAGTTTAAATCCTAAACTATCAATCTCCTTAGCCTTCTCTCCAACCCATTTAGTTTCCTAAATGCACATAATATTTATCTTCCTATGAATCATAATATCTATTAATTACATTAATTTTCCTGTAAGGGAACCTATATTCCAAGTTTCTATCCTAATTTTAGTTTCATGGACTAGCTTCTTTGCCCACATCCGTCCTTGATGTGGGAACCCTTGCCTATTTAACACTGCACCTGGGCGGTGGTGCAGCGGCCATTGCATACTTGTCGTTGTATTCAGGCCATACAGCGCGTCGCTTCCAGGGGACGCCTTAGCATTAACATAATTTCTTAAAGGATTCATGTCATTATTATTCGACAAATTTTACGCTGGCTGTCGACTACGTAACGCAACCCTCCACTTTTCTCATCCAGGACTTGGGACCTGGCAACGGCAGTGTTAAAGGAAAATAGCCAATATACAATGAAGGAAATAAAAAGACAAATATGCCCCTAAGGCTTATATAGGACTACTCTCTCAAGTGAGGGTAGAAATGAAAAATATGCAGTAATAAACTTAATACAAACATAATAATAAATATAATACAACTGATGCCTCAAAAGTAAAGCGGTGCAATCGTGGTCGTAGATCGTCGGCCCCGTCTCTGGTAAACTCTCCATGGTCGGATGTCCTCATCAGGTTCATTCCAAGTATTGAATGTGGGATTCGATTTGTTGAGGTCCGAAACCAAATAAATGGCCCAATTTCCATCTTCCCTTCAAGAATGTGCAAATCAATTGTGACCATTTAAGAAAGCTCTTTCCATTCAAATGATATGTTGAATTGGTGTTTGTAATTCTCCTTTTGGATTTGGGTTCCAATCTCCGTTTCAAATGAACCTAAAATCAAGGAAACATGGCTATTTTTGTAATCCATAAGAAGAGAAAATGTCGTAGTTGTTGAAGGATCATAGGTCCCACTAGTCAACCAATCTTGGCAGGAATTATTGAACACACTGATTAAGAGTTTTAACCATAGATGGATCCTCTAATAACCCTTTGATTGCAATCCATGTGCCTCCTCTTCCTATTCTAGCCATTGACCCTCCTCTTGAGGACATTTTTTCTTTTTTTAATAGCTTTGCATTTGATTCATTTTTATTGTAAGCTTATTGGAAAGGTCGAAATTTTTTCACATTTTGTACAAAATCAAGCAATAAAATTCAAAGAAATTTTTTTGTTTAATTTTTTTTACATGGTATTAGAGCGAGGTTTAGGTTTTTGTCTTCCAACCTTGTTCTTTTTTCATTCTCCCTTATCGAGATTTTTCATTGTTTTCATTATAACTGATTTTTTTTACTTCCCTTCAAAGGAGTTGGCCATCATGAATGGTAAAAATGAAATTGAAAGATAATTTCAGGGGCTACAAGCCTCATATCACTTGAATGCATGAAATTATCTGCAATAGTTATAAATTGTGAAGGCCTTTCTAAGAGGAAAGGGAAAGATCCTCATCTTATCGATCCTCTTTCGAAATTAAAAGATCCAAAATTTATACTTTGGGATGAAGTGGATTCCATGATAATGACATGGTTGTGAAATAGTATAATATGTGAAATCAATGGGTCATATATTTTCCTCTCCATTGCAAAAGAAGTTTTAGATACCGTCAAACAAATATACTCAAAAGTGAACGTTCTGTTCTCATCTATGGATCAAAATTAATATTTCAATAATAAAGCAAAGCAGTCTTCCTATTATTGAGTACAGTCTTCCTATTATTTTAATGCATTGAAGGTTTATTGGCTTAAGCTGAATTATTACCAAGATCTTATAATAATCTGTTGTGATCAATTCATAATTCTCAAGCAATTTATGGCAAGAGAAAGGTCATTTGAGTTTCTTACATGACTCAATAATGATGTGGATCAAGTTCATGTTCAAATCTTGAGCAAAGAAAACCTACAATCATTAAATGAGGTTTTTCCTCTCATACAAGCCAAAGAAGGAAGGACAATAATGCTTAATAAGTCGATCTTCGAAACATCTACCATGACTAGGGGTGTCAATTTCGGGTCACGGGTCGGGTTCGGGTCGAACCCGGAATGACCCGCGTTACAAACGGGTCGACCCTAACCCGACCCGGGTAGAAAAACGGGTCGGAAATCCGAACCCGAACCCGACCCGGCGGGTTGCCGGGTTGACCCGACCCGACACGGGAAGGCGGGGCGGAGGCGGTCGCCGGCGGGGCAGCGCGAGGCGGAGGCGGTCGCCGGCGGGGCAGCGCGGAGCGGACACGCGGCAGCGGGGCAGCGCGGGGCGGACACGCGGCAGCGGGGCAGCAGGCGTGGGCGCGGGGCAGCGGGTGCGGGGCAGCGGCGCAGCGGACACGCGGCGCGTGCGTCGGCGCGGGGCAGCGGGCTCGATCGGGCGGGGCAGCGGGGCAGCGGGGCAGCGGGCGCGCGGGCAGCGGGCAGCGGGTAGCGGGCAGCGGGCGGGAAGCGGGAAATTTTATTTTTTTTTTAAATTAAACGGGTTATCGGGTTGACCCGGCAACCCGCCGGGTCAACCCGAACCCGACCCGTTTTTCAAACGGGTCAATTTTCGCAACCCGAACCCGACCCGTTTGAGAAACGGGTCGGGTCAAACCCGAAAATTCCGGGTCGGGTTCGAGTCGGGTTTTCGTGTCGTGTCAAAACTTGACACCCCTAACCATGACAATCATCAAACCCCAACGTTAAGGGACTTACTGCTACAAACTTTTTCCTTAAATAGGGGTAAAAGCTAAATAAAGATCACCAAAAAGAGTAGGTTTTCCTTATTGAATCAGAAGAGCTTAATTTAAAAGAAATTGCAGCCTCAAGAATTTTCTCAACTCTTTGAAAAAATCTTTGAATCATGTTCTCTAGCTCAAATGATATAACATCTAATTCTTATGTTTTCAATGCCTTAAATAATTCTCTCCGCACCTAAGTCCTAGATTCAAGAGCTATTGATCACATGACCAACTTTGCCAACTTTTTCAAACCCACAAATCCTGCCCAATATTAGAAATTGAAGTGGCCACTGGTTCTCTAATGACCGGTACAAGTCAAGAAAATATTTCAATTTTCTTCACATTTAACTTCAATAATGTACTACACATTGCATATTTTGTAGTGAATCTTCTAGTAATCCAAGAAATCATTTTGAAACATCATTATACGTTAGGGCATCTCTCATTTAAAACCCTACCATATATGTTTTTTTAATGTAAACATGATAAATTTTTCATTGTAAGATTTATGAAATTGCCAAACATCATTATGTTGTTTTTCTTAAAAGTGATTCTATATCCTCAACTCCTTTTTTAATTGTTCACTCGGGTATTTGGGGACCTTCCAAAATTTATAATATTTCTAAAGCTGCAGAATATGTCACCTTCATAGATGATTGCACACATATTACATCGGATATTTTATCAAATAATAATTTGATATCAGTATGATTCTTCATATTTTTATTGTCATGTTACAAAAATAATTTAATACTAACATTAAAATATTTCAAATTAATAATACTTGAAATTACTTAATCACATATTATCTTTTTTTTCATAAAGAATGTATTATCCACCAATCCTCTATCCTGACATACCCCAGCAAAATGTAGTGATAGAAAAGAAAATCGTCATCTTCTATAAGTCATCAAGACTCTTCTCTTTCAGAATTCAATACCAAATAGATATTGGGGAAAATAAGTCCTAAGTGCCACATGTCTAATTAATAAAATACTTTCCAGAATGATTGAATTTAGAAGTGCTATAAATTATCTGGTTGAATTATTTCTCACAAATAACTTCCTCTCAAAATGTTTGTCGATGATCTTTAAGTACATTACCTATGTCAACCACATACAACACATGAGTAAACTTGATTCTAAAGCTCTCAAATGTGCTTTTATTGGGTATTTTTCTACTCAAAAATGGCACAAATGTTATCATCCTACCACCAAAAAACATTCTTACCTCAAAACATGTCACTTTTGATGAGGGATAATTTTTTTTTCAATCAAACTCATTTTCAAGGGAATCTCAATTGTAAAAATAAGTTTGATGAAATATCTTTCATATTGACATTCCTTTAGCATAACTCCAAAACAATTCTAGATACTGTCCACCAAAAATCTATATAAGAAGGAATAAGTCCAGCCAAAATATCCAACAAGCTCAAGTTTGAGAATCATTATTAAATAACAATAATCAACACATTACTTCAATTTCTCATCTATATCCTATCTTTCAGTACAGATCTTTTCAAAAATTTTGCCCTACACATAAAATCTTTCTTCTATGTATCAGCTCTAATTTCATTTCAAAGCCACAAACTATATTTAAGGCATTTGAAAATAAGAATTAGAGGGAAGTTATGAGAGAAGAGATGAATGTTTTGTACAAAAAAAAAAAATTCGCACTTGGGAAATCATTCAAGTACCAAAAGGGAAGTAAATGGTATATAAATAGATTTTTCCTATAAAATATAGAGCTAATAGAAGCATAAAACGGTATAAAGCAAGATTGGTAGTCAAAGGATATACTCAATCATATGGAATTAACTATCAAAACATTTTGGCTAATGTTGTAAAAATTAATATAATACGCATCATAATTTTTCTAGCAGTCAATCGTAAATAGTTTAAATAGCAGTTTATATGGATCTACCAATGGGATTTATAATAATTTTTTCACAAAGAATAAAGTGTGCAAATTAAAAAAAAACTTTTTATAACCTTAAACAATCTCTGAGTGCATAGTTTAGTAGATTCACAAAAACTATGAATGAAGTTGGAAGCAAGCAAACCCAAAGAGATCATATCCTCTTTCTAAAACACTCCACTAATGATAGATCTCAACTATCATCGTATATGTTGACGAAATAATTGTTACTGTCACGACCCGGCCCGGATACTCGAATTAACGAGGCGGGAACTAAGGTCAGACGGTAGGATCTAAACAATTCATAAGTATAAGAATATAAAAACAGTAAATCTCCTTAATCAGCGGAAGAGCCACTAACTAAAATTCTTTAAATACTATCACATCTGTTGCAGATCACACTTTACCTGTTTTCAGATGCACGTCGTCTTCTATAGACGAACTCTTCTCTTTCTCCTATTTTCTAATTCTGAAGACTTACCTGAAACATTTAAATTCATTGTTTGAGTTCACTAAGTAAACTCAGTGGGTATCAGTTAAACAAATTTTCATGCATAAAAGACATTTCATATTAACATTATTATTGCATTTCTTCATCTCATTTGGCATAAATATATAAGTCCCTTCTTTATTCCGTTTCTTTCTTCATATAGACTTGATTATCATTTCATATAGCTTTTATCTTTAACTATTATTCCTTTTCCCATTTCTTTTATACAGGAGCACCGTCAAAATGTACCAGAGGTACATCCATTTCCATTTCCTTTTCCTTATGTCATAACCTTTTCCCTTTTATTTTTATCGTGCACGGGTACATTGCTTCCACAGCCAGTACCATACGGGGGTGACTCCTGAAATTTTCATGCATATCCTTTTCCATTTTCTTTTATATTTCAAATCCTTCATGTATTATTCATTCATATTTTCTTTCTATTTATTCATATATATCTATATACGTTCTTAATGCATATACATCTTCTTTGACATACTCGTGCTTGTAAAATCATTTGTTTACTGTAAAATCATTTGTTTATTTCAAACAATAATTTCCAAAAATGTAAAACATAACTTTTATATTCATACTTCTGGAAAGAAAATGACATAAAGAAAATTTTATAAATACCCACTTAATTTCTCTTCCAAGAATTTTGTTTGTGAAATCAAACTCCTGAAGCTTTCGATCTTCTCTTTTCCAAATCTCTAAAATCAAACAATAAAAGTTAACTCATAAAATTTCAAGATAGAAATTTACTCATACTCAAAATTTGCTTACAAATTTTGGGAATTTCTCAAAACCCTAAATTTCTTCTTCCTCTCCCAAAATTCTTTCTCTTTGCTTTCAATCCCTTCCTTTCCTAATATGAAAGTATCATTTGCTTTAATTTAAGGAATCGACGAAATTTATAAGAAAAATTAGAAAGAAATTCCAACAAACCTTCCCTCTTTCTTTCTCTCTTCCGTTGCAATTTCTCCAAAATTAGCACTCCTTTAACGGTAGAATTGAAAAGGAGTCTTCAAATCTTATCTCCCAACGCGTTGAATCGCTAAAAATGGCAAAAGAATTTTTCCAAAACCTCCCACACGAGTCTTCGGTTCCGCCCAGCCTTCCGCCCCCCTTCGGTTTCGCGAAATAGCGACCCCTCCTGGGTCGCGGTATCTAAAAGGGGTGGCCGGTTCGGTTGAACCGGCCCCCAAACGGTTCGTCACAGTTACAGCTGATGATAATAATAGAGATGAGTCTCTTATGGAAAAGCTTGCTGGAGAATTTAAGACCAAAGAGTTGTCAAACTCAAATATTTCTTGGGAATAAAAACTACTCAATCATAATAAAGAAATATTACTATCTTAATAAAAATATATCATGGATCAACTGGAAAAAAAAAAGATTGATTATAAATCTTGTGAAGCCCTAACTGAACCAAGGACAAAGTTGGACGCACAGATGAAGAAGAAAACAAAATAGACATGGGACAATATCAAAGATTAGTGAGAAAAAGATCTATCTCACATCTGTCCAAACATTGTATTTATATTGAATGTCATCAATCAATTAATGCACAAAATCAAAGAGTATTAGCTTCGAGCTTCTTATAGAATCCTTGGATGCTTTAAATCATGTCCAAGTAAAGGATCCCTCATAAAAGTAGGATGCTTAAAAAATTCAAAGGTATGCTGATTCAGATTATGTAGGATCACTAGTGGATAAAATATCTATAACTAGATACTATCTATTTTAAGAAAAAAATCTTATAACAAGAACCAAGAAATAATCTATTGTTTCAAGATCTAGCACTAAGTCTAAATTTAGAGCCATTGCCCAAGAAATTTTTTAGCTTTTGCGGATCAAAATCATTTTGGAAGATTTAAAACTCAAATGGGAATGACTAATAAATATATACTATGACAATAAATCTATAGTAATATAGTCCAACATGATCGTACGAAGTATGTGGAGGTGGATAGATATTTCATGAAAAAGAAACTTAAAATAGTTTGATCTGCACTCCTTATGTGGCAACAGGAAATCAACTCACAATTTTCTCACCAAAAAATTCTGCAATTCCACGTTCAAAAATATTGTAAGCAAAATTAGAATGGTTGATTTATACCATTCTATTTAAGGGAGTGTCTTAAAGGATCGTAGTAACCATAGGCCATCCAATCTTAATAGGGATCCTTAAGCGCACGGATTAAGGGTTCTAACTATTGGATCAATCCTATTATGCCTTTAGATTGCAATACATGTCCCTCTTCCTATTTCAGCCACTGGCCTCTCTTAGGGATTTTTTGACTTTTTTGTAAATAGCTTTAATTTATTTTCATTGTAAGTTTTTTGGAAACCACACCTTGTATAGAATCAAGTAATAAAATTCAAAATATTTTTTCTATTGTTCTATTTTTTTGCAGTAGTAATTGGTTGCAATGAGAAAGAATGATAGAAATAAGATTGTAGCAATGAAGGCCATAAATGAGAAGGCTAGGTGAAAAGAAAAAAGACATGCAATAATGAAGGCTTAGAAGCTCCAAGCAATGTAACAAATAAAGGTTTTGGTTTATAAAAATGTTAAGAAAAAAAGCAGTGATCTCTGATACCACGACAAGAATATGAGAATTGCTTGATTTATTCATTTTTTTCACTTGTGCTGAATTTATATAAGTCTAGGGAAAACTCTTGTAGCAAATCTACAATAATTAAGGGATGAAAAATAAATATATAATTAATTACAGTTATGATAATCTATAGATTGGTACGGTGGTAACAATAATTTTAAGAATAGTTGATGTGGCATGAAGTGAATAAAGGAACACGGATTGCTGGGCTAGGTAGAACATTTATGAGGGCGGAATTAATGGAGGTTGATTTTTTCATAAAATGGTGCACCTAAAGTATGTTGAAGTAATTAAGGCTGGTATAATGGAGTGTTGAATCATATTAATAGTCATGGAGTTATCGAAGATTTTATCATGATTTTCAATTTACGTCAAGAATTAGTATTTTTCTCTATTTTTTCTATATTGATTATGGAGCTACTTACAAAAATATTCAAAGTGAGATTGTTTAGTGTATGATTTTCGCATATGATGTAGCTATAATCAGTGAGACATATTAAAACAAATGAAAAGTTGTAACTATGGAGAACATATTTAAAATATGGGGTTTAGATTTAGTAGAGCTAAAAGTTAGTAAATGCTGTAATTTAAGTGAGTTAGATATTAATTTTAATCAAATTAATCAATTAGTATTGCTAGAAGATAAAGTGATTTATAAGAATGATAGGCTTAAATGTCTTAGATTTATGTATAGAGAATGGGTTTATATGTGAAAATATAAATTTTAGTTTTAGTGCTTTATAGTTACTGGATTGTCTCATAAGCGATATATTATAAGAAGATATCACGGAAGGCTTTGAGGAAAATTTTATAAAATTGCAATTACGTTAACACGTTGTATAAATTGAATTTTGTTGTAAAAAAATTGTCAATATTCATTTTGAGCGTGAGAAAAATAATAATATTAAGATAAATGTGTGATAGCATATGAAGAACAAATCAAGAATTGGTTATGTTAGATGAACAATTAAAGTGACTTCTATTAACAGTAAGATAATTGGAAATAGACTTTACGTGTTTTGTTGATTTAGAATAAATTGTTGAAAATGAATCGCCCATTAGATAAGTAGATAAATTAGCATCGAATGTTAGAAATGAGAGGGGTACTTAATGTAATATGGATCTTTCAAAATGATTTGTAAATATTAACTTCTTAGAAAACACTCAATAAGAATGAATGAAAATTGAGAATTGTTAAAATCCAGCCGTTCAACGCAGATAAGATCCAACGGCTATAGTGCATGATCCGTGGGACAGATGACTCACGCCAGAATTCTTTCCATGTTCGGGTAGCTGATTTAGGAAGGATTCTATTAGAGTTATTCTGTAATTATTTGTTTATGTATTAAGATTTCTTGTATATATCTATAAATAAGGAAGAAATCATGGAATAAAGCAAGCCTTTTCTTCTCAAACCTCTTATTTCTAATATGGTATCATAGCCAACGGCCTTCATTGTCGATTGAAGACCGATCATAGAATCATCGGAGGAGGAGAAGAAGAAGAAGAGACCGGAGCGGCCAGACGTCGCTGACGCTGCCTCTGTTCCCTTCTACCGACTCGAACGAATGCAAGCAGACGGAGTCAAACAGCCCCGACTCGGACGAGCATAGCCTGCCTTCAACCTTCGATCCGGGACGTGCGCAAAAACAGGATCAGACGGATCGTCAGCTTTGCCGATAGACGCCGGATGAAGCCTTGTCGAAGACAGGACGCCGTAGACGAAGTCCCCTACGAACAGTACCTTGCCAATATAGTGGAGCTTTGCCAAAGGACGTCAGATGAAGCCTTGCCAACGGACGCCACAAAGCGGAGCTTTACCGAAGACAAACGTTGTCGTAAAAGGCCCTAGCCGAAACTGGAAGACGGAGCTTGCGGAAGACATAGCAGGACCTCCTGTCCATCTCGACTCATGCAAAAAAGGACCGAAGCCTCTTTTAAGCGGCTCGGTCCGACTTGTCAGATTCGAACCGGCGACCTGATTGTGACCTGATCAGGCTTGAGACCCGATTTTAATATCAGCCTTTATTGCTGATATAATCAAAACAACCTTTATTGCTGTTATAATACCACAATATCCGAAGAAAACTCATCCCAAAGCTTCAATAAAGAAGATATTGAAAGACTCAGACAACTCATGGTGTCCCTTGAAAAATCACCTGCATCTCCCTCTCTTGCACTTTCAGGTAAGTTTTTCATATTCACTGGATTAAGTACCTCTAGAAATCATTCGAAAAGAATATGGATCATTGACTCAGGAGCCACAGATCACATGACAAACTCCACTTCCCACTTCATCAATTATGATCCTTGCCCAATAGACAAGAAAATCATCACTGCTGATGGTTCTTTTGCCAAAGTAGAAGGCCAAGGAGACATACCGTTATCCCCTTCCCTCACTCTAAAAAATGTGCTCCATGTTCCTCAATTATCCACAAATCTTTTATCCATACAAAAACTTATTAGGGACCATAATTGTCAAGCTTTATTTAACCCTACTTTTTGCTCATTTCAGGACCAGGGATCGAGGAAGACGATTGGACTTGCTGAGGAGAGAGATGGGTTGTACTACCTAGAAGAGTTAAACAAATCTAAAAATAGCTACTCTATGATATCCCTAGTTGATAAGAAATCTCTATCTGGCTTAATCACTTCAGATTAGGACATTCATCAGCAGAAGTCTTGAAACACATTTATCCAAAATTATTTCATTAATTGAAAAATGAAAATTTTCATTGCGAAACCTATGAATTAGCCAAACATAAAAGAACATCTTTTCCAAACAAGAATGAGAGATGCAATACTCCTTTCTATTTCATTCATAGTGACATATGGGGACCTAAAAAATCCCCAACATCTTTGGGGCTCGTTGGTTTGTATTTTTCATTAATGACTGCACTCGAGTTTTTTGGATCTATCTCCTCAAAAATAAATCCAACGTTAGCATCATTCTTCCCATTTTTCACACCATGATCCAGAATCAATTCGGGGTCAAAATAAAGAGATTTCATTTAGACAATGCTAAAGACTACTTCAACCAAACTCTACACTCTTACTTTCAGAGTGAAGGTATCATCCACGAGTTCTGCGTACACACCCCCCAACAAAATGGGGTTGCAGAAAGGAAAAATGATCACCTCCTAGCCTCCACTCGTGCCTTCCTACTCCACCACACTATACCCAAATCATATTGGGGAGAAGCTCTCCTAACTGCCACCTACCTCATAAATCGACTACCATCAAAAACCTTGGGGATGAAAGCTCCAATGAATATTTTATCCTCATTTTACCCCAAGTTTCGAACCCATATAACCTTACACCCAGAATCTTTGGGTACACTGCCTATGTTCACATCCACAGTCAGAATAGAGGAAAACTAGATCCAATGGCACTCAAATGTATCTTCATTAGATACTCTACCACCCAAAAAGGATACAAATGCTATCAACCCCCTACAAAGAAAATGCTTATATCCATTGATGTCACTTTTGATGAACAAAACTTCTACTTTACCAAACCTCATCTTCAGGAGGAGACTGAAACAAAGGAAGATGATGAAAGTATGCTTGCCCCTCTTAACATTCCTCCACATCAAACCAATCCTCCTGAAATTCAAAATGGGGAAGCTGAAGACAAAACTATCCTTAGATTTGGGAAGGTATATTCCAGGCATACAAGCTCAACCTGTGCTCCGAAATAGATCCAAGAATCTAAACCATCTCCTGAAAGTAAGGTAAATTCTCCACCTCCCTTATACCCTATAACCAACTTTATATCCTTCAATAATTTTTCCTCCCCACACAAACTTCTTAGTTACACATGATTTTTATATTCCTAATGATATTTTTGAGGCACTATCTGATGAAAATTAGAAAAATGCCATGAAAGATGAAATGTAGGTCCTAGAAAAGAACAAGACATGGGAGATCATCAATCTACCGACAGAGAAAAAATCAATCGGCTGCAAATGGGTGTTCTCTATTAAATATCAAAGCTGATGGTACACTGGAATGATACAAAGCAAGATTATTGACGAAAGGGTACACTCAGACATATGTCATTGACTACCAGGAAACTTTTGTACCAGTAGCCAAGATGAACAATGTCAGAATTCTACTCTCAATAGCAGTTAAGTATAATTGGCATCTGGAACAATTGGATGTAAAAAATACATTCCTACATGGGGATCTGGAAGAAGAAATATTTATGGAAATACCACCAGGGTTTAAGGAAAATTCTGGAGGTAACAAGGTGTGCAAATTAAAAAAGGCCCTATATGGGCTCAAACAATCACCAAGGGCCTGGTTTGGAAGGTTCTCTAAATTCATGCTCCTTAATAGATATAAACAAAGCCAAGGGGATCATACACTATTCTTTAAACACTCAGACTCAGGGGGAGTCACAATATTGTTAGTGTATGTAGATGATATTATCTTGATTGGAAATAATGAAAAGGAGAAAGATAGTCTAAGAAAAAATCTTACCAAGGAATTTGACATCAAAGAACTTGGTTGACTAAAATACTTTCTTGGAATCGAAGTAGCTCACTCCAGCAAAGGAATCTTCATCTCACAACAAAAGTACATTAAAGATCTTCTGAAAGAAATAGGAAAACTGGCCTGTAAGCCAGCACCGACACCAGTAAAACATAATCTCAAATTGGGAGAAGCTAAAGAAAATCCAGATGTAGATAAAGGAGCCTACCAAAGTCTTGTAAGGAAATTGATTTACCTTTCCCACACTAGACTAGATATAACATTTACTGTCAGTATGGTCAGTCAGTTTATGCAAAATCTAAAACAGGTCCATATGCAAGTAATAGATAGAATACTGCACTAATTTAAAGGTAACACAGGAAAAGAGATTCTCTTTATAAGAGATCAAGAAATAACCCTAGATGCATACACCGATGCTAATTATGCAAGATCACCAGTAGACAAAAGATCTACTTCTGGGTGCTGCACCTTTCTTGGAGGAAACCTAGTCACATGGAGAAGCAATAAGCAGAACTTGGTGGCAAGATCCAGTGTAGAAGCAGAATATAGAGCTATGACCCGGGGAATATGTGGGGTACTATGGATCAAAATGATTCTAGAAGACCTGAAGATCAAATGGGACAAACCAATAAAACTACATTGTGACAACAAATTAGCAATTAGCATAGCTCATAATCTAGTTTAGCATGACTGAACCAAGCATATAGAAGTTGACATATATTTTATAAAAGAAAAATTAGACAGTGGACTTGTATGTATCAATCATGTACTATCAAAAGAACAACTTGCATATATCCTTACCAAAGGAGTGGACAACGCTGTCTTTCTCAGAATGATAACCAAGCTGGGAATGACAGATCCATAATTCTCAGCTTGAGGGGGAGTGTTAAATCCAGCCGTTCAACGCATATAAGATCCAACGGCTACAGTGCATGATCCATGGGACAAATGACTCACGTCAGGATTCTTTCCATGTTCGGGTAGCTGATTTAGGAAGGATTCTATTAGAGTTATTCTATAATTATTTGTTTCTGTATTAAGATTTTTTGTATAGATCTATAAATAGGGAATAAATCATGGAATAAAGCGAGCCTTTTCTTCTCAAACCTCTTGTTTTCGAACAAGAATTAATAAAGCCAACCCAAATAGTTGGGGTTAAAGCTAATAATGATGATGATTAATTGAAGATAAAATAAATAAGAATTGAATCAGGATATAATTTCTTCCATTCTTCTTCAAGATTTACATTTGAAACAAAGCAAGAACTAAGTGAATTTTCTTTTTCTATTCCTCAATATTCAATGATCTAGCTACTCAAAACGACTCCCTATTTATATCATGGTTAAATGGCTAAAGAACCAGTTCAACATGGATTGCAGATCCACATAATTGTTTTTTCACGAACTTGAGAATAACAATGAGGATAGCTTACCTTTCTTATAATGTAGTGCCCGATGATTTTTGTGTATCTTACATTAATTCATTGTACCTTATATTCCAATATAGAGACTAGTTTTTTCGATGGAACATATGATAGTTTCTGCCCTCTATTATGGTGCCCTGTGTGATACGTTACTAAGAACCTACATTCAGTCGTATCATCCTCTACCTTGCTTTGCACATTAACAAATCACTTGAGGATATTTTAGATATATATATATATATATATATATATATATATATATATATTTCATTCCAGTCTGATGAGTTCTTAGTTGTATCACACCATCTGAAAATTTTTATTTTTTTCACTCAATTTATTTCAAAGTGACATCGTTGTCGCCCAACACATTCTTATACCATAACTATTCTAGTAACAACTTTTGTAGACAATATCAAAGTTTCTAATTTAACGGGAATCTTAATCAATATGCATGAATTCTTAATATTTGAAGTCTTTGTGGTTATATAGTTTGAGTTTATGATGGGTTTTGTTTGAAAATATTTTTGTTTAAATAAAACTACTGTTTATTTCTTGATATTAATAAAAAAAATACTTGCAATATTGCATAAAATGAAGGTTTAACTCTGAGATAGCTTTTTTTTTTTTTGTGGGGTGAAAGACGAGTTTGAAAGAGAGGTTATGCAATCTTTACCTTGATATTTTACCATGTAAACCCTAAGGAGCATGATCTGGTCATCTTCATTGAAGTTTTGGTTGACATTGGCTACAGTATCCTGCATCCCATGACTTGCTTGGTTGATATTATTATTAATCTTATTTAATGATTTATTTTAGCAGCCATTAAAGAGAATCGAGTTGTCCATGACTGAGGAAGATAAACTACCTGACAATCTTCTGATTCTCACTGGTGAAGAAGATTTTGCAGTTTGTGAACCGCTCCTTGAGAAAGGTAATCATTCTTTTTATCAAAGACCTTCTACTATCTCAGGAAATATATTGATGTTAAAAAATAAAAAAAAACATAGCTCACTGCATAAATCTCGCTTCAAGCAGGAGCAGCTGCTTTCAGCTCAGAGCTTTTACTCAATGGCATTGTTGTTCAGAAGCTGGAATATGAGAGGTATCTTTAACAAATTAACCTTGGACCTCATTCCAAATCCTTTCTTTCTCTCAGTCTTTATAAATTATTATATAGCAAGAGAAGATAATATTATATAAAAGTACATGTCGGGATTATATGCATTTAAAGTATTGTCATGTGAGAAATAATAAGGGATTTTACAATATTTTCATATTATTTTTGTTTGATGCAATATCATGTTTATACCATTGATCTTATTTTTGAGGATATTAAAAATATTATTTGTTTTGTAAAAATTTTTGAACAAAAAATAAAAATTCTTTTGATTTATTAGGTTTATATGAAATAGTAATTTATCAAAAAAATTGTTCAAAAATGATGGAAATGGAATTGAAAAAGTAAAAGAAAATCTTTTTTATTGAAATTGAAAAATCTAATGCAGTTTTTTTTCTTGTTATAGCTAGAATGTTGGTAAAAGTACTGTAAAAACAAGCCAGGATCTAAAAAATCGAAGAAAACCCAGTGAATAATAGCTTTCTTTATCAATTTAGGATAATTTTCCCAATTTAATATGTTTTTTTAATGTTTTTCTTAAAATGACACAGTGATTCTCCTTTTAAAATAGAGTTGTGAGATTTTCATGGAGTGAAATATCGGAGGTCTTTTTAATAGTAATTTAGATTTGCATATAATATTATGCTTTGAAATTATATGGGAAATACTTACAAATTCCATTCTTATTTTCATTATTTTATCTGCAGACACCAACTCTTCCTGAATCAAGTTAAGAGGCCACACTGAACAATTTTGCTTGATTGTGAGGATGGAAAAGAGCTCCTACCTGTAAGAAAATTGTATTTAGTCCTTTTTTTGGGGTTATATTGTCCTGTTTGCTTATATATTCAACGGGAGCCTAATGTAACTTATGAGATATGTCAAGGCTATAAATATAGTGTTTCTATTGTATAGTGTTTGTCCCCTTCTGTGATTGAACTACTTTTTCTTTCTTTTTTTATAATCTAATGCAGTCTCAGAGCAGAATTCTTACATGTTTATCAAGTTTTGTGATCCATTGGTAGTAAAACTGTTGCAGTGTTGTCTTCCTTTTGCTTTTTTTTTTAAGAATTTTCTATTGCTCCTAGAGTAAAATAGCAGCTATATTGGGGACAGGGATTCAGTTTTGTTGGCTTCCATGTGTAATTTTGGCCAGTTCAAATACTAGTTTCATGTAAATAGATGAATATTTTATGTAAAAATGGTTAGTCTTTGTCCAAGTCTGTCTGTTTGGTTTGAAGGAATTGAAAGCAATGAAGTGAAATGGAAATGGAAATGACAAAGGCAAAGGAATTTTATTGAATTAGTTTTTATCTATTTGTTTGTTTGATTGAAGATAAATTGAGCTTTTTTTATCGTATTTGGGTTTCGTTTGGGGCGGCTTTCTTAATGCTTTTTAAAGCAGCTTTTTGCATTAAATTTTTTAGTTCTGGAAAATTTTTACTAAAAAATTGCTTTAAAAAGTAGTAAAAAAGCCGTCTCAAATGAAGCCTTGATTGATTGATGAATTTTTTTTGAGTTTTTAGTCAATAGTGAGTAGCACTTTTAGTCATGATGATGATTAAATAAATCTCCTAATAGTGCATTTGCATATTTTTTTAAATTCCTTAAAAACAAATATACAGAAAAGCAAGCTATTAAAAAAGTGTATTAATTTGTTCGATTATTTTTAGCTTAATAATTTACTTGAATTTGTTTAATTTTTATAAATTGGGCTACTAATGTGAATACGAACATCACTTTGATCGATATTGTTTGATTCAATATACACATATGTGCAAATATGTGTACATTTTATAATATGAGATTAAAAGCTTAAAATAATTCTCCAATTATTAATAAATATCTAATTTAGTTCAAGAGTTTAGTATTGCTTCAATTTAATCCCTTGACTATTAAAAATTGAGTCAATTTAGTCCTAAAGTTTAAAATAAAAATTAAAATTAACTCCAAAATTAAACATGATGAGTATTTTAAATACTACAAATGAGTATAAGATTATATTGTTTATATTGCTTAATTTAATCATTTTATTATAATATAAATTTAATGTACTACATAATAAAATAAATAAATAGTGAAAAAATATATATATTTTTAAAACAAAATCTAGCAAGACAAAAATTAAAATTTTATATCATTTAAATATAATAAAAAATGATGGCTTCCCTTTTTATCATATAATATAATATAATTTTTATCGGATTAAATTTTACTTTTAAAAAATAATTTTTATTTTATTATTTATTCACCCAAAGTTAAATATATATTATAATTTATTAAATGATAAAATTAAATAATATAATCTTATATCCACTTACAGTATCTAAAATAGCATTTATATTTAACTTTTAAGTTTTTTTTTATTTTTAAACACAAATATATTGAAGTGAAAAGAAGGTTACATAGAGAGAAACAAACTTGAGGGGAAAAAAACTTCCACTTCCTAAAGGCAAAAGGGGAAGGGATACATTGGAAAAGCACCCCAAATCAAGCCGCAAAAAGAAACAAAAGAAAAAAAAACCCTCAAATGAGAAGGAGGTCTCTTTCATTGGTTTGCATTGCCAAAAAAATCCCAATACAAACCAATGATAAGAGAACACTCATTCAGCACTTGAGGGGCCCAAACCCCCGCCTGTGAAATCTGTTGAAATCTTCTTCCTTTTCCTAGAGGAGGTGGCCAAAGCACATAAAGGCCCAAGTCGGAGGAGCTCCCTGCCCAAGCGAGACTTGGAAACTCTTCTTTTTGCTTGCGAATGTTCACAATCCTAATAGAAGTATCTTCCATTTGCTGTAACTTCTCGGCCGAGAAAAGGATAGGGGGATCGGCTGGACGAGTGCCTTGATCTTTAGGAGCCCTCGATTTTCCCTTCCTTCTCCGGGTGACTAAGTTCCAAGCTCCTAGGGAGGATTCATCCTTGTTCTCATTAAGAGAGGGCTTTTTAACAGCACTATGCTTCGGCTCCAGAGGAGGTGAGAGTGCTTGGGTAGCATTCTCGGTTGGAACGTGCACCTTGGTTGGCAGCGACGGTTGTATTGGGGGGGATTGAGGAGCCCGGGATGGAGCCTTGGAAAGGCAAGCACCATTGGCATGCCCAATAAGACCACAGTCGAAGCAAAAATTAGTAAGCCCTTCATATTCGACTTTTTGAAAAAATCTTCCATGGAGCCCATTGATCCAAACCCCAGCTTGAAGCTGTTGAGAGAGATCAATCCTAACACAAATCCTTGCATAGGATGATCTTCCCCAAGTACTCGTATGTGAGTCCATCCACAAAGTTTCTCCAAGCATATTGGCAAGTCGAGTGATATTATTCTTATCCCAGTATATGAGAGGGAGCTGTAGAAGACGTATCCAAATGGGAGAGTGAAGCCCATGAAGAGAATTGGGAGAAGTGGTAGGCGACCACTTGTCCATACCAATGATGTTCCCTGCTATGATCCACAGCCCACTCATGAGCACAGCATCTCGAGCCTCTATGCTTTAGAAAATACATATAAAAGAGTTTGAAGCTGTGGTAATAATATTGAATTCCCCAAAATGATACCACCTATACTTAAGCTCACCAAGAAGGAAGGGAAATGCAACCCTCCTTCCCATGAGCTTAGCCACCAAAGCTCTATCCAATTTGGCAATGTTTTCGTGCACAGCTTCCACTTCCGGCTCCATGGACATGCCATCCTTGGCTAAAAAGCTTTCACTTGGCATTTTATCCAACTTGACGAATTGTACCTTGTTCCAAGCGAAGGGGCCTAACTGTAGTCCCCTAGGATACAACGAAGGAGCTTGCGTGGGCTGGCCAATAGGGCTAGCAGATCCGGGGCACTCGGTGACATTAACACAAACACTTGGAGGGCGCATTCCATTGGCAAAGTGCTGAATGGGGGAGGGATCGACGGGATTTACACTCCTGCAAACGGGTGACTTCTCCACAAACGTATCCTTAGTCGGAGCCAACTGGGCGCAGCCGATCGTCCCAGCTTGAGGGGAAGGAGCGAAGCAACTAGTAGGAAGATCGGGCTGCCTAGCCAACTCCATTGATTCATCCGACCGAACCTCAACATGCTGATCATCTTCCATATCATAATTTGGATCAGAGACGGCATCTGACTCCTCCATCTCGTCTTCAGATTCTTCCGATTCACCACCAGAGCTACAGTCGCTCGGATTAACCGAAGCCATCGAATGGCTGGGCTGGGTGAGCTGAACTTCCGCATCAGGCAAAGGTAATGCACCTTGCATGGAGTGCCCGGGCTGGACAGGTTCGCGACCTGAAGGATGGATGGGCTCAGGGATCTCACCTTGCGAGCCACCAGAATCTATAGAGTTGGCCTTAACCGTACCTTCTTGCCGATTGACAACAATGGCCAAACCTTGCGAGCATGGAAGCTGCAACTGCTTGCCCGCCTCCACCTTACCTCTACTGATAATGGCTTGTGATTTCGCCACCACCACATTCCCAGAAACCCTAGAAACATGGTCCCGATCCTTAGGAGGGGAATGGGACATAGAAGCGTCCGCCTCCTCATCGCATACGAGTGCGATTAGATGCCAATAGTTGTTTTGCCGGTAGTCCCGCCTACCGCCGAGTCTCCCCCCATTTGGAGGAGGTGACCTAAGGCCACCCCCTCTAGCCATCCTAGAGCTTCTCTATCTAAAAAAGCTCAAGCAGAAGGGCAAAAAATATGATGCCCTAATCACTTTTAAGTTAACTTTAACTCTTATTTTAAACTTCAAAACTAAATTAACTCAAACTTTAATAGTTGAGCAATTATATTAAAATAATATAAAATTTTGAAACTAAATTGGCCATATCAATAGCCGATGAACTATTTTGAGCTTTTACTCTATAAAATATTAAAGCCTTTCAGGTAGTTTTGGATTGAATTGATATTTATTATTAGCAGTGGTATAAAACATAAGGAATTAAAACATCCAAGTAAAATCTCTAAAAATGCACAGATCATCTTGGTCTATTAGTTAAAAATTTTAACTATCAATCAAGAGACCTTAAATTTGAATCTTAAATATGTGATGCATATGAATTTAACTTAATTGACCTAAATATCAAAAAAAATGAAAAATCCCTAAAACTAAGAAAACTGCCCATAGACTCCACAATTCCAAAGAGAATTGACAATTTTAACCAAAGATTGAACATCATCAAGTCCTTTTATAGGGTGCTTTTACCGCATAATTTGGCTGAACAGATCTTGAACAGATACAGAAAAATATTGAGCAAACTATGATAAAATCTTTCAAGGGAAAATCTACAAATAGATAAGATAGACTCTACTAATGTTAATGTCTAATGACAGAGCCTAAGAAACCATTGAATATGATTTCCTGCAATCATTTTTGAAGGAGGCTCAGTGTAAGCAAATAAATAAGCTCTTCACAGAAAGAGAAATTGAAACTAAAGTTGACACTAAGCAGGGCATGAAAATAATCTCAAGCATAACATCAAAGAGCCAAACCCAAATATTCCCCCGACTATTCATACATTGCCATTTTAATCCACCAATCCAGTCTCATAACTATACAAAATTAATCCAAAATACTCTCTTTCGAATTAAATTGATATCAATTTAGTAAAATCAAGACAGCCACGAGAGACTATTTTGAATCAATTTTATATAATCGAGAGACTAAACTGAAGCAGCGTGATATCATGAGATTATGGCTTCGTTTGAGACGCTTTTTTTTTTGCTTAAAACAGCTTTCTAGTACAAAAGTTAAAATTTTGTACTATGAAGCTGCTTTAAAAAGCAGTAAAAAAGTCATCCCAAACGAAACCTATATTGAACATAGTTTGCAGACTTCTAAATTTTTTTTTTTCTGAAATCAAAAAAAAAAATCCCCATTAAAATTCATGAATGGAACTTCTGCTAAAACTGCGAACTCACAGCACTTAGTTAAAAACATCAAAACAAATACAAATAGAGAGACAAACCAAACATCCCAGATTAGAATTTAAGTGCTCTAACCGACAATGTTCTTCTCAGACGGGAGAATTGCATTAACATTTTCAAACCTTTTTATGGCATAGATGCTGAGTGATAATTCGTAGCACAAAATCATACCAAGCAGAAAATGCAGATGGAACTTAACAAATTTTAAACAACCTACATCTTCAATCTTAAGCATTACTGAATACCAAGAAGGCAACAACGTATAGGATAGTACGCCCAATTGACTGCTCATTCTTGAATTTTTCTCAAGCAGGGCCTTGTCTATAATAGATTGAGGGGCCTGCAAATAAATATCGTGATGAGACTGATCGAGGATCCCTGTTAACATAACCAGATAGTGTATTTGATGCAAGAATCGGCTGCATTTCGCTGAGTCTGGCATCCCGTGAAGCTCCAGGCTCAAAATTGCCTATTCTGGGCATAGCAGCATATGGTAATCTGACATGAGCTGGTTGAACGGGGACTAATGGCCGCAAACTAAAATCTACCTTATCCAGCCTCAACTGGGAGGGATCATTCTGGTAGTTTATTTTGGTTTCATAGGGTCCTACTGCCATATAAGGATGAGTGTATACATCTGGAGCATTTCCATGGGCTGTAGCAGGGGACACCAAGAACGGGTTTGGATTTAAACCGAAATTTATATATTCATGTTCATGCAAAGACCGGGGATCAAGTGGCATGGCACCGACCGGAGCTTGGACAACCTCCCTCTGCAATGGGGCTGGACCATCAAACGGAAGCATTGTGGGCCATAATAATGCGACTGGAGTTGGAACTGGGGCTAGAGGTTGGACTGGCTGGGGCACAGGAGCATCCTCGTTAAAGATTGGTTGTTGCTGGGGTAAAGATGGGAATAACTTTGTGAGCTCCTTTACCTTTAAAATGGAAATTAACAAAAGTTAGTAAACCATCATAAGATAATGGATTTGTAGATTTGCATTGATCAGATAGTCTGCGTTTGGTTTAGAAGGTGACAGTGGAAAATGGCTACGAAATGGAAAGCAAGCTAGAAAGAAACGAGTTAAGAAAAATCATTTCCTAAAAACTGCTTCATAAAAGTAGGGGTGTCAATTTATAACCCAAAAAACCGGACCCGAAAAAATCCAGTTTCGGGTCGATCCATTTAACAAACGGGTCGGATTCGTGTTCTGATTTCTGACCCATTCGAAAAATTAGGTCGGCTCTAGGTCAACCCACTAACCTGAAAATGACACGGAATGACCCGCCCGCACTTCCCGCTCCACTATTCACGCAATCCTGCTAGGCAAACGGACCTGCGCCAATAGACCCACATAGGCACCGCGTCCCACCTGCTGCATCACGCAGCTTGCACTCAACCCACGCTCGCCTCTCCCCTGCGCCCTGCAGCCCACTCTATGCTCGCGCAGCTCGCGCTCACGTCGGGTCAACCGTGTCGGGTCGGGTCCGAATTCAATTTTTGACCCATTTGTGCAATCAGGTGGGTTTGGGTTGGATCAATCGAGAGCAGGTCAGTTTTAGGTTGGACCCAAAACCGAACCGAAAACCCATTTTGACACCCATACATAAAAGCATAAATGAAAAAAAAAAACAGAGAGCATCAGCCCAAAGAAGAGGTGAACTCTCAAGTTTTTTCTTCTGAACCACTTTCATAAGATAAAATTCCACAAAATTCCTAACTAAATCAACAAAAAGAATAAAAAAATGAGTTAAAAAGTTACCCCTCTCCACTTTTCTTTAATTTCATCTAAATCTAAATCAAGTATGTAATTGAAATCACAACAATTAAAATAAGTGTTGGGGTTATTATTATTCCTTGCTAGCTGATAAAACTCACTAACAGCAAAAGTTGCAATTGCTAACTTGAAGCTTATACGCAGAAGTGAAATGGTAATGGCAGATAAGCATCTAGTCAACGTACTATAAGAAACCATGAGAAGAATAAAAACTTCAAAATACAGTGAAAAGCAGGTATAAAGAGCAAACAACAAAAATCTGACAGCAATTTTTGAGATATGTTGCAAAATGAAGATAATGATGTCTTCTTTAAATGACTACTCACTTGCTCAAGGGATAGTTCTATATTGAACTTATTTCTGATGCCAGTGTAATTATCCTTGATGGCATGCTTGAAGATGTGAAGTGGTAAAGGGGCACAAGCACGCTCAACCTCAAAACGCACCTAGATTGACGTCAATTGATCCCCATTAGTCTTAAAATTACAGAAATGTAACCAAAGAACCCAACCTGGAATCCAAATTTTAAACCAGAAGGCAACAGCACTTGTGTTGTCACTATCTAACATACAACAGAATAATGAAATGTACATGAGAAAACAAAACCTGCGCAGGGTAGAAACCATTGAAAGCTGCAGGCTCAAGTTTGATCCCTCCAAATGATGATGCTTTGAAGATGCCATATAGAAGTTTTAAATCGAAATCATACAGGAAAAGTCTCGTACCAGGTTTAATACGAAAAACAAAGTCTTTCCTATTTTCTGGAAGGCCAAAGACCTTGTGACGGAAGCAATCAGGTTTAGTTTTACCATTGCACATGAATATCAACCCACCAATCGTTTCTTTGGTGCTAGCTTCTTTTCCTTTAGTGCTGGCTTCCCCTTTTTCATTCACCTGGGTACTCCCATCTAGTTTAATAGCAATTTCCTTGACAGTTTTGATGTCCTTGGTATTTAACTTGTCAGATATTTTGCTGTTTCCCTTAGAAGACTTTTTTGCAATTTTTTTTGCAGCTTTTAGTTTTTTACGGTTCTTTTTTTCCGACAGGGGTTCTTCTGAGGTTGTAGAAGGATTTCCAACCTCCTTTTCCTTTGGTTTGCCCATATGCGGATCCCTCTTCCTGAGTACAAGAGATGCAGTTCAACTCTTTGCTCACAAAATTAAAATATAGACTTTCAAATTAAAAATTAAGAAAAACTTAGATCTTTATCCAACAGAAGTGATTAGTAAGGAAATATTTCATTAACTAATTTTCAACGCTCAAGTAAATAAGCAATCATAAGTCTGAGAAATCTATATAGCATTACTAGGAAGAATTGCCAGCTGTATTTTATGAAATACTACAGAAGGGTATACTTCATAATCACTGATTAAGGAAAGCTACAAGATCACTTTAAGGCTACAGTTGTCATGAAATAATTAAAGATAGGCAAAAATATTTTTGTAATAAATATGTGAACTGCAACCCTCCTGGCAAGCTACCCTAATTACATCAATTTTCCCTTTCCCCTACTCATCTAAATTAGTTCTACCCTACACCACATCAATTTTCCTCTCCCCTTGTCTAAATTAGTTTGGTATCAGCTCCATGGATGCAATCAAATTAAGATATGTAATTTGACGTATGTCCAACGTTGAGAGGCTGGATAGAATATTAATTAGCATGAATCAGTGGAATATTTTCGAAGTTGTTCCAAGCCCTTAGCCTTGAAGAATTAAGTGATCTCAGAGCAACAAAACAAAAAACTAGTATATTCAAGGTTGAAGTTCAAAAGGAGAAATCGATGGAACGAATACAAAATCATAAGTGCCTGATAAAAGATGAAAGAAAAGAAAATTATTGGGAGGAAATCAATGATTTGATATTGAAGATGAAGAACTTTAGTAAATGCAGCAATAAGGGATAGAAAAGAGCATCATGAAGATCTTAAAGCTTCATATCTAAGAAAATTATGAACGTCATCAAAGTCAAGACTAAATATCGTCTTACATGTAGACAAAAATATGAATAAAAAAAGAGATTAAATTGAAGATTCTCAAAGTTTTGGCATCAAATAAAACTTTTGGCAAGTTAAGAAGAATCACAAATCTTCTGAAAAGTCAAGAGAAATCACAAAAGACTTCCTTGGGAGCTTTAAAGATCGTAAGATTCAAAATGGACTCTTCAATTATTCTTTTTTTTATTCCCAAGTCCCAACTCAGCCGACTTCAATCCATTGAGAATGGAATACAGTAGCCTATGAATTAAAAAAAAATGCTTTTATTTATAGAAATTATTGTATGATAGAACTGCTTAAAGGCAGTTTAATACCATAACACTAATCGTAGTACTAAAGCAATCCGGCACTTCTCATGATACTGTGTTAAGCAGCAGTTTACACAATTAAATCCTACAATTATACAAAATAAATGGGAAGAATGAGTAAAGACTGAGGAAGATCTTTCTAAAACCACCAAATATGTACAACCAGGTATATAGTCAATGAAAGCAAAGCGGTAATACAAGCCAAAACATATAGAAAAAAGTCGATGATCAACCCCACAGTAATCAGCACAAGCAGTCGAAACAGCTCGACTGAATCCTCACAGCAGCATGCATTAATAAAAATCTACCACCTGAAATAACTTGAGTACATAAATAGTTTAATTTTATTTCAATTTTTACCTTTTAGACATATATCAGTGAACTTAGACCCAAATCGATTGTAAGCAATGAATAGACCAATGCTATAATTATTTGAGGTAGGCAATAAGATTATGATTTTTTTATATCTCCTTTCTTCTTCTCCGGCGCAAGGGTGCAGTGTTAAATAGGCAAAGGTTCCCACATCATGGACGGATGTGGGCAAAGAAGCTAGTCTATGAAACTAAAATTAGGATAGGAACTTGGAATATAAGTACCCTTACAGGTAAATTAATGAAATTAATAAATATTATGATTCATAGGAAAATAAATATTCTATGCATTCAGGAAACTAAATAAGTTGCAAAGAAGGCTAAGGAGATTGATAGTTTAGAATTTAAACTTTAATATTTTGGTAAGAGTGGTACTAGAAATGGTGTAGGTGTGATTATAAATAAAAGTTTAAAGGATAATGTTGTAAAAATTAATAGAATTTGAGATAGAATTATAACTTTAAAGATTGTTGTTAAAGCTAAGATTATTAATATTATAAGTGCTTATGCTCCTCAAGTAGGTTTGGATATGAGTTCAAAATTAAAATTATGGAATCACTTAGAAGAATTAATACAAAAAATACCTCTTGAAAAATAAAATTTATTGGAGGAGATTTAAACGGACATATTGGTAGAGAGGTAGATGATTTTAAAAGCATTCATAGTTGCTTTGGGTTTGGAGCGACTAATAAAAGTGGTAAGACCATATTAAATTTTTTTTTAACTTATGATTTTGTAAGTGCTATACATTATTTAAGAAAAAAGATGCGTATCTCTATCACTTATAAGAATAGATATAGTAAACTCAGATTGATTATTTTCTTATAAAAAAAAATATATCATTTAAATTGTAAAGATTATAAAGTTATTCTAAGTAAAAGTTTATGTACCCAACATCGCTTACTAGTTTTGGACTTTAAGATGAAGAGACAGAAAATAACAAATAAAATAAAACGTTGTTCTAAGATTAGATGGGAGCATTTAAAGAATATTAACAAAAATATTTTTTGAGAATAAGATTCTAGCTCTTAAGATTTTGTTTGTGCATAAGGAAGCTAATGTTATGTAAAAAGAAAATAGCCAGCAATATTAAGAATGTTTCAAAATATATGTTTGGATTATCAAAGAGAAAAAAGAGAAAAGTTACTAGTAGTAAAAATAGTTGGTGGTGGAATCAAAATGTTCAAAAAAAGATAAAAAAATAAAAAGATTTGTTATAAAAATTAGTTTACATGTAAAAATTCTGATAATTGGGAAAAATATAAGAGGCCCATAAAAAGTCTAAAAAAGATATACAATGCAAAGATTTTAGCTTTTAATGATTTCTATAATATATTAGATATTAAGGAGGGAGAAAGATAAATGTATAAATTAGCCAAACAAAGAGATAAGAGTAGTAAGGATTTAATTCAAGTGAAGTGTATTAAGAATGAAGATCAAAAGTGCTTTTATTAGAAGAAGATATTCAACAAAGGTGGATGAGATATTTTTATAAACTCTTCAATGAAGATTATGAGAATGCGATTGACTTTAATGACCTTAGCACCCTAAATGAAAATAAAGATTTTTGTTTTTATTGGCGTATTAGTAAAACTGAAGTTGGAGAGGCTTTAAGGAAAATGAAGTGTAGAAAAGCTGTTGGACCTAATGATATTCCAATAGAGGTGTGGAAATGCTTAGGAGATGAAGGAATTTCATGGCTTACTAAACTTTTTAATATTATTTTGAAGACTGAAAAAGATGCTAGATGAGTGGAGAATGAGTGTGTTGATTCCAATTTTTAAGAATAAAGGTGATGCACAAGATTATGCAAATTATAAAGGAATTAAGTTAATGTGCCATACTTTAAAACTATGGGAGAGAGTTCTGGAGCATAAGTTGCGGCGTGATACTAACATTTCTCAAAATCAATTTGGATTCATGCCGGGTTGCTCTACTATGGAAGCTATACATTTATTAAGAGGATTGATGGAGAAGTATAGAGAGAATAAGGAGGATCTACATATGATATTTATTGATTTAGAGAAATCAGATGATAAAGTTCCAAGAGAAGTGCTATGGAGAGTTCTTGAAAAGAAAGGGGTTACTAAAGCTTATGTTCAAGTCATTAAGGATATATATGCAGGAGCTGTTACTTTTGTTCATACACAAGGCGGCTCGACCAAGTATTTTCCTATTTCAGTTGGATTACATCAAGGATCAGCCTTAAGCCCATATCTTTTTGCTCTAGTCATGGAGGTTCTCACTAGACATTTACAAGAGGTTGTAACCTGGTGTATGCTTTTTACTGATGATATTCTTCTTATTGATAAGACTAAAGAGGGAGTTGAAGGTAAACTTGAATTATGGAGGTCAACCTTAAAGTCTAAAGGCTTTCGTTTGAGTAGATCTAAAACTGAATATATGGAGTGTAATTTTAGTAATAATAATTCTAGTGGGGGGATTGTGACTTTGGGTGATCAAGTCATTAATAAGAGTACATATTTAAAATATCTTGGGTCTATTTTTTAGAGTGGATGGTGAAATAGATGGGGATATTATTATTAGAATTCAAGTTGGATGGTTGAAGTGGAGGAACGCATCAGGTTTGTTGTGTGATAGAAAAGTACCTCTCAAACTTCAGGGAAAATTCTATAAGATGGTGGTTAGACCTGCAATGCTTTATGGTGCAGAATGTTGGCCATTAAAAGAGAAGCATAATATTAAGTTAAGTGTTGCAGAGATGAGGATGCTCAGGTGGATGAGTGGCTTTACTCTTAGAGATAGGATACGAAATGAGCATATACGTGAAAAGATTGGAGTAGCTCTAGTGGAAGATAAGATTAGAGAGAGTCGCCTTAGATGGTTTGGTCACATAAAATGACCGCCTTCCGATGATCCGGTTAAGAAAGTAGATGTATTAGATTTGACTTATGTTAAGAAAGATAGAGGTAGGCCTAAAAAGCCTTGATTAGAAAATATTAGAAATGACCTTTCTTTATTAGATTTAAATGAGAATTGAACTTTTAAAGGGCACAATGGAGAAAAAGGATTCATGTAGTTGACCCCATATAGTAGGATAAAGACTTGATGTTGTTGTTGCTCTTCTTCTTCTCCGGAGTCTGCACCTACTCAAATTTGTCATCCAAGAAGCATATCGACTAGTGCTCTCATTCGTCCATCTTGTTCGATTTGTCATCCCTTCATCCATCACCTTCAATTTATTAGTTTGTTTCCTTCGTTCGTTCAGTTCACTCAGTTGTCCTGCATTTGATTCCTTCATTCAATCGCTACGAACACGATTCGTTCATTCAATTCATCTGCCCATCCTACATTCAGCCATACTACACTCAACTCATTGGTTCTTCCACCATGAAGAATTCTGCCTTTGCATATGCCTTCTGTTCCATGCAAGCCAGTCAAGAACTGCAATTTTCCAAAATCCACAAATCTTTTCAACAATCTAATGACAAATTTGCTGCCATTTTATTAACATTACAGCTGTTCTAATTATTCATAGAAACCGTTGATAAACACCTTGATACCCTTTGCAACGACCAACCATCTACGTCCATCCACCAAGAATAGCTAGCCACTACCATTGCCAGGATCTTCGGTTCAACACCCCAAACATCACCGCAGCACTCGCAGAACGATCATCCAGGTTTTCCTTTCCTAAAATCTATGAAAATCAAACCCCCTCTCTTTAATGGGTCCGATGTCAAAACATGGATTTTTAAGGTACACGAGTATTTTGATTTTCATAATACCTCTGATTGTCATCGTGTTTTTATTGCTTATTTTCATTTAGAAGGTCCTGCATCCACGTGGTATCTTAAGCATGACGGGTCTGTCGTTACAAAATCGCTTTGGAATTTTACCCTATGAGGATCACCAAGGCAACCTTTCCAAATTGACAGAATAATCTATTGTTCTTGAATATCAAACGGCTTTCGAAAATGTTGCCTTTAAAGTTCCAAACCAAGCGGAATCAACTTTAATTGGTTATTTTATTTTCGTCCTTAAGCAAGTATTAAGAAGAGAACTATAAAGCTCAAAAAATAATAATAATAAATACATAAAATTAAAAATTACAAATTAAAAAAAATAAAAAAAAGAAGAGAACTATAAAGCTCGATCTCTAAACTTTTTAGATGCAATGGAATTGGCTCGCCGACATGACTCTAAATTTCAAGATTTGTTTTCCATACACTCATCTTATTGGCGAAAATCACAACCACTTATCCACAACTTCAAGACTACCCCATAGACCACTCAAATAGTCGTCGGCACCTTGGCCACCATACCTCCACCATTGGTGACTTCAACCACCAAGGCCCCCGCCCTCCCTATCCACAAACTTTCGCTAGTTGAAATTCAGTATTATAGGGACAAAAGCTTACGTTATAATTGTGGTGCTAAATTTCCCTCAACATCACTGTCCTTACAAATTTTACTTGCTCTTAGGCACAAATGGACCAAAAATTCTGAAAAATACCACTTCCCTTTTAGAACTCGACTGTGAAGATTTATCTTCTGAAATCAACCTTAACGCTTTACCCAGTCAATTCAATCCTCATGCTTTCCATTTAACCAGTTGTCATAATCAACATAATATCCATATATTAATTGATAGTAGAAGCACTATAATTTCATTCAAGATACTCTCATTCACAGCCTCGGTTTAAAACCCCAGCTTATTAAGCAATTCAATGTTTATGTTGGCAATGGAAATCTCTTAAGGTGCAACTCTAAATGCTCTTAAGTCACTATCAACATGCAAGGATATCAAGTCCTTCTAGATTTATGTGTTATCTATTCACAGTGTTGATATTGTTCTTTGGATGAAATGGTTACAATCACTCGATTTCGTTCTTCATAATTATCGAAACCTTCCAATGCAATTTTTGGATAAGGATTGTCACATTACTCTCATAGGTGAACCTCATATATTCATTTCTTTTAATCAAGTCATGCTTAAATTTCACATCCTTTCCCTATTCATTTCTTCATACTCCAGACTTAAGCCCTAAATCCTGCTCCCGCTGTTCCAGCCCAATCCCTTGATGAACAACTAACCCTTATCAATGCCACACTACCCGACTCCATTTCTTACTTGTTATGACAATTCAAACACCTTTTTGCTCTACCAAAGGGTTTACCTTCTCAATGACTAATAGGCCATTGTATTAATCTCCCTTCACAATCCAAACCAGTAAACATTCGTCCATATCAATACCCTCATTTTCAAAAAGATGACATGGAACAATTAGTCGCAGAAATGTTAGAAACTGGCATAAATCATCATAGCCATAGTCCCTTTTCTAGTCCAATTCTTCTCGTCAAAAAAGTGTGATGATCCTTGGCGGTTTTGTGTCGACTATCAAATCTTAAATGCTTTAACAATTAAACATAAATTTCCAATTCCAATTGTTGATGAACTTATAGTTGAATTACATTGTGCCTTATAGTTGAATTACATTGTGCCTACCCGACATATTTCATATCACATCACAATTGGCCAAGGGAGAATTAGCAGCTTCGAAGTACCAAATCAGGGACAACATCCTCTATTATAAAAACCGCATTTATTTTAGTAAAAATTCTACCCTCAGATTTTTTGTATTTACTGAATTTCATTCCATTCCTTTGGCGGTCATGAGGGTGCCCTTAAAACAATTATACAATTTGCTGCAAGTTTCAATTGGCCTGGACTACATAAATATGTTGATTTTGTTAGCAAATGCCTTGTCTGTCAAGAAATTAAATCTACTACTATGGCACCAACCGGCCTCCTTTCACCTTTTCCTATACCATCTCAACTTTGAGGGGATTTGTCATGGACATCATCACTAGACTACCAAACCCCATAGGGTACAATACTATCTTCATCATCACCGACCGCCTCTCTAAGTATGCCCATTTTAGATACCAGCCAGTAATCCATCTTCCAGAGTTGCAAACTTATTTGTCAATATGATAGTCCGTTTACATGGATTCCCAAAGAGCATTGTTTTAGATCATGATAGTATTTTCTTAGTAGTTTCTAGCGATGCATTTTTCGCTCTCAGTGGTACCACACTTCATTATAGAACAACCGACCCCCCAAACAGACAGCTAGACAGAAGTTCTCAATCGTTGCTTATGGCAATATCTACATGCCTACCTACACTTCTACTACACCACGATGATGGTCTATTTTTTTTATGTTTGGCCGAACTTTGCTACAACATAATATTTCATACAGCAATCCTAATGACTCGGCTTCAACCTCTTTATGGTCGGCTAACACCATTAATTCCTTATGTCAAGGGCAAATCAGATATTGGTGCTATTGATAACCTTCTAACCCATTAGGATACTCTCTTACAGAAACTTTGCCAAAATATTCAACAAGACAGCATATAATGAAAGAGATGGCCAACTTCCATCAAAGGGATTTCCGTCTTGCTATAAATGATTAATTTATGGTTAAACAACAAGCATTCCGACAAAATTCAGTAGTAAACCGTACCCATTTCAAATTGGCAAAGCATTATTTTGGGCATTTTCAAGTTCAATTTATTATTAATCCCGTTGCATACCGCCGCCTTGCCTTACCTCAGGGAAGCAAAATTCATCTTGTTTTTCATATTTCAATTCTCAAACCATACAAAGGGGATATAACAGCTACACCTACTGCACTTCCAGAATTCAGCTACAATAACCAAGAACTCAGCTTGCCCTCTACCATCCTAGCCTCACATATGATTTAGCTCCATGACAGCCCTCACAAACAAGTCCTCTACAATGGACATTGGCAAATCCTGAGGATGTTTAGCGGGAAATTCTGCCACCCTCGCCCTTTCCATCTCTCAACCTTGAGGACAAGTTTGTTTTTCATGATGACGGGAGTGTTTAGAGCAGTTTATGCAACAATTACACAAAATAAATGGGAAGAATGGGTGAAGACTAATGAATAACTTTCCAAAGACGCCAATATGTACAGCTAGGTATATAGTCGAAGACGATAATACAAGCCAAAGCACATATAAAGCAGTCGATGATCAGCCCCACTTCAATCAGCACAAGCAAGGCCATCAACCGAAACAGCCCAGACAAATCCTCACAGCTGCAAGAATTAATAAAAAATCTGCCACCTGTAATAACTTTAATATATAAATAGTTTAGTTTTATTTGAGTTTTTACCTCTTAGACATAAACCGGTCTACTTAGACCCAAACTGGTCCATTTAAGCTATAAATAGACCCATGCTGTAACTATTTGAGGCAGGTAATAAGATTTCGGTTTTTCTTTTTATCTCCTTTCTTCTTCTCAAGAGTCTGCACTAATGATTCAAAAATGATCTTTAATTAAATAATGGTGAATATCAATATGCTTTCATTTCAACGAGAGTGTTAAATATGATTTTAGTTAGGCATACTGCATTAATATTGTCACTCATAGGAGAGAACGGTTTAACTAAATTTTAAAATCTGGTACAGGCAACTGCCTATCTAAATTTTTAAATATAGTAGTTACCGCTAGAGCCATAAGACTAGAGCAACACAACTTCCAACTATAATATATTAGTCTCAACAATGGATAATGCATGAGCATGGGTGCTTGTATACATTTATACAAACCACATTAATGTAAAGCTAATAGATTTTCACATACACCAAATCCTCCTCACTTCATTTTCCTGTACCAATATCTTTTTAGGGCAAATGGTACTAAGCAGGAGAACGCAGCTGTCAATTGCAACAAATAATCGTTGGATGTAAGAAAAGTCACTGTTTTCGGATGTTCTCAAGGTTGTTACATCAGGAGGCAGTTTGGAGGAGGCAATGTTGGAACTTGGCACACGAAACAATAATAAGATCCAGATACATGCCCAAAATCAAGTAATCAAACTAGATTAAAAAAAAAAAAATTGGTCATAGCTAAAAGTTTAAGGAACAATATAACCATACTAGTTATTTCACACAGCATATGATAATTTGTAGCACTCAACTTGAACCAAACCTTTTAGCCATATATGAAAAATTAGAAAATATGTAAACACAAGGCCTTGTAGCTATGTACTAATTTTTATTTGAGCCCGTGTCAAGAAAGAAAATTAATATATATATGATTACTCTATTATTACCAATTTGAAACAGATATGTCATGAAAAATTGGGCCCCTCTAGGCATATAGAATCGATAGTTATGACATGTAAAAGTAGGATCATATCATTAAGTTTGCAAATAGTTTAATGATATTTAATGAGAAAGATTTACATCCAATCAGTCCTCAAGCCAAAAGGAAAAATAATATACCTTTAAGTGGATTTTACGGATCAACCCAAGTCAAGCAGCCAGCCCAGGAAACAAAGAACAATATCAAAATTCATGCAAGTCTTGCAAGGAATCGCATGTCCCGATCTCAAAAAAACATTGAACTCAGTTAACAGTCTCAAAATAACAAAAGACTCAAGCCTAAGCCCAATTAAAAGCCCAAAATAATATGACTCAGTCACTCAAGCCAACGTCCAACTGAACCAACCGACTGGTTTAATAGCTATCATATTTAAATAAGTCAATAAATTAATTTAATAAATTTAGTATAAAATATTGAATAAAATATTAAACTTAACAAATTAATTTAAATTTAATATATTTTAATTTTTTAATGAGGATTAAACTCTTATAAAAACCATTTAACAAGCAAATGCCAACCAAGCATTTTGGCATGACCCCACTACCACAAATGAGTTTCTTAAACATGCGCTGAAAACTAAAAAAGCTATATAAAAAATATTATGATGTAAATAATATTTAATTTTTATTTAAGAATAATTAAATCTCAACTATTTAATTGTTTATTTATCAAACAATACACACTTAAAATAAATTTTTATCTATTTATTAATTATAAATAATCAAATATGAATGATTTATAGATGTAAATTTATAATATAAATTTAATATATAATATATAGGTGTAAAGTATAACTAAATACATAGCATAAATTAGCAACAACAACAACAAGCCTTTATCCCACTATGTGGGGTCGGCTACATGAATCTTTTTTCTCCATTGTGTCATGCTAAGAGTGAAATTCTCAGTTAAATCTAAAAAAGAAAGGTCATTTCTAATATTTTCCAACCAAGACTTTTAAAGTCTACCTCTACCTTTCTTAACATAAGCCAAATCTAATACATCTACTCTCCTAACCAAGTAATCGGAAGGTTGCCGTTTTATATGACCAAACCATCTAAGGTGACTCTCTCTAATCTTATCTTCCACTAGAGCTACTCTAACCTTTTCACATATGTGCTCGTTTTGTATCATGACTCTAACAGTAAAGCAACTCATCCACATGCGCATACTCATCTCTGCAACACTTAACTTAATATTATGCTTCTCTTTTAATGGCCAACATTCTGCACCATAAAGCATTGCAGGTCTCACCACCATCTTATAGAATGTTCCCTTATGTTTGCGGGGGACTTTTCTATCACACAACAAGCTCAATGCACCTCTGCTTCAACCATCCGACTTGAATTCTATTAAAAATATCCTCATCTATCTCACCATCACTCTGAAGAATAAACGTAAGATATCTAAAATATGTACTCTTATTAATGACTTGATCGCCCAAAGTCACAATCCCCCCATCAGATCTATTACTACTGAAATTATACTCCATATATTCGATTTTAGATTTACTCAAACGAAAACCTTTAGACTCTAAGATTAACTTCCATGATTCAAGTATACCTTCAACGCCCTCTCTAATCTTATCAACAAGAAGAATATCATCAGCAAAAAGCATACACCAGGGTACAACCTCTTGCAAATCTCTAGTGAGAACATCCATGACTAAAGCAAAAATATATGGGCTTAAGGCTGGTCCTTGATGTAGTCCAACTGAAATAGGAAAATACTTGGTCAAACCACCTTGTGTCTGAACACAAGTAACAGCTCCTACATACATATCCTTAATGACTTGAATATAAGCATTATTAACTCATTTCTTATGTAGAACTCTTCATAGCACTTCTCTTGGGACTTTATCATATGCTTTCTCTAAATCAATAAATAGCATATGTAGATCCTCCTTATTCTCTCTATACTTCTCCATCAATCCTCTCAATAAATGTATAGCTTCCATAATAGACCTACCCGGCATAAATCCAAATTGATTTTGAGAAACGTTAGTATCACGCCGCAACTTATGCACCATAACTCTCTCCCATAGTTTTAAAGTATGATACACTAACTTAATTCCTCTATAATTCACACAATCTTGTGCATCACCTTTATTCTTGAAAATAGGAATCAACACACTCATTCTCCACTCATCTGGCATCTTTTTAGCCTTCAAAATAATATTAAAAAGTTTGGCAAGTCAAGAAATTTCTTCTATCTCCTAAGCATTTCCACACATCTATTGGAATATCATTAGGTACAACAGCGTTTCCACACTTCATTTTCTTTAAGGCCTCTCTAACTTCGATTTTACTAATACGCCGATAAAAACAAAAATCTATAAGCAATGATTTCTATTAAATTTATAAGTTTATATGTAAACTAAATTTATATTAAATGTTGACTAAATTTAAAAATTGAAGGTGATTAAATTTAAAATTTCAAAAGATGTATTTATGTATGAATTCTATTTAATTTTTAATCACAATTTATATTATTTTACATTTATTACATTGTTATTATGTTATTTTAATCTTATTTCAATAAGATTAATATTTATTACATCGTCCGATTCAACCCCTGATCATATAAATTATATACTAACTTTACATCTATAAATCATTCATGTCAGACCATTCATAAATAGAAAAAATAAATAATTTTGTAATGTATAATTAAATTTAAAAAATTTAATGGCTAAAAATATATACATTATTAATTTAAAAATAAATATTATTCATATTATTTTATATTAATTAGAAAGGCTGTTTAAAAATATATATATAGTGCATACCTTGTGAACGTGAAAACTTCAACTTAATTATTTAGTATCCCATCACATAGAAATGTTGTCTTAGTATTGTTTATATAGCATTTTTTATTTTCTATGCATACCTAAGGAACTAGCATGGGGTAGTGCGACCATGTGAAAATGTTCGTTTAGTGCTTGCTTGACAAAGGCTTTTTATAGGAATTTTGCACTCATTATAAAATTAAAATATGTTAAATTTAAATTAATTTATAATTTTAATATTTTATTTAACATTTTATACTAAATTTATTTAATATTTAAATGGGATAGCAATTGAACTGATCGATTCAAAGAAACCAACCGGTTCAATAGTTCGTTGGTCGAATTTGTAGCTTTGACTAACTCATACCGATTTGATGCCGGGCTGAATTTTAATATGGGTCGAACCAGCCATATAATCGGTCTACACTTGAACTACCGGTCTAGTCCATACTTCAAAACCATGTGTGAAACAACAAAATAGCAAAAGAATAAAGATTCAGGCAAGAGCAAGGCGGGTATGGCTTTAGAATTTTTTATAACATTACATTTAGAACCCCTTCACTTCTGGTACTTCAAAAAACAACATATATAAATGAACCATCTTATGATGAAGTCATCTCAAGCATGGCTCATTCAGCTTGATAAGCTCAGGAATAAATCGTCCATCAATCCATTCCTTGGCTTAGCTCAACTACATGCTTACCTACCTATTACTCTAGGTACTGTTGAGCATGGAATGTGCTATGGGTATTTCTAACAACCTTAATCACAGATATGAACAAAAATAGACCATCAAGATATTTCATAATACGATTTAGGAGATAACACATGACTGCCTTATAAACCTTTGTGGGTTTTGCCTCAACTAATTCAGTCAAAACATCAAATCTGCTTGGAGAAACTGGTGCATCTAGAATTGGGAAGTGGACAATTGTTGATCTTATGGTAGTTATTAAGCATGCGGTCAATTCCTAGTGCGCCTGGCTCTCCTACTTCCTAGGACATCTAGAACTGGGCCAAAAGAGTCATCAGGCTGACCCGGGGTAAACCTTGGGGGTCAACCAATGTGTGCATAGGATGACCAACAAAAGAACAAAAGGTGCCTATACCGGCAAATGAAGAATCATCAAAATGGGTACCAAAGGACCTCCAATAGAACTGTGTGAAACACAAGCAATCAGTCTGGGAAAAAAATGACAGAACACCAGACAATTTAGAGAAGACTAAGGGTCTAAAATTCTAAGGTGTTTCAAATGCTTGCATTTTTCTTTAGGAGAGGTCAACATCAACAGATCAATTGGAGTAGGAGCATTATTACATGCTCTACTCCCCTTCCTCTAGGGAGAGGACAAAGCAACCACTTAGTGTTGATTCACCAAGGATAATTCGAAAATGTTGATACTTATCGCCAAAGCTTATTGTGCTAGTTTAGGCTTGAAGAATGATCTAAGGCAGGGAGATGACCATCCTACTTGAAAACTCGATAGTGACATTCATGTTTGACATATCTATAAATAAAATGTCCCAACCAAAAAATTAAAAAGAAACTAAAAAAGGCGCAAACACAAAGTAAACACATAAGGCATCAATTAAGCCACGGATAATTGTAGGAACTGAAATGCCACAAAACTTCATAAAAACTTATCTATTCTAAATCAACATTAGAAACATTCTTCTATACAATACAAGAGTTCCTTGCCACAGGTAGACACACATAAGCCCTCATAAATTTCCCAAGTAATCTTACAATCTCTTAGGGCTATGGATCCTCCGAGCATTGGCTGATCACACCATCACACCCCCACCTCTCCATTCATATCTACAACACCTCTAAACCTTTACACCATCCTAAGACACCCTTCTTAAGTCAATGCAAACTTATAAATCCATCTACCACAAGGCCATTTCAAAGCCTACACGAAATTTGACTTAGTTAACTTCTTGTTTACGTTATTTCATTCTCCACTACAAAAACTAATGGTAAATTGTATGTCTTACGCAATTCTGTGAACCATTGCATCATTGTCAACTATTTGCCTCTACATTCAATTACCTACCCAATCACCTTCATAACTTATCTTTACTCCAATATGCTTGAGTGATCCTTATTGAGCAAGAGGGTGTTCCACTTTTAATTCAAAACCAAACCTAGGGCACTTTCAACATTGAGAAATTGGAAATCGTATAATTTACATACAACAACAACAACAACAACAAGCCTTTGTCCCACTACGTGGGGTCGGCAACATGAATCCTTTTTCTCCATTGTGTCCGGTTCAAAGTCAAATTCTCGTTTAAATCTAATAGAGAAAGGTCATTTCTAATATTTTCTAACCAAGTCTTTTAGGTCTACCTCTACCTTTCTTAACATAAGTCAAATCTAATACCTCTACTTTCCTAACTGGGTCATCGGAAGGCCGCCGTTTTATGTGACCAAACCATCTAAGGCGACTCTCTCTAATCTTATCGTCCACTGGAGCTACTCCAACCTTTTCACGTATATGCTCATTTCGTATCCTGTCTCTAAGAGTAAATCCACTCATCCACCTAAGCATCCTCATCTCCGCAACACATAACTTAGTATTGTGCTTCTCTTTTAATGGCCAACATTCTGCACCATAAAGCATTGTAGGTCTCACCACCATCTTATAGAATTTTCCCTTAAGTTTAAGGGGGACTTTTCTATCACACAACAAGCCCGATGCATTCCTCCACTTCAACCATCCAACTTGAATTCTACTGATAACATCCCCATCTATTTCACCATCACTCTGAACAATAGATCCAAGATATCTAAAACGTGTACTCTTATTGATGACTCGATCGCCCAAAGTCACAATCCCCTCACTAGGTCTATTACTGCTAAAATTACACTCCATATATTCAGTTTTAGATCTACTCAAGCGAAAACCTTTGGACTCTAAGGTTGATCTCCAGACTTCAAGTTTACCTTCAACTCCCTCTTTAGTCTTGTCAACAAGAAGAATATCATCAGCAAAAAGCATACACCAGGGTACATCCTCTTGTAAATGTCTAGTGAGAACATCCATGACTAACGCGAAAAGATATGGGCTTAAAGCTGATCCTTGATGTAATCCAACCGAAATAGGGAAATACTTGGTCAAACCACCTTGTGTTTGAACACAAGTAGTAGCTCCTTCATACATATCTTTAATGATTTGAATATAAGCATTATTAACTCCGTTCTTTTCAAGAACTCTCCATAGCACTTCTCTTGGAACTTTATCATATGCTTTCTCTAAATCAATAAATATCATATGTAGATCCTCCTTATTCTCCCTATATTTCTCCATCAAACCTCTCAATAAATGTATGGCTTCCATAGTAGACCTACCAGGCATGAATCCAAATTGATTTTGAGAAACATTAGTATCACGCCGCAGCCTACGCTCCATAACTCGCTCCCATAGTTTTAAAGTGTGACACATTAACTTAATTCCTCTATAATTCGCACAATCTTGTGCATCACCTTTATTCTTATAAATAGGAATCAATACACTCATTCTCCACGCATCTGGCATCTTTTTAGTCTTCAAAATATTATTAAAAAGTTTAGTTAGCCAAGAAATTCCTTCATCTCCTAAGCATTTCCACATCTCTATTGGGATATCATCAGGTCCAACAGCTTTTCCACACTTCATTTTCTTTAAAGCCTCTCTAATGTGGAAATATTATCGATATATTATGACATCATACCACTAATCAATAGTTCAAATGCATGGTCATCCAAATCCAATCAAAAAATTATTTTGTTCTTTATTTTCATTGATTATTTCCATTATGTTCAATATAAATAAATTATATCATATACTAAAAATAGTTTATAATTCATGATGTAATAAAGATTTGTTGGATATTAGCAGCATAATCATATTGACCATCATCAACATTTACTGATTTTAGCTATTATTTACATTTTCCTTAAGTTGCAATAATGCAAATTAAAATTTAAGCTTTACCATTTGATTAAAAAAATTTAAATCCAGATTATTGTACTGAAAATTCAACTTTAAAACATATCATTTAATAAATTATATTGATTAACTGACAGATTTTAAGTTGGTTTAATAAAAATTCAAATTCAAATCACATCATCTAATTAATATTAGTGGCACATGATGAAAACAATATGACATGTCATCTTTCTAGGCCTATGCACAACTTTTGCTACGTATGTAACAACAACAACATCAAGCCTTTATCCTACTACATGGGATCAACTACATGAATCCTTTTTTTGTCATTGTGCCCTGTTATGAGTCAAATTCTGATTTAAATCTAAAAAAGAAAGGTCATTTCTAATATTTTCTAACCAAGTCTTTTTTCGATCTACCTCTACCTTTCTTAAAATCAAATCTAATACATCTACTTTCCTAACTAGGTCATCGGAAGTCCACCATTTTATGTGACCAAACCATCTAAGGTGACTCTCTCTAGTCTTATCTTCCACTGGAGCTACTCCAACCTTTTCATGTATATTCTCATTTCGTATCTTGTCTCCTATGTTGCACCGATACTCCTATTTACGAAGGCATGCTGTATCAAACACGTGTCGGATACGGATACGCCTCCGATACGGCACGGATACGTGTCGGATACGGCTTTGCCGTGTCCAATTAAAATAATATTTAAATTGCACAGGACACGCGTATCGGATACACGTGTCCAGTTAAAAAATGAAAAAAAAATTGACGAAGCAACTCATATATCCTATTCATTTTCGCGATCCACTCGATTTGCCTATTCATTTCCACGACATAAGCATTTCTGCGACCAGACTTTGCAGGTAGCATTTTTCCATTTCTGCGAGCGGCAAGCGTCTTCTTCGTTGTCGTCGAAGGAGCAACACACTAGCAAGCCTACAAAGAAGTGAAGCCGACAGAGCAGTGAAGCCGACGGGATACATCCTTTGTTGACGCGAGCAGTGAAGCCAACGGGAAGGTTCGTTTCTTCGTTTTCACGTGCAGCTAAACTACCGAACGAGCCCGTCCCTTTCTTCATTTTCACGTGAAGGCTCATTTCTTCATCTTCTTCGTCATCATTCCTGTAGAAATTTCTTTTAATAGCTTTTATTTTCTTGTAGAGATTTTTCTTTTATTTTCCTATATCTCTCTCTCATTTCTGAAAACCAAAGATTAGTTCACTTCCACATGAAAATGCAAAGAGGAACAATATTTAATGAACTGCTCTCTTCTCATTTCTAAGTAAAAGAGAAATGAAAATAACATATTTGTTTTATTTAATGAACTGCTCTCTTATCATTTCCTTTACCTATCTTATTTTGAAATTATAAGATAGGTGTGTTATTGTTGCTTTCATTTTTTTATCATTTCAATTATTATGCTTTGATTGATTTCTTAATTTTAAGGTATGATTTATAAATTATAATGCCTTGTCTGCGCCATACCCTTATCCTATATTTTTAAGAATTGACGTGTACCGTATCCAGATCGTGTCGTATCCGTGTCGCCGTATCCGTATCGGTGCAACATAGCCTGTCTCTAAGAGTAAAGCCACTCATCCACCTGAGCATCCTCATCTCTGCAACAATTTTTTTTTTATCTCAGCAACACTTAACTTAATCTTATACTTCTCTTTTAATGTCCAACATTCTGCACCATAAAGCATTGCAAGTCTCACCGCCATCTTATAGAATTTTCCCTTAAGTTTGAGGGGGACTTTTCTATCACACAACAAGCCTAATGCATTCCTCCACTTCAACCATCCAACTTAAATTATGTTAATAATATCCCCATCTATTTCATCATCACTCTGAACAACTTTAGCTACATATAAAAGATACAAATCCTTAGCACTTTCAACTCCAAGAACCATAATGGAAAAGCACAACTCTAGACAAGATGCAACATAGAGCATTTCACTTCAATGTTTGCAATCAAAGAAATAAAATAACATTAATCTATGTTTCATGTCTTAAGCTCCGACAACTACATCATATAGATTCATAATAAATTAATGTGACCACATTTTTCCCCCTACCAAAAGGAATCACGTTGAGTACAGAGAGCTAGAATTAATAAAGAAAGGCTAGAAGAGAAATATAGCGACAGAAGATAACATTACAACAACAACAAGCCTTTTATCCCACTATGTGGGGTCGGCTACATGAATCCTTTTTCTCCATTGTGCCCTGTTAAGAGTCAAATTCTCATATAAATCTAATAAAGAAAGGTCATTTCTAATATTGTCTAACCAAGTCTTTTTAGGTCTACGTCTACCTTTCTCAACATAAGTCAAATCTAATACATCTACTTTCCTAATCGTGTCATCGAAAGGCCGACGTTTTATGTGACCAAACCATCTAAGGCAACTCTCTCTAATCTTATTTTTCACTGGAGCTACTCCAACCTTTTCACGTATATGCTCATTTCGCATCCGTCTTTAAGAGTATAGCCACTCATCCACCTGAGCATCCTCATCTCTGCAACACTTAACTTAATATTATGCTTCTCTTTTAATGGCCAACATTCTGCACAATAAAGCATTGAAGGTCTCACTATCATCTTATAGAATTTTCCCTTAAGTTTGAGAGGGACTTTTCTATCAAACAACAAGCCTGATGCATTCCTCCACTTCAACCATCCAACTTGAATTCTACTAAAAATATCCTTATCAACAAGAAGAATATCATCAGCAAAAAGCATACATCAGGGTACAACCTCTTGCAAATGTCTAGTAAGAACATCCATGACTAAAGCAAAAAGATATGGGCTTAAGGCTGATCCTTGATGTAATCCAATTGAAATAGGAGAATAATTGGTCAAACCACTTTGCATTTGAACACAAGTAACAGCTCTTGCATACATATCCTTAATGAATTAAATTAAGCATTATTAACCCATTTCTTATGTAGAACTCTCCATAGCACTTCTCTTGGAACTTTATCATGTGCTTTCTCTAAATCAATAAAAATCATATGTAGATCCTCCTTATTCTCTCTATACTTCTCCATCAAACCTCTCAATAAATGTATAGCTTCCATAGTATACCTACCTGGCATGAATCCAAACTGATTTTGAGAAACATTAGTGTCACGCCGCAACCTATGCTCCATAACTCTCTCCCATAGTTTTAAAGTATGACATATTAACTTAATTCCTATATATTTCGCAAAATCTCGTGCATCACCTTTATTCTTAAAATTAGGAATCAACACACTCATTCTCCACTCATTTGGCATCTTTTTAGTCTTCAAAATAATATTAAAAAGTTTAGCAGGCCAAGAAATTCCTTCATCTCCTAAGCATTTCCACACCTCTATTGGAATGTCACCAGGTCCAACAGCTATTCCACACTTCATTTTCTTTAAAGCCTCTTTAACTCGGTTTTACTAATACGTCGATAAAAACAAAATCATAGTTTTCATTTAGGGTGCAAAGGTCACTGAAGCCAAACACATTCTCATAATCTTTCTTAAAAAGTTTAGCAAAATATCTCATACACCTTTGTTGAATATCCTCTTCTAACAAAAGCACTTTTTGATATTCATCCTTAATACACTTCACTTGAACTGAATCCTTACTACTCCTATCTCTTTGTTTAGCTAACTTATACATATATCTTTCGTCCTCCTTAGTATTTAATCTATTATATAAATTATTAAAAGCTAAAATCTTTGCATTGCAAATTATTTTCTTAGACTCCTTACGGGCTTCTTTATATCTTTCCCAATTATCAGAGTTTTTACAGCTAAACTAATTTTTATAATAAATCTTCTTATTTTTTATCTTTTCTTGTACATTTTGATTCCACCACCAACTATTTTTACTATTAGTAGTTTTTCCCTTTGATACTTCAAACACATCTTTTGCAACATTCTTAATAACACTAGCTATTTTTTTCCACGTAATATTAGCTTCCTCATGCACAGACAAAATCTTAAAAGCTAGAATCTTACTCTCAAAAATTATTTTTGTTAATATTCTTTAAATGCCCTCATCTAATCCTAGAACAACGATTTACTTTTTTTTTAATTTTCTGCCTCGTTATCTTAAAGTCAAAAACTAATAAGCGATGTTGGGTACATAAACTTTCACTCGAAATAACTTTACAATCTTTGCAATCTAAACGATCTATTTTTCTTAGAAGAAAATAATCAATCTGAGCTTTACTATATCCATTATTATAGGTGATGAGATGCTCATCTTTTTTCTTAAAAAAAGTATTAGAAATTACAAAATCATAAGCTAAAGAAAAATATAATATGGTCTTACTATCTTCATTAGTCGCTTCAAAGTCATAGCCACCATGAATGCTTTTAAAATCATCTACCTCTATACTAACATATCCATTTAAATCTCCTCTAATAAAAATCTTTCTTCGAGATGTATCTTTTGTATTAATTTTCTAGGTCATTCCAAAATTTTAATTTTGAACATATATCCAAAATCTACTTGAGGGGCATAAGCGCTAATAATATTAATAATCTTAGCATCAACAACAATCTTTAAAGCTATAATTTTATCTCTAATTCTATTAATTTTACAACATTATCCTTCAAACTCTAATCTATAATCACACCTACACCATTTCTAGTATGATTCCTACCAGAATACCATAGTTTAAATCATAAACTATCAATCTCCTTAGCCTTCTCTCCAACCCATTTAGTTTCCTGAATGCAAAGAATATTTATCTTCCTATGGATCATAATATCTATTAATTTCATTAATTTGCCTATAAGGGAACTTATATTCAAAGTTCCTATCCTAATTTTAATTTCATAGGCTAGCTTCTTTGCCCGCATCTGTCCATGATGTGGGAACCCTTGCCTATTTAACACTGCACCTAGGCGCCAATGCAGCAGCTGTTGCTCACTTGTCGTTGTATTCAGGCCATAAAACGCATTGCTTCCAGGGAACATCCTAGCATTAACAAAATGTACTAAAGGATTCATGTCAAGATTATTCGATAAGTTTTATGCTGGCTATCGACTACCTAACGCAACCCTCTATTTTTCTCATTCAGAACTTAGGACCTGACAACGTCAGTGTTTGACAGAAAATAACATTATTATAATAAATTCAAATAGTTTGGTTGAACCAATGTTCATGCTAAAACACAACAAACAACAATGAATAGTAAAAAAAATACTTCACAAAAGTCATCCTACATAATTGTTACAAGATGACGACAATTTAAAGCATTCTAAAGCATTACATACCACAAAAAATGTCAAACTTCTCAATCCACTTTGAATGATATACAGATTCAGTTAATTATAGCACATCAACGTAAATTTATAAGCATCATGGATGACAAAATCAACATTATGCAAGAAACCATCAAGTATTGTTTTCTAATAGGCATGCACACAATAAAAACCATAATTCACTAATTCACTCCTAAAGGTTGAATTTTAAGTTATGTGCTTTATATTTCACTGACCACCTAACCTGAATGCAGACATAATCTGTATGAAATTACCAATTTTGAAGGTAAACGGTTAAATTCTCAAATTCACAGAGTGCTTAAATAATTATTAGCATTCACAAAGAGTGAAGTACTGATGTTGAAAGGGTCACTCTCATGTTAATATATGAAAGATTGGTCTACTAATTGAAGACTCGATGATGACATAATGAAAGAAGCAAAAAAGGTTCAACCATTCAAGAGAGCGGATAGTTCAAAATATATGATCAATACAATTTAATAGAAAGGCGCAATTTTCCAATGGACTAGTAAAATATTTAAATAGTTAAACATGCTTCAAACAAAATTAAAATTGAATTTAAATGTGACATTCTCTAAAGACGCCCACAATGAAGTTTCATTTTTATATGATCTTATGTAAACACTAGCTTAGCTCAAGTAAACTTCAAGAAAAAACCCCAAGGTAAGCATAGGTAAGTTGCATATTTAATACATTTGGCATTATTCTTACAAAAACATATAGCATAAAAAACCATGTTTTTAGCTTCTTGGAAGATTGCTGCACATTGTTTCTCAAAACTATGGCCCTTTTATAACAAGAAATCCTCATTTAGTTTTAGCTTATAAGGATAACATTTGCAAGTTTTCTTAACAGTAACCCATTATTTAAACTCATCCAAAGTCCTTAGTTAATTTAGTTATTTTAACATTGATGGAAGATTAAGCATGAGATAAAAATTTTTTTAAAAATTCCTAAAAAACTACAATGATCCAGCTTATTCATAATCAAAAAGTACAAATAATACCATATGTGCTCAACCGCTTTTTAAACAAAGCAGAGTTCTCTGAAAAACATTCAAACTATATTGAACCAGACAGAACTTTTATAGATCCCTATAATCGACTCCATGCACCAAAACCCAAAGGGTTGCTTGGCTTCAAGTAGGATTTAGTAAATCTTGTAAATTCAGGTTTTGTAAATCAAGATTTGGCAAATCCTATACTGATAAGTAATAAAAATTAGTTGGCATTATAAATGTTAAATCTGGTTCAATAATTACACGGCATATATCTTCAAGATTTAGGATTTAGTTTAAGCATACGAAGAGGAACGGCAAAGAGAAATAGTATAAATCTCTTAAACCCTACTTTCCACGTAATTTACTAAATCTGGTATTTAGCCTAAAACAGGAGGAAAATGGGATTTAAGAAGGTCGCAGAATTTATGTGGCCCAAAAACAGTTTGGCAAAATTTAGCATAAATACTGGTTATATCCTGACTAAATACTGCATCCAAATAGTCCCTAAGCTTATTTACCTAAAAATCTAACATGCAGCTGCTCGGATCACAAAGATATGAAGAAAGGGGAAAGAACAAAAGTGAAGACACCATCCTCGAGATGGAAAACTTAATATAAAAGTGAAAAGAACCAGAAGAACGTTCAAGCCCTCGTTGGAACCAAAAAAAATGCCTCCACGATAACACTTAAAAGAGAAATCGGTGACGATCAGTCATAGACAATATAAAATACGGAATAACAGAAAGGGAAAAATTCGTGCTAAGATTTGATCATAGATATCCACTGTAGGGTTTCACCGGAAAAATATAATATACCTCGAGAGCGCAATCGATATTGTGCGAACCAAAATGGAGACAGAGCAGAGAAATCGGACAATGGAAACCCTAGAGGGGACCGAAAATGACTATGAAGCAGCGCTGGTCATGAAAAGATCGGAAATGGCGGACATTGGTGCCCTTGCCACGCCCGTACCCATCTGACCCCACGGCTCTATAAGTCCATGATTTAGTACTAGATCATTAGGACAAATTGATTTATTCATATTTAATAATAATAATAATTTAATTATAAATAAAAAGGTTAAGTGTGTCAAAATGGATTATGGGTCGGGTTAGGTTCTGACTCAAATTTGACTCGTTTAATAAACATTACAAAATGATGGCGTGCCCTAGTGGCAAGTGGCAACCCTAAATGACTCAAACTCGGTCCAATAATCAGTTTTGATTAAAAAAAATTATAACTTGTAAACTATATAGTTTAAATGAATTGATAGAAAAATAAAGAGATCATAATATAAAGTAAAAGAATTTAAGAAAAAAATATATAAACGAATCAAAATAAGGTTCGCAAGCTAACCCAAATCAGAATCTGTTTGTAAAATTGAACGCAAGCCCAACCCGTTTAGTAAATGAGTCAGCCCAAACAAATTTGTTCTTTCGTATCAAAATGAGTTATTTTGTTTATTTGCTACAAGGAAAACTTGTTTGGAGGATAATGCTGAGCTCAATCTTGATTTCATAGTTTCGGCATTTCAAGCAATTATGGACTATAATAAAATACTCGAGTAATTCGCATTCCTACTTAAAAGGTTTTCTATTGGTACAAGTTGGGCCAGTTAATTAAATCTCCAATGAGCAATGGCAAATCTAAGAATTTTTCCTAGCAAAGGCATAAAATGAATATTTAAAAAAAAACAATCAACATTTTTCATCTAGACTTAGAACCAGCATTAATGATTAAAAAAATACTTATAATTTTTTAATATAAAATATATAGTGATAAATCATATCATGTATCACTTACGTAACAAAGTTATTTCTATGTTTACTTGTTATTTTTTTTCCAAGTTAATCAAAACGTTTACATGAAACATTGATTATATTCATCATTAATATATCATCAAAAAACTATCTTGATCGGGCACAAATCTCGAGGCAAGAATTAAGTTGAAAGCTTCAAAAATTAAATTCGGGACCATCTGAACTCTGATTTCAGCAAACTTATAATCAAACTGAAGGTCTCAAAAATGTGAACCCAATGACACCAAATTCAACTCAATTCGAGCCCAAATGAGTCCAAATCAAAGACCCGAAGTGCATTTAGAGGGTTAAAATTATAATTTGGATTACCAAATGGTTTCCAAACATGGCATACTTATAGTTGAATCGAGCGGCTCAACGAGATGAATCCAACAAGCCCAAGATTGTTAAATTCTGATATCATTAAAGCCTTCAAATGCTCAATAAATGGTCCACAATCAAGGAATTCAACATCGGCCGTCCATTCAAACCACTCCCTAATTACCCTAGATCTTCCTCCTATGTACGGGCCATGCCACTCTCAGAAATCTATAAATAGAGCCCTCTCTCCTCTTGGAAAAGGACCTCTAAGCCTAAGGAGAAAAGAGAGAGATCGGAGATTGCTCTTGCCTCCTCGACCACCACTGGAGTTCCGCCGGACCACCGCCTGACGTCGTTGCTCCGCATGACCACCACCTGACGTCATAAGCTCTGTCGGGCCACCACTTGACGCCCTGAGCTTCGTCGGACCACCACCTGAGGCCTGGACTTCTATTAAACCGCCAGCTGACGTCCTAAGCTATGCCGGACCACCACTTGATGCCCTGAGCTCCGCCGGACCTCCACCTGAGGCCCTAAGCTCTGCCGGACCACTGCTTGATGCCTTGAGCTCCGCCGGACCATCACCTGAAGTTCTAAGCTCCTCCGGACCACCGCTTGACGCCCTGAGCTCCGCCGGATCACCACCTGAGGCCCAGACTTCTGTCGGACCGCCACCTAATGTCCTAAGCTCGGTCGAACCACCGCTTGACACCCTGAGCTCCGTCGGACCTCCACCTGACGTCCTAAGCTCCGCCGGACCACCGCTTGATGCCCTGAGCTCCACCGGACCATCACCTGAAGTCCTAAGCTCCGCCGGACCACCGCTTGACACCCTGAGCTCTGCCAGACCACCAGCTGAGGCTCGGACTTTTGCCGGACTAGCAGACCATTACATGACGTCCTAAGAACCACCGCTTGACGCCCTGAGCTCCTTTAGACCACCAACTAAGGCCCGGACTTTTGCCGGACTGCCACCTGACGTCCTAAGCTCCACCGGACCACCACTTGATGCCTTGGGCTCCGTCAGACCATCATTTAACGTCCTAAGCTCCACAGGATCATCGCTTGACGCTCTAAGCATCGTTGAACCTCCACCTAACTTCCTAAGCTCCGCCGGACCACCACTTGATGCCCTAAGCTCCACCGGACCATCACCTGACGTCTTAAGCTCCTTCAGACCACCGTATGACGCCCTGAGCTCCATCGGAGAGGCCCAAACTTCTGTCAGACCGCCACCTAAGGCCTAGACTTCTGCCAGATCATCGCGTGGGCCCAAACTTCTACCAAACCACAATCTGACGCCCAAATCTTTTAGTAATGCCAGACTTTTGATTTCAATCACACAGTTGATATTTATAATTTGATCGCCCTTAAAGGTGAGTCAGCCCATTATAACATACTCAAGTTTTAGTGGAATCATTTTCAACTGGGCCAGGCCCCATGGTTTTTTCTCTTTCTAGGGGTTTTCATATAAAAAATATTATGTTCTTTGTGTATGAGCTGGATATCCGTGAAATGCTAAGACGTAAAACTACAACTCTATCACCGCGTATATTCTAACACACAACAGTTTGGCACCATCTGTGGGAATCACTAGTCCCATTATCCTAAAGCAATACTGTAATTACCAACAGACATACCATCATATCTTGGAAGCCTCCCGCTCCAATTCGCATCAATCAAAAAATCAGTCTATGAATCAGGGACGTCATGTATCTGTCGCTTTTTCACCCTAGTGGTCAAAACCCTACCAGAGAAGGGACATCAGGACCATCCCTAGAAGATCGCATTCAAAGAATAGAGGAATCTTATAATAAGATCCTTCAACTCCTGCGAGAGACTCGACAACCAATCCTAGCACCCCAGGAGGAGATTCTTCTCCCTCGAGATCTACCACGGGTTGGAGAGGTTTCACCAGAATATCTTCATATTGAAATTCCTCTTCCTCCGCAAAGGATGCATCCTCCGACACGTCAAGACAATGAACTTGCTGACACAGCAAGCTCTACCCATCCTTCATGCGCAGGTCAACAACCTCACATTCCTCCGGATGAATGAACTTAGCCCGACCGCACATTACTGAACTCCCTCGCAACGCCCTAAAGCATGAACTATGAAGATTTATTCAAGAAGAGTTCCCCGTGGGAGGTGTAAGATAATCTTTTCATCAGTGGGACTTCCATGAGTCATCACCCCTTGTTGAAGCTATCCTTCAACACCCCATTCTGACAGGATTCAAACTACTAAACATTGATCCCTATGATATACCATCTGACTCGTACGAGCATATCGATTACTATCGAACCATCATGTATATCCAGTGAGCCTCAGACGCACTCCTCTGATAGGTTTTTTCTGCCACACTCAAACGGCAAGCTCGAATATGGTTATATTCACTTCCAGCCAGAACCATTCTAATGTTTGTTAAATTGGTAAAAGTATTTGTCAAATAATTTGTCATCAATCAGAGAATCACCAAAGATTCTTCCCACCACTCTGGGATTCACCAGAATGAAGGAGAATCGCTTAAGCCTTAAGGAGTATTTCCAATAATTTTCCAATGAGGCTCGACAAATTCTAGGAGTAAATCCTGAATTATTGAGATGAGTTTTTCTTGCAGACCTCTATCTAGGGTCTTTTTATTCAACACTCATGCGAGACACAGTTTATTCATATGCCGACTCGATCCATCGTGTAGAGGCATAAATATCAGCAAATGAAACTATTAATGCCCATATAAAGCAATTTAAATAAACTCATGGAAAGCATAAAAATGCCCCTACAATGGAGGACTCATTCTCGCAATAAAAGAAAAACTTATCTCCTAGAACCCCAGTGTCACAATGCAAGTTTCAGCAATAAGAAGAGTATACACCATTCAATGTTGCTCGAGAAAATATATTGATAGCCATCCGAGATCAAAAAAATATTAAGTGGCCTAATCCTTTGAAGCCGAATACAGGAAATCAGGATCAATACTATCATTTTCACCATAGTCGTGGGTACATCACTGAAGCCTATAAGCCGCTCAAAAATAAAATTGAGAGACTTATCCAATAATGCTACCTTTGACAGTTCATTCAAAATTCACCTGCTCAAAATGAGGCTCTTTTCACTAGGGACAAAGTCAACAATATAAAAGGAAACCATTAAATAATTTTTAAATGGTTGGTGAGATTAAATCATTTGGGCCTTTATGTTAGTACCATTACTTCCCTGTATCATCGTATATCTCTTCTATATTAAAAAGGGTGTCACTTTGATATCCCTAATATTTTCTTCCAAGTTAAATATTATGTTGTTCCTATAGGTATCTCTTATGTATTGAGTATAGGTAACTCTTATATCCTTAAATCATACTAGAGAGTTATTGTATTGTCTTACATAATATAGTAATATGTTGATCTTTTCATTCTAATATTGTCTCCTTCTTTAAAATGGATAAAAAATGACAATAAAAAACTACCAATGAATATAATCTCTTAATCCATGATTCAAGAAATATGCAATCTTTATTGTGTCTCATTCACTAGAAGATCTATCTCAGGGGGATTTGATCCGACCTTTTTTATATAGGTTAACGTCATCGAGCTGGCCCTGACATATAACCTCGGATAGGTCACACTTCCTTGGTGGATTCTCTCGACCTCTTCCATATAGGTTAAAATCATCGACTAGGGCTCTGACATACAACCTCAGATAAGTCACACATCCTTAGTGGATTCTCTCGAGCTCTTCTATATATATTAACGTCATCGAGCAGTACTTTAATATATAATCTCAGATAGGCTACACATACTTGGTGTATTCTCTCGACCTTTTCTATATATATTAACATCATCGAGCAAGGCTCTGACATACAACATCAGATGTGTCACACATCCTTGGTGGATTCTCTTGACCTCTTCCATATAGGTTAACGTCATCGAGTAATACTCTGATATACAACCTCGGATAGGTCACACATCCTTGATGGATTCTCTCAACTTCTTCCATAAAGGCTAATGTCATCAAGAAGCCTTTGACACTGAACTTCTGACCGTCGCAAGACTTTTATCAGACTTCTACCCGATGTTGAACATCCTCCCGTCGTTGGACATCTGCCCATCACGAGACTTTTATCAAAATTTTACCTGACGCCAAACTTCCTCCAATTGCTGGACTTCTGCCCATCGCGGGACTTTCATCGTACCTCTTCTCGACGCCAAGCTTCCTCCCGTTGCTGGACTTTAGCCTGTCGCGAGACTTTCGTCGGACTTTTACCCGACGCGAAACTTTCTCCCGTTACTGGACTTCTGCCTATCACTGGATTTTTGTTGGACTTCTACTCGACGCTAATCTTCCTCCCTTTGCCGAACTTCTGCCTGTTACGGGACTCTCATAAGACTTCTACCCGACACCAAATTTCCACCTGTCGATAGACTTCTACCCGTCGCTCGACTTTCATTAGGCTTCTACATGACGTTGAATTTCTATCCGTCATCGAACTCTCATTGGACTTCTACCCGATGCCAAATTTCCACCTGTCGATGGACTTCTGCCCATCGTTTGACTTTCATCGGGCTTTTACCCGACGTTGAATTTCTACCCATTATCGAACTCTCGTCAGACTTCTACCCGCGCCAAATTTCCACCTGTCGTCGGACTTTCATCGGGCTTCTACCTGACGCAGAATTTTCACCCGTCACCGGCCTTCTTCCCGATGTCGGACTTCCATCCATTGCCAGTCTTCCACCGACTAATGTCGGACCTCTACAAGATCTCTCAAAGAAGGAGGAGAAGACTCCTACTCAGTGAGGGGCCCTAGACCTGAATAGGACTAGGGAATGCCTCATCATGAGGGAAATAAGAAGGAGGAAGAGACTCCTACTCAGAGAGGGGCCCTAGACCTGCATAGGGGATACCACCTGAACATGACCAGGGGAAGGCCTCAGCGTGAAGGAGAGAAGAAGAAAGGGGAGAAACCTCTTTCTTATAGAGAGGGGCCCTGGGCCTCGACAGGGAATGCCGCTTGTGCAGGGTCAGGAGAAGGCCTCAAATGAAAGAATAAAATGAGGAGAGGGGCAAGTTTTTCATACCCCCAAGAGGGGTATTTAGAGTAAAAAGAGAGAGTTAGGGAAGTTATAGGAAAGATAGAGAATAAAAAGAACTCTCTCTCTAAAAAGAAACTCTTATTTATATATATATATATATATATTAATGGGTGGTTAAATAAACCACACATACACGGGCGGTTAAGTGAACTACCTTAGAAGGAGGTTGAGGGCCACCTCATGCGGCCCTATTTAAAAAAATAAAAATAAAAATTTGCAGCCGACACTTGCCGACTGGCTAATGAACCGCGCACCTCCTCAGGGGGCGTGACTCTTGGCTCGTACATTAGCGCCGGCTGGCGCCAGCGACATCGACCGGCAACTGGCCGGCTGGTTCGGCCACATAGGCACATTCGGGCCCCGATTTTTGGCCCGAACAGTCCAATTCGGACGTTTTTAGGGTCCCTAGAACCATTTTTCGATGTTTCAGATCCAATTTTGATACTTTCAGTGCTCAACGGAGCTTTCATGATCAAGTTTGAGCAAAATTACACCTTTTGAACAGATTTTTTCAACATTTTTTGTGATTCAACCAATTTTAAATGTTGTAAAACATATTTTCGGACTTCTGAAGATTTGACATCCGAAAATAGGGGTAACTGATATATCATAAAAAATTTATCTTCATCGGGCACGAATATCAAGGCAAAATTAAGTTGGAAGCTTCAAAAATTAAATTTGGAACCATATGAACTCTGATTTTAACAAACTTATAGTCAAACTGAAGGTCTCAAAAATACGAACCCAACTACACCAAATTACACTCAATCAGAGCCCAAATGAGTCCAAATTAAATGCCCGAAGCACATTTAGAGTGTTCAAACTATAATTTGGATTACCAAACGGTTTCCAAACATGGCATACTTATAGTTGAATCGAGCGGCTCAACGAGATGAATCCAACTAGCCCAAGAGATGAATCCAAAGAGAAGACTCCTACTCAGTGAGGGGCCCTAAACCTGAATAGGACTAGGGAATACCTCATCATGAAGGAGAGAAGAAGGAGGAAGAGACTCCTACTAGTGAGAGGCCCTAGACCTGCACAGGGGGTATCACCTGAACAGGACTAGGGGAAGGCCTCAACGTGAGGGAGAGAAGAAGAAAGGGGAGAAACCACTTTCTTGTAGAGAGGGGCCCTGAGCTTGGACAGGGGATGCCGCTTGTGCAGGATCAGGGGAAGGCCTCAAATGAAAGAAGAGAATAAGGAGAGGGGCAAGTTTTTCATACCCCCAAAAGGGGTATTTAGAGTAGAAAGAGGGAGTTAGGGAAGTTATGGGAGAGAGAGAGAGAAAAAACTCTCTCTCTCTAAAAAAAACTCTTTTATATATATATATATATATATATATATATATATATATATTAATGGGTGGTTAAATAAATCGCCTATACACTGGCGGTTAAGTGAACCGCCTTAGGAGGCGGTTGAGGGCCGCCTCATGCGTCCCTATTTAAAAAAAATAAAAAAATTTGAAGCTGAAAGTTGCTGACTGGCTAATGAACCGCACACCCCCTCAAGGGGCGTGACTCTTCACTCGTGCGTTAGCGTGGGCTGCCGGCAGCAGCAGCGGCCAGCAGCCGACTGGCTGGTTTGACCACCTAGGCGCATTCGGGCCCCGATTTTTGGCCTGAACAATCCAATTCGGACATTTTTTGGGTCCCTGGAACCATTTTTCATTGTTCTATATCCAATTTTGACACTTTCAGAACTCAAGGGAGCTTCCATGATCAAGTATGAGCAAAATTACAACTTTTTGAACAGAGTTTTTCAACATTTTTTGTGATTTAAGCAATTTTAAATGCTGTAATATATATTTTTGAACTTCTGAAGCTTTGATGTCCGAAAATAGGGGGGCAACTGATATATCATGTAATGCCCGGTTCAAGCTGGGTCGGTTCAACCGAACCGGCCAGCCTTCTGTTATAAGTCGCGACCCTAACAGGGTCGGTACAGGGCTTTTCCGCGAACTGAACGAACAGCGGATGGGCGACTTCGTGCGGGAGAGCGAGGTAAGCTTCGTTTTTCCAATTTTAGCAAGGGATTGGCTTCAAGGATAAGAATTAATCATTCCTTTTCGTTCCTACCGTTAAAGAAGTGCTAATTTGAGAGAAATTTCAACGAAAAGAGAGGAACGATAGAGAAGAAGAGGGAAGAAGGTTTGTTAGTTTTCTTTCTAAAATTTTTCTATAAATTATATCTTATTACTTCCTCTAAAGCAAAGGATAATTTCTAAAGGGAAAAAGGGAGAATTGTAAGCGAGAAGGAAGAATTTTGGATGAGAGAAGAATTTAGGGTTTTGAGAAATTCCTAAAATTGTAAGTAAATTTCAAGCATGAGTAAATTTCTATCTTGAAATTTTATGAGTTAACTTTTATTGTTTGATTTTAGAGATTTGGAAAAGAGAAGATCGAAAGCTTCAGGAGTCTGATTTCACAAACAAAATTTTTGGAAGAGAAATTAAGTGGGTATTTATAAAATTTTCTTTATGTCATTTTCTTTCTAGATGTATGAATATAATTGTTTAAAGTTATGTTTTACATTTTTGGAAACTATTATTTGAAATAAACAAATAATTTTACAAGAAACAAATGATTTTACAAGCATGAGTATGTCAAAGAAGATATATATGTATTAAGAACGTATATAGATATATATGAATAAATAGAAAGAATATATGAATGAACAATACATGAAAATTTTGAAAAAGAAAGAAAATGGAAAAAGAATATGCATGCAAAATTTACAGGAGTTCACCCCCGTATGGTACTGGCTGGGGAAGCAATGTACCCGTACACGATTAAAATAAAAGGGAAAAGGTTATGGCATAAGGAAAAGGAAATGGAAATGAAAATGAATGTACCTCTGGTACATTTTGACGGTGCTCCTGTATAAAAGAAATAGGAAAAGGAATAATAGTTAAAGATAAAAGCTATAAGGAATGATGATAAAGTCTATATGAAGAAAGAAACAAAATAACGAAAGGAATTATATTTTTATGCCAAATGAAATGAAGAAATGAAATGATAGTAACGTTAATATGTAATGTCTTTTATGCATGAAAATTTGTTTAACTGATACTCACTGAGTTTATTTAGTGAACTCAAACAATGAATTTAAATGTTTCAGGTAAGTCTTCAGAATTAGAAAATGGGAGAAAGAGAAGAGTTCGTCTATAGAAGACGACGTGCATCTGAAAACATGTAAATTGTGATCTGAAATAGATGTGAAAGTATTTAAAGAATTTTAGTTAGTGGCTCTTCCGCTGATTAAGGAGATTTACTATTTTTATGTTCTTATACTTATGAATTGTTTAGATCCTACCGTCTGACCTTAGTTCCCGCCTCGTTAATTCGAGTATCCGGGCTGGGTCGTGACAAAAGTGGTATCAAAGCCAAATTTAGATATGAATTGTACTGGAAGAGCCATTAGGATGATTTTAATGACTTAAAGATTTAATGTGAAATGAATATTTTATTGAAGCAGGAATCAAAATGATTCTGAAGAAGAGAGGGAAGTAGAAAGGCCAGTACCTAATGTAAATGTTAATCCTGATGCACTAATACAAATAATGACAGCTATGGCTCAAATGATTCAAGACTCAAGGAATCAACCATCAGGAAGTAATAGTGGTGGTGGAATACCTATGGATAAGTATCTCAAATTATTCCAAGATATGAGACCACCACTATTCAAGGGAGTTGAGGGACCAATTGAAGCTGAAAATTGGTTACTGAGAATTGAAAAGATTTTAAAAGGAATGTTTTGTCCAGAGGAGAGGAAAGTCTCCTTGGCAGTTTTTGCTCTTGATGGAGAAGCAGAAAGGTGGTGGAGAGGTCAGCATAAAAGTAAAACTGGAGGGATTCAAGACATGCAAATCAAGTGGGATGAGTTTACAAAATTGTTTAGAGATTGATTCGTACCTCCTTCTATAAGGAGGCAAATGCGGGATAAGTTTGTGAGACTGGTGCAGGGAGATAAGTTAGTTATGCAATATGAATCTGAATTTACAACATTATCCAGATATGCCCCTCACTTAATCCATACTGTAGAAGAACAGTGTAATCAATTTTTAGCAGGATTGAAGGATGCAATTAGACAGCCTCTTATTCTATTTGGAATTGAAGATTATAAAGTGCTGGTGGAAAGGGCTAGAAGAATAGAAATGGACCTGCTAAACACTCAAAGGAGACGTGATTTTCAGAAAAGGAAGAGTGGTGAAGTTATGGGAACTTCACAGGATTTTCATAGCAACAAACCTCTTTCACAAACTAGAAAGTTTAATTGGAAGAAATCAAAGTCTAGTAGCAGTGATAGTTCAAGTGTAAATAGTTGCAGCAAGTGTGGAAGACAACATAAAGGAGAATGTTTATCAGGTACAAATACTTGCTTCTGGTGCCATCAACCAGGTCACATAGCCAAGAATTGTCCTACTTTGGGGCAAAGACCAGTAGGAGAGTCAAGGATGAATACTGGATCTCAGAAGAATGTTGGAAGACCAAGAACAGTAGAATCAGCTGCTTCTACTCCAGGATCAAGTCAAAGCCGACAGAATACTCTGCCTAGAGTATATGCATTGACTCAGAAGGATGCTAAGGAATCAACTGAAGTGATTACAGGTGATAGAAATGAAAAATGAATAAATGTGTATTATGAAAGTATTGTTCAAGGAATAATGTATGTTTATGTTATTTTTTTATGTAACTTTTATAGGTATGATCATGATGCAAGGAAAGTTTGTACAAATTCTTTTTGATACGGGAGCTTCACACTCCTTCATTTCAGAGGAATTTGTTAAAACAGTTGGACTGAATATTTATGAGACAAATGTAATTTTGGAAGTTTTAATGCCAAATGGATCTATTATGAATGTAAATGGTGTATGTCAAGTGACTTTCAAAATAAATGAAAGAGAGTTTGAAGCAACAGTAAATGTTCTGTCATTGCAAGAGTTTGATATGATATTGGGGATGGATTGGTTATCAAAACGCTTTGTGATTATTGATTGCAACAAAAAAATTATAAAGTTTAATTTGCCTGGAGAAAGAGAGTTGAAATTCTATGGAGAGAGAGGAGTTTCATCAATGATAATCACTTATATGAAAGCATGTAAATTTGTATCCAAGGGATGTCAGTGTTTTCTTGCTCAAGTAAAGGATACAAATAAGGAAGTTAAAGAATTGAAAGATATACCTGTAATCAACGAATATCCAGAGGTATTTTTGGATGATTTGCCAGGATTACCACCAGAAAGGGAGATAGATTTCACTATTGAGTTGATACCAGGTTCAGAACCAGTGGCAAGGGCACCTTACAGGATGACAGTTAAAGAGTTACAGGAGCTGAAAAGTCAGTTACAGGAATTGCTAGATAAGGGATTTATCAGGCCAAGTTCCTCACCATGGGGAGCTCCAGTGCTGTTTGTAAAGAAGAAAGATGGGAGCTTCAGAATGTGCATAGATTACAGAGAATTGAATAAGCTTACTGTTAAGAATAAATATCTATTGCCCAGAATTGATGATCTTTTTGATCAACTGGAGGGAGTTACAATTTTCTCTAAAATTGATTTGAGATCTGGATAACATCAGCTACGGATCAAGGAAGAAGATATAGCAAAGACAATTTTCAGAACCAGATATGGCCACTATGAGTTTGTGGTAATGCCATTTGGAGTAACAAATGCACCAGCTGTATTTATGGATTTAATGAACAGAATTTTTAAGCCATTCTTGGACATATTTGTAATTGTATTCATTGATGATATCTTGATCTATTCAAGAGATAAAGAGAGCCATTCTAGTCATTTACAAGCAGTGTTGCAGACATTAAAGGAGAATAAGTTGTATGCAAAATTTTCAAAATGTGAATTTTGGTTGAACAGTGTAAATTTCCTTGGACATGTGATTAGTGGAGAAGGAATTTCAGTGGATCAGAATAAAGTTCAAGCTATTTCAGATTGGCCAAGGCCAACTACAGTTTCAGAGGTGAGGAGTTTTCTGGGCCTTGCTGGGTATTACAGGAGATTCGTGGAGGGATTTTCTCAAATTGCAATGCCATTGTCCCGATTAACCCAGAAAGCAGTGAAATTTGATTGGAGTGTTCAATGTGATGAAGCTTTCCAGAAATTAAAGAATTGTTTAATGACTGCCCCAATTTTGACAATTCCATCAGGCTCAGAAGGATTCCAAATTTTCTGTGATGCTTCCTTAAGGGGACTTGGATGTGTACTGATGCAACATGGCAGAGTGGTGGCCTATGCTCCAAGGAAACTGAAAATTCATGAAAGGAACTACCCCACTCATGATTTAGAATTAGCAGCTGTAGTTTTTGCACTTAAAATCTGGAGACATTACTTATATGGGGTTAGATGCGAGGTGTTCACAGATCATAAGAGTCTCAAGTATATTTTCAATCAGAAAGAACTGAATCTGAGACAAAGAAGGTGGCTAGAGCTTATAAAGGATTATGACCTGGACATACAATATCATCCTGGGAAGGCAAATGTGGTTGCAGATGCACTTAGCAGAAAAGCTCTTGGGAATGCAAGTTGGTTAATTACCCAGCAGGATCAATTAATCAAAGATATGGAAAGATTAGAACTTTCAGTGGTTAATCAGAAGGATACTAAAGATATGATGTTGAATCAGTTGATAATCCAATCTACTTTGAAAAATAGAGTGCTCAATTCATTGTCTCAAGATAAAAAATTTCAAGAGATCATAAATAAAGTACAAGCAGGACAGTTAGGGAGCTTTGAAATTGATAGAGAAGGCTTATTAAAGTATAAGGGCAGAATCTGTATTCCAAAAGTTGGAAGCTTAAGAGAAGAGATATTACAGGAAGCTCATCTTTCCAATTATGAAATTTACCCAGGCAGTACAAAGATGTATCAGGAACTGAGAGGATTATTTTGGTGGCCAGGATTAAAGAGGAATGTTGCAGAATTTGTAGCAAAATATGTTTCCTGTCAAATGATTAAAGCAGAACATCAAAAGCCAAGTGGTAAACTACAACCTTTACCAATACCTGAGTGGAAATGGGAAGACATTGCAATGGACTTTGTGATTGGATTACCCAGGTCTAGACAGAGTCGATATGTAATATGGGTTGTTATTGACAGATTAACGAAGTCAGCTCATTTCTTACCCATCAGGCAGACAGATTCAGTAGAGAAGTTGGCAAAATTATATGTTGATGAAATTGTGAGATTGCATGGAATTCCAAAATCTATAGTTTTAGACAGAGATGCTCGTTTCACTTCTAAATTGTGGAAGAAAATTCAGGAAGTTTTGGGCATACGACTGACTTTCAGCACAGCATTTCATCCTCAGACAGATGGGTAATTAGAGAGGACAATTCAGACTTTGGAGGATTTAATGCGACTATGTGTATTAGATTTTGGTGGAAATTGGGAGATTCACATACCGTTGATTGAATTTGCATATAATAACAGTTTCCAATCTAGTATTGAAATGATACCATATGAGGCTCTTTATGGAAGAAAATGCAGAACCCCCTTGTGTTGGGTAGAAACAGGTGAAAGAAAGATAATTGGAACTAAACTGGTAGATGAAGCTACTAACAAAATCAGATTGATCAGAGACAGACTAAAGGCAGTTCAAGACAGGCAACGAAAGTATTATGATGCAAAGCACAGACCAGTTGAGTTTGAAGTGGGAGAATTTGTTTTCTTAAAAGTTAGCCCAATGAAAGGTATGCAAAGGTTTGGAAAGACAGGAAAATTAAGTCCAAGATTTATAGGTCCTTTTGAAATCACAGAGAGAATTGGAAATATGGCTTACAGATTGAATCTACCAGGGCATATGCAAGGAATTCATAATGTGTTTCATATATCAGTACTCCGAAAGTATGTTTTAGATGAATCCAAGAGAATACAGTACAAATCAATTGACTTACAACCTGATTTGAAATATGTTGAGGAACCTGAAAAGATATTGAAATATGATGTGAAACAGTTGAGGAATAGAGCAATACCTTTTGTGAAGATTTTATGGAAGCATGGATCAGAAAGAGATGCCACCTGGGAGAAGGGAGCTGATATGAAAAGTCAATATCCTCATCTATTTAACTAAGGTATGTTTCTTTATTCTTGATTTAATTTCGAGGACGAAATTTTATAAGGGAGGGAGATTGTAATGTCCGGTTCAAACTGGGCCGGTTCAACCGAACCTGCCAGCCTCTTGTTATAAGTCGTGACCCTAACAGGGTCGGTATAGGGCTTTTCCGCGAACTGAACGAACGGCGGACGGGCGACTTCGTGCGGGAGAGCGAGGTAAGCTTCGTTTTTCCAATTTTAGCAAGGGATTGGCTTCAAGGATAAGAATTAATCATTCATTTTCGTTCCTACCGTTAAAGAAGTGCTAATTTGAGAGAAATTTCAACGAAAAGAGAGGAACGATAGAGAAGAAGAGGGAAGAAGGTTTGTTAGTTTTCTTTTCAAAATTTTTCTATAAATTATATCTTATTACTTCCTCTAAAGCAAAGGATAATTTCTAAAGGGAAAAAGGGAGAATTGTAAGCGAAAAGGAAGAATTTTGGAGGAGAGAAGAATTTAGGGTTTTGAGAAATTCCTAAAATTGTAGGTAAATTTCGAGCATGAGTAAATTTCTATCTTGAAATTTTATGAGTTAACTTTTATTGTTTGATTTTAGAGATTTGGAAAAGAGAAGATCGAAAGCTTCAGGAGTCTGATTTCACAAATAAAATTCTTGGAAGAGAAATTAAGTGGGTATTTAAAAAATTTTCTTTATGTCATTTTCTTTCCAGAAGTATAAATATAATTGTTTAAAGTTATGTTTTACATTTTTGGAAACTATTGTTTGAAATAAACAAATGATTTTACAAGAAACAAATGATTTTACAAGCATAAGTATGTCAAAGAAGATGTATATGCATTAAGAACGTATATAGATATATATGAATAAATAGAAAGAATATATGAATGAACAATACATGAAAGATTTGAAAAAGAAAGAAAATGGAAAAAGAATATGCATGCAAAATTTACAGGAGTTCACCCCCGTATGGTACTGGCTGGGGAAGCAATGTACCCGTACACGATTAAAATGAAAGGGAAAAGGTTATGGCATAAGGAAAAGGAAAAGGAAATGGAAATAAATGTACCTCTGGTACATTTTGACGGTGCTCCTGTATAAAAGAAATGGGAAAAAGAATAATAGTTAAAGATAAAAGCTATAAGGAATGATGATAAAGTCTATATGAAGAAAGAAACAAAATAACGAAAGGAATTATATTTTTATGCCAAATGAAATGAAGAAATGAAATGATAGTAACATTAATATGTAATGTCTTTTATGCATGAAAATTTGTTTAACTGATACCCACTGAGTTTACTTAGTGAACTCAAACAATGAATTTAAATGTTTCAGGTAAGTCTTCAGAATTAGAAAATGGGAGAAAGAGAAGAGTTCGTCTATATAAGACGATGTGCATCTGAAAACAGGTAAATTGTGATCTGAAATAGATGTGAAAGTATTTAAAGAATTTTAGTTAGTGGCTCTTCCGCTGATTAAGGAGATTTACTGTTTTTATGTTCTTATACTTATGAATTATTTAGATCCTACCGTCTGACCTTAGTTTCTGCCTCGTTAATTCGAGTATCTAGGCCGGGTCGTGACATATCATAAAAAAATTATCTTGATCGAGCACGAATCTCGAGGTAAAAATTAAGTTGGAAGCTTCAAAAATTAAATTTGGAACCGTCTGAAGTTTGATTTCAGCAAACTTATAGTCGAACTGAAGGTCTCAAAAATACGAACCCAACGACACCAAATTACACTCAATCCAAGCTTAAATGAGTCCAAATCAAAGACCCGAAGCACATTTAGAGTGTTCAAACTATAATTTGGATTACCAAATGGTTTCCAAATATGGCATACTTAAAAGTTGAATCGAGCGGCTCAACGAGATGAATCCAACGAGCCCAAGATTGTCAAATTCTGATATCATTAAGGCCTTCAAATGCTCAATAAAGGGTCCAGATCAAGGGATTCAACATCGGTTGTCCATTCAAATCACTCCCTAATTACCCTTGATCTTCCTCCTATTTACGGGCCATGCCACTCTCAGAAATCTATAAATAGAGCCCCCTCTCCTCTTGGGAAAGGACCCTAAGCCTAAGGAGAAAAGAGAGAGAGATTAGAGATCGCTCTAGCCTCCTCGACAATGGCCGGAGTTTTGCGGGACCACCACCTGATGCCGTTGCTCCGCAGGACCACCACTTGATGTCCTAAGCTCCGTTGGGCCACCGCTTGATGCCCTGAGCTTCGCCAGACCACCATCTAAGGCCTGGACTTCTGTCGGACCGCCACCTGACATCTTAAGCTCTGTCGGACCACCGCTTGACGCCCTGAGCTCCGCCAGACCTCCGCTTGAGACCCTAAGCTCCACCGGACCACGGCTTGACGCCCTGAGCTCCGCTAGACCATCACCTGAAGCCCTAAGCTCCTCCGGACAACCGCTGGATGCCCTGAGCTCCGTCAGACCACCACCTGAGGCCTAGACTTCTGCAGGACCGCCACCTTACGTTCTAAGCTAGGCCAAACCACCTCTTGACGCCCTGAGCTCCGTTGGACCTCCACCTGGCGTCCTAAGCTCTGCCGAACCACCAATTAACTCCCTGAGCTCTTCCAGACCATCACCAAACGTCCTAAGCTCCGTCGGACCACCGCTTGGTGCTCTAAGCTCCGTCGGACCACCACTTGAGGCCCGGACTTCTGCCAGACTGCCACCTGACGTCCTAAGCTCCGCAGGACCATCGCTTGAAGCCCTGAGCTCCGCCGGACCATTACCTAACGTCCTAAGCTCCGCTGGACCACCGCTTGATGCCCTGAGCTCCGTCGGACCACCGCTTGGCGCCCTAAGCTCCGCCGGACCACCACTTGAGGCCCGGACTTCTGCCAGACTGCCACCTGACGTCCTAAGCTCCGCAGGACCATCGCTTGAAGCCCTAAGCTCCGTCAGACCATTACCTAACGTCCTAAGCTCCGCTGGACCACCGCTTGATGCCCTGAGCTCCGTCGGACCACCAACTGAGGCCCGGGCTTTTGTCGGACCGCCACCTGACGTCCTAAGCTCCGCTAGACCACCGCTTGATGCCTTGGGCTCCGCCGGACCATCACCTGACGTCCTGAGCTCCACCGGACCATCGCTTGACGTTTTGAGCTCTGTCGAACCTCCACCTGACTTCCTAAGCTCAGCCGGACCACCGCTTGATGCCCTGAGCTCCATCGAACCTCCACCTGCCGGAGCACCGCTTATCGCCCTGAGCTCCGCCAGACCATCACCTGACATCCTATGCTCCGTTGGACCACCGCTTGACGCCCTGAGCTTCTCCGGACCACCATATGAGGCTCATAATTCTGCCAAACCACCACATAAGGCTTAAACTTTTGCTAGATCACCGCCTGAGGCCCAGACTTCTACCAGACCACAACCTGATGCCCGAATCTTCAAATAACATCAGACTTTTAGATTTCAATCACACGGTTGACATTTGTAATCTGATAGTCCTTGAAGGCAAAGTCAGCCCACTGTAACCTACTCAAGTCCCTATAAAATGAGTGTGAAATTTTTGGATAAGTCTCATCTTCCACCTAATATACCTTATGAAATTTTAATAAGGGAATACCCTAAACTCTCTCAGCAGGCATGAATTTTCAGAGCCTACAATCTTGTACATGAGTTAATATGTTGTTTGGCCTATTTTTAGCCTCTAAATTGGCCAATATATGTAAAATAAAATATATTCTTCTTAATTGCTTTGAAATCCCTGCTTTGCATTAATATTTATACCTGAATTGATACTAACAAATAATCTAATTTAAAAAATGAAGAAAATAAAATGTTATAACAATATAAAATTATCTTATCATACAATTAGAAATTTCGTTCGTTATGTTGATGTAGTAGTTGTTGTTGTATTAGGCTTTTATTATACGAAGAATAATGTTTATATTTTTATGTAAAAGAATAAAAATAAATTTATAAAATTACAATAAAGTACATATATGAAATGATAGAATTGAATATAATTCATTATTCTTTTTAAGATCAAACCAAAAATGATAAAAATACTGTAGTGCAAACATGTGAGTTTGTCCATAAATTCTTTTTTTTTTTTCCTTTTCCTTTTCCTTTTAAGATTGTCCATGAATTCCTGTTTCTTAACAGAGACTAGTATAATTCCAGATATATCAGGGGACTATCTGAAAGATTTGTTCACCTTATCCACCCTTCTCCTCTGTTCATTTCCTATATTTCCCTCCATATATGGTTTTAGTTCGAAGAAGTGCTGCGGCGAGCTCAAATTGCGCATCAAAATCAGAATTTGCACCCTTCCAACCCCATTAAATCTCTTCAATTTCATCCTCCATAGCTACGAATCGCTAGTTTCCATCAATCTTCTACAATAAATGGCCTCGTCCCCATTTCCCACTCCCTTGTCCAAACTCACTCCCGCTTGCTCCGACAAAACCCTTGTCTCTCCAAGAATCTTTCCCGCAAAATCCGAACTTTGCATTTCTTATATTGCTCGAAAACCTCGCCGAAGTACCAGGTTTAGCAGAGTAGCTCCGGTATCCGCAGCTCTGAGTGGCCTTCTTGGGGGCATCTTCAAGGGAATGGACACGGGTGAAGCGACGAGGAAGCGGTTCTCGGATTCAGTTGGTTTGATCAATGGGTTGGAACCGGAGATGACGAGGCTCTCGGATTCGGAGTTGCGGGAGAAGACGTCGGTTCTCAGGGAACGTGCACAGAACGGGGAATCTATCGATTTGATTCTGCCTGTAAGTATTTGTTACTGATTGGAGTTCGGCTTAAAAGTTGAATTTGATTGTTTGTTTGATAGAAAATGGATTAAAGAAGGCTTTTTTTGGGAACTCAAACTTCATAAATTTGAGAAGTAAGTTTCAATTAGGGGCGTAAGAGAGCCGAGCTTCAGCGAGATACAACAATTGTTTGGCTCTGTTCATCAAGTAAACAGCCAATTTTCTGAGCCTTCTTATCAATCGAGCTGTTCTCGGATATGCAATTTAAAAGTTTTTATATTCAGGTTTGAGAATATACATGATGCAATGTGTGTGTGTGTGTGTATATATATATATATATATATATATATATATATATATATATATATTATTTCTTATAAAAAACGTATAATAATAGTATACTAAATGAAGAATGAGTTTTTATTTGTAATCATTATAAAAGAAAATATAAAGTCAATTCTATGATGGACAAACTAAAATTTATTACAACCCAAATAAACATTAGAATTAAGATCACTTAGAATGAGCTCATGCAAAATAAATCCATATCATTTAAATTTATTTCATTTAAGCTCACTTTCAAAACTCAACTCAAATTACTTCCAAATTCGTAAGTCAAAACAAAAATTGTCTTTAAAGTATAAATTTGGAGAATATGAGGTGAGTAGACTGAGAATTCACTGACAACTTGTTTCAGTCGTTCAATTTTTCGTTTGATAATGTTGTTGATGCCACACTCCATAAGGATGGAGACCAAGTTTACCATCATGGAGTAGTGATGCATTTTAGAGTCATTCATGGTGTTTAGTTAATACTTCCGTCGTGTATCAATAAGTCATCCACCTAACTTTTAGCCTTATGTGGTTGATATATGCTCTTCATTTTGCTTTTTTACTCGTTTGGTGATTGAAGGCTGATTCACTGAATACAAACTTGATGGTAGATCCAACGCATTGACCTAGACAAGAGGAAGCCAGAGGTGAAAGAGCTCCTGAATGTGGGGAAGAGAGAGAACCATGGCTTCATTTTTTGTAGTTGTACTAATGTTTTTTTTGGCTTTTCTATCATCATACTATATAGAACTATGTGCTACTCCATAAGTTGGTGCAAATGCTCATGAAGTCATAGAAAATTTGCAGGATTTGGACAGGGAAGGGAAGGAGAATGAGAGAAGGTAAAGATGGAGGGAGAGAGGAGGATGAGAGATGAGCAAAGAAAGAAATTCTGAGAATAGAGTGTGGTAGCAGGGTTTGAATAGGGTTTAAGTAGGACTTAACCTAAATTCACCAACTAACAAAAATGACAGCTTCGAGTGCTACATAGTCTTAAATCCTATTTTCTCTTTTGATTTACTTTAAATCTCATGTATCAAGATCTCTTTTTAATCTTAGCAAGTTGTTGGACCAATCGATGTGGTTGCATGTGAGCACCCATTTTAGTCCCCTTGTTTCTTTTATCATTAAGGGTTTCTGCGTTGGGTAGGCGTAAAAACAAAGAAAGCAAGGTCTTGTTGAAGCCTACTCCAATGAGTTATTGTTGTGACTTCCTCACTTGTTCGAAGCCTTCTCAAACAAACTATTGCTGGGATTGAGGTTGTGATATACAAGGAAGATCACTAGCAATTTGTTGTTGGGTTAATGGGTGAGGAATTCGTTGGCGGCTCTGGGATAGAAGAGGTTGTGAGAGAGGAGTAGGGGGTGTTGGCTGGGAAAGTGGGAATGAGAGGGAGAGGTGTTATTTGGGAGGGAGAAGCGGTTAAGGGTTTGGAGTCGTGGCTGTTGAGATGAAATTAGCTTGGGTCCAATTAAGGAAGTGAAGAGATGATAGTGGAGTGCGATTAGGGCATCTAAGGATGCTCGAGCTGCTGTTTGGGAGGAGACGAAGGGGGAGAAGAGGGGTTTGTGGGTTGCAGTTTGTAGGTGGAAGAGTCGCGTGAGAGGTGGTGAAGTGATCATTTTCTAAGCCGTGCGATTCCTAATGATCGCGAGGAAGGGAGAGGGAGATGGGGTCAGTTAAGGATTGAGTGGGGTAAGTTGAGGGTGTGAGTAGGAGACATGCGGGAAATTATGGGAATCAAATACGAAAATGATAGGTATTGGCCCCTTTTTTATTTATTAATAATATTAGTGATGATGATGATTGAAATTAATCATAAAATCTCATTGCTTTATAACTTTTGAAATGAGTTTTTGTGTTTTGATCCCTTCTTGCATAATTCTTGTCACTCATGCTACTCAATTTTGTCTCAACTTCTTGTGTGTGAGTAAATGTCACATTTTATTTTCGTATAGCTACTCGAGCAATATGGGTGCCTATTTTGGATAATTTTGACATTCCGGGAATATTGATGCTATTTGTTTCGCGAAATAAGCAACGACAAAGCAATTTTGTGTGACATTGCATTCGTTGTTAGTGGTTTTCTTTGCATTTGATTGAATTGCTCATGGGGGTTCTTACTTAGTTATTTTGATGCTCTGGAGGCATCGATGTAGCTATTTTGAAAAATGGGCGATGTTTAAATATTTTTGATATATGAGATGCCTTCCGGTAGGAGTAACGTGACGTTGTGCCATTCTGCCACCATTTCACCATGTTCAATCTAATTGAAATAGTTGTGGAGGTCAACAAATGTACAAGTCATTTGTATCTTAATGAAATTGATTTTAGATTTAGTTCATAATTTTAGCTTTGTTGAAGTTTTGTCTTTTTATTGGCAGGAAGCATTTGCGGTGGTAAGGGAAGCATCAAAAAGGGTTCTAGGCCTTCGCCCTTTTGATGTGCAATTGATGGGTATGTTTTAACTACTCTATGTCACGTTTTTCATTAGTTTAGGGGATGTTTGGGATCACTTCTGTTTTGTGTTTTTGATATATGTTTTTGTTTTGTTTATTTTTTGACATGAAATACAATATAGTTGATATCTTAAAAATATTTTATTGTTATTTTTATTGAATATCAAATTAGTTGATTTAAGCGGTGGTTGTTAGCGAGATAGTGGTGTGGTTGATGAAATGTTGATGACAGTAGTGGTCATTAGTGGCAAGGGTGGTCGGTTGTTATTGTTGTTTTTAAAAATACAGAAGGAAACCTAAGTTATTTCGAGTGCTTCTAAAAATATCTTGTTTTCTTAAACAAAAAATAAAAAAGTTAAAAAATACATCAAACAAATACATTTAAAAAAAAAAAAAAGTGATCCTAAATTGGCCTTTAGTATTTGTGGCATATTTGTGCTCTAGCACTCATTTTTCTCACTGTAGATATGTGTCTTTAAGTGGAGTCTCACTACATTTTTTTTGCAATGATATCGTTTTGATGGCTTTACAACCACAGATTATGTGAGAGAATGTCTTGATAAATACTCGTCAATGCAGGCGGCATGGTTCTTCATAATGGAGAGATAGCAGAAATGAAGACAGGAGAAGGAAAAACACTTGTGGCTGTTTTACCAGCATATTTAAATGCATTGACTGGGAAAGGAGTTCATGTAGTTACTGTAAATGATTACCTTGCTAGGCGTGATTGCGAATGGGTTGGCCAAGTTCCTCGATTTTTGGGACTGCAGGTTGGCCTAATTCAACGTATGTCACATCATTGTAGTCATGCAAGTTTTATTTTTCTTCATTTTTTTCTTACAACTTCAATATTCTTTGAGAAAATGGTGTTTTTTCTTTTTTCAAGCAGATCCACCTCTTTCCGTTCTCTCATTTCATTCGGAGATAATTTTGTTGCTTTTATATTTCAGTAGTGTGCTTATCATTTTAATGATGCATTTTCTTGCAGAAAATATGTCAAGCGAGCAAAGAAGAGAAAACTACTTGTGTGACATAACATATGTCACAAACAGTGAACTTGGCTTTGATTATCTGAGAGACAATCTAGCTATGGAAAGTATTCTCTCAGAATCCATTGAGCTTCATGTTGCTATAGTTGGCAACTTTCTTAGTAGTTTTTTCCTCTTCCATTTTCTTGTGGAGCTGGTTGCTTGAGCTTTTCCTAATAATATTTCTGTTCTTTTTTGCATTTTCAGTCCGTTGATGACCTAGTCCTGAGAGGATTCAATTACTGCGTGATTGATGAAGTTGATTCAATTCTAATTGACGAAGCTAGAACACCACTCATCATCTCAGGTCCAGCAGAGAAGCCTAGTGATAGTTACTACAAAGCAGCGAAGATGGCTTCGGCCTTTGAGAGAGATATACACTACACTGTATGCGGTAGAAAGTCCCTATGATTTGATGCAATAACTTGTTTCTCCTAAATATTCTAAAAGATATTCTAAAAAATATTTTTATGATATTTGGTAGAAACAATTTTTGGATACCTTACTTAGCTTAATTTGTAAAGGGAATGCTAACCGACATTGATCATCAAGAAATAATAAATACCTCAATAAGTAAATTCTTTTAACTCTTTATGGTTGTCTTTTGCTGACTGGATTCATTTCAGGTTGATGAGAAGCAGAAAACTGTTCTGCTTACAGAGCAGGGTTATGAAGATGCAGAAGAAATTCTGGGTGTAAAAGATCTATATGATCCTCGAGAACAGTGGGCTTCATATGTTCTAAATGCTATCAAAGCAAAGGAGCTCTTCCTTAGGGATGTAAACTATATAGTTCGTGGAAAGGAAGTTCTGATTGTGGATGAATTTACTGGTCGAGTTATGCAAGTGAGCATTCCAGCTCATAGGATTCTTTGTAAATGTTGATGATCCTTTTTAACAGATTATGCGAAATATAGAGATTTTGTTTCAGAATTATTTTTACCTGTTAGAACGAAGTAATTTTAAATTTTGTCAGATCTTCTATGCTTGAGTTCCAATTCGCGTACTTTCATAAACTTTCACTTGCAGTTATAGGTCCTTCAGGTTTTAAATTATTTCGTTCATATCCAAAATTTGTTCTGTTGGAGTGCAGTAATGTCTCCCCCTCCTCCCAGTCTTCTCTCTCTCTCTCTCTCTCTAAAACATTACACCCAAATCCCAACAGTGGTTGTGGCACTAAAGGAGGTTGCAAGTGGGCCACCCGACATCTTTCTCTCCAGACCCCCTCCTTCCTTCCCTCTGACCAACGCATCCTGACTGTATAACTATATTATTAAGAATGCTCAAAATTTAGTTTTATGTTTTTAACTGTCATCCTTACATGCATTCTTTAGTGTTAAAATATATCTGTTTCTCTAATCTCAAGTGATTTATTTTTTTCATTTGCTACTAATTTTACAGGGCAGAAGATGGAGTGAGGGACTTCATCAGGCTGTTGAAGCAAAAGAAGGCTTACCAATTCAGAATGAAACTGTTACACTTGCATCTATCAGTTACCAAAATTTCTTTCTACAGGTGATATGACCTTCACCTGCAACTGTTTCTGGTCAACTTTAATTCTACAAATCTGTTTCTATCAAAATGTTAGTATGATTAAATCCTACCAACTTTAAATTTTACAATTTTGTTTCTATTAGAAAATTTACGGTGGAATCTAATATTTCCTAAAGATAATGAGAACCTGTTTAGCTTTTTTTTTGGGGATAAGCATAGCTTGCTCTCCCAATCTAACAGGCAGTTGGTGTAATGATAATGTGGTCTGCCATGAACAATCAATCTAGCAATTTATTTCCTGTTTATTTCCAATATCTGCAGTAGTTAAATGTTTTCTCGTTCAACTATTTCTATTATCCGCACTAGTTACATGTTTTCTTGTTCAACTACAGTTTCCCAAGCTTTGCGGCATGACAGGCACTGCAGCAACTGAGAGTGCAGAATTTGAGAGCATATACAAGCTGAAAGTGTCAATTGTCCCAACAAATAAACCCATGATAAGAAAGGTATTGAGCCTTTAGATCTTTGGCTTAATTTGGAAAAGTGGCAGTGAGGTTTAACCGTAACATAGTTTGGCACCTGTATATCAGTCCTAACCCGAAATTTGGAAGTATAAGCATATATCTATATGCTATTGCCCAGACAGCATTTGTTACTATAAGATAGTATGAAGCATGCTAAAAATTCTTGTCTTTTGCTAAGCAATGTATGCCTTGCTAGAAAAAGTGAGTGCATATAATTTTTCTAAGATTTTATTGAAAGGGAAGTTATTTTCTAAATTCAGCACTTGTAACTAGACAAATCAGAAAAGGGATTAGAAGACTCACTACTCTTTTCATCCTTTGAAACTTAACAATATTCCACTTGCGGGATACCTCAACTTTTGCGAGATATAAAGATCATTTTGGTTTTCTTTGTAGGACGAGTCAGATGTAGTTTTTAGGGCTACTACTGGTAAATGGCGTGCTGTTGTTGTGGAGATATCACGAATGCATAAGACTGGTCGACCTGTGCTTGTTGGTACAACTAGTGTTGAGCAGAGTGATGCTTTGTCAGAACAGTTGGATGAAACCGAAATTCCTCATGAGGTGAGTCTTTCTCTTGTTTCATCTAATTTGTTGAAAAGGAATAATTTTTCATGAGCAGTAAATTTGATTGGCTTCCATCTTTGTATTTGTTTCTTTTCAATTGATTTTACAGCCAAGAAATTTAAACAACTATCTTTGACTTCCATGCATAGTTGCTGTTATTGTGATGTTCATAACTATCTCATAAGCTAAAAATGTAATTTAATGATAGTTGGGGTGATGTAGGACTACAATGCTTTGTAATGATCATTTAAGAGCTTGGGCGATTTTAAAAGAGCAATACAATTGAAACTACTAGTTATTCCAAAACGACAAGGTAAAACATAAGAGTGGTCACTTTTGCTTAGGCCAAATTACATGAAAGACCTGAACTATTACAAGTAATATAGAAATTCAAGACATGCGAATTAAGTAGATTTTCAACAAAATCCCTACACTAACAGTGAGATTAGTACATAGAAAGCAAAAACTCAAATCCTACGTTTACAAAGCAACAACATTTAGCGGAGCACGATTCTTTATGATTCCATCAGCACCTACAAGGTTAGTGAACTAAAAGATAAATGAATAAGGGGGTAGAGGTTCACCCTTATTGAGAACCGGAGGTGATGCACCACTGCGCGCTACCCAACTGTTCGTCAATGGCTTCCACAAGAGAATCTAGGATGCACTCCACGTATTCTTCAACCGTGTGATTGATATTTAGGTTGACGTCAAAGAAGGTGGAGTAGAAAATGTGGATGAAGCCTTGCTCGTCGTAGGCGTAGCCGAAGTCAACTTCGGGATCCATGCATCGATCTAGCTTTGTTGAGATGAAGAGAGAATATACTTCTTGCTGTCATTGTGGGTTCTCTTGAGAGAAGAGAGGTCTCTCTCTTAAAAATCCAAGTAAAGGAAGGAGGAGGAGGTGGCCGGCCAAGGGAGAGAGCCTTGGGAAATTTCGGCTAAGGGTAAGAGAAGTTCCGGTGGAGTTAGGGTTAGGTGGGGGTTTAATGTGGAGAGAGAGAGGGAGATTGGAGAAATGTAGGGGCGGCGGCAATAGAGGGGGGGGGGAAGGAATTAATTTAATTCCTAAAAAGAGATGGTCTCTTTTAGAAACAAATTAAACATGTGGGGCTGAGGGGATTTTGGTCAAAGGAAGGGGAGGGGAATTATGAATTGTTTCCAAGAGAGGAGGGGGGGTTTTTGGAAACAAATCCAATTCAAACCCCTAGGGGGGGCCGACGGCTTCTAGAGGGAGGGGGGGATTTAATGGGATAATTAAGGCTTACTTAAATTATTAAATCAAGTTTGAAAAGAAATATCCCATCCTCCCTTAATTTAAAATTTAAATAGGAGTTAATTTAGTAGGTTTCCTAAAATAGGATTTATAAATTAAGTAACTATTTCAAATTCAAATTGATTTGAATTTAGTCAAATAAAGAGTTACCAAATTTATGAACTCTAATTTAGGAAAGTTGTGATGGCAAGTGGGGATGGGGAAGGGACTAAGAGGAGGCCGGCAGTGGGGATTGGCCGAAGGTGGTGGCGGGTTGGGCTTAGGCGGCGGAGGTGGTGGGAGTTAAATGCCGGTGGTTAAGGGTTTTGGGGATGGGTCGTGGTGGGAGGAGGAGGGGAGGTGGAGCCGGCGATGGTGGAGGGGGGAAAAGGGAAAGAGATAGAAAATAAAGCCACAAAACCCGACTCTTCAAGGTTGGTGGGTGATGCACGATTCTCCCTCTCCTATGGATCTTTCTCCTTAGCTCTCAAACCCTTACAAGAAAGTAGAATGCAGAATTCTTTTGATAATCATTCATTAACTTTCAAAGAGAAACATATGGGCTATAAATAGCCTCGTACAAAGGACTCAAAATAAGAAAGACGAAAGTGCCCTCAGGGCTTACGCACGACCTCCCTTAAGTAAGGAATAAAAATAAAAAACAACTACAACATAATAAAAGACAAAAATCATAATAATAAAAGAAAACAAATACATTAAATGACTCAAAAATACATCGGCTCGATTGTGGCCGTAGATTGTTTGCCACGTCGCTGATAAACCTTCCATGATATGATGTCCCCATCATGGGGCTAATGAAATGTCACTAATTCATGAAAAGAGACTGGATATGCTAAACAGTACTTTGTTTAATTGTCATTTGTGTTGCCTGTTTTGGTGTACTTGAGGTTAGTATATTTTGTTTTACGATCTTAAAACTATTATGCACAGCATATCTGTAAAGTTAATAAGAGGTACCAGCTAAAAAATAGAGATTAGTTGATCTTATGGGGTACAGAGTTTGCTCAGCATGTTATGCTTGTTTCCAGTGATGGAATGTTTGTCCTTGATAAAACACAAAACCTAATTGTATGCTTTAAGTTTTGCACGATGATGAAGAATTTAGTGTTTGGAAAAGATGGGAATGCTTGCTATGCGCGATGGGAATGCTTGCTATGCGCGATGGCAATGCTTTTGTTGGTCTAAACGCAATTATTCTTATGTGATTATAACTGGATTTATCTGCTTTTGGGTTCAATATATGGTTAAAACTAAGTTCTTGGACAAAATGGTGCTAAAATGCCTGCAGTTTCCATGTAATCCTTCTCACATAAGAAAAAAGGTGCTTGCTTTTAAAAAAGTACCTTCTATTTCATTGCATTCATGAAATTACCCCTTTATTTGTGAAGCTTCTTAATGCGAAGCCAGAGAATGTGGAAAGGGAAGCCGAAATAGTAGCACAGAGTGGCCGTCTTGGGGCAGTAACAATTGCAACGAACATGGCAGGCCGTGGAACAGACATAATCCTTGGAGGTAATGCAGAATTCATGGCAAGGTTAAAGCTACGAGAGCTATTGATGCCTAGGTAAGACGATCTGTTAAAAGAGAATAATTATTATCATAAATTCATATTCTGCCTGAAGTTTTGGGATTTCAGTGGGGTGCCTCATTACACTCTTCTGAGTTATATTTTAACTTGAGGCCAATTGCAATTTCTCTAAAAAAATCTGAGATTTTTCACTTTTGAGAAAACCTACCATATTATCTTTGTTGCTCTTGCATTTTGCTTTGTTTAGAGAATAACTACCAACTAGCTAAATATTGTGTGTTTTCCATATAGCATTTTTGCATGAAATTTGCATAAGAAAGCATAAAAACCATTTTGCCTGATAGGCTATTTATGCAGTAAATTATTTCCAACCTTTGGAATTATATGCTGGGCATGCATGCTTTCTACTGTTCCAGTTTTCATGAGGATGCATGCTCTTCTGCTATTATTATTATTCTTATAGGACAGTACACCTGCAGAGTCGTCAAGCCTGCTGAAGGAGTTTTTGTTTCTGTGAAGAAGCTTCCACCAAGAAAGACATGGAAGGTGTTCCAATACTATATTTAACATAAATATTGAGAGTTTGATAGCCGTTTGCCTTTTTTATCCTTTCATGGCATTTACAGGTTAAGGAAAGCCTATTCCCATGTGAACTTTCCAATGTCACAGTATCGTTGGCAAAGGATGCAGTGGAATTTGCCGTTAAAACGTGGGGCCTAAGATCATTAACTGAGCTTGAAGCAGAAGACAGACTCTCTTATTCATGTGAAAAGGTTAGAATGCTATTCTGATACTATTTTCTTTTTTTATTGAATGGAAGTTTGACTAATTCAAATTGGATAAGCAGACTGAAATTTTCTACGTAATTTCTATCTTTAATGTAGAAGATCCTGTTCACCACTAATGTTTGCATTATTTAGCAATGGTTATATTTTTTTTTCTAAAAATCAATTAGTTATATCAATGTGCATATAGTAGATATTAGTTCTATCAATGTGCATATTGTAGATTGTTCTATACTATTTACAGGAGCCATTCTTGATTATTTGACATGGAAAGAAACAAAAATAAAGACAAAAGTTAAATCTTGATGGAAATGGAGAAAGAACAATTGGCCCTTGAACTTCAACCCTAACTCAATTTGTACCTTCTTATCCCCTTCTATTATTTGATTATTTGAACTTCTCAATTTTGAGTTTATTTTCCCTGTGAAAATCCTATATTTGCTAAAATTTTAAACTGCGGAATCAGACAAGATGAATACAGAATATGCTTCGTTGTTGAATGCACTTTAAAACATGGAAAGATGTGCTAGTTGATGATATACTTCGTGCAAAGCACATTGCAGGGTCCTATGAAAGATGAAGTCATAGCCCAGCTGAGGAATGCATTCTTGAAAATAGCAGAAGAATATAGGCTCTACACTGAAGATGAAAAAAAGAAGGTTTGTCTTCATATTCACATAAGTGTGTAATATGATATGGCTAAGGTTAGATAATAACTTTTGCAATTCTCTTACACATTATAGGTCATACAAGCTGGAGGACTTCATGTGGTAGGAACAGAACGGCATGAATCACGACGAATCGATAATCAGGTTATAAACTCCTGTTCTGTTAATATGAAATGAGGCGTAACATGTAGACTTAGGCTTCATTTGGGACAGTTTTTTTGCTGCTTTTTAAAACGGCTTTATAGTGTAAAAATTTCTAAAAAGCTGTTTTAAAAAAGCAAAAAGTTGTCCCAAATGAAGCCTTAATGTTACATTAAGTTTTCTCTTGTGCGGATGTTAATAAGTGAAATTGATCTTAGAGATTTGTAAAGGCTGGCTTTAGATCAGACATGATACCTGCCCAGACTGACCTAGCCCAATGCAGAAAATTAATTATTTTATTGAAAAATGTATTTATTTTGATAAGTTAGTGTTTGAAAGGCATAATATTGGTGCTATTTTGGTAACATTGATACTACTAACGGTTCACACCCCACGACTATCTCTAAGCCGAATAGAGTTATAAATTATTAAATTTTTGTATACCATAATTTCTAAACAAGAAGTTAAAATTTACACAATTCATTAGAGCAGAAGCATTTCCAAAAATTCTTCCATGAATTGAACTACGGAGCTTCTAAAAGACATCTTGATTCTTTTTCATATCATCAAAATTTGTAACAGACATACCTTACTAAACTTAATCTTACAACAAAACTACACACCCAAAAGATAGAGCTGTAGATCTAAATATGACCTTTATTAGAGTTCTACCTTGTCATTTCTTTTATCTGAAGTAACACTTAAGGTAATACTGTATGAGCTAAAAACTCAGCAGGATAAACAATTTAATACAAAATTCAAATACATAAAAACTCATTTATACTCATACATTAGTCCAATGTGTTACTTGAAATTCCTAAACATGAAAGTACTTGGATAACATCTGATTTACCTGTAAGCGAAATATTTAATAGGAAACAACTTCTAGCAAAATATTAAAAGCTTCAAGCGTTAACAATATCTCATTAAAAGTATATACATGTATCATTCTGTTAACTAATCTTCTCCTAATTTATTTTATTATTTACATATAAGGTTATTATTTCCGCTTTAGAATATATAATGTATGTGAGAGTGGTTTATTAGCTATTATAAGCTAGAAAGTAATCCGCCGAGGATCCTTTTCCCTCTATAAGGGCCTACCTTTGTTACCGTATATGTACAGGTCATTCTACACATCTTAATTTGAGGACCCTTTTGCTTCTATATGGGCTCACCTTTGTCACCCTACTTGCCAACCTATTTATATATATGATATTTCAAAAGCTCATTTAAATAAAGTTCATTCTTTGAATGTCTAAATGTATACATCATTTTCTATTCTTATAACATTATATACATACACTTCCAAATTTAATATTAGCTAATGTATTTTATACTTTCATATAAAGGACGTTTCAAGACAATTAACTTATGTACTAATCTAATGTATCAATTTATACTCAATTATTTTAAATAAAGTTAACTTTCTAAATTAAAATTGCATATCTTATATAATTGATGACGTCGATGATCAACCCGTATATAAACTATCTCGGTACCGTCACCCCCAAAGCCTCTTTTGTTTGTAGACAATCTAAATAATAGATTTAACTTATTAAAATCCAAATTCCAACTTCTGACACAATTTAAAATTAATTTAACCTCAAGATAACTTCTCCTCATATAAATCTCAAAGTCCTCAGCTTCAAATCGTAGTTAATTTAACGAAGAAAATTAAAAAAATCAAAATTTTACCTTAAAAACCCCAAAATTTCCTTTCTTCCTTCTCCTTTTCTTCGGCCTGCTTTTGATTCTCCTCTTGTTCTCCGCTACAGGTCTAAGAGCGGGTGCTCCTGGGCTGCCGGAATGGGTTACTGGCTTAGCTAGTATATAATTATACCTAATAGAGTTTACTTGATCCAGTATTCCTAATATGATAATATTCCCTTATCAATTTTTCATCACAGCTAGCCGTTTTTTTTTCAGCCGTTGCATGAATAGCTTAGTGGATTTTCTGATTCCAAATTCAGCTACTACAGTGCATTAATTCATGAACAATAACATTAAAATCTCAATCTTAGGAATTTTAACTAAAATTCAATTTAAGTTATATAAGCTTATAGACTCATAATTTCATATATATATATATATACATACACTAAAATAATCCATACAATTTGTAGGATTTTATTATTTTCAACTTCTGACATTTGTAAAAAAAGGGTAATATTCCGGATAAATTTTGGGGCTTGCAGCTATTAAATTTTTTTTGAATATTACATAACTAGTATATTCTATAATTAAAATATTATTCTTTCCAGCTAGTTATTCTATTGATTTGATTTAGCTTTCTCTTTTTATTTTTATTTTTTTTTTATTATTAAAACGTGATTTGACTTATTTTATGCATATATCTTGGTATACGAACTCAAAATAGTATACTCCAATATTTATGATACAAAAATTGTGGTTTCATATAAAGTTAACGTATGGTATGCCAATCTGATCTCAGATATTATGTCACATCCCGGGTCCGGAAGGCGGTACATCCCAGTAATACGGGACGCAATGTAGGGATATGACGACCTGTTTTGTATTTACAAAGAGAAGTATACATATACAAAAGATACAACAGGATATATATATATATATATATATATATATATATATATATGCATCAGAGTAGCATAAAAAGTGAAATAAGGAGCCTAAAAAGTGAAATAAGGAGCCAATTCATTAATAGAAGTTCAAATAATCAATACATTCAAATAATAATAGTTCTGATACAAACCAATATGAATGTAAATATAGTAAAAGCGGGAAAGAAAATTACGCAACCCACAGAAAATATAAATATAATAACTACTACAAAATATAAATACCAAAAACAGTCTATTGCTGGTAACCCTGCTCTTGAGGTGGTGATCCACAAAACACGCCTGCAGGACCTGCTGAAAAAGACAACGGGTGAGTTTGATAAATCAGACATAGCAAGTAACTACTATCTATCAAAACATAAACGACAAATGAATGGGGCATGTAATATGGATAATCAAAGGGGAAGTAACAACCTAAAGTCACCAAATCAAGATAGTAATGACATATGCCATACTTTCTACAACAAAAATCTATTATGCTAGTGAAATTACTGTATGTGGCAAGTTACTATCAATGTAATTAATTTAATGCTTAAAATGCAATCACACTAGGTATCATACCTCAAAATGACCTATCAGTCATTAACTTCTTTCAATTCATATCCACTTATATTTTCTTACATTTAGCATATATTTTTATTGTCAGTTCATCATATACCATACTGGGAAGGTAAACACCAACCCAAAGAAATCCAGTGATTTCCTGTAGAGTCGTAACTCTTGGGATCCGTCGACCTTGGCTAGCCAAAACCCAATAGGGTTATACCGACATACTCATAATCATACAGTGCAAGTGCTGTTACAAATAATCAACAGTTATATAATTCAACATGACAATTACCATTTATATAGTCAACATGATTTATAACATGAGCATCATGTATTGCAATAAACAGAATTGATATGATTTTCCAAAAAGATATTTATTGCATTCAAATAAGAGCATGCATGAAGATACCAAATTTTATGTATATGAGGTTATACAACAATAAATCACAAATATTCTTTCTTATGAAACTTGCTAATTCATTATGAGCAACTGTAAAGAATTACTACATGATGATTTCAATGTGAGCCATAAATATGATCTCTGACATGCACAACACTAACAGATATTGGAAATAGAACTGACAACTTAAATAATTATAAGAGTTCTAAATTCTAATATAATTATCACGGATTATGCCCCTAACAAAGAAGGGTATGTTTACACCAAAATAAACAACAATTACTTTTAGGTGATTGACACAAAGCTCCAAGCCTATACGATATCCAATCGACAAAAACAACAACTCGAAGGTCCTACAAGAGAAGATCTAAACACAATTAAAAGAAATTAATTATGCAAAACAAAATGTAAAATTTAATCAAATTTAAATACCCAAATTCATAAACAAATTAACACACACACACATATATATATATATAATCATAATTGAAAATCTAATATAATAAAATCCATCATTATACAAGAAAGAAGAAGAAGAAGAAGGGAGCAGAGGGAAAACTCACTACACAAGGAGAGGAGTTTGAGAAGAGTCCGCTGAGAGCTGCTATTGCAAGGTTGCAAGGAAGAAACGAAGAAAGAGGCTTGGCAGCTGCTTCGAGGGAGTAAGAGAAGTATTCGATGCCCTAGGTTCCTTACTAGGTTTGAATGGCAAGAGCGGGATGCTATAGGCGGGAGAAATCAATCCAAAAGGGAAAAAATCGTGTGATTTATGCGATTGGAGAGAGAGACAGATGCAAAACGGGGGCTGATGTGCGGATGGTCGCGATCTGGATGAAGGAGCGGGAGGAGGGTTGGTTCGGCTGCTTGCTTGTGCGGGAGAAACCGGACCAGTTCGGGTTATAACATATTAGGTCATGATAACATGGACAAATATCTTAATTCAGAGACTTTCTCAATGATCTCAAATCTACAAAATGACCAAAATTATAAGCAGATACTAATTAACTAATGTGACATGTGGCAATTGATATTACGTCAAAGCGGTTAAACTCATTTGGTAGGTGATAATTGGTATATGGACTTAGATTTTCATGAATTATCATTATCAGCTGCAGCAACCTTATCCCAATCATTTATGATTGTTTTATGAATTATTGTTCTTTATTCATTTTTTTTCTGTGCTACATAAAGTGTACTCCATGTTACACAAGTTTTTTTTTTTGCACATCCTCTATCAATGTTATATTTGATCTATCCCTCTTCCTTCCTATGCTTTATCATTCATTTATCTACCTGCCTTGTTGATGGATCTTCCATACTGCACAAGCCCAAACTATCTAAGAGTGTTTTAGACTATTTTATCTTCAATAAATGCTACCCTCATTGTCTCTAATATAATAATTATTCTTTTCTTTATCATTCTTAGTTTTATAACCCATTAATCCTAACATTATTATTCCTTCCACACTCAATTTGATAGTTAGCGACTTATTTGTTTTAACATGAATCCATAAAGCAAACTTTGTCGAATTGAAATTTACAAAAGTAACCTACAAGTATCCATGATGTTCTCTTAACTCATAGTACTTATAAGGCCTCTCTCCTTTTCACATGCACAAGTTTGATTATTAAATTTACATTTTTTTTTTACCTTTATTGTTTCATATGATAGATCCAAGGTACTTGAACCTATTATATTTACATTTCACTATATCGTTTAGCATTATTGATTAATAGTTATCAATTTTATAGGTACTAAAATTGTATGCCATGTACAAGAAAGTTTCATTCCATATATTTAGTTATTGCTTAACAAATCCTAAGCTGCATATGTTCTAAAATTTCTTCGATATCTCTAGTGCTAACTTTAAAAGATCTATCACTTATTAGAACCATGCCATTTGCAAATAGTATTGACCAAGGTATCTCATAATTTATATATTTTCTTGATATTTTAAAACAAATCGAAAATAATAAATGATTAATCTTGATTCTCGATATTTTTTGTTGCAATTAAAAATTATTTTTAAACTCCACAACCACTTGTATATTAGTATTGGCATTAACTAAAATGTAACGTCAATTAAAGTTAGGACTTTAATTAGCAAAATTATGATTTTTTAGGTTGATAATCAACTTAAATATTTCATCAGTCCCCCAAAATTAACAACCAAAAGTTCCAAATAAGCTACTATTTTCTTCAATCCTCATAATTATTATATATTTTTTAAATGATAAAAAGGGATTAACAGATCTAACCCAACCTAAGTGTTGTTCATCGTTTCCCTCAAGGGAGATGATAAGCATGAAAACCATATGCCTTCATCTCCCTTATGGTTAGAGGTTGGTAAAAAAATTTGATGCAAAATAGACTCTTAACACTTTGTGCTACGCTCAACATATGAATCAAGATTGAGGACTCTTATGTCCAATCTCAAATAATTGGGATAAGATTAATATTGATGGCTATGATAGTTAGAAATTGCATAAGATATTAGGTCTCTCTTTCTTTGCTTTTTCTGTTTCTTGAAACAAAGCGCTTACATCAGGCTAATTCTGTTGAATGAAATATACTTTCTTGAATATTTGTTTCTTTTGAAATTCATATAATAGCTATTCATTACTTCAAGTTTTCGAGATTGCAGGTTTAATTGCTTCATAACTTGAGTTGTCATTGTAAACAGCTCCGTGGTAGAAGTGGTAGACAAGGGGATCCGGGAAGCTCAAGGTTTTTTCTCAGCCTTGAAGATAACATATTTCGAATTTTTGGTGGAGACCGAATACAGGTTTTGGCTCATTCTTGTTTTCCTATTGTTTTGTTAAAATGTAACATTTAATAGCATAATAATTATATAACTTTGGACATCCATAAATGTATAAATGAATCGTCAAGTATTATAATTTGTCAAGAACCATATTGATATTTCTTTTAGTTAAATCAGCAGATATGTGCAGTCTAGTCTTAAATCTAAGAATATGAGGTTAATTCATATCACTCGGCTTGATTCAAGGAGACAGCTTACCACAGCTCTATGCAAACTGCAAAATGTAGGGTTTGATGAGAGCTTTCAGAGTTGAAGACATTCCAATTGAGTCAAAAATGCTAACCAAGGCCTTAGATGAAGCTCAAAGAAAGGTTGAGAACTATTTCTTTGATATAAGGAAGCAGTTATTTGAATATGATGAGGTCTTGAACAGTCAGAGGGATCGCATCTACACTGAAAGAAGGCGAGCTTTGGAATCTGATAACCTCCAGTCCCTCATTATAGAATATGCCGAGCTGACTATGGATGACATCTTAGAGGTAATCTGATTGATAGCTCAGGATTCGATATATAGTCTTTCTAATATATGGACATTGACACTATTGCATGCATCTTAGCTTGCATAACTATCTCTAATCTCGTTTCTTAATGTTGGTAGGCAAATATTGGCCCTGATGCTCCGAAGGAAAGCTGGGAACTTGATAAACTCATTGCCAAACTTCAGCAGTAGGAGATTATTTTGTGATATTATCTATTGATGTCTTATTTAAGTTATACAGCTAGATTTAATTGTTACACTTAACCAATTCTCCTACCTCTATAAACGGTAATTTCAATTGACTCATGATTTACACCATACAAAAATGTTCAGATACTGCTATCTGCTGAATGATTTGACCCCAGAGTTGCTTAGAGATAAATGCTCAAGGTATGAGGAATTGCGGGAATTTCTTCATTTACGAGGACGTGAAGCCTACTTCCAGAAAACTGTATGTTGGATCGCCATATCTCTGCTTTAATATGGAATGTATAATGTCGCTCTACATGTTTTTTACTAACTGCAGATATTTGCAATGAAAGATCTTTAAAACGGTAATGATTTCTACTGTGGAGAGATTTAGTTCCAGCAGTGCAGCTTGACTTTTTAATCTGCCTTTGAGCCCGTAGTTGCTATAATAAGAAAAAAGTTACTATTGCCTGTTCTATTTTGTCTTTTTTTTTTCTAATGATGTTAAATGATCAGAGGAAGGGCGAGTGTGGATCTGTAATTGTGTGCTTGCTGTTTTATCCAAGCTGCTGCTGTTGACATATATGCAGGACATTGTAGTCTAGCTTTGAGCAAGAAATATTCTATACTTTTCAATCAGATACACGCTTAAGTGGATGCCACGGGAGCTGCTTAGCTGTTGTGGCAGCTTAGACACCTTTTTAAAATCAACAATTAGTACGAACTTCATATTTGACCTCACCTTCCATTTATTCAAAAATAAAATATTTTAACAGATATAAGTTCTTCAGACAACACTAAGGTATTTTAGCTGGTTTTCTCTTTTCTGTGTAAAATTTACTTCTTGAGAAGTACCTTAAGTTATAGTAGAGTGAAATATCTTGAACTAGAATTTGCAAAAAAGAAGGAAAACATATTTGATACTGGGAGTTATGCATTAATTTGATGATTTTAAAAGCGTAATCTGATGTCACATAAGCTGTTGGTATGGTACCAATTTAAATATGGGTCTGCTAAGAGAGTCCACAGCATTACTCACAGAGAGATAGATATTTGTGTTCAACCAAAATAACATTGATGTCCAATTTCAGGAAATGGTGGAAAAACAAGCACCTGGTTTGATGAAGGAAGCTGAGCGGTTCCTAGTTTTGAGCAACATTGATAGGCTATGGAAAGAACATCTTCAAGCAATTAAGTTTGTCCAGCAAGCAGTTGGACTAAGGGGATACGCACAGAGAGATCCGCTCATTGAATACAAGCTTGAAGGCTACAATCTCTTCCTTGATATGATGGCACAAATCCGACGAAACATCATCTATTCTATTTACCAGGTTACTTGTCACAGAGGCATCTAATTCATGTTTTAGGCTTCAAACTTTCTTTTTTTACAGTTTTTCTTATGTGACACCGTTTCACTTAATGCAGTTCCAGCCACTAATGGTGAAGAATAATGAGCAACAGAGCCAAAAATCACAAAGAAAGGATTCAAAAGGAAGAAAGGCAGATAATGATGCAAACACAATTGAAGCGGCACAAGCTGCATCTTAGATCATTTTGCTTGCGGCTTCAAGGAAACTTTGTTTGTTCAGTGAATTTTCTTCCTGCCATTAATAGAGCGATCCTAGAAGGTAAGTATAGTGGAGAAATTGTCGATGAGCTGATGATACAATGCATTCAAACTGATATCAACAGTATAATTTATGCACCGATTGATATGTTTCGAAAGAAATTTTGTTCTTTACTGGCTTTACTGAGCACTGTACAGTTTATTACTCTGGTGTGAAAGAATATGTTTGTAAAGGTTCCAAAATAAGGTTTCTTTATGTTATTTGATGCTATTGAAGTTAGAACAGAGTTGCGAAAAAAATTACAAAACCTCATCATTGGTAACATGGTGTAAAATTTTTATATGGTTAATCATACCATGCATGGTTGCTTAAGTGATAGAGCCTAATTCTTTCCCTACAAAGAAAACGTTCTATGTGGATTTAGTTGCGGGTTGACTTTTGTGGTGAGTTCGCTGCTAGGGTGGATTCCACCTCCTGGGTTCGAGCGAGAATTATTAGGTGCGGAGTCCGGATGTAACTTTATGTTCGGACTCTAATAAAATCACGACATCTGTACAGGTGGATATTCTTTTCTATTTCTTATTTAAAATATTTTTTACCAGCCCAACTGACCCGGCTCAGAACAAATCCCGTTCAAATTTTAGGGTTGAGTATTGGCACTATTTTTTTAAATGAAATACTGTGAAAACATCATATTTTTTAGGATTTTAGCTCAAAAAATATTTCATAGCTGCTGAGAAAGAAAAATGAGGTAAATCGATGAAGATGAAGATTGGTCTGGAGGAGGTCAAGGCGATGAAGATGAAGAATTGTTTGGATGAGGAGAAGCCGATGAAGATGAAGATTGGTTTGGATAAGGAAAAGTCGATGAGATGAAGATTAATTAGGAAGAGGAGAAGCCGATGAAGATAAAGACTTGTTTGGAGGAAAAGTCGATGAAGAAACAAGGAATAATAGTTTTTTTTGTAAACTTAGGGAATATATCATTTTGAAGTATTATTTGTATATTGATAGTTTTTTTTCTGTACACTTAGGGGGAAGATGAAGGTGCTTTGTTTTATTGATATTTTTTTCCATTGCATATGACTATTGAAAAAAAACACCACTGATAATATATAAAGTCTGCTATGTACTGCTGTGTATCTGTTATATTGGTTGTGATATTAAAATTTTGGCATGCATCAGTAGACATTTTTTCCTTAATGATATTCAATGTTTATATCGATGAACTCTCAATATGAATGCTTGGTACTGCTCGGCACCGCTCGGCACCAATGCTTGGTACTGCTCGGTATCGTGCGGTACCGCTTGGTACCAATGCTCAGTACCGCGCAGTACTGCTCGGTGCCAATGCTTGGTAATGCGCGGTACCACTCGGTACCAATGCTCGATACCGCGCGGCACCAATGCTCGATACTGCTCGGTACCGCTCGGCACCAATGCTCCTGGTACCGCTCGGTACCAATGCTCGGTACCGCTCAGTACCGCTCTATACCAATGCTCAGTACTGCTCGATTTTATTATTTGGACGTGCACAAATTGAAGTTTTATTATTAGAAATATCAAATAATGGAGATTTATTAATATATATCTTTTATATATAAAGACATTAAAAATGGGGCATGTTCGCCCTTGGTTCAAGGGTTATTCAAAAGCATATTATTGCAAAATCCATCTTGAAAAGAGGTCAACCATGAATCAATATGACTCGTATATTAAATAACTATGTATTTCTTAATCAAATTTCTTATATCTGAATCAATATCACTGGTATACAGCGGCGCCGAATATAATTTTTTCCTTAATATCACAATTCAATGTTTATACTAATGAACTCTCAGTACCAATGCTCAGTATCGCTCGGTACCAATGCTCGGTACCACTCGGTACCGAAACTCGGTATCGCTTGGTACTAGTCGGTTTCATGCTCAGTACCAATGCTCAGTGCCGAAACTCGGTATCGCTCGGTACTAGTCGGTATCATGCTCAGTACCAATGCTCGGTACCGAGCGGTACCGCTCGGTACTAGTCGGTATCATGCTCAGTACCAATGCTCGGTACCGCTCGGTACTGAGGGGTTCCGAATGGTACCGAGCAGCATTGAGAAGCTAGGGAACCGAGAAAGTTTTAAAGTTTTTGTAATACATATCTGTGAAAAATATGAGAAAGCTTTAAAATGAATAAAAATATCACTACTGCAAATCACGGAGTACAAACGACTTACAAACTTTGAAGACAAACAAAACTTCAAAGGTCGAACCCCGCCAGGGAGCGCAGCCCCCTCGAAATCCCCAACATATTCCCTAAATGTACAAAAAAAAAAACTATCATTTATGCAACCTGTTCTTCTTTCAACTTCAGCTATTCCTCTTCCTCCTCCTGGATGTTTGCATAGCGTCATCTTCATCGACTTTTCCTTCTCCAAACCAGTCGTCATCTTCATCGTCTTTTCCTCGTTTCTTCTTTCTCAACAACTATGAAAATATATTTTGACATGAAATCCTAAAAATTATAAAAGTTTCACGGTATTTCATTTAAAAAAAAAAGCGCCAATTCAAATCCCTAAATTTAAACATGAATAATTTGGGCCGAGTCGGTCGGGCTGGCAAGAAAGAACAAAAAATGAAATAAAAATTAATATTCATGTGTACAGACAAAGTGTCGCGATTTTATTGGACTCCAGACGTAGAGCTACGTCCGAACTCCGCACCTAATAATTTCTCGGGTTGGAGAGCTCCACCCTCTTAAGATATCTAACATTTGTGCTTATTCCATTAACGGCGCTTCGGAGATTTTATTTGCCCTAATTCTTTATTTATAAAGTGGGGGCATCATCTTATGTTTTTATTAGATAAATTAGGGTTGTAGTTTCTCGGCAATCAAACCATAGCGACAATAGGACCTAGTCATCAATCTTCTTGAACTTCTTAATTGTTTTCGGTGCCAATGCTGGTTTATGTAGCAATGCACATACTTAATTTGCTCTGTGCTATGGGCTGTGATTTGTTTGTTGTCCCAGTTTTCAGATGAGCCTTCTCTGTATGTTTTCAATATCATTCTGCTGTTTGCTTACTTGCACATGAAGCCTATAAATTGATTGGCATTACCTATCAACTCGAAATCCTTCTTTTACAAATGGGCTATAGTTTTGGTTGTTGGAAGAGGTCATTTTCGGCATCCCTTCAGGTTGCACTACTTTGCTTGAAATTGGTGTGGTTCTGGACGATCTGTGTAGGTTTTATTTGGGATAGTTTTCATATTGTTTTATAAAGCAGTTTCTTAGTACAATAAAAAAAATCTGTATACAAAAATTATTTTAGAAAGTAGTAAGAAAGCTGTCTAAAATAAAGCCTTAGTCTCTGGATGTTTTTTTTCGTTACTTTTTATACAGTCAGACGCTTTTTTTTACTATATTGTCTGTTTGGACATTTTGGCTTTAGAATGGTTCTTATGTGGCTTTGTGGTATATAAGTTTTATATCTTGGTTTGGATGCTATATTTATCATATTGCTTCAGTGCATTATTTGAGATGATGAGGTGCACTTATAAGATTAAAGGACAATCTAAACGACCGTAATTTTTTATAAAGTTGATTATAAATGTGTAATGTAGAAAAGAATTTTTTTAAAAATTATTGTATAAAGTAGTTTTCTAGTATAAAAGTTTTCTGGAAGCAGTAAAAAAATAATGGCTAGATAAAATTTATGATTGACATCTAAAAATTAAAGCAATAAAAAATATGTTGTTCCGAACGAAGTCTAACTTTGATTTTTTTGGGTCCTAATCCAACTGTGGCTGGGAACATCAGCGATATATCACAAAAAATTCATCTTGATTGGGCATGAATCTCAATGCAAATATGAGTTGGAAGTTTCAAATTTTAAAATTGGGACAGTCTGAACTCCAATTTCAACAAGCCTATAGTCAAATTAAACATCTCAATGAGATGAACCCAACGATACCAAATACGATCCAATTGGAGCCCGAATGGGTCCAAATCAAAGGACCAAAACCTATATGGAAGTTTCAAAGCATTAATTGGATGACCAAATGATATCTAAATATGACATGCTTATAGTTGAATCGAGCGATTTGACGAGATGAATCCAACGAGCCCAAAATCATTCAATTTTGACATCTCTGAGGCATTTAAATGCTTGCTAAACATTCCATAATCAATGGGATCACTATGAGCCGTCAGAGGGAACACTCCCAATATGTCCTTAATCTTCTACATATTTATTAGGCATACCACTCCTAAAAAAACTAGAAATAAACTCTCATTCTTCACATGAGGAAGGAGGAGAAAAGGAGAAAAACTTAGAAGTTCTTTTGCCATTGACAACTGTTGGATTTCTTCCTGAGCACCGACCGTCGTCGAATTTTTGTTCCTTGGCCAACGCCAGATTTTTTTCGATCACTGACCGTAACCGGATTTCCTCCAATTTGTTGGTCTCCGCTAGATCTCTTCCCGATCGCCAGCTATCTCTGGACTTCTGTCCATTTGCTGATTATCACTAGTCTCCAACCATCACCAGACATTTTGTGAACTTTCTTTGATATTCAATCTATATTAAGAGCACTCATCTGAAGTTTTGGTCCAATTTCCAATACATTGTATTCTCACTGTCCTCAAGTAATAGGATGGGTCGACTTTTATAATCTATTAAAATATTAGTCAAATCTTTTCAACTGGGTAAGGCCCCGTAGTTTTTTCCCTTTTTAGGAGTTTTCAAGTAAAAATATTGGTGTTTCTTATTATCTATTTGTGTGTTGAATTTTCGTACATTGCAAAGACGTAAAACCTTTTCACTCTACAGCCCACAATAATTTGGCGCCATCTATGGGAATCTCTTACCAACTTTACTTCTTCAATGGTTGATCAAAGTGGAACTGATAACAGACTCTCGTTCCTACTCTCATCTAACTAGAAACTCATCTAGCAGCCGTGGAAATCGTATTCATGCAAGGGAAGAACCTTATTCTTTAGAAACCCAAATTCGAAGGATGGAGGAACAACAAGCATGAATATTATAAATAGTGGAGGAGGCCAACCAACAAAGGGTATCATCACAAAATGGTAAAGTTCCTCTTATAATAGCCTAGATTTTGATCCAATCAAATAGATTTTTTCAGGAGTTATTATAAGCCAAATTTGAAAATCATCTTCTCCATAAGATAGATATTATTATGTTTCAATTACACTAATTTTTTTCATAATTTTAGGGGACTGGTGCAAATCCTTAAGTAATTAACATTTATTGGTACAAGTAGGGATTTTGGGGCCATCAGATGCATGTTTTGTAAATCGATTTCACCAAAATTTTTTAAATAAAGTGAGTTATTTTATGAATATTTTTCTATAATTTTTGAAGTCTCAAAATGATTTATATGAATTTTATACTGAAAAATAATTAAATTATATAATTATATTTATATTATAATAATATTTTATTCAAAATATCTTAAAGCATTATATCATTTTATTTAAAATTCATTTTCTCCTATTCATTTCAGCTAAGAGAGAGGGTTTAGAAAAATTAAGAGAAAAAAGAGGAGAGAGAAACATAAAACTAGGATTTAGAGGTCACGATACGATTTTCGTCTGTCGATCCTATTGGAGAATTTGCTCGTTTCGTTGTAAGAAACCTTTATCTTATTTTTTATTTCAATAATTTTATATTTTTGATATTTTTTTGATCAAATTTGTATTTATGTTATAAAAAACGAAGATAATTTTATATTGGTAAAACTTTCACAGCATAACTTTTTGTTTTGTTTGTGATAAATCTCATTAATATGAGCATTTTGATAGAATATATTAAATTTTCACCTGTTAAATGGAAAGATACGATTTTTTTGAAGGAAATATATAGTATACAAATTTGATAGATTTTCCTGTATTTATATATTTTTGTATTTCGTACATAATATTGACTTATATTGCATAGAAAAAAAATAGCATTTGCATGTACTCAAGGAATGCTAGTATTTAATACTATAATTAATATTGGTTAGCTCTTAAAATATAATACTTGCATAGGATGGTGGGCTGATGTGCTTTTTTAAATAAATGTTGGTGGTGTAATCCTAGCTATAGCCTATAACTGATTGCCTGAATTACACCGACGAGAAGAGGGTGGCAACTCTTAAAGGATTATTGAAAGCCACATGTGAAAATTGACATATTGAGAGCTGTGCCAGATAACAGATGTATAGAAAAAATACCACATTAACACTGAATTTCATGCATTGCTTTTCATAATTATACTCATGATGATATTTACCTAATTGATAGTATATTAAACTGAATGATATATTAATAGATCATTCTGGCATTAATATTGATATAGCATAGTATAACATACTGATATGATTCAATGGATGATACTACTCTTTATAGTATGTCTAATAGTTTGATAGATCTCTTTTGATTTCATTAATCATATTAATTTTATTATTATTATTTTTAAAATTTTTATTGCTCATATTAAATGATGATTGATATTGACTAGAATTGAATATACATATTAATTCTTTTATCTTATATTAAAAACAGTTATAGAGCTTTGGTTTCTTGCTAGCTTTTTAGCTAATTATGTAGAATTTTATGATTTCATGTCAAGGAAGGGGTCATGACCAGTTGGAGTGAGGTTGACAGAGATCCTCAATTTTTTAAGATTTTGTTATGCATTTTCTTTTATTCTTTTGTAGTTAGGAGCTTGTGATAGATTAATGATTGTTTTGATCTCCTAGCTATTATACATTGATTTTGGGAGAATGAATATAGTGCAATATTTTGATATATATATAACTATTAGTTATTTTTACTGGATATATAGATTTATTATTTAGAAGCTCTGATTGATTTATTTGATTAATAAAAAAGATAATAGATAATTCTTTCAAATTTGATTTTGGGCCATCAACATAATATGGGCGGACAATTTGAAGATGCTCATCATCAGGTTAATTCTCGTCCTCCACATTATGATCTAAAAATAAATGATGCTGCAAGTTTAACACATCCTCCATCTAAGGCTCATGAAATGCAAAATTTCAACCCACTGTAGTTACTTCTTGTGATGTTATACTTGATGAGTTGTGATGTTTCGTCTAAGAAGAATTTCTGATAATGGTTAGAAACAAATTTAATCCCAATATAGCTTCCAAGAATCATCTCTACTAATATACAAAATTCTCCAACTTCTTATTCCAATAAGGTTTAAGCACCTACCACTGATCCTTACGATGGATCATCTGATCCTTATGAGCACATTTTTCATTATAGAACAATCATGCATATACAATGAGCCTCTGATACACTTCTTTGTCAGGTTGTTCCTGTTACCTTCAAGGGTCAAGCTCGCACTTGATTCTATGCTCTCTCTAGAAATACAATCTACAATTTCACTCATCTTATAAGGCTCTTTGTCGAACATTTTATTGTCAATCAAAGAATTATTAAGGATTCATCGCATATCCTTGAAATCCATCAAAATGAAGGAGAATCGTTAAAATATTATTTTCAAAGATTTTTTTTTCTGAAGTTAGGCAAATTCCATGAGGGGATCCTGAACTAATGTGAGGCATTTTCTTAGATGATTATGTTCCGGACTATTCTACTCTTCGCTAATCAATTATCATAGACAATTAATCGATTATCATTACATGTGGCTTCATTAAATCAATAAAGAGTCACCACTCTCTGTTCGTCGGCATAACTAGGATAACACCACAAACCATCTTTAAAGGAAAGTTCATACGTAGGGTATTATGTTTTAACAGCTAACCCATTTTATAGTGTTAACAGCCAACCTTTCTTGCTTATATAAATGTCACAATCAAAATATAGTAGAAAATAATTAATTCTATTTAATACAAAAAAATCTATATAATAATTAAAATTATTGAAAACTAAAATGAGATTTGAGTTACTTACAACAAATAGAATAAATCTCCAAACAAAATTGATAGATGAAAAAGTCCCGAACATCATTCTCTCTCTTTCCTCTCTCTTCTTCGATAAGGCACAGTGTTGAAATTCAGATTTTTTATTTAAAAGAAGATCATTTCAAAAAATTTATATTATTACAATCTATCCACCTTAGAAAAATATTATCCTTGACATTTTCCTTACAAATTTGGGCAGTAGCGCCCTAGAATCAAATTTGAAAGAATTGTCTATTTATCATTTTAAAAATATATCAGAGCTTCTATAAATCATAAATATAAATAATAACAAAAAAGTAACTAAAATCATATACAATAATATATTTAATTATTTATCCATCTAAAATATCATTTATACTAGCTAAGAGATCACTACAATCACTAAACTATCACAAGCTCCTAACTATAAAAAAATAAAAGAAAATATAGAATAAAATCTAAAGAAAATATAAGATTCTCTATCAACCTCACTCTAACTGATCCTAACCTCTTCATTGACTGGAAATTATTAAAATCTATATATTGAGGTCAAAAGCCCAACAGTAATCTAAAACTCACTAAAGCTTTCAATACAATGATTAAAGAATCAATATGATATACTCAATCTAATATAATCAATAGTAGTCATTGTAGTTAATGACCAAATATTATTAATAAAATTCAAAATAATCAATAATAAAAAGTTGGTAATTATTATAATGAATTTAAAATTAATAATTTGTATAAAATTCAATAAATTAGTAAAACAATGGTGTAGAAATCATTCATAAATCATTAAATGAATCTATCTTATCTATCATATGCATCATATGTTTGTGTATTTTTAATGCATACAATATTGTCAATGATATTAATGTATATATCAATGTTATTAATGCTATTAGTGTATGTATGCATTAATCTATGATTTGACAAGGCAGGACATCCAACTTTAATGTGGAGTTTTAATTTTATTATCTTTTATCCCAACTGATTCCCAGTTGGTTATCAGTCATATTAATTATTACTTATCAAATTAATCAATTATCATTATAGGTGACTTCATTAAATTAATAAAGAGTCATCACTCTCTGTCCGTCAGCATAATCATCCATTTGTTACATACTACAACCGGGATAACATCACAAATTACCTTTAAAGAAAAGCCCATTGGCCCACCCTCCTACATAGGGTATTATGTTTTTACAGCCAACCCATTTTATAGTGTTAACAACCAGCCTTTCTTGTTTATGCAAATGTCACAATCAAAATGCAGTAGAACATAATCAATTCTGTTCAATATAAGAAAATTTATATAATAATCAAAATTATTAAAAACTAAAATAAGATTTGAGTTACTTACAATAAATAAAAAAAATCTCTGAATAAAATTGACTATTGTGAGGCATTTTCTTGGAGTACTATATTTCGGACCATTTTACTCTTCGCTAATCAATTATCATTACAGGTGGCTTCATTAAATCAATAAAGAGTCATCACTCTCTGCCCGTGGGCATAATCAGTCATCTGTTACATGTTACAACCATTTTAACACCACAAACTATCTTTAAAGGAAAGCTCATCGGCCCACCCTCATATGTAGGGTATTATGTTTTAACAGTCAATCCATTTTATAGTGTTAACAGTCAGCCTTTCTTGCTTATATAAATGTCACAATCAAAATGTAGTATAAAATAATCAATTATGCTTAATATAAAAAAATCTAAATAATAATCAAAATCATTAAAAACTAAAATGAGATTTGAGTTACTTACAACAAATAGAAGAAATTTTTAAACAAAATTGATAGATGAAAAAGCCCCGAACAGCCTTCTCTCTCTTCCCTCTCTCTTCTTCGATAAGACACGTCGCTGAAATTTAAAATTTTCATTTAAAAGAAAATCAATTAAAAAAATTCAGATTATTACAATCTACCAACTTTAGAAAAATATTGTCCCCGATATTTCCCTTAAGGATTTGGACAATAATGCCCTAGAATTAAATTTGAAAGAATTATTTATTTATTATTTTAAGAATATACCAGAGCTTCTATAAATCATAGATTTAAATAATAACCAACGAAAGTAACAAAAATTATATACAATGATATATTTTATTATTTATTCATCTAAAATATCATTTAAACTAACTAGGAGATCACTATAATCACTAAAATATCACAAGCTCCTAATTATAAAAGAATAAGAGAAAATACTGAATAAAATCTAAAGAAAATATGAGGTTCTCTGTCAATCTCACTCCAACTGATTCTGACCCCTTCCCTGACCTAAAATTATTAAAATTCATATAATGAGCTCAAAAGCCTAACAGTAATCTAAAACTCACTAAAACTTTCAATACAATGACTAAAGAATCAATATGATATGCTTATTCTAATATAATCAATAGCACTCATTGTAGTTAATGACCAAATATTATCAATAAAATTTAAAATAATTAATAATAAAAAATATGGAATCATCATAATGAATCTAAAAAATTAATAATTTATATAAAATTTAATAAATCAGTAAAATAATGGTACAAAAATCATTCATAAATCATTAAATAAATCTATCTTACCTATTCATATACATCATTTATTTGTGTATTTTCAATGTATACAATACTGTCAATGATATTAATGTATATGTCAATGTTATCAGTGCTACAAATGTATGCATACATTAATATATGATTTGGCAAGGCATGACATCCAACTTTAACATGATGTTTTAATTTTATTATCTTTTACCCCAACTAATTCCCAGTTGGTTATCAGTCATATTAATTATTACTTATCAAATTAATCAATTATCATTACAAGTGGCTTCATTAAATCAATAAAGAGTCATCACTTTCTGGCCGTCGGTGTAATCATCTATCTGTTATATGCTACAAAGGGGATAACACCACAAACTATCTTAATAGTAAATTCTGTTGGCCCACCCTCTTGTATATAGTATTATATTTTAATAGTCAACTAATTTTATAGTGTTAATAGCCAGCATTTCTTGCTTATACAAATGCCATAATCAAAATACAGTAGAAAATAATTAATTTTGTTCAATATAAACAAATATATATAATAATCAAAATCATTGAAAAGTAAAATGAGATTTGAGTTACAAAAAATAAAAAAAATCTTTGAACAAAATTGATAGTTGAAAAAGCCCCAAACAACATTCTCTTTCTTCTGTCACAACCCAACCCGATCAGGACAGGTCCTATCATGTTGAGCTGTGACAGACAAATTCCAAGATCTAGTTTTGGAATTAATTTAGATTTTTTACCAATATTCATTGAAATAAATTACAGATTATAGAGCTACTAAAATATCCAAATACTAAAATTAAATTTATCCACAAAATTTCTTCCATTTCATTAAAATAAATATCTATACTACAATACATGAGTACATGCAAGACCTACAGAACTGAAATTTAACTAGCCATGACTGTATAAAAATTAAAATAGCAAAATACCTATGACCTTAGATCTGATCCTAAACTGCTAGTCCACAACCTCTTTTCCCTTTCCAGATCCTAAAAATCAAAAGTAAAATTATAGTGAGCTGCAACAGCTCAGCGAGACACACAAACCAATCTAAAATTTTAAATTTTCTTTTATCGAATATTTTGCTGAATATTTAAAAGAAGTTAAATACAGCTTAAATAAATCACTGAACTTAGAATCACTAAATTAGGAAATATAATAAATGCATAATAATTATTCTCTGATTTAAATAATAATATAGAATAAATAAATTAATTAAAATTCATATCATAGAGTAGTTCAGATCATATTTCCTGGACCCATACATAATCTAAAAAGATTCCAGCCCCTTATAACTCCCTTTTTTATTTGTGCTTATAACACCAGAACATATCACATATCCCTATCTCAGACAGAATCTTAAAGGATTCTTGCCCCTTATAGCTCCCAACAATTCCCTGACACAGATAAAATCTTAGAGGATTCTGATCCCTTATGACTCCCAATAGATATAATTTAATTACATATGTACATATATCATCACATTATAGCAATTAAAAAGTAATTGAGCATGTATTAAAATTTTACAGTGTTGTATAATGGTAGATAACAAAAAATTCAACTAGACAAATATGTACATTTTCAAAAAAATTGCTAAATTACTAGGGATTGTGTAAAATGATGTTTTAAGACTTTTATTGTACTACACCAAAATTTTTTAATATCCAGATAATTTTTTATTCAATAAAAATCTCACAGATTGCAAAACCCCTAGCATAAAATTTCTAAAAAATATTCAAAATGTGCATAATCATCTCTATAATATATAAAAAGTTACGTGGTGAAAGTTTTACATGTGCAAAGTTATCCCCGTTTTTCGCAAATAGATATAAAATTTTAATCAAAATATTTGCTAAAATTTGCATATTTTTGAAAATTGAGATGGGCATAATGTGCCTTACCTTGAGACGAACAAGTTTCCCATCCGTGTCGACGTACGAAAATGACCCGAAGTCGCCCAAAACCCGATTTTACTCCTTCTCTCTCCTCTCTTTCTCCCTTAAAAGCCCTAAGAAGCTCTCTGTTTGGCAAATCCGAAAACGGCATAGAAAAAGGGATTTAATAATAGATAAGTGCTTTTAGATATTTACCTTTTATAATTAAATAATATATAATAATATTGTTATAATGAATTTTTAGTAGAAAATTCATAAAAATTCTTTTAAGGATTTAAAAAATTATAGAAAATATTCATAAATTAACAAATTTTATTTAGAAAATTATGATGAAATCAGTTTGTAAAACGGACACTAGACGGTCCCCAAAACCCCACTTGTACCGATAGGGGTCGATTTCTTAAGAAATTTCAACAGTGTAAAAAATTATGAAAAAATTAGGGAAGCTAAAACACAACATTATAAATGTTCTGACTAAGACAATTTGTGATTTGGACTTATTATGACTCCAGAAATAAATATTGATTATTCTAGATCAAAAATTCTTATAAGAAAATTTAGAGGTTTCGCATCTTCCCTCTCTCTTCTTTGACAAGGCACGGCGTTGAAATTCAGATTTTTCATTTAAAAGAAAATCATTTTAAATAAATTGAATTATTACATCAACCATCACCAAATATTTGGTGAAGTTTCTCTGTTATTCAATATATAATAAGAGTACCGTGGGCTCCGAAAATTTGCGCCCCGGCCTCCCCGCCACTTTCGAGGAGTTTTAACGGATTAGGTTCCAGGGTAAATTTTAGGAAGACATATTAGTTTTGTAGATAGAACACTACCCATAGATTTCACCCTCATTTTGTGAGGACTTTATGATCTGAGTTCTGGTTTTCTATAGGCGCAAGCCCCTATAGTTAATTACCCCTTTCGATGACAAGAGAGAACTTTCGATTAATGCTAGTTTTCAATCAGATACGTAGAAATATGTGGTATTTAGCATATAGTATCAGCATATATTTAGGTATTTGGAAGATTGATATTTAAAATTTAAAATTTCACCATCTTGCACTTAAAGCGGATTGTGGAGGGAGTGATGATGAGCCCGATCAAGATCCCGTGGTTCCATCGTCTCGGGCGATCATGGTCTCTGGTCTACTTAGTCAGAGGAGGTACTTAGAGCTAGGTGTCTGCCTTCAGCTTGGGTCGCAAGAGATGGAGGTAGGGCATGGGCTTGTGCGATCGGTTTGGCGAGGAGATTTGATTATGGGTAAAGAAATGAAAGACGCCTTCCTCGTCTTCATTTTATCAACGCGAGTGAAGGCACGATCGAGGTCAGCTTTGTGAGATTTGTGGGAAGAGGCCGATTCGGCACTAGATTCAGTGGGATTTTCGCTGATTTTCTGGATTTCCTCGACAGATACGAGGTATGATTTTATTTTTGATTCTTTTCTTTTTTTGCTTTCTTTTGGATTGTCTGTTAGAGGTCAATAGGTACTCATCTGAAGTTTGGTTCATTTTCCAATACATTGTATTCTCACTGTCTTTGAGTAGTAGGGCGAATCGACTTTTGTAATCTATTCAAATATTAGTGGAATCTTTTCAACTGGGAAAGGCCATGTGATTTTTTCACTTTTTAGCATTTTCTATGTAAAAATCCTCGCATTTCTTTATCATCTTTTTGTGTGCTGAATTTTCGTACATTGCAAAGACTTAAAACATTTTCACTCTATCACAGTGAATTTCTCAGCCCGCCCCCAATCATCATTTGGAATATTTTTTAGACTGAAATTTTAATTGTTTGGCTTTAATAGCAATCATTATATTTGTCGACATTTTTGCAGTTGCTGAAATCCTAAATAGAAATATGGCTATAACAACCATTTTTTGGGTCGGTTTTGCTGTAGTATTAGGGTATTTTTTGAGACAGGTTTTTGGCCGGTTTATTATGTTGGTCGGACGGACTGATTTAGCCGATCTTGTCCAGTAGTGAAATTAAGTAGGGGCAGACCAACGGGATTGAGCAGGGTTGAGTGTGATCGAAGTAGCAAACACGGGCGATGCCCAGTGGTTGAGAGCAAGTGAAGCATGGAAGAGGATGAGTAGACGTGGTCGAGCGAAGCTATGTGGCTAGTGAGATGTGACTCCTTGTGCTTAAAGACATGTTTCTTTTTTTTTGGTGGGGGGGGGGGGGGTACTTAAGACAAATTTACGCAGATGTCATATACGTAAGATTCAAACCCAAGGTCTCTTAGTTGGTAGCCAAAACTCCCAACTAGCAGATCAAGAAGAGTTGCATCTTAGAAGACACGTTTGAAGTCAATTCGATGCATTGGGGTTGTGTGTAGGCAAAATCGAAGGAGAAGAGTTTGTGCGCTTCACTTGAAGTGTCATATAATGTTTGTGAAGATTTTGAAATATTTAGATATTATATAATCATCACCTAACTCATTGGCCAATTATAATCCCCAATAAGGGTTTTATTTACCCCAATATATTAATTATAGAACGACTCCACAAAAAAGGTTGGACTACTCTAACATAAAAGTTGTCGAAATTCAAAGACTCTTTTTGGCCCTTATTAAGGTTCATCTCATAAAAATTGTGTGCCAGTCTTCACACATCATCATAAATAGCTAGTCTATCTTGCATAATATGGCATTTCATAGACTTTTTTAAGCATCAAAACAATAAGTATTTAAAATATACTTATTATTTCAAGAAAGCTTGGCTTCCTATATTATACAAGCCTTTAAACTTACTAATCTCAAGCCAAAATCAGTTCACAGAAGAAATCAAGAAAAACCAGATTTATCTAAGAAGCCAAGCTTGCAGCTCCTATGTCCTCTTCTCCCTCACGGCTCTTGCTCACAACCTGCTCTCTAGTCGCAGCTCTCTGAAGGTTTATAAGATAAATGAATTGCTTAATTATTAGGTTTTATCCAATATTGGTATCGCACTGTTCACGACCATCATTTTTTTTTTGTTGAAAAAAGAATATATCCAGAATATCCTTCTTTGGTGTTCAGAAATGGAATTCAGTTGGAGATTAGTTACTGTATTTTGGAGTATTACTGCGTGCCCTAATAGTTGGATAATCCTTTCGGAATGACTATGAGTCTATGGATAATGTATTGAAATGTTGATCTTTTATATATAACCTAATAAAAATATAAAAAATTTCAATTTATATCAATTCTTAATTTAACACTCAAATTTAACTCTAAATACTTTCAAAATAATACTTTACATCACTACCCTCAAACCAAAATCAATTCGAAACTGAATTTTACCTTATAAACGAAGTTTCAAGCTCCTCCTATTTCCTCTTCTTCCTCATGGCTCCTGCTCTCAACTTGCTATCTTTTCACAGCTATGTGAGTTACAGGATATTAGTTTCTGCTACAGTAACATTAACTATTTAAACAGAAAAATTAAATTAAACTTAGGCTTGAATAAGCTAAATAATAATTAATTTCTAAAAGCAAATATACTAGTATATATTTTGATCTCTCCTTTTTACTATTTAGAGTGAGTTTTATCTATCTTCTAATTTGCATCGAAAGATAATAACTTTGTCTTAGCTAAACAGACGGACGGACTATATTTTTTGATCTTTCGTGCATCCCATTTCAGATTCATATTAATAAATCTTCGACCTTGAGACGTCGTGTATCGTCATATCTATGTGCAAAGCACGAGCGACAAGCTTTAGGCTTCGCTTGAGACATCTTTCTTATTGCTTCTTAAAGCAACTTTCTAGTACATAGATTAAAGTTTTTATACTAGAAAGATGCTTTAAGAAGCAGTAAGAAAATCGTCACAAACGAAGCCTTAATCTTGTATGAAAACAAAAGAGCCATTGTCCATACTATTATTTTCAAGTTTAATTAAAGTTGGAAACAGTCTTGAGTTTGCATTTTATGGCTTTCACTCAAACTACAATAAGACTTAGAATAGGATGTAATGTGCTACAATAGTTTTGGAATTATCTTGCAAATGGAAAAAGTAAAGATTGGTATTTACTGAAGAAAGAAAACATAATACTTATTATTAAAAATGCAATATTGCATGAATTTTTCTTTTTAAATTAACATAACTAAAGGTTGGAGTAGCTTCAGCGGAAGATAAGATTAGAGTGAGTCGCCTTAGATGGTTTGGTCATATAAAATGGTGGCCTTCCGATGACCCGGTTAGAAAAGTAGATGTATTAGATTTGACTTATGTTAAGAAAGGTAGAGGTAGACCTAAAAAGACTTGATTAGAAAATATTAAAAATGACCTTTATTTTCTAGATTTAAATGAAAATTTGACTATTAACAGGACACAATGGAGAACAAAAGGATTCATGTAGCCGACCCTACGTAGTAGGATAAAGGCTTGATGTAGTTGTTTCAATTTTTGTCAGTGTTGTTTTCAAATTTTTAATAAAATTGAGTTTTTCAATAGAGAAAGATTGCATTTACTTCAATAACTTGAGAATAACAAAGATGGATTCTTGGATAAAATGAAAGCATCAAAGATCAAACAAAAACTTGCAGCTTGTTTGGACTTTATCAAAAAAAAATTTTTTTTTTTAAATGTCAAATTAGATAGGGAAATGCCATCTAAACAATTCTAAAAGTTAATGAGTCCACAAATTCAGAAATTGAACTGAATTATAAAATGAGAATATTAAATTACATTGCTTGATTTATTCAATCACAAGTATTGAAATCATCATTTTCAATACTGCTGGCCAGTTGAAAACTGCAGGGCTGTGAGAAAAAGAAACATTTTTTTAATAACAGTATTGAAACTCAATTGAGAGAGAGATAAAAGACAAAATAAGAAGACAAAGAGTTCTGATCAAATCAGAATAATGTTATGCATGTGACAAAGCAATGGTTGAGGGCCCTCATGTCCTTGATTTTTCCTCCCTCACCACATAAGAATATCAGATTATTTCATCTCAACCTTATAAAAAGAGGAATCAAACTATGTAGTTGGCAAATATTTCAGAAAATAGCTTCAAGTTGCATAATTTGTTTGGAAAAATGGGTTCTTGGGTTTGTAGAATTGCTTCTCCTTTTAAAAAGGTCTGCACCATCTTCATCTCCTCAAGAGAGAAAAGGCACCAAACTGGTCAGTTTCTCCTCCTTCTACCTCTCTATTTCTCTTCATTCGCTTACTAGTTACCTTCCAATCAAGCTATATGTTCTTCATCTTGATAATTTGATGTGTATAAGGATAAAAGAATGATGATTTCTTTCATCACTCTGATTCACCTTTATCAAGTACCAAAATTCATGATTCAATTCATTATCTTAATGATATGTAAGAAAAAAAAGACTCAAATATTCATATTTTTTCTCAAGTTAAATCATTTTTAGCTAGTAAATAAGAATTAAGAAGAAATCTTGTCTTATATTGCATAATTTAGCTTTTCCCCAAGGAAGATGTACATGCTTGTTAAGAAAATTGAGAACTAATTTCAAAAGCAAGTAGTTTCATGGATACTTTTTTTTTTTCATTAAAGTTTATTAAAGAAAAAAATTACTTTTATCATTATCATAATTTCGTTGATTACTAAATAAAAAAGTACTATTTATTGTAGGGCGTGACTATTATAGCATGAATCTCCAACGCGAGATCATGGCGTGCCCATATGAGGATGTGCATGTGATGTGGTCAATCATCAATAAGACGACGAGTGGAGAGAGGAATTTATGATCATGAAAAATAAAATAAATTAATTCGAGATAGAAACCTATATGTTTCAGGCCTACGATACCGTTATGATATTCACTCAGATCAATCTCATGCTTTCATATCTACACAGTTTGTCAGGGCTTCATTCCCATCAGTGAATTTTCCTTCTAAGATGCAACAACAAACTTATTTGTGGTAAGGACTTCTTCATAAAGGTCGCTTCCATTATTATTTTTTTTTTTATTTCTTAGATTGGAAGGAAGGAATCCACATGGATATTCATGTTTTTTAAGATTTCCATGGTGAGATTTTGGTGAAATAGATGATAGTCCCATGCCTTGTAATCATTGGAAAAGGAAAAGCTAAAAAGAAAGTCTTTATTGTAGTTCAATACAGTATGTATAATAGTACAATAATCTCTTGTATGATGAGCTGAATCTTTAGCTTAGAATATCATTCCCCAATTTGTTCTTAAGAGAGAGAAATGTTGCAAAGCATAAGCTGAAGAACATTCTCTCATTTTGATTCTTCCTTATTGTTTTAAGGAATATATAGAACTGTTAATTTCTGGCCTGCATTTCAAAATCTGAATTGGTTGGTTCCTGGACTGCAATTCAGTAAAAAATTGTATTGCACGCATCTTAAAGCATATTTAAAGGTTTTAAAATTCATGATGATAAAAAAATTGTATTTTTCCTCCAAAATTCAAAATATCCTTTCTATCATATTTTTATAAACTAGCCAAATATAAAAATGAGAATAATCAAAGGTATTGAAATCATCAATTTCAAGGCTAAAATAAGTACTATTGATTAACCAAATGAGTTAAAAAAATAATTATGGTTGAATCTATAATTGAATGACCTAACATTCTTATAAGCTAGCATCTCAAAGTACAATCAATTAATCAAATGACCTAAAAAAAAGTAAGTATTGTTGAATCCAGAATTATCTATGAATCACATCGAATTATGCTAAGAATATCGAGTGAAAAGATAGTAAAGAAATAGAGATGGAGAGAAAATAATTCTAGAGTGAGAAGTTCTAAAATTTTTATAAAATAAACTTCAGTATAGAAAATTTGCATAAATTGAGTTCACTCATGTCTTTACTTTACATTTATAGATTTGGATTCGGAATTGAGCGTTCCGGAATTGGCTACATATATAACTATATAAAAAATAAGATAAAAATATAAATATTGTGTAGCCCAACTAAAATGTCTGATATACAGAAGTTATCTACCAAGCTATTTAGAAGTGTTTGGCTTGGTATGTATTGGTGGGCGAATAGCCAATCAATAGTTTCTAATATGAAGCGAATAGCCAATCAATAGTTTCCAATATGGAGGATGTCGCCCACTTGAGCAATCAATAGGGCTGACCTAAGTGGTCGTACTCAGTTACTTGGGATCAGTTGATTGGCCATAGCCGCCTACTTGAGGTGAGTTCATATGTAAACTAGTGACTGTCTTTTAAGCTTAGACTAAGTAGACCAAGTTAGCTTAACTTGAATTGGGCCGACTTGGCTTGAAGTAGGCCATCTTGATTTAAACCTAATTTTCTAGATGTTTGACAGTACAAGCATTATATACATAGATATGATTACAATGTATTCGTTGTTTTGAAACATAATCTTTTTGTTATTGAAAAAAAAATCATTTGAAGGTCTTTTAAGACAATTTTTTAATTATTTTGCTTTTTAGATAACAACCATAATTTCATTGGCTATTGCTTTCTTACTATTTAAAAAAAAAATCAATGGTAGAAAGCTACTTATTATAACAAGTGTGATTAAGGGTTTGTTTGAGACAATTTTTTTCCTGCTTTCTAAAGCAGCTTTTCAGTACAAAAATTTACAATACTAGAAAGCAGTAAGAAAGCTATCTCAAACAAAGCCTAAGTTATTTCTCCAAAACAGCTTCATAACCAACTTTATAAAATGTTATAGACGTCCCAAATAGACCCTTAATATAAGCAAAATCACTATAAGAAAAATGACATATTTGTTCTATATCCGGTCCTCATAAAATTCAATCAATAAATACTTTACTTAAGCTTTAAGGAAATTAATCTTATAATTAGATTTCTTATTAATCATTTCAAAATTAATGCTTTATATGAGTTGCACATAAATTTAAATAAAAATATTAATTGGAGTTTTGCTTTATAGTTGGCTCCAAATCCTAAGGCAAAAATTAAGAGGTGATGCAGTGATTAGGAGAGTCATCCATTATAGGGATTTATAGAAAAAAAATTGTTTATTGTACAGTAAACAACAAGAAGAAATGATAGAGGAGAAGTGGATGAGCTCACTAAACAACTAAAGCTACATTGGTTTTAAATTGTTGAAGACTCATCTTATAGACTTTTTGAAATTTTGACATCAAAATTTTGTTATTAGCTCTTTATAAGCTCGTCAAACTTTAATTTTTGCCAAATATTTTATCCTTATGCATAAAATAAAGAGGGGTGTGAAGGATAAGTCAAGCCACTCGATCTAGTGACTCAATGAAAAAGGACCGAGCAATGGCGGCACGTGCCCTAAATGTTCCCCTACTAGATTCAACCATGGGTTTTTGAATTTTAGAAGTCTTATATAGATTAAAAGTTGATTAGTAGGATGTTGATGAGCAGGGGCGGAATCAGTCTTAATTCTCACGCGGGGGGGCAAGTGATAAGTTTATAAAAAAAAATAAAAAAATATATAAGGGTGCAAAATAATTTATTTTGCACATAATCGCTTTTCACAGACTTGTTTGTTAGTGTTTAGAAAAATTCAACATAATCAGATGAAAACAACGTGAGGCCAAGAGGCTTTCTGATTTTTTGAGGGGCAAATTGCGTGAAGAGTTTTAGTTTTTTTAGGGGGGGCAAATTACAAATAACCCTTACTACACTAAGAGTTTTAGTTTTTTAGGGGGGGCAATTGCCCCCCTCAGCATTACACAATTCCGCCCTTGTTGATGAGGCTACGAAAATTTGAAGTAGATTTTTATAATTCAGATGGAATGAGAACCATTGGATTATCAACGAAGCCTTTTAAAAGTTAACTCCTTTGATTTAAAGGACTCCTAATGATTGAAAGTAGATTTGAGGAGCTATAAAAAAAACTAATGAAGTTTGGATGTCAAATCCTAAGATTTAAAAAAAAACCAAAATAGTGTAAGAATAAAAATATTGAGATAAATTATCTATTTTTAGATTTGACAAACACTACTTTAAAATTTCATATTATATATAGCTAAAATAAAATAACATTTATTTGAAATGAATGAAGTCGACAGTCTACACCAAAACACTAAGGAGCTACTTAGAATTTTACAGAATTGTTCCATAGAAAACACAACAATGCTTACTCCTCATAAACTACCAAACACCCCCTAAACAAGCAGAGTAATACACTTCTTTACATTTTTTTTTTTCATTCAGATTACAAAATCTGTGAAGGAATTTCTCCTAAACAACATTTTGATCAAAACAACCCCATAAAAATTGAAGATTTCCTCACCCAACTGTATGGACATTGAAGATTTTCTCCAAATCCGCCGCCTTCGGAAGGAAAAACTTGGTCGCCGACGCCGCCGCGTACCTCCGCCAGCTATCGTCGCCACTGGCCTCACTCCTCAGCTTTCTCGGAGCCGGCGGGCAGGTCGTCGGCTCTGGTATTCGGCATTCCGCCCCCGTCGGCGTTCGGCAAGCCGACTCTTGCCACTCCACCGCCGCCGATATTGCCGCCGGTTCCGCCACCGAATGAGCCATGGGAGTTCAAGTCTTGAAGATGAAGATTTGAAAGAGAAGAGTTGAGTGGATGTCTAAAGAAGTGGTGGGCTGGTTTAGTAGCAAAGGTAGCCGCCGGTATTGACCGTGACGGCTTGTCTGACCAGCAGTTCTTATTGAGATAAACCGCGTACGATACTGACGTGTAGCGTTGACTGGTTGACGGCCCTGGTAAGGGAAAAATTATTAGGTGCGGACACCGGACGTAGCTCTACGTCCGGACTCCACTAGAATAGCGCCACGTAGCGACCCGAAGACCCGGCGACCCGTTTCGCCGAGAAGTTCAAATGATGCACGTGCGGTATTACTGAAGAATTACTCCGGTATTACTCGGTATTACCAAAGAATTACTCGGTATTACATATGAATTACCTAGGTATTACTCGGTATTACCTAGGAATTACTAGGTATTACTGAAGAATTACTCGGTATTACCTAGGTATTACTCGGTATTACCTAGGTATTACTCGGTATTACCTAGGAATTACTCAGTATTACCAAAAATTACTCGGTATTACCAAAAATTACTCAGTATTACTTGGTATTACCGAAAAAATACTCAGTATTACCTAGGAATTAGTCAAAAAAGGGCAGGTTTTTTTAATTTTTCGCGTCCAATCCGGGTCGGGTCGTCGGGCCAAGCGGAAGTTGTCATAACACGTGCTAAATACATGGCGCCGTTCTAGTGGAGTCCGGACCTAGAGCTACATCCGGTGTCCGCACCTAATAATTTTTCCTGGTAAGGAGGTCGGCCAGTTTTGATGAGAGAAAAAATATTAAGGATTTTCAATATAATATATATAATATAAAATTTTTTATATTTAATTATATAATATTTATCATGTACTAAATTTTTTTAGAGTATATGTATATTATTTTAACTTTGTATAAAGATATAACATGCATTGATAAAAATTATAAAAGACGAGAAAAAAATTTACATGAAAATCTAAGAATTAAAAAAACAAACGAAGATATATAGATTGGCACAAAATATAAAAAGAAGAGTAAATTTTTTTCCTTTCAATCATCTCAAATACATTTGTCTATTACATAGTAAGTGAATGAAATGAGGATATGTGGAATCATTAGCGCCCCTTGCCTCTATTTATAGCTAAAAGTAGCACATGAGTTAATCAATGTCACTTTGAGAATTTTGGACTAATGCACTCAATTGAGACAATAGTAAATGTAGGAAAATAAATTTCATTTATTTATTTTTTATCATTTGGATGAAATATTGAATTCTTTTCTTTAAATTCTCGTCTTTTTTGCAAGTCATTTTTCAAAGGAGCAAGAGAATTGAAGAATTAAATGTATGCCCATACATTATGTATAGATAACTCGTAGGTATCAAACCGGTTCACTCCTAATGAGCTTGATCAAAGATGTATTGGTGCAAAATAAGTCTCCACTTGAGGATCGCTCGACAAAGAAAAGTTAGAGATAAGAAGGTACTTGTACTTGCCCTAATGAAATTAGCATTATAGAAGCTTGCCCATGACAAGATCGATCAAGTAGGCACATATTCCAAGCGAGTTTGACCGATGAACTCGCCTTAGCAAGCCTTTATTCGAAGAAGCACTCACCTTAGAAAGACTTAGTTCTTCAGTAGTTCTCCCTTACAAAAGTCATTCACCTTCCACATATATCTTTATCTAAGATATATGAGGCATACACCTACAAAGTCAACAATCATGGCTCCCTCAACTACGTTCATCTCAATTCACAACCACTTGAATGGAATACTTGCTTAGAAGGCTTGTCACTCCCACTCAAAGACTTGTCAATTAGCAAGGGTATTCGCCTTCATGGACTCGCCAAAGATATTCATCCTGGAAAACTCATCCAAGGCATTGACCTTCGAGGACTCGCCCAAAAGTATTTGCCTCAAAGGACTCGCCACCCGCCCAAGCTACTCTCCAGCGAGATTCAGAGGCACATCAGAGTTAGATGACGTGTATATATTTTGACCTTATCCACCTATCTATATTAGTCTATACTTATCAAATAATATATTATTTCCTTAATTTTCTTTGTTTAAATGTAACAATTCCTGTAATTCTCTTAACCATATAAATAAAATCCATATGCATATTTTAGACTTAAATGTCATTTCTATGAATCAGCCAAGAATGGGACTAAAATGAATCGAATGTGGTCCGTCATAGCTCGACCAAGTTCGACCCAGATATAGTGCGCACATATTGTCGGGCCAGCTAGTCACCATTGTGGTTTTCATCGCATATATCCCAAAGTGGTTTGGAGGGAGGCTGTCGAGCCTCTCTGTATCGAAACCAACACAACATCCTCTCAGTAGGGCCTCTCATCCTCCTTAGATGGACTTCGAGATTTACAGGAGCATTTGGTTCTCAAAATCAGTTGACATAGCACAAGCCTCGACGACAAGTGAGCAAAATAACCAGCATGTTTATTCTAAGGGCTCCAGTACATGCTCAAGCCAAACAAGAAATTAAAAATATTAGAAGTCCATTCCAAAACTTAGTGCACAGGAAGAATCTAATTAAAAATGGTCCTTCCTCTTATTTGAGAAGCGGGTTAGAGCAATAGAGACATACCAAGCTGAGATGTTGCACATTATTGTGATTGCAGCAAATGGGCCAAGCACCTTTCTTAGTGGAGCATGTCATGTAGGGTATGTCCGTCCTTCCATACTACACAACATCATGATGGCTTATATCGCAACTCATTCTAGCAAGCTGCACTCTCAGCGGAGTCTGCAAACCGAAGAAAATTCATTAAGGATAAGTTCCCTTGAGATCAAAAAATTTTAGCCCGACCCTCAATGCTCCCCATCATAATGACTGCAAGAACTCTCCTCTGCGCCACTCATTATAGTGTGTGGCAGTAGAGTGTTGACCTATACACTACAGCCAGAGAGAGCAGACAAAAAAAATATAGAGAAAGCTTAAAATAATTACCTGTGTGTGAAGCCCGTACCGAAATCCAGCACAAATCTTGTCGAATCCCGCCGCAGCTACAGTCCTTATCTCTACGATTCAACACTGTTTGCAGTCGTCTCATGCATGCCTACGCTTGCCTTTAAAATAGAGAAGAGACGAGGCTTTCATTGCTGTTTACATACACGAAAGCTTCGACCCACTCGTTGCTTCCGACTCCCAAAGCCGAAATCTCTCGCAACCTGTAGCTTCCACTCCTCCATTCGCTCAAACCTCCTGCTACAAGACCCCTACCTAGACCCTCCCTTGCTGGCCGATTCCGCTCCTACTACGACGTTCCTTTCCTACCGAATCGGAAGTTACGACATTTTGATCGGAAGCGATAGTAGGAGCTCGCCTGTACCCTTTGTGGCACTTCTTCAGTTCTTCGTGGTTGTTCGACTTCGCTCCTGGGACGACTTTCCCTTCCTATTCGATTGGGAGCACAACGGAAGCCGCTCACTGTGAAGTAACTTTCTCCCTTTCGCGTGCCCTTCCGCCCCCTTTGTTGCTGGACGACCTCGGCTCTCCGACGACTTTCCCTTCCTATTTGATCGGAACGAACGACGGGAGCCCGCCATTGTGAAGGTAACTTTCTGCCTTCTGCGAGCTTCTTCGGCCTAATCCCGTAAATCTGTCGAGCAATAGAGAAATTGAGGATTTAACTCAGCAGTGAGATTTTAACATTTCCTTAATTCCTCTTTATAGGATTAAGCTCAAATCTCGCATAATTTTCTAAATACCGACGGGATTCAGCTTAATCTTATTCAAATCCTGCCTTAATCTTGTTATAATTCGACCAAAATTTAATTAATTATAGCTATTATTAATTAGTTATTGTTAATTATGAATAATTATAATTAGTAATTAATTATGATTAATTTTAATTAATTAAATTTAGTTATTTCTTTAATCTTAATTAATAGTTTATTTATAATTATTTATAAGTAATTCTTATAAGTAATTATAATTAATTGCTAATTATGATTAAAATTTTAATTAATTATTCTTAATTATTTTTAATCTTAATTAATTATTATGTATGACTATTCATAATTAATTATCATTAATTATAAATAGTCATAATTAATTTTAATTTATTATATGTTAATTAATTGTTATTAATTATGATTAATTCAAATTAATTATAATCAATCTTCCTTAATTATTAATATTAATTAATTTAAATTAATTATAATTAATTTTCATTAATAATAATTAATTTTAGTTAATTAATATTATTAATTATAAATAATTACCCTTAATTGTAATTGGTTACCAAAAGCATGTGCCCCTTCTCTCACCTCGATCCACGAGCCAATACCGTCGGTCCATATTCAAAGGTATAAATTTCTAAAACTCATATTTCTCATTCTCGTCGTTTGTGGCGGACCGGTGAACCACATATACGCGCTCTCATAGCACGGTGGGAGGAAACCCGGTGCGGCGTCTACGACGAGACGGGTAATCATCTAAAAAAAATGCCATTTTCGGCATTTGTGGCGGACCGGAGAACCACCTATACGCGCTGTCGTAGCACGGTAGGAGGGAGCCCGGTGCGACGCATATGGCGAGATGGGTAAGCTCTATACACGCTCTCGTAGCGCGGTGGGGAGTCGCTCGTGTTCTCGTACAGTTACTCTTGAAGAACCTATACACGCTCGCGTAGTGTAGTAGGATGAAAAGATGTACGGTCTGGTGTCTCCCGACACCTACCATACATACTCACGTAGCGTGGTGGGATGACCCAGTTTCCCGTAGTTTCCCCAAAATGGGAGAGACGTCGGGAGGCTGCCGAATTTTTCAGTGAACAGGGGACTTACTTGGACATGACTTGAGGCTGAATTTGGTTGGAACATCAAATGAACTAAATGAGAACTTGAATTAAAACTTACTACAAACTTGGACTCAACTTTGAACTTGATTCATACATTAAGTGGACATAACTTTGAATTTGAACATTTAAACTCAAGTCAAAACTTGATTTGGACCAAAGGGGACTTGAACAGAACTTAAATTGATTAATAGAAACTTGTGATCAAACTTAAACACTAACTTGAACTTGATTTGGATATTAATTAAGCATAATTTGAACTTCAATTGAATTTGAACAAGGACTTGGACAAGTTAACAGCGGACTTGTGGACTTGATTTGGACTCAAGCAAAGCTTATGAACTTGAACTTGCACATGGAATTCGGATTGAACTCAACCGAGCAACAATGAAGGACTTTATTTGAACTCGAATGGGACAACAATGAACATAATTTGAAATTCAAACAGTAATCAAATGTCAAATAAATGAGCATGAGGCCATAATAAATGTTAAGTGGTAACTTTGATTACTAAAGTCAAAAATATAAATATGTGAACAATGGAGCTCATATTAGATAAACTCCCATGTTGATATATATCCCAATGGTAAATTAAAGCAAGTAAACATTACAAAGCAAGAAAGAACAATGATGATTGGTTGTAACACTTGTGCCAATTGCATAAGTAAACATACAAAGTCCCTTGACGACAATGTGGGTTGCCACCTTATAGACATATATACAAGGAGGGTGAAATGAGTGCAACAATATGCTTGTGAATAATATATGGAAGATGCGACGACATACTTGCAAGTAGGCACATCAAACGATAATGCATACAATGACTCCCTCTACATGCGTAAAAGAACATGAAATAGATACCAAGATCTCCCTCTAATCAATGATAAATAGCTCGTAGACGAATACAGTAGTTATCTACAAATGTTGAAGGTCGACGTACAAAAAAACCTATCGAAATTACTTGCAAGCAACGATGCAGGACATGCAATATATATTAAAGGGTACCATTGCCAATCGAAATGCAAACAATAATCAATAATTTTTAGCAAAGATATGTGATACAGTTGCAAGAAGATGCACAGGGATATCTCAACAAACCCTACAAATGATATGTCAATGATAGAGGCATCCTTATCAATCTGGCAAGAAGACATGGTAGTCATTGCAAATAATGAGGTCTCTTGTCAACACACTCAGTGCAACATGTACCCTCACGGTCAAAATGTATGGAGACAGTTACGATAAATACAAGCTTCTACGAGCTACTGTAAAAGACCCCTATGCATCCAAGCTACCGTCCACAAACAAGATGCAACACGATTACGCCAAATACAGATATCTATCAGCAGTGGTAGAATACCCGTTATGCGCACATGTCATCTACACAAAGGATACAAGGAACCTACAACAAGTGTTAAGATATTTATGCTGCCTGTAATAAGGAGGTGGAAAGTAGATGCACCTGTCCCCCACAAGCAAGGGAAGATGATACGTAGTTAAGTGTAAATGTCTACAGGGTTATGGAAGACTTGTTATATGCACTACATTCCACCTGTAAGCAAACACCGAATTATATGCAACAAATGCAAATACTTACAAGTAAATGTAAGGGGCCCAATGTCTACAAGTGCAATGTAAGGGAACCACAACAAACACGGTTCACCTGTAAGCAGCAATAGCAAGTATACTACAAAGGTGAGGGATTCTTTATGGACATGCAATATGCCATTCCCCAACAAAAATCAAAGACCTTGAACAAGGATGTAAAAGAATTATGATGGATGTAAGCATCTACAACCAATAGCAGGAGATTCCTTAGTGCACTACAACCTACATACAGAAAGTAATAAGTAGTGCACAACAGTCTACCTGTACAAAACAACGGGCAACCCGTAGTGCCACGCCACCGGATCCGCAACATCCTTACAAGCGGACAGAAGGCGTGTACGAGCATCCAAAATAGAATGCTGCATTCAAATAGCGGTCACCCACACAACCAAGCATCAACAAATATTTCAAAATGCCCCTGCACATACACCGTAGTTTGTATACACATAGGTACACAAAAGAAGCAAGTGCAATCATATAACCCATATGAGCCCCGACGAGCGTACGGCGAGCGTATTATTGGTACACACTTGACGTCTAAGGATGCTGCGCGGGTCAATGAATTTAAACCCGATCCTCCTAAGCAGGTAAATAGGAGTAGATAAGGTTCAACAAATAATTATAAAATGCCCCCAAATACCCGCATGGGCCCCGACGAGCGTGTTATTGGTACACACATGGCGTCTAGGGATGTTGCGTGGGTTAATAAGTGAATTCAAGTTCGAGCCCGACCCTTCTATGTGGGTAGGTAGGAGTTGACACGGCTCGAACCATTAAATAAATATGCGGTCGCGAGGTCGACCAGGATATTTATTTTATACGTTCATATAAGGCCTTCAAGGCCTATAATCAAGAAAATTCACTTACAAAGGCATAAAGCCTACAGAACCCGATCATCTATCGACAGCTCAATAGAGTCGACAAGGTTCAATCCACATATGAAAATGACCCCAAACACCCCGATGATGGCCGTGTTGATTGTATATCTCAACCGGAGGGGTTGATTCCAAATACTCTACATCTTCAAAACCATTCAAATATTCCCAAAATGTCCATAACTCCAGAAAATTTCCAAAATCATTAGAATTCAAATATTTAAAATTGAAATAAATTCATTAAACGCTTAAAGAAAAACTCATCCACCCTCCGCAACAGTTTGCCGAGGTGGACAAATTAAAATTTACTTTAGCTCACACAGAGCTAATGCTTAGTCGAAAATATCACTAGGATCCATTCTCAAACAATCTCCTGCCAGTAAGGACGTGGTACGTGTCTTCTAACCGGCAGTTTCGTCGCCAAATGGCACTGCAGGTAAACGATTATGACTCGGTGCCCTCTGAACCGAGTGGTTTTGCCGCCAAATGACACCACGTGATACCGGTTATGACCAGAGCCAATACGTTCCTTATTGACATCAAATCCTTGAGATATGAATCAATAGGATATAATCGATAGGGCACAAAGCCCTCTGTTAGCTAAGGTGGATTCAAATTTATCCCCTTAGATAAACATCCATCCCAAGTCTACAAGGTACCCTTGGACGAAGCAACCCATGGCTGCCGATAAGGATCCTTCTGTCAGGTTGGGTCGACTACCTCCTCTGACTAAGTAAACCAGGGACCACGATTGCCCGGGACGACGGAACCATGGGATCTTGATCGGGTCTATCATCCATTCCCCCACCATCCGCTTTAAGTGCAAGATGGTGCAATTTCCAATTTTAAATATTAAATCTCCAGATCTTCCAATCTTCCAAATCCCCAAATTCTCCAAATTTCAAACGCCTATGCTGCTACTATATGCCAGACTCACATATCTTTATGTATCTGATTGACGACCAGCCTTAATCGAAAGTTCTCTCCCGCGGGAGGGGTAATTAACTATAGGGGCTTGCGCCTATAGGAAACCAGAACTCATATCATAAAGTCCTCACAAATGAGAGCGAAATCTCTGGGTAGTGTCTTATCTACAAACTCATCTGCCTTCCAAAATTTACCCCGGAACTTAATTTCGTTAAAACTCCCCCGAAGAAAAGCAAAGCGGGTGGAGGCCGGGGCCGAATTTTTTTAGCCCACGTAGAGCAAGCATGTCCCTATGGGTGTTTCCCATATTAGTTGTCCTGGACTTACAAACACCTATATAAGGAAAGACAAAGCAACAATGGAACTCATATTACATGTAGTAGAAACTACTTCACCTATTATGAACTCCCCATTTAATGCTTTTGAGCAGTTAGATGGAATCCATCTCACCGTGGAATAACACCTAAGAGTCCCACTGGATCATAGTCGAAGAGAGTTTGATCCAAACAAAAAGTTTGTTAACATGATTCAATAAAAGTCTCATGAACCAAGATTGAAGAGGGTTTGACCCAACCCATGGTTCTATAAAGACGCTTTATTCAAAGTTCTTGAGTAACTCTAGCCATATGGGATTATGGGGTATATGACACAAGGCACAACTTAAGGCCTTCAAGCAGTTGTGGATATAAAGGGCACAAATCTGACCCAAACCACAGTTAAGGCTTGAACTCAAAATTGACATATCAAGTTTAGTCCAAGTCAAGATGCTTGGCTCGAAAGGCATTTGCTTTGAGTTGAACTCATAAGAGAAACTCATTCATGATGAAAAAAGCTCCTGCCGCGGAAATGCAATATTGCTGTTAGACCCTGATTTGCAAGAATCTTCAATACAGAAAAGCCTCAAGTGAAGACACGTCTCCCTCAAGCGTGAGTTGATTGCAGCCTGATGCAAAAGATAATATAGTTCTCACAGTTTTGGACACAAAAAAATGGTAGTCCTTGAGCCTTGCTGGATGGTTAGCTTGATTTAAGATAATTGACAAGAAATACTTAAGCTTAACCATGTGATGATGACAGGGCGTAAGCTAGCAAAAATGATGATTTGGACATGAAATATGACCAAAATACAAGATGCAATGATCAATTGATGGCCCCAATGAAGCCCAATCAATGTTGGATTTCGTGGTAATCAAAACGAGAACTTATCCAATGCAAAGATATTTAAGAAAGAATAATCACCTACACATAAGTTTAGCTTGAAAAATAGCAAATATAGCAAGCCCTTACGCTTCATTTGGTGACATAGTATTGTTACTGTGATATGATGAAAAGATTGCTTTGAAACCATGTTTCCTGAAGCGTGATTTTATGGAGGAGGTGCATCTACACTATTAAGCATTTGGTTACACATCCAGCAAAAATCAAATTGCGTCTTTAAAGAATCGTGGGTTGGGTCAAACCTTCAATCTTTTCGTTCAATGGAATTTTTATTGAATCATGTTAATGAAATCCTGATATGGATCAAACCCTCTTCAACTATGATCCAATGGGCTCTTAGGCAAAGTAGTTTTCAAAACATTGGTTCATAATGGGCAAAGTAGTTTTCATTAAAAAAAAAAGAAGCATTAGGAAAAAAAATTTATCTAGGTTGCACTTTAAGAGTTTTTGTAGAAGAGTAAAAAAAATAGAAAATGTGTTGAAAACCAGTTTGAATTATTGATTTTTTTCTATACAATAGACCAAGGTATGCATAGCATCCTACAAGAGTTTAAAGTGAAAATAAATCAAAGCTAATTAAGAAAGGAGAAAAAATGCTCTAAAAGGGGTTGACAGCTAGTGCGAGCACACATATTGCAATCTTAGGGTCATGAGGAGATCAATCGTATTGATAGAACCATTAATCTGAGTGCTAAAGGATGCCTAAAAGATTGGTTGACATGTGGGACCCACCTAGGATAGGCTATGTGTGGTTTTGAGTGAGCCAATGCGTGCAAAGGGTGTAAGCCTTTTACACCCATGAATACTTGTGCAGGTACCCATTCGAAGGTGTCCTACAGGTTATGTTCGGGTCGAGCAATAGGAGAATATCCTCCACTCTCGGAACAACACGTTTGACGAACTCGCTCAGGAGCTAAAAGTAGCTTAATACTGGAGCACGCTGGATCGGGCCCGATTACATCCTCCAGGTAGTTGTCTCCCCCTGGGGGCATACGGCCTCAGAAATTCCTCTCTCAATTAGACAAATCTTTATCCATCTAAACCAGAGCCAAGACTTTCATGCTCGATACAAAAAGGAGCTACCGATATGCATCATCCCTATCAAAGACTTTCCTGTTATATACACCTGAAGATCACACTCAGACACTACTTGCCCTTCTACTTCAACAGGGTGATCCAGATCACTTAGTCATCTCTCATTGACAGTAGTTGGATAATACTCACCCTCTTCCATCTCGACAAGGCAGCTATTGATTATTACCCGGCTCTATCTGACTCGCCCTCTTCAGTCACCGACCAGCTTGGCACCAGATGAGTTATTACCATGGATCGATGGGACTGTTGTAATAACTCGTATTTTGATCGAAATTTTTAGACACCGGTGAAAATCCTTAAAAATTAGCATATGTCGGTGTAAGTGAGAATTTCGGGACCGTCAGGTGTCTGTTTTACAAACCGATTTCATCAATATTTTCTAAATAAAATGATTTATTTTATGAATTTTTTTCTATAATTTTTCAAGTCCCAAATAGATTTATATAATTTTCTATTGAAAAAATTGATTAAATTATATTATTATATTAAATTATTAAATTATATTATAGTAAAATATCTTAAATCATTATAATAACTTTATTAAACCCCTTTTCTCCTCTTTATTTCAGCAACAGAGAAATAAAATGAGAATTTGAGAGAAAAGTGAGTAGAGAGAAAAGAAAATTTGGGATTTGGAGGCTGCGGAGTGATTTTCATCAGTCGAGCCAGTTGAGAAATGTGCTCGTCTCGCTGTAAGGAACCTTTACCCTTATTTCTAATTTCAAAGATTTTCTGTTTTTCATATTTTTTTTGATCAAATTTGTATTTTCGTTACCAAAAAACGTGAATAACTTTATATTGACAAAACTTTCACCGTGTAACTTTTTTTATGTTATAGAGATCAAGATTATGAATATTTTGAGTATTTATTTAAAATTTTTCGCAGAGTGATTTTGAAAATACAGCAATTTTTGTCTACTCAAAAATGTATTTTGATGTCTAAAAATAGTGATTTAGTTCAACAAAAATTTCAGAATGTTATTTTATGCAATATTTGATAATTTGATCAAATTCTGAAAAAGTGAATTTTTACTCAGTATGATTTTTGTTGTCTATCATTAGTACATTTTGACATTTTTTAAATTATGCTCAATTATGCTTGATTTGCTGCAATATATTATAAATGAATGTGGATATGTACTTGAGTAATAGCTGGTCGTTATTACTGTTATAACATTATGATAATAATGCGCGTGTCGTGTAAAAAATAAGTAAAGACTGGTTGACCTGTTGGTTGGAGACTGATTGACTTGTATAAGATGGTGGGCCGACGGGCTTTTCTTTAAATGAAGTGGTTTGGTATTATCCTCTACTAATTCACGTGATACACTAGTTAGGAGTTATAAGAAGATTATTACTATGCCGACGGACAAAGACTGACGACCCTATTTACTGAGCCAACGATTTACTAATACTGATACTAACACTAAAAAATATCGTGATAGCCAGGACTTCTTACTTGTTTAGTGTGACTATTGAAATGCATGTTTTCACGCATTATTCTTATTATTGTACGGATTTATTAGTATTGCATGGATTTACTATTATTGTATTATTCTATTGCTTCTGCCACTAGATTGTTATTATTACCGATCTGGATACTGATAATATTTGATAATATTGATTCAATGTACTTATACTAAGTATGTAATATACTGAGCACATGATATAAGAGGCTTAGATAGCATGTGTACATTCTTATATGATTACTACTTTGATTTGATTTTGACAGTCTTTACCGATGTTTTGATTTGATGTTTTATTCGATTATAATGATTGATTCATAGATTTGACACTCGTACTGGATTACTACTTTACTAGCTATTGTACAATAATATTTTACTGTTTACAGATTCTACTGCTACTATTTTTGAGTTTTACTATTTTTGCACTTATTCAATGATCATATGATTGCTACTACTATGATTTGATCTTTAACATGTATATTGCTCTTTTACCGTGCTTAAAATTTCAGTTATAGCTTTTAGTGACCTGCTGGGCTTTTAGCTCATTATATGTGGTTAAGTGATTTTAGATTAGGGCAGGGTAACAAGAGTGTGAGTTTGGTCAAGATTCTTCAGGTTCTGTTTCTTTTTTTTTACTTAGGACAGTAGTTATGATATGATTGTATAGATCCTGAGTAGTGTATATAATTTTTGAAAATGAATACAGATGTGTATAGTAATGTTTTGAATTATAGAATCTATCTTTGTTATTATTACTGATAGATGATATTAGATAGCTCTATTTGTTGTTTATTAAAAGATTAAAAGAATAATTCTTCCAATTTAGATTTCGGGGGATCAAAACTGTAACAGCCGTCGTTCAGAAGAAAGGTAATTTGTTATTTAAAATCTAATTTTTAAGCTTAATCAATAATTATAAGTGTTCTTAAGTCAATTGGGGCTTAAAGCGTCTGAAGATTTGGGTTGAGGAAGCGAAAATATAAAATTTGAATTTTCTCTTGCAAGCATTACGGCGCTAGATTCGAGCGCTCCGGCGCTCCACACTCGGGAAAATGCTATTTTTGAGGGCTTGGAGGTGTGTTTTGGGTAGGCAGCATAAGTAAGGAAGTGTAAATGACCCCTAGGATAGTTGGGGAGAGTTTGCAAGAGTTTGGAGAATTTGGCTAGTGGCGCTGCGGCGTTGTAAATGTGAGCACTGCGGCGTTTCGACGAATTAGTGATTTTTAAAATAATAAATATCCAAAGTCATTAGCCTAAACCCTCACCTGTTTAGCTTGCTGGAGAAGGAAGAGAGGAAGAGGAAAAGAAGAAGGGAAAGCTAAGTTTTTGAGGTCCATAATTCGGTTTTGGTTTGTCAGCTTAGTTAAGAAAATTATCGAGCTCGAGGTAGGTGACCCGTACCCCATTTTCGTTTTCAATTGGTATATTGAAAGTTATGCTTTTAAAAGTGTTTTTCTCGAGTTTTACAAAGGTTTTATCTTGTAACGTTTTATATGTTGCTTTATTCTCCGTTCTGAAAGTTTTAATCATAAGAATGCAAAATTTCACTAGGTAGTTTCTTCTGTATCGATTTTTTATGATTTTGGGAAATTGAAGCATTTCTGATTGACAATACAGTTAAGAAAGTATGTTATTTTACTGTTATATATAAGCCATGTTAATCTAATAAAGTTTTGAACAATCTGTATTGACAACTGAAAAACTGAAGGTATTCCCCTACAAGAAATATCATTATATAATTTCTTGTAGAAATTGCATTTTAATTCATAATTGTATTCTGCATGCACCTCATGTATGGAGTTCTGAATTGGAAAGGAAAATTGGACCAAAAAATGAAAGTATTTTGTATTGGCAATATTTTGTATTAGAAGTTTTCTGTATTGAAAATTATTCTGTATTGGTTTCTTTCTACTTTGCACCTATCCTAAACAGGTGAGTGGTGATTCTGCTCTACACCTGGCTAACTAGGTGGGAGATGGAAGATTGAGAGTTATAAGGGGCATTCTGCATTTACAACTGAATGTTTAGTTAACTAATATTTTATGATCACTCTGTCTGAAACCTCTTGATATTTAACATTATTGTTTCCAGTCTTATTATAATTATGAATTGAAGGCGATGATGGGAACTGGGTTTAGCCTATTGAGTTTTAGAATCACCCCGTTGTTAATACTATTTCAAGCAAAGGTAAAGAATCTGTTGAGTAGATCTAGTTGATAGGAAGCAGGGTTGCCAAACTGTCAGGTATTTATGTTTTGGAGCTCCAGGATAGTTTGTTTTGTTGATCGTATTTCAAAACTGGATTCTTGTATATGACTATTTTGGGGAATGAATTTATATTTTGTGCACTCTGGATGATTGTTTTATACTCTTAATACTTAGTTGCTTTGATGTAGATGTATATGTGAGATAATTAGCTTAGTACGTTTCAGAAATTAGGATTAAATTTCTCTCTAGATTTTGGGGCGTCGTAGGGACACCTATGTACCAAGACATAACTCCTACATCCCCTCGAACCCTATAAAAGGGGGAGGAAAAATGGGGGGTGGGGGCAGAGGAGAGATCCTTTTCTTGTTCTAAAAACTTCTTGAACTCTTCTTTCTCCATAGAAGAGAATATGTCAAGAAAAGGGTGAAGAGTGAAAAGAAATTAAAAGATCTGTAATCCTCAAAGCATTGTATCACTTCTCTTATATAGCTCATTCTCCATAGTGTAGAGCTCCTACTTTCACCATTTTTGTATTTCTAGTTTGAATAATAAAGATTTTGTCTAAATTCATCTCTCCCCTCTCTCTTTTTTTTATATTCGGAACTCATTACATTCTCCCCATAGGCTCTCAGCCTACATGTAGCATAAAGTACGGTCCGACATATGATCTTCAACGATCTTAAATAATTGTTTTGGCAATGTTGAAGTGTGAGCCGTTTGCTCTACGAATTAAAGATGCCACTATCAGATAAATGGACTAGCTAAACTAAATGTGTTTCTCAAAAGGGAAGTTAAATAATGATATTATAAGTAAAGAATTTTCCTTCTCTGTGTGCTGTAATGCATGCATTTACAAAAAAGAAAGCAATGCTAAGTTATTAAACAGCGCATCAGTAAACGACATGCAACATATATTGAATTAGCAGGATTAAATAAAAATAAATATAATAATTTTTAAAACATTATTTCACCAAAAATGAATTACAGTCAAATTCATCAATACAATCAATGAATTGAGTGCCAAACTTAGAGGCTCATTCTATTTAGCAATATACATACAAATTTAACAAATGTACTATGCATTGGAGCTAAAAGAAAACCTCATGATACATGAAACTCCCCAGGCTTACGAACATAAATTCGATAAAAATTAATTACAGTCAGGAGGTTTCATTTAAGATCCAAAAATATTAAATCCACAAAGAATTCCAAGTTACCGTAGATTCAGGTGGTGAGCATACGATACCATGATAAGGTCACAAAACTCAGAAAGCAAGCATCACAAAACCTCAGAACCTTGGTGAGGAGTTCCATCCATATTCCGAATATATTGGTTGTATCCAGGAGGAGAGAAAAGTTGGCCTGAGCTGCTGCTGCTCATTGATTTCTCGATATCCTCCTTGTTTGCTATGATAGATATAGGGCGGTCAGGGATCGGCGGCACAGTCAAATCACTATCTAAAATCTTCACAACCTGATCCATAGTCGGCCTAGCGTGAAGCTGTGGATGTGAACACAGCACTGCAACAAGCACATACCTCTCCAATACCTCATTAGGCCCCAATTCCTCCATACCTTCCTCAATTACATCCAATGTTTTCCCTTCTCTAACCAGGGACCAAGCCCAGTCAGTCACAAGCCAATTCTGTCCATCTTCACTTGTCCTAAAGGCCTTCTTTCCACTCAAAAGCTCAAGTATTACAACTCCATAGCTAAAAACATCACTCTTCTCAGTTAACTGCCCAAAAAGAGCATACTCAGGAGCAACATACCCCAAAGTTCCAGCAACTCTAGTGCTCACATGAGACGTGCCTTCAGGTGCAAACTTAGCAAGGCCAAAATCAGCTACCTTGGCCTCAAATCTCTCATCAACTAAAATATTACTAGCCTTTATGTCTCTATGAATAATCGTCGGCCGTGCACCACAATGCAAATAAGCCAGCCCCCTCGCCGTCCCCACTGCAATCTTCTGCCTCACCGGCCAGCTCAATCTCTTCACTCCATAACCAAAAAGATGATCATGAAGGCTCCCATTTGCAATCAAATCACAGACAATAATCCTCTGATGGCCCTCCATAGACGTAGTCGCGGTGCAGTACCCTCTAAGACCCACCAGGTTCACATGACGAACGCTCGCAATCACCTCCAACTCATGCACAAAGCTCGCATCCCCAGCGGCAGAGCAATTCTTGAAACGCTTGACAGCAACCTCACTCCCATCCTTGAGAACACCTTTGTATACATTCCCATATCCTCCCCTCCCAATTATATTCTCTCTAGAGAAATTTCCAGTCGCCGTGCGAATCTCCTCGAAGCTAAACTTGATCAGAGTTGTACTGCTTCCGATCAGTGGATCAGATGTCGCAGGCGTTCGGCTCCACCTTTTCCTCCACCGGCGCCGTCGCCGGCGGATTAAATACCAGGCGACAAACGCTACGATGGCAATTAGGGCAGCCGCAGCTGCTGCAATTCCGGCAGGAAGAGCAGAGCCTCCGCCAGAAGAGGAGGTTGATGATGAAATCTGAAGAAGAAAGAGACAATAAGCAGTGGAGGAATCACCTGGACCGAAGCGATTGGCTGCGGCCGCCGCATAGATGAAAAGGTAATCGGAGCAATCAGTGGCATTGGAGACATCCGGTCCAACTAGGTAAGAGGCTTTGACACGGTTAATTGTGGTGGTGCAGGAAGTGCAAGAGGAGGAAGACGAGAGCGGCCTGTCGCAGGAGGAGTTGAGATCGGCGAGGGCATGGGAAGGGAGGGATGCAGTGAAGGCGGCGCGGGAGGTGTGGTTCATGCAGGGGAGAGAGATGGAGGGGACGGATAAGTTGCAGGAGGAAGGGAGGGAAATGGAGAAGGGGGAAAGAAGGGAGGAGAGATCAGACCAGCAAGAGGAGGCGGAGGAAGAAGGGGGGACGAAGAGATTGGAGGTGAGAAGGTATTGGGATTCGACGAGGTGGAGGATTTGGAGAGAGAAGCCGCAGAGGTCGGAGGGTGGGGAGGAGGCGGCGGCGGATACGTAGGGTTTGGCGATGGAGAAGTCGAGGGGGCAGCGGGTAGAGGTGGAGTTTTGGGAGAGGACGGATGGCGGGACGAAGATGATGAGGGGGAGGAAGACGAGGATGGGGGAGACGTGATTGGTTGGCTTCATCTCCGAGATGATGGGTAGGAGATGATGGCGTAGTTGCTGCTTACAGAAGAGAGAGAGAGAGAGAGCGCGCGCTTCGAAGTTTCGTTGATAGAAAGATACCGGAGAGAAGAAAGGCTGCGCTGTATTGGAGCTTGAGGCTGCCGCCGGTACTGTTGAGTATGGAGGTAAGATTGGATCGGCTCGAATTAGATTCCATAAATCGCTCATTAGCCCGTGGAGATATTATTATGCGCAGAGTCCGCATCATAGAATTATCCCAGATTTATAAGTGTGTGCAATTAAAGCTCAGTTGTTATGCACCACTATATTTCTATTAAGCACATTCATAAAAATTAGATGCAGCTCCGATTCGAACTCCGCTCATATGAAATTATTAAAAATATTTAAAAATTATATCTTAAATTTTTACATTGAGTGATTATTTTTTTTAAATTTTTTTATTTTTTTGCTATAATAATTATGAATCATAATCATTTTCGCTCTTTCATAATAAATGAAAGAACTAAAACTTGTCGAATAAAGCTCTAGCTCGAACTTAATTAATTAATTTGCTCAAGCTCAAGCCTAAGATGACTCGAACTCGGCTCGACTCATTTGCACCCATCGAGTTGAGTCATAAAAATTTTTTGGTAGGATTGCTATTAACTTTCATTAATTTATTTGGCTATTTAAATATAAAAATTTATATAATTATAATATTGTATTTTATTAATATAATCATGTATACACTAAATGCATGTGAACAAAATTTAAAATTATAAAATAATATTATAAAAACTTAAACTCAAATTACTTATTCTATTTTTTCTATAAGGATATTAAATTAATCATAATAAAGTTAAAAATAGTGAAAATTGGAAAAATTGTCTTAAAAGTGTAAAACTATAGTTGATAAATATTTTTGGATAATTTTAATGTTTTAAAAGCACAGACATATAAATATTCAAATTATCATGCAATTGCTCCAAGCATAGAGTTAGAATAAAAAAACTCAAAAATTAATTGAAAATGATCAATTTATTACTTAAGAATATAGATAATGAGTAATTGAATTAAAAAATAATTAAAATATAAATAAAAAAATATATCAATGAAAAAATCCATAAGTTAAAGATATCAATGAAAAAAGAATACTCGAAATTGAAATTTAACACGAGTTTGAAAAATATTGGGATGAAATTTAAAAATTTTACAGCAAAAAATTAGAATCTGTTTGCGACAACTTTTTTACTGCGTTGTTTTTTAAACTACAACCATAATTTTTGTTTATCTATGATTTCTCGTTGCTTTTAAAAAATTTTATGTGAGAAGCTGATTTAATAACAGCTTTCAAAAAAGCTATTTCACTCACAATAACTTTATAACATTTTTTATAAAAATTTGCAGTCATCTAAAATAAATCCTTAAGCAAACATAATCCAATAAAAAATAAAATATTTGGATGAATTTTTTGTGAAGTTAAAAGCACCTATTCAAAAATAGTTTTGTTATATGTGTGCAATTATTTTAAAATATCAAAAATAAATTTTGACATAAATTTAATATGTAATTTGATATTTTTAATTATAAAAGAAAACATAAGTTTAATAATACTTTTATAAATTAATTTTGAATATATTTACAAACATGGTGATTAATTTTTTATTTAAATCAATAAAATTTACTTGAATCAAGTCTATTTTAGACCCAAAATTGATTGCTATAATAATTACTTTTTTATTATTTAAAAAATCATTAATAAGTTTTGACAAAAAATTATTAAGCATTTTGATATTTTAAAATACATGAAAAATAAAATAATGAAGAGGTGGGGAATCTATAACATTTGGTAGGAAAGAGAGTGTATTAATTAGACAAAATAATCACTATAAAGGTTAATATAATCTCAATAACCTAGAGAATATATAAATTATAAACAAAAAAGTTGATGCAATAACATGTAAATATTACATGCCTTATATATCATTTGGGTCAACCTAAGTCCAAAATTTTTAAGTTAAGTCTATGTTAAATTGTCGAGTAGAGTCATTAAAAGTTAAATAATTTTTTAAGAGAAAAAAATCAAGATGGACTCTTGACTCTCTATGAAAGGCCAAAGTAGTCCTCAAATATATTAAAATATCATTTTAGTTCCTCAACTCCTTAAAGAGTAATCAAAATAACCCCACCATGAGACTTTTTAGATTCCTTTTTAAAGATTTGAGGGATCAAAATGATCATTTAATATAGTTGGAGATCATTTTGATCATTTTCTCAAACTTTTAATATTGAAACTTCCACCAAATTATCTTCAAATCAAATATCTTTCAAATTGACCTAACAAAAATCACCACGTGTTATAAGTAATAAAGCAAAAAAAGATCTAGAAATATCTAGAAATTGTGAAAAGCCAACTAAACTTAATATTCATCCTCAATTAAACCCAAGATAGTGCTCATTTCATATTTCCAATCAACTTTGTTAAGAAATATGAAAAGTTATATCAATAATTGCTACAAATTGATAAGTGAAAGTTCACACAACTATAAAACTCCATCATAAGCTCTAACTTTTCATGAAGTATGAGAATTCTTGCCAAAGAATAATAAAAGTAAACATGAATAGACTAACATGATTGAGCATACCCTCCTTAGTAGGAAGTCTTAGAACATCCATTGTGTGGCCACTTTCAATCACCATATTAATTAAGCTGTAAAATGTATTTATTATATGAAATCTAAAGAGCATGTTTATGGTAGAAGCAATAGAGAAGCAGGGGATGATAATGGTGAAGGGAAAATAGACATGATACCAATGTAAACATATGAATCAATCTTCACATATATTACTTACCTGATAACCAATATGATTTTTTTTTTGTTAATATCCACAGAGGAGCCTACGCGTTAAATTAAAAGGAGAATTACATGTTCTTAAAGAACCATAAGCTCAGCTAAAAGTACAGCTTTTGAAATAAAACCTAAGAGCTGCTGGTTCTATCTATTACAATTAAGCAAGAAATAAAAACAAACAGATCAAAACCAGCCCAAAGGAATGAGCTAATCAAAGGGGCAGCAACCTGCATCCAACAAAATAAAAAAGGGATAGCCACAACAACTAGGAAAAGTCACCTGCAAAAAACATAGGACAGAAACAGACAAAGGCATAAAATTGGCCACAGCTACAGAAACAACAGAAACCTCATAACCCAGGAGTCACCGCATAACCCAATTACTAAAGAACCCACATATAGGAAAGATAACACAGCGACCCAAGCCAAACCACCAAACAGAAAAAAGCAAAGGCACTTGACCAACCAGGCCAAAGGCCTCCAACCGACATCCCACATGCAACAAAAGAAAAGCCATCCAAGACACCCACACTCAGCACAAGAAGAAAGCAAAGAGAAACTACCAAATTACTTCTTTTTTCAATTTCCACCTCCGACGTTTTCCACCATAATGAGAAAAAGCTTTTTGAACAATTCAACTCACATTTAAACTATACAACTCTTGAAAGGCATCATCCGAACCATCCAAATCATCCCCACCATCCCCACAAGGCGAGGAGAAATGCCCATCCAGTCAATCAAATTGATCCTCACAAGTTTGTATGAATTTGGAAGCTAATTGAGTTTTCAAATCATCAGAACAGATAAGCGTAATCAGAACATCAACAAAAGGCTCTTCCCATTTGGCCTACTACAAGCAACCGAGTTAACAATGGGGCCATTTAAACCAGGCTCAGCCACCTTATCAAGAACAACATCACTCTCAATTAGCACATCAGAAACCAAAACATCTGAATGCCTCAAAGCATCACAATCCTCAGGTTCCAAAGAACTAGAAGAACCACCAGAATTCGTAATGGGGGACGCGATGGGGGTATCAATAAAGTTAGTCATACAAGCATCATGTGTCAAAACCACAGAAATACCCTCATTATTAACACACAAATTGGCCACATGAAAAATGGGATTCGACGGAGAAACTCCCACCACAACAGGATCAACCTGAACCACCGAGACAACAACAACAGGGACATTAGCTAAAATATCACCAGCATCAACAACATCAGAAAAGCCACCAGAATTCACCCCACTGAAACATCTTACTGCCAAACATCAATCCCAACCACAAACACCTCATAATCAGTTACAACATCAAATACACCATAATTACCCCTATTAATTATCACTTCATTAATAGATGAAAGAGGACATAAAGAAGGGATAAGATTATTCAGTTTATCAATGGCATCAACAACATTTCCATCTAAAACTATCATTTCCAAAACAACAATAACAATCTTAGTAGCATTCCCATCAGACATACAATAAGAGTCTACTAGTAATGTGTGTCATGACATTTCGAAATTCACAAGTTCTATAACTAATTATTTTTTAAGCTTAGAGAGGGTGATGATGACTTGGGGCCGAAATGAACAGAATGATGATTATTAATACAGGTAGTTTAAAATATTACCAATAATAAAAAGTTGTCAAATGTTAAAGCAAGCTGCTTGATTTTACTCAAGAAAACTATTTTATCTTTTGAAAAAGAATTTTTATAGGGTATGGGTGGAATGAGTGTAGACTTTATCTCAAGTGATTTTTTAAAAATTTTTATCAAGTGCATAGATAATAAGGACCAATATAACCCTTGGGTTATTAATTTTGATGTAATAAAGGGTAGCATTCAATTCACCTGTACAAAATTTGAGATGATGGGTTTGCTGTGTTCTCACTATATGAGAGTTTTAAGGCAGCTAAATATTGTGAAAATCTCTGAGAAGTATCTAATGCTGCGATGGTTAGCAAAAGCTCATATATTCAGGTCACATGAGCATAGGTAGATGAAAGAATAATTCTAAAGTTGGTAGTGGATTCAAATTTAAAAATTATCTCAGCATATTTGCATATCAAATTAACACACAAGTGCAGGGGAATGAGGAGGCTGAGTAGTACATGTTGGCTGTAATGAAGGACATGGCTAAAAATATCGATTTGATTCTTGATGATAAGAAAAAAAACTATAAGTTTATAGAAAATAGACAAGGTGGCATTACAAAATTGAAAGATCCACTAAAGTGTAGGCCTAAAGGCATCTTAATGCAAGGCTGAAGGGTTACTAGGAAAAGAAGAAGAAGATTAAGAGTATGATTTAACTTACCAACTAATTACTTTTCATTATATATTATGAGAATGTATACTTTGTTAAGATTAATTTTTCAATGAAGAAAACTAACGTGAAGGCAAATTTTCAAACATGCCCGAATGCTTCAATGAGGAATTCATAATTGGGGCAACAATCAGTCAGCCGGGGCCTGAGTAGATGAGGATAATGATCGATATCATTATTTTGGAGTTATAATTGAATTAATTTTTAATTGTAATGATTGTTTATTAAATTAAAAATAATATTGTATTCAATATTTATATTAAATTCATTATAATAAAATGAGTTTCTTTAGTTTAGATCATGTTACTAAACATATTTTTACTATGTATTAAATGTGTAAGGAATAATTTCTTGATAATGTCAATATAATGTATGTATTTGCTCTGCTTTTATTGTGCATTTATTGCAGTTTTACTGTGCTTTTACTATGTATTCAATATGCTTTTACACGCTTTCACTATGTGTTTACTCCGTATTCACTACTTATTTGTTATGTAATCAATGGTATTGAATCTATATCGTCTTCTTCAATTTTCAAAACTAGGTTACATAGTTTTCAAAATTTTGAATGATTTTTGTTCATTTTTTACTCTTTTTTATTGTGATTTTATTGCGTTCGCTGCACTTTTAGTGTGCATTTACTACGCTTCGCTGTGCTATTACTGTGATTTTGCTAAGCTTTTACTGCGCTTCTATTGTGTTCTATATCGCATATCACTACACTTTTAATGTTATTCAACATGTGTGAACTTAATGAATAATATAAATATAAAAGGAATGCAATATTATTTTATTAAAAATTTATTAATATAAGAATCAATATGAATTCAAAACATACATTTATTTATAAGATTTATTATTTTATAGGAAAATTAATCAAAGAATATAATATAATATAAATAAATGATAATATAAAGTATAAACAAAAAAGTTTATTTCTTCGATGAAAGAAACATAGTATATGCAAATTTGGCCCTAAATTTTGGCATTTCTTTTTACCAATATTTATATTCTATCCAGTTCACTTTCCTTTGATGAATAACTTTTTCTATATATTTACAGACAAATATTCTGCAATCAATATTGTTCGTCTGACATGAAATTCCACGGACATCCTGAACATTCTATTTTATTATATTGATTTTGAAATATCCTTTTGTGTCCTCATATAGGCTTTTTATCTGAAGAAAATAAAGAACACATATTAGTTGACTAACTATATCGAAAAAAGAATTAACACACTATGCCATGCTGCTCTAACTTACGACTGCATGAGGAATTTGCTTGTGTTACTGATTGGGTAAGGAATCATAAGATTTTCAATTTTTCTCTTTTAGTCTGCCTATAAAAAGGGTCTATTGTTGATTATGAATGATGGGTTGAAGTAGAAGATTGCATGCCTTCATCGAAACCTGATTGATATGTTGAACATATATCTGGCAAGGCTATTTGTATTTCTTATATGTCTGCATGAAGTCAACAAGGAAATGGCTAATTTTTGAGCAAACAATATTATATATAAATTATTTATTACGTGGATACTAACCAAGTGCATTGGCGAGATGTATAAGAAGAGTTGGAACAGGCTAGGAATAATCTTATTCTTTTCATATAATAATAAAAAAAATGCATCAACATGATTATTATCCAAGTATTTTTCTATTATAAGGTCATTAACATCACTTCTCAATATCATTATGTTACCAAAAGATAAAATAATGTCAGTTCTGCAAATAAAAAAATACAGCAAAAGCACAGCAAAACATAGTAAAAGTATAGTAAAAACACAATAAAAGTGCAATAAATCATGGTGAATATACAGTAAAAGTGCAATGAATATGTAATAGAAGCACAATAAAAGCACAGTGAAAGTGAGTGAAAGCACAGCAAACGCAAAAGTGTTGTAACATTAACCAAAGAATTTAGACTAACTGAAACTTACTTGTCAGCATACTTTTTAAAGCAATCATTCATAAATAATTGCTTATCTTTATTTAAAAAATTCCTGCCAGCGAATTCCATTATTTTATTTACAGGTATAACAACAATTTTAAAAGAATCAACAAAAATTATAGCAGCTGGGGGAGCTGCCGGGCTTTCTTAGTAGTTGGGGTCCCTGTGCTCTTCTCATCTCTTTTTCTTTTTCTTTGTTGTATATATGGGGGGGGGGGGCGTAATGACTACACAGTAAAAAAGAGGCAAAATGAGCAAAAATAACTCAAAAATTGAAAAATATGCAACCTAGTTTAAAAAATTGAAGAAGTCGATACATATTCATTAACATGAAAGCATAGTAAAAGTACAACGAAAGCATAGTTAAAATGAGAGAAAAATGAACGAAAACAACTCAAAAATTTTAAAACTATGCAACTTAGTATTGAAAATTGAAGAAGTCGATACGGGGTTGATACTAATGAATACGTAACAAAAGTGCATCAAAAGTGAAGCAAGGTCTTATTATTGGATGATGAATTTTTGCACTATCTAAAATGCCGAAGGATTACACTTATTTGTAATGAAACATCTGAAATGTCGAATGCGAGAGAAAGTGAGCTATAAAAGTTGAGGATGAAAAGTAAATGGGAAGATCAAATGAGATGGCTTTGAGTCTTTTAAACTCTTACAAATTCAAATTTTTATCTCTAAATCAGATCGAGCCGATCAAGCTGATAAGGCATAAATAAAAAATAAATTACATATGGTATGACCTTGCATCACCTCAATCTCAAATCCTCCACTCAAGAAATAATTCTGTACGGAGTCTAGATGTAGCTATGTGTTCGGACTCCAATAAAATCATGACATTTAGATTATACATGTGGATATTCCATTTTATTTTGCATTTAGTTTTTATCTTGCTAGCCTGACTGACTTGGCCTAAAAATTTCTTGTTCAAATTTAGGGTTTAGGTTTGTGCTCCTTTTCAAATGAAAATACCCATAAAAGTTTTGTAATATTTAGGATTTTAGTTTAATAAACTTTTGATATATGCTGAGAAAGAAGAAATGAGGAAAAGCCAATAAAGATGAAGATTGATTTGGAGGAGGACATTCATTCTTAGAGTAGATGATATGCCTACTGGATGTGGAGTTTGAAATGCGGTATGCAAATACCCAGGAAAAGGAGTAGTTAAAGTTGAAAGAACTTCAAGCTTAAGGAATGATAGTTTTTTTCTGTACACGTAGGGAATACGTCAGGGGGTCCGAGGGGGCAGTGCCCCCTCATAGGGGTCCAAGGCACCCCCTGGCGGGGTTAAGGGGTAGTACCACTATAGGGGTTTCCAAGGGTAGTGTATGATGCCCCAAAATCTAATTTAGAAGAATTATTTATTTATCTTTTAATAAACAACAATAATAATAACCAGAGCTACCTAATATCATCTATCAGTAATAAACAACTGAACCAAATTTTATTATTCAAAAAATTAATATATACATCTATAATCGATCCCAAAAATCATATACAATACTTAGGATCTATACAATCACCATATATCTATCCTATCATGAGTATAAAAGAATAGCTAAAATAAAAAGAATATAAACTTGAAGAAATCCTGACCAACCACACACTTCTAATCCTTTGCATTCACTTGAAATCATTTAACCACATATAATGACCTAAAAAGCCCAACAGGTCACAAAAACTCATAACTGAATTCAAAGTGCGGTAAATGAGTAATATGCATGTCAACTGTCAAATCATAGCAGTTACGTTCATATGATTATTGAATTAATACATAAATAGTAAAACTCACATGCAATAGCAATATAATCTGTAAACAGTAAAACACTACGGTATAAAAGCCGTTAAAGTAGTAAATCAGTATAAGTGTCAAATCTATAAAGTAATCTTCATATCAATAATAACAATCAGTACATTAATAGTATAAAACATCAAATTAAAATATCGATAAAGACAGTCGAAATCATGTCAATGTAATAAAATTATATAAGAATGTACCCATACTATCCATGTATTCTATATCATGTACTAAGTATATCACATACTTAATATCAGTACAGTGAATCAGTAGAATCAAATAGTATCAGTATCTAAATTTGTAACAATAACAATTCAGTGGCAAGAGTAGTATAATAATGTAATAATAGTAAATTTGTGCAATAATAATAAATCTATACAATAATAAGAATAATGCCTCAAGAATATGCATTTCAGTAGTCACACTAAGCAAGTAAAAAGTTCAGGCTATCACGGTATTTTTCAATATTATATCAATATCAGTGAATTATTGGCTCAGTAAATAGTGTCATCACTCTTTGCTCATCGGCATAATAATCATCTCCTTATAACTCCCAATCAGTATATCACGTGAATTAGTAGATGATAACATCAAATCATAATATTTAAATGAAAATATGTCGGCCCACCACTGATGCCTTCAACCAACGGGTCAACTAGTCTTTACTTATCTTTTACATGCATATTATTATCACATGACTATAATAGTAATCTCAATCACACATTCATATTTATTTTTAATGTATTACAGTAAATAAAATATAATTGAGCTTAATTTAGAAAATGTCAAAATGTCATAACGGTAGATAACAAAAATCATACTAAGCAAAAATTTACATATAAAGAATTTAACCAAATGACAAAATATTACATAACATAACATTTTGAAGCTTTAGTCGAATTAACTCACTATTTTTAAACATCAAAATAAATTTTTGAGTAGGAAAAATAACTATATTTTCAAAATTATCCAGTGAAAAATCTCAAATAAATATTCAAAATATTTATAATCTCAATCTCTATAACATATAAAAAATTGCGCGGTGAAAGTTTAACCAATACAAAATTATTCTTATTTTTGGGTAACAAAAACACAAATTTGATCAAAAAATATCAAAAACATAAAATCTTTAAAATTAAAAATAGGGTAAATGTTCCTTACAACGAGAGGAGCAAATCTCTCAACTGGGCCGACTAATGAAAATCGCTCCGTGACCTATAAATCCAAGGATTTTCTTTCTCTCTCCTCACTTTTTCCTCTAAATTACTCTTACAAACCTCTATTGCCGAAATAAATAGGATAGGCTTTTAAAAACATTTTAGAATTTTAGTGATTTAGGATATTTTAATTAAAGTAACAATATAATATTAATATAACTATTTAATTTAATTAATTATTTAGTATAAAATTAGATAAATCATTTTAGGACTTAAAAATTATAGAAAAATATCTATAAAATATATTAATTTATTTAGAAAAAATAGTGAAATTGATTTGTAAAATGGACACCTAACGGTCCCAAAATTCTCACTTGTACTGATATGTGCCAATTTCTTAAGAAAATTTGCCGGCGCCCGTACCCAAAAATTATGAAAAAATTTGTGTAATTAAAATACTACTATCTCAATACTATGGTGAAGATTGTTTACAATTTGGAGTCATATTCACTCCAAAAAAAATATTTGGTTGAGTCAACATACGGGTTATTACATAGTGACCCCAAAATAAATTTTAATTGTAAGAGTCATTTTTGAGTCCTACTTGCTTTTAGAGTTTATAAGTCGTTTGTACTCCGTGATTTACAGATTGTTTGTGTTTTGAAGATTGTAATAAAAATGTAGTATTTATATACCCTGATGGGAGAACATATGCTTCTGTAAATCAACAATGTAAAATTTTTAGTGATATTTTTGTTCATTTTAAAGCTTGCTCAGCTTTTTCATAGATATGTGTTATAGAAACTATGTGATAAATGGGTTTTTTACTGTGTATTATTCTGTATTGTTGTTGTGTACTGCTGTGTATTGTTATATACTGCTATGTATTGTTTTGTATTGTTGTGTATTATTATATATTATTATTGTGTATTATTGTGTACTACTATACACTATTATATATTAATATGTATTATTGTATATTACTGTGTATTTTTTTTATTTTTTGGGAAATTTAGGGGCGTGGCCCGTAACATTGATATGAGAAAAATTACAAGTGAGAAAGAAAAAAAAATTATAGTCCTAGCACTCAACAACAAAAAGAGTAGCCAAGAACACAAAAAAATAAATGAGATAGAAAGGAAAAGCAGTACAAAAACATGAAGGACTCAGGTGGCAAAAACGGAGCTAACGGGTAGGGTCAGAAACCGAAGGGACAGCACCAAAGCTAACCCCTGGTTGCCAATTAGACCGTCTAAGGGGTTGCTGCAACATCAGAAAACATCATCATCCTTCCAAAAAACCACGGGCAACTGACGTCAGTCCGCATTGAAGAGAAAGGAGAAGCAATTAAGAACCATTTATGATGTGCTTCCACTTGACAGTTTTCTTCATAACAGCTTGTCTAATTTTAGCCGTGACAGTGGTTTGACTTTCAAAATACCTCCAAAAAGTCTTTCATTTCTAGCTCTCCATAAATAGTATATCGTAGCACAGCTAGTGAGAAGGTAATAACTGATGTGAATACCTGAGAACCTATGGTCCATAACACTATCAAGAGCTTGATGAAGATTAGGACGCATCAGGAGATTTCCCAGCCAAGGTAAGAAGTTCTTGATAATGTTAGCTAAAGTTGCATTCAAAGAAAAGGTGAGAAGTGGTTTCGTTTTCATCAAAACAAAAGCAGCATTTAGTACCCGTATCAATCCCACGTACAGCTAAAACATCTGCAGTTTTTAGACCCCCTTTGAAAGCTATCCAAGCAAAGCTTGAGAATCTTAGAGCAGCTTTTTTATGCCAAACGAGCTTGTGCCAAGAAACTTTGTCAAGAGAGGAATATAAAAATTCTTGAAAAGTGTGGAAATTGGGATTCTGAACACCCAACCAAAGATGGGTTTCCACGGAGCTGTGAATGATGGTGGAACTAATGGCAGAAGAAGTAGCTACATCAAAACAGTTAGGTAAATTCCAAATGTTATCATTAATAACCATAGAAACTTTCCAGTTAGACATGTAGATGTAGTATTGCAGATTCTGATTATCAATCAATAAATCCGCCACAGATTTCCTGTTGCACTAAGGATCCCATAATAGGGACAGGTTGCTATTAGTGTGTACAAATAGGTTAAGGCATTGTTTAATAGAAAACAGCCTTACTGCATAGATTATACCAATAAGCCGAGCCTTTAAATGGCAACAAATTCCAAAGAGAACAATAATTGGCTCTCCACCAGTCAAAAAGAAGGCTACTTTTATTTAGAAACCTCCATATCATAGAGCAAGCAAATTTGTGCTGAAGGCAGTCAATAGATGGGATACCCAGTCCACCGTTCTGCTTAGGAATGCAGGTATTATTCCAGGAGATAGTGTGAAGTTTTCTAGCATTAGTTTCCCCAAAGTACAGAAATCTAGAGCATAGTCGGTTGATGACTTTACAACTACCTTTGGGCAAGATGTAACCTCTAATCCAATAAGCCAAGGTATTGCTTATAGTGAATTTGAGGAATTGAATCCTACCAGCAAAGGAAAGAGTTTTCGCTTTCCAACCAACAAGAGTAGAACTAATTTTTTGGATAAGAGGTTGAAAATCGTTGGCCCTTAGTTTTTTATAGAAATAGGCAACCCAAGATATTTAATGGGAGCATGGGATTGGCTGATTTGAAGGATATAACAAATTTGAGTAGCTTGTGGAGTGTTATTAGATAACAGAATGCTATTTTTCTGTGGGTTAATGTGTAAACCGGAGACATCAGCAAATTTATCCAATATAGAGTTGAGGGTTTGAGCATTGGTGGGAGTAGCTTTTTCAAATACTAGAAGATCATCAGCAAACATAAGGTGGGTGATGGAGCAATCACCAGTACTCATACCCACAAAATTGTAGTTGGTTGCAGCTTGAGTCAAAGTGGTAGAAATACCATCCATAATAATAGTAAAGAGGTAAGGAGATAGTGGGCACCCTTGCCTAAGCCCCGAAGTCGAGTTAAAGTAGCCTTCAAGTGCACCATTTATGTAAATAGAGAACTGGACATCAGTGATACACGCTTTAATCCAGGATATAAAAACATCCGGGAAACCTTTAACCGCTAACCTATGAAGGAGGAAATCCTTAGAAACAGTGTCAAAAGCCTTCTGAATATCGAATTTGGCACAAAAAAACTTTTCTTTGGAATAGAGATTGAATTTCCCAAGCAGTTCAGCATCAAGCAAAATGTTATCAGAGATAATCTTATCTTTAATAAAACCATCTTAGCTGGGATGTATAATGAAGGGCAACACCTCTTTCATTCTATTTGCAATGATCTTAGCTATGACTTTATAGATGACATTGCATAAAGAAATGGGTCTAAAGTCTTTAACATGGTTGGCATGAGGTTGTTTTGGGATTAAAGCAATTGTAGTTGCTTTCACTTGTTTAGGCATGAAGCCAGTGAAAAAAAAAAGGATTGGATAGCCTTGCAAAGGGAATGTTTGATGACATTCCAAGAAGTTCTATAAAACTCAAAAGGAAACCCGTCGGGACCAGGAGCTAAATTGGCTTTACTAGCAAAAATAACCGCTTGGATCTCTTCAGTAGTGACTGGAGCTGTGAGGAATGGTATAAGATGAGGTGGTATCATATTTCTAGGGGGGATATCATGAAAAATATGATTGTGGAAGAGGGGTTGCAGGTATTGAGGAGCTTGATATAGTGGTTAATGAAAACTTTGGAAATATCACTATGGGAAGTCACAGGACCCTGGTCAGTGATAACTTCCTTGATCCGATTGTGGTTTGTGGAGATATTGATTTTTGAGTATAAGAATTTTAGATCATCTTCTACATGAGTGAGCCATCTAACTTTAGCTCTTTGAGACATCCAACTAGTAAGAGTAGCATGGTAGTAGGAAAGCTTGGCATTGATGCTATTAAGCTCATTAGTTAGAGAGCTGTCAAGAGGATTGTTTTGGATTTGGGAGATAACTTGGTTTTGCAAGCCTCTAAGAGTGTCAATCTCATTCTGGATACTCAAAGAATTAGACCAATTTTTATGCTTAATGAGATTTTTTAGGCATTTAAGCTTACTGTAGAGAGAGCAAAGAGGGCTGTTGGTATTGGGTTGAGAGAAAGCTTGAAGCAGACAGTCCCAAAATTCCGGGTGTTTCGAACAGTAGTTCTTGTACATAAAACGGTGGCCTTTCATTCCATCTTGGTTGTTGACTAAAATAAGCGATGGGTGATTCGAGCAATTAGGGTCTCCAACAATGTAGTACGAGGAAGGGTAAGCAAGGAGCCAAGCATCATTAGTGAGAACTCTATCAAGTTTTATGTGTATGGGGTTACCAGTTGTTGGTTGTGCTAGGTGAAATAATGCCCAATAGAAGAAAGGTCATGTAAACCTGAACTGAAGATCATTCTATTAAAGTCTCCAAGCTTATTGTTGTTAAGCGTAATACCGCCTGCCTTTTCGTTAGGAGTTCTACAGTAGCTGAAGTCCCCAATAATTGCCCAAGGGAGAGTACAAGTTTTAGCAATTTTCTGAATATCGTCCCACAAAGACTGCCTTTCCAAGTGGGAATTGCTAGCATAAACCGTAGTAATAGCACAGATGGGGGAGGAGGTAATAGAAATAATGCCATGTATGAGTTGGCTAGTGGTGATCTCCGGGATGAAGTTTACTGTATTAACATTCCATTTAATCCAGATACGCCCTGGATTAGAGAGTTGGAAATTGTGGCATGAATCTTCCATAGGAAATACTCTGTGATTGGCAAGAAACCATTGGTTGGAAAGAGTGCTAAGGGAGATTTTAGCTTCAAGGATGAAAAGGATGTCCAAAAGGTGTTTTTGGATTAGTTGTTTGCAGCATAAAACTTTGTCAGGGTTGTTAAACCCACGGATATTCCAGGCTGCAATATTGGGAAGGGTCATAGATTTTTATGGGTTGGGGTAGAGGCCTTTTTGGGTTGCTTGCCTCTAGTTTGCTTTTGAGTCTGTTGGGAAGTTTGTTGGGTTTTTGTAGCGTCTGAAGTAGAGGTGGTAATGGGCTGTTCTTTATGGGTAGGATTTGTTGGTTGGTGACTGCGGGGAGATGTTTGTGGTGGGCTATTGTGATTAGTATTGGAGAGGTTTGGTGAAGAATCTGGAGTTTGGTTTGATGTGGTAGGTTGTTCTGAGTTTCCTTTATTCGATAGTGCTTCAAATTGGTTTCTGGTTGTTATAGAGGAAGGGCCTTTAGATGAGGACGTATGGGGCTATGAATCTATTGTTTCAACTGACAGAGAGTTTAGGTTCGGAATGAGGGGTCCCTAAGAAGGGTTGGGTAGTAGGGGAGAGGGGGGGGGGGGGGGGGGGGTTTAGAGGAGTGGTTGCCCAGTTTGAGAGACGGCGTTGGTTTTGGGATGATTAGACGTGGGGGTGGGGTAAACCGTGGTTTACGACTGGTGCTTCTACCCCTCAGTCTGGTAGTAGTGGTGGGAGGAAGAATGGGGTCTTTAGGGCATATAGAAGGGGGATGCATGATTGAGCTGCACTGAGAGCAGTGTTCCGACTTCCAGTTATATTGGATTCTAAGCGGGAAAGTTTTGCCATCAACAGAGTAGTAAATTTCATTCGGGAGGGTCGAGGCGCTAGTGATTTGCACACAAACTCTAGCAAAGGTTAAACGTGTTTTTGCGGCAGTGAGAGCATTGACGGCTAGAGGGATACCAACACAACTAGCAAGTTTAGAGATACTTTCCGGAGTCCACTAGGAAAAGGGGCAGTTCATGATTTTGATCCAGAGAGGGATCGATGGGAACTCTTCACGCTGGGAGATGAAATCTGGACTCCACTTTTGAAGGATAAAGGACTTTCCGAAGAAAAACCAGGGACCACCAGTCCAGGCGAGCTCATAATCCTCAATCGCAGTAAATTTTAGAAGGAAGAAACCTTCATCCATAGTGAGAAGAGAAAAACCCCCTTTGAGTTGCCATGTTTTTTTGATAACAGACAATAAGGCTTCGTAGAACGGCCTCTTACCAACAGAGTAACCAACTAGAGAGAGTGACCATTCAGGGGCACCGGCAAGAAATTGGTCACTGGTAAACTGGGCTGTGAGATTTTTGGTGGGAACCAAGGCTAGAGAATGGGAGAACTCCGTAGAGACTTGCGGGTAGTGGCGAGGAGATTTTTCCAATTGAAAGGTGATACAACATGAGAGGAGGAGTTAGGGGGGAAGGATGAAGAGAGGGGGGGAAAAATGAGTCGGCAATGGGGAAGAGGCCCCCGGTGGGGTGGCGGGAAGGGAACAAAATCTAGGGCAGCAAAGAAAACCTAGCAGAGCGCAACTCTATCTTTTCACACCATCTCCTCTCTCTGGTCTCTGATCTCTGATCTCTCTCCAGTGCTTCTGCAATTCTTCAAAATTTTTTTTTATTATGTATTATTGCTGTGTACTGTATACTGAGATGGGACGTTTAATTACTGCAATTTTTAAGTTTATATGATTCTAAAATTTCACTAGAGCATTAAAATTTTCACATCGGATCGGGTCGGGTCGTCGGCTCCAGCTGTCAGCATTTTACCTGAAGCAAAGCTACGTCCGGACTCCGCACAGAATAATTTCTCCCTCCACCGCTCTACCCGCTGTCTCTGCCGAACTCCATATTTCTCCATGAGGGGAGCCGATCTGATCAACACGAAGCTCCCGGAGGATATCGTCGCCAGCATCTTCCTCCGCATCGCCGGCTCCAAATCCGACTGCGATGCATTCTCGCTTGTGTGCCGCCGGTGGCTCGCCATCGATCGCAGCTTCCGCGCAACAATCCGGATCGGCGGCTCAGGTCGCGCTGACGACGTTATTTCCCTGCTCGTCCGCCGCTTCTCTGGCCTCCGCAATGTCTACATCGATGAGCGACTTCCCGTGTCTTCCGTGCACCAAATTCTTCCCTATCCCTCGCGCCCTCGTTCGGTAACTATTCTCCTTTATCTATGAATTTTCAGGAAAAGAAGCATCTTTGACCTTTGTCATGAAATTATCATAGATTGGAAGGTAGACATTCTGTACGCCCGACAACAAAGATGGAACTGCGCCGCATAAGTGTTTGAAGGGTTATGGAGCATATGGTGTTTTTTTATTTTGTGCTGCCGCAACTGAGAGTGAGAGTTTGATAGATTAATTATGATAATGAGGTCATTTAGGGCTCATTTGGTTACTTTTAGCGGAAATCATATTTTAGGAAATGTTGTTATTGTTTACACTCATTTGAATTTGAAAAATGAGATGTCACTTTTGACAGATTTTGAATGTGTTTATAGTGTTCTAAAATTTCAAACATAACCAAATGAGTCCTTATAATGATTTTTTGTGTTTGGTTGTATACTTAACTGCATTTGTTGGTCTATTTTTGTTTTGTTTTGTTTTTCTTCTTGCGTTTGGCTTTGCATTGAAGAGCATTATTGCATCATTCGAGTATATATTATTGCAGAAACTCAATATGTTGAAACATGCTAATTATTAGTAGACTTGGGCTGTTTGGTGCCAAGTGAAGCCAAAAAGTTTGCCCTAATACATGAGAGTATACATAAACTTTTACATTGATCAAATGATAATAAGATAAGATGCAAATGGAAAAATCTGACGGGCAAGTTCGTGCCAAATGGCAATATATGAGAGCATATCTGAACTCTGTGTTAAGTAGAAAATCAGTTTAGCTAGAGATGATTTTAAGTTTGAAAAACATTAATTGTCTAAGATGGAAATTTAAAATGATGATGATTTGATTGGTTGTTTTTTTATGGGTGCAATTTCAAGGGACTTTCTGATAATAGTATAGTTTTTGAAGGTGCTTTTAGAGTTTGAAATCAGTATTGATTTCTTATTACATCCAACTAAATGCTAAATGACTGAATCGATAAATTCAGAGTTTTACCATTTGCAACAATTCAATAATTTGTGTATAACAACTCTCCATCTGCATCAATCTAGCAATCCACGAACAACAGCTTTTCATCTACAACAATCTAGTAATCTATGGACAACAACGTTCCATTTCTGTTGAATAGTTAATTCTTAATACCAACATTAAAGATTGGTTTCCATATTTGTTTCTGTCATTGATAGTTATTTCCTTATCTATTTATGTACAACTTTTCATCTTATTTTTACACTTAATAAAGGAATAAAATTCAGTCTTATAAGCTCCTGTTTTCTACCTCCTCTATTCTTGTTCTGAATTTCAAGATTTGAAAATTTAGGATTTCAGAAAATTTCATTAATTCATTTGGTTTGATTTTCCATATCCAATCTAGATCCTTCTCAAATCAATGATAAGAGTTGGCATTATTATTATTTTTGTCTTTTTGGTAGATAATTAAGCTTGTTTTCATAAATCAAAATTTTCCAAATCACATATTAGTTGCAAAAATCCTTCATATCAAATCTTTCCTTGCCTTGCGATTGAGCTTCTATGCCATTCTTTGATTTAGATGTTACGAAGAGATTATTTTCTTGGCGCTTATCGTGTTTTACTGATAAGCTCATACACGTTTTTGGGATGTGCATTCTTCTGATTATAATGTGGACATCCGACAGTGAACGTTACTCAATGGAAGAGACGAAAATCAACGGCCGAGACCACTCCTTTTTTTATCTTAGTTTATTAATTGTATTTTGGATTTAATTTTGCATTTCTCGTTTTTACCCTTATTTAAGAGTCTTGTCTTATGTAAGCCCAATGGGCAAAGTTGTCTTTTAGTTTCTTTTAAGGCCTATATATAGAGGTCCTTTCTCTTGTATTAGAGGAATGATGGATTATTAATAAAATTTTGTGTTTACACTTGTGTTCTTTGGAGAGAACGTTAGTGAGATTCCTATGGGAGAGAATCGGAGTTTCCACCAGCTGCAGGATGGGTCTGGGCTCATGGCTTGAAGTCCCTTGGAGAAGGGCAACGTATCACCCGTCAGTCTTAGGAAGAGTCCAAGGCTCGCGGTTTATCTTTTATCTTTTTGTTTCTTTGTTTGTGTTCCTCCTTGTTTTTCCTATTCGCCATCTCCATCCTCTCCCTACTTCCACCAAAACGGCCCCCGTCCAATCCCGTCGGCTTCATCCCATCCTCCACCCAAACTCGTCGGCCCCTCCACCACATACCCTTAATTTCAAATTTCAAATTTCAAATTCCCTCTTGATTACCTTCCTAAATTAGATTTTGTTAATTTGGAAAGTCATTCAATTTTGAGTTCAAATAAATTTGAATTTCAAAATATTTTCAATTTAATAAATACTACATTAGGGAGCCTCCTCCAATTACTCTCAATCTGAAATTAATTTCAGATTTATTTCCCCAATCCCATTTAATGCTTGATCCACATACATCGAATTTGGACATCTCTACCCCTCCTTCTTTGGCCGGCCCCCCTTTCCCTCACATATTAATTAATTCCTCTCAATTAATGCTCTCAATCAAATCCCTTTCCCTCTAAAATTTATTCTTTCCTAAATTAAGTTGTTCTAAATTTGGTACGTTTTTTAATTCAAAATTCAAACGAATTTGAAACTTCAAATTCTTTCCTAAATCATTTAGCTTAATTTTGGAAAGCCTTCCTTCAATTAAGGATTTGATAAATCTGAAATTAATTGGAAATCAATTCGAATTCCACATTCATTGGACCTGGACACTTACCTTCCCCTCTCTCTTTGGTCGGCCCCTTCCCTCCCTTTTCTATCAGATTACCTGTTTGCTGGGAAATGTTTCTCACTTTTACATAGTTTACGGTTTGATTTCATATTAAAACATACTTTTTTTATCACAATTTCTATCTTCCTATAAGCAATTCGTGAGTGTTGTAGAGTTAAACGACTCCCAACTTTGGATGAGAATAATAAACTTGTGTATGAAATTTAAATCTTGAAAAAAAGTTGATGGACATTTCAACGGATTTCTAGTTACACCGAGAACATGAGAAGTAGGTTTCTAGTCCTCTGCAAATATTCTTCAGGGCCTGGCAAACATGATTTAGATAACTTCTTGATTTTTTTGATGCAGAAAAGGAGACGTGTCAATTCATCTTCAGGTGACCATCATCTCATAAAGAGTAGTGTGGCTGGGGAGAGTGAGTTTGAGCAGTTCTGTCTGACTGATGTCGGCTTGTCTTCTCTTGCCAATGGTTGTCAGGCACTCCAAAATCTATGCCTAATATGGTGTCCAAATCTCACATCATCGGGATTGAATAGTATAGCCGAGAATTGCAAGTTTCTAAAATCCCTTGATCTACAGGTATTTTTATGTCATTATGCGACTTCAGTTTTTTATTTTTTTGTAAAGGTTTAACCTGTTGAACTGTTGAAGTAATCTAGCTGTAATGTAGCTCTCATAACATTTTAAATTGCTCAGTTTTTGTGCTTAATGTTTTAGCTTCAAGTTCAAGGACATTTATTGTTGTCAAATGACAGAAATGAAGAGATCTAATTTTAAAACTTCTATTATGTATTTTCTATTCTATATAAATTTGTAAAAAAGTGCAAGCTGTTAGCTTTTAGCTATTAACCGAATTTTGATTAAAATTGTGCGTTCAGTTTAATGATATAGAGAGATTCGAAAAAAGGTAATTAGTGCAATTTTTCAGCACGTGATCATTTTGCAATCTAATCCTTGCAATTCAAAGTATGGGTTAAATTACCTATAACTTCAATCATATCTTCTGGTCAACTTCTAGGGATTTGATTTATTACAGTGACCTGATTTCTTTGTAAGTTCAACTGAGCCATCATCATGGTGAAAGATGTGAGTTTGAAGGTCTGTGCCTTTATGCTCCCAGCTATGCTCTTAGACGGACACTAATAGTTTGGATATCGCAGCTTTTGCTTAAGCTGATGATGACCAGGAGAAGGGATTCTCTTTGAATTTTGGAGTATGAGCATGTAAATAATCTTTGGGCATACCTTGTAGGGAGGTGAGCTGGAATAGAAAGGACAAACCAATAGGTTCCTTCACCAAAATATGCTTGATGCTGAAGTTGTTTCCTTAATTGGATTTGAAAAGATAGACTAAATCAACCCAATATCAAATTGAATTTGTTTAAAGAGCCTCGGCTCTTGTATTAGAAGCAGGCTTTTGCTGTTTTATTTATTTTTTACCTGTTCGCCTAATTGCTCAATAGTTACCGGTTTTTCACATGTTTCTATGTGTTGATCCCATTATTATTGCAGAGGAGCAAGGAAATAGTCATTGCAAGAGAGAAATGCAAGAATCAGGGAATGATGCCGAAAATAATAGAAATGGGAAAAAGGCAGAAATTGAAGAAAAGGATGCATCAAAAGAAAAAATAAAACTGGAAAACTTATATGGACTATGTCACTCCCCACAATATCCCCTTATGGTCTAATATAAGGTGTAACAGAGACGGATGTGACTCAGTAGATTGAATTTAGCACCAACACCCATTTTTTAACTCTACCAAATAGAGCAGATTGAGTGATAAAGTCAATCATTTGAACAGTCCAAAATTATCTTACAATATAATTTTTAACTCAGTGATTTGCTAATTAACATAAATCAATTATGTGGAAGCATTTTTAAAATTTTCATTCATTTAATTACAGAGCTTTTAATAAACATCAATGTTTATTTGTATAATATCAAACTTTAATCATAAACATACCTTGAAGGGCTTTTTATTTTGCTTTTTATTTTCCACAAAAATTATACATCAAAATGTAGAATGGTTGCTTCGGAATCTGATCCTCACTCGGGATCAATTTTATCTTTCCCTTTACTTGAAATAATTGTTAGAGTAATCTCTAGTGAGCTTTAAATAAGATATACTATTTTAAAACACAATTCAAATATTAAAAAAGGAAACAACATGATATGCCAATCATCCATGGGGTTATAAACTCAGCTCAATGGCTATATATTGGGGGCTTTTTTGCCCCCATAAAGGCTCACTTTCGTCGCCATATCTGTAGATTTTATTATAAATATATCAATTTGACTATTCTTTTGCTTCCATATGTGCTCAATTTTATTATCACATTTATACAAGTCATTATAAATACATTAATTTGAGGATATTTTTTTTGCTTTCATATGAGCTTATCTTTGTCACTTTATCTGTATATGTCATTATAAACATATCAATTCGACGGCTTTTTTGCCTCCATATGGGCTTACATTTGTTGCTCTATTTATACAAATCATTATAAACATATCAGCTTGAGGATCATTTTGTCTTCATATGAGCTCACCTTTGTCATCTTATCTGTATAGGTTCTCATAAAAATATCATTGCCAACGTACTCTACATAACATGACATTTCTTAAGTTAATTTTATTTTCATTGCTGAATATTTGAATGCATATAACATTTAATTTTACCATGCCCTTCAATTATGGGCATTCATTTGAAGCTTATAAGTGTTGATTATCCTACTTTTAAAAATATAGCATTTTAATAAAATGCCAACATACTACTAATGCTTCAAATTTGCATTTTTCATAATTGAAAATGGTGTGTAATTATGTAATCATAATCGGTAGATTATAAATGTGCACTTTGTACTATTAAATTTCTTTTAATGCATAGTGTCTAACTTATAAAATTTACATACAATTGATTAAGATAAATTTGCTCCTTGAATTAGAAATTAAGTTTTTGCCCAACTGGCAATTAGCCATAGGATACACTTCCTCATTATGATCACCTCAAAATTGTGTTTTTATAAATAATCTATGAATTGGAACTTTTTTGAACTTGTAAAATTTCCCAACTCACAACTTAGTTCTAACAAGTAATAACCTCAAAAGAACATCTCATACATAAAGCTTATTACTTTAGGTCGATGTCGTTGAGTTGGGTTGGAGAGTAAGTAATATGGAAAACTAAATTTTTCGAAAAAAACCCTAGCTTCCCTTACTTTCTCCTTTGCTTCCCCTTCAGCCTGCTCTCTGCGCTAGCTCTCTGTTTCATGGCTAGGCGAGTACAGGATGTGAAATGAGGGTATTAAAGCTTAGGTTTTTTTTTAATTTTAATTTTTAGCATTAAAGCTTAGGTTAATTATTATATAAGATTTTATAATTGCTTATATTATTATCACTAATATTCTTACATCAAAAACTTCACTGCCCTCCAATTCCATCATAATCATTGCATGCAGTTTTAGTGTGAAATCTTGAAATTCTATTTGTAAGTTCTGGGCTGGGACAATACTAATATGAACAATAGATTAATTTAATACACAATAAAACTAAATCTAAATTTAGAATGAAAATTTTAAATATTAAATTAATTTTATGAGCTAATATGATGATATTTATGTATACTCTTATATTTATCAAAATGATACTAATAAAATATAAGGTTTTATAAAAATAGCTTTAATCATCTTAGTGAAGCATGAAAAATGGCGTATGAAAATTTTAGCACTTTAATTGTTATTTTTTCATTTTTTTAATATACTAATATTCTTCTTTGTGTATTAGAGTTTTGTCCTCAAAATTTTCTTCTTTCATAATTAGTCAAACAAGTGAGAAAATTTCTATTTCATATCCTCCCTTTCCAATGTTGCATTTTTTTTGGATCTATGCTTCTATTTCACTTGTACATAAGAGTGGTATTTCTTCCTTAGCTCTCTAATATTTTTTTCTGGTTCTTCAAAATAAGTCAAATTGTTCTCCATCTTAATTTCATTTTGTGGCACTCATTAATTTAATCATTAGTGGCCCGTTTTCAGCATCGATACATGAAAAATATTATGTAAATTAGACATATCTAGTGATAATGCTAGTTTGTATGTTTCTGTTTCACTTGCACATAAGAGAGATGCTTGTTCTGTAGCTCTTTAATATTATAATCTAATAATTTTTTCTGGTTCTTGATAGTAAATCAAATTGTTCTCCCCCTCAATTTCATTTTGTGGCACTTGTTCATTTGATCATTAGTGACCCATTTTCTAAACATTGATACATGAAATATTATGCAAATCATACATATCTAGTGGTAATGCTAGTTTGTACATTTCTATTTCACTATTTGACTTTAATTGTTAGTTTTTTCAAAAATTTTAATATTATAATTCTTCCCTGTGTATTAAAATTTTTCCTCAAAATTTACTTCTTTCATAATTAGTCAAACAAGTAGGACATATCCTCCTCTTTTTCCCATGTTGCATTTTTTTTGGATCTATGATTCTATTTCACTTGCACATAAGAGAGATGTTTGTTCCTGAGCTCTCTAATATTATAATCCAATATTTTTTTCTGGTTCCTCAAAATAAGTCATATTGTTCTCCACCTCAATTTCATTTTGTGGTACTCGTTAATTTAATCATTAGTGATCCATTTTCTAAGTATTGATACATGAAAAATATTGTGCAAATCAGACATATTTAGTGGTAATGCTAGTTTGTATGTTTCTATTTCACTTGCACATAAGAGAGATGATTGTTCCTTAGCTCTCTAATATTATAATCTATATATTTTTTCTGGTTCTTCAAAATAAGTCAAATTGTTCACCTCAATTTTATTTTGTAGCACGTGTTAATTTAATAATTAGTGACCCATTTTCTAAGCATTGATACATTTGGCAGTTATGACATTGTGAATGAGGACAAAACATAAATAAAGTAAACTGATAAACTGAATAAAACTACTCAATAAAACTAGGCATCCATGTTTCATCATGCAGACTGTTATGAGTGTTAAAGAAAAATAACGTTCCTTAATGGTTGTTTTCTGCTACTTCTGAAGACCCTGGTTGCTTCGAGTATGGTTATTAGTTTATTAAAATTTGTTCCTCAAACTACTACCTGCTATAATCCAAAGTGATTTTAAAATGTTTGAAACTTTTATGATATGAAATGTTAAATAATCTCTCCTCTAATTGGGATAGAGATATTGCTAATCGAATGCCATTGATAATACTGTTTATTCTGTATGTTGGTATGTGGAAGGTATTTAAGCTGATGGATTATCCTATAATTAGCTATACTTGTTCTGGTGGTTTGTTTGAGGGGAGTGCAGTGTTTTTCTTTTGGTCAAATAATGGTATATTTCGATTTCCTAATCATTCCTAATAGTAGCAATTCTATCTAGTGTGCCTGCTGAATAAAATTTTATTAGTCATTGTAGCATGAATTTGGAATTTGGTGCACTTTTTTATTCTCCAACACATCATCTGTGGACTTAAATGTCAGAATGCTTTTCTCTTGTAGCAGGCGCTGCAGGATTTACCAGTCTAGTTACCATCTGTGGACCCAAAGGGAGGTGTTAGTGTAGCTACTCTCTGTTTGGGATATATTTAAACTGTTACCTGGGTGCTACTGTATTCCAGATGTTATTTTGCAAAGTCACGTTGCGGTGTGCCAAATCGACCAAAATGCTGCTTAATCTACCTCACATGCTTTACCTGCAGTGATAAAAATACTAAGAAAAACGTAACAACTATAAACAATTATTCACAGGAATAAGAATAACTTTCCATAATATTGAGAATGCTTTTGTTCTTTATATGAGGAAAAGAGCTCTGTGCAGGAGATTTTGGATGCGTGGATAACTGTGTAAATCTTGTTGTTTTAGAATGGTTCTGTTTTTCAACCAATAGGCTAGCTATATTATGTGAACCAGTAGACTAACGACATCATGTCACATGTAACAATAGCTTTTATGGTTGTTTTTGATCAATGGTTCAATGGCCATAGATTTGTAGTGAAAAATAAGTATAAAAAGATTAATTATTTTCTTTTTCCTGCTGTTATGGACAGCACTAGAAATTAGTTCTGAGGTGAATATATTGTTAAATATTTCTATTTAATTTAATAATGTTTATCCTTTTTAGATAACTTGCTTCAATTGGAGATGATGCGTTTATTCTGTTGGATTGCTTGATGTAAAAAACGTCTGATTTCTCAGGGTTGCTATATTGGAGATCAAGGTCTTATCGCTATTGGCCAAAATTGTAAACTTCAAGATTTGAATTTGAAATTTTGTGAAGGTTTAACCGACACAGGCTTGGTTGGTTTGGCCCGACATTGTGGGAGATCATTGAAGTCTCTCGGCATTGCAGCTTGTGCTTGGATTACTGATGTCACCTTGGAGGCTGTAGCATTCCACTGCTCCAGCCTTGAGACGTTGTCTCTGGACTCAGAATTAGTAATGAATAAGGGGTTAATATCAGTTGCCCAGGGTTGCAGAGCTTTGAAGGGTTTGAAGTTGCAGTGTATTAACATTACGGATGAAGCTTTGGAAGCTGTTGGTTCTTTTTGTTCATCATTAGAATTGCTGGCTTTGTATAGTTTCCAAAGATTTACAGACAGGTTCTATTCTGCACTATCAGTTAGTCCATTTATTTTCAATTGTTGGCATATTTTTGGATTCAATAAATGGATAAGTATGAATAAGTGGCTTATTTTCTGACATGAGCCATATCTTTAGGTAAACTGTGGACCTCGGGGTGTTTATTGTGTTTTGCTCTTTCCTTGGTTATGATTGTACTTATAAGCGTACTTGTGCTATTTATGCGTGCATCCATTTAGTATTATAAAAAACACAATATGCATCAACTCGTGCACTAGGGGGGTCAAAATATGATCCGACCGCCAACCCGATCCAAAAAATACGGGTTCGAGTTGACTCGTTTAATAAATGGTTCATATTGGATTTTTTCAACCCGTTTATTAAACAGGGGGTTGACCCGCGAATCCATTTTTGACCCAAAAATGACCCCTTTCATTTTTTTTTCTTAAATTTTTTTCTTGTAGGGAGAATCTTCTTATTTTTTTATCTAATATGCTAAATTTTATAGTTAATAAATTATAAAAAAATTTCAACCAAAACGGGTCAACGGGTTGGTGTTTTTGACTCGTTTATTAAATGGGTTGGGTTTGGGTTGATTGGATTCGGGTCAGGTCAATTTCTTGTCATACTTGAACCAACCCGTCAACCATTTTGATGCCCTTATCATGCACTAACAATCTGAGAGGGAGTGGTTTTCTGGGCGGTGTGTTTGAGGTGGTGAATTTGTTAAGATATTGGGCTATTAGTAGTGTATTATTTTATAAAATACTTTTTGATTTTCTTTAGCATTTGTCATAGTTAGAATGTTTAAATGATTTAAATTTTCTTATTCTATTGCACTATTTTCAGTTGCAAGTTTGCAGTTTGGTTTATAGAAAGAGAATTCTTAGAAATTTTGCAAAGCAAAAAACCAAAAAAAGCAAACTAATATTTGAATGTTAAGGATAATTTTAGATCATTTTTCAACTCTCTTAGGTATTTATTATCATTTTTTTGTCATAATCAACTATGCTCGTCCAATATATTTGCTGTTTGTTTGTTTTTTTTTCCCTTCTAAATTTAGGATGAAATAAACATCATCATTGACACCGATTGTTAGTGGAAGGAAGCTTATAATTAAACTTTTACACGACTAAACAATGCAAGACTCTTATGAAGCTTATTAACACCTTAAAATAGTGAAGAAAATATGACAAAAGATAACAAGAATATTTTATAATAATAAATTGCTTTAAGAATCTTGCTCCTGTAATGAAATTTTGTAGCTAAAAACATTTCCAGCTCTTGGAGTTCTCTATTTAATACCGAAATTCGTGGATGTCTGTCTTCAGACTATGCAAGGCAGCTAATACCATCCTTTTATCCTAGTCAAGGAAACTCTTTTGTGGATTTCTAGTTGTTCTGCATGTAACTCCCAGACCTTCTTAGCTCCTCCCGCTCCTAGTTGAGGGCTTCTAGTTTCTGGATTTTCTATGGCTTCCCTCCACTCCAAGTTTGACTGCTAGGCAGTGGATGTAATATCTGAACCAATAACCATCAATTCCATCAACAGAAGTCGTGAAGGAGACAAACACAAGGAATCTTGTGCATGAAGGTGAAGGGTTGATTAGTTTTCTGTCCCTTGGTGTCGCAAGGAAGACATTGGTAGCTTAATGTCGAGGAAGTCAAAGGGAGGGGTCGGTTCCTTCAATTTCGCCATTTGGAGTTGCGATTTAGACGAACGAGCTTTCCGTTACCTGGTGTCTAAGAGGATGAGGAATATGTATCGATTTGGAGTTTCGAAGGAGGCGACCGTTTCTTTAGTTGCGAGAAGTGTAATTGATTTCAGTCCTATAAAATAGTGGGAGATGAGGGAAATCGGGGAGGAAGAAAGAGACCGAGCGAGAGCAGGCGAGGAGCGTTTGAAAGCTAGGGATTGGCCGACATCGGAGAGAAAGGTTAGTTTAGAAAATTTTAGAGTTGATTATTTAACAGGACACAATGGAAAAAAAAAGGATTTATGTAGCCGACCCCACGTAGTGGGATAAAGGCTTGATGTTGTTGTTGTTGTAGAGTTGATTATTTAGATTATGAGATTTTATAGTTTCAAAATTTAGATTTTTTAGAATAAAGAGTAAATTATATATATAAATAAAAATTTATTTAATTATGAGATATAGAATGAATGTTTAGATTTTCAATTTAAAACTCGATAATGGTTAATGATAATTCCTATCATATTAAAATAAAAACTTAAGATTGTATTTTATTATTAAATTATATATTACTATTATTGGAAATTTATTGAATTATAGATAAAATTTAGAATAAATTAATAATAAAAGTTTGGAAATGCTATTAAGGAAATTCATTTTAAAATTTATGCCCATAAATTTTGAAATTAAATTTTAAGTTATATTATCTGATTTAACATAATGATAATAAGCTTTCAAGGTTAATTATAAAAATAATTAATGCTGTAAGAGCAAATCTCACTGTATAAATTCTTGAACTTTTATAAATAGTAAATTAATTTTATAAGGTAGATTTGTAAGAGTGGAGAATAAGTATATGTATGTTAAAGAATGAAAATTTATTTTGTTATTGTAAATTTAAAATATTATAATTAGGTTATGAATATTGTATTAAATTTTAGTGTATATATATATATATATATTAAAATTCAATAGTTTATAATATTTTGTTAGAAAAATTAATTTATGTTAAGTAATATATTATTTAAATACTGAATAAGAGAGTTTTATGAGTAATTTTGATAATAAGGTCTTTTATATAGGTGTTAAATATATCGGCATCGAAGTAAAGAATAAGAGTTAAACTTTAAAATATTTGAACTTGAGATGTGTTCTCTCGTTTCCAATTTATGATAATAATGTTGCTTTTTCTAAGTGCACATTACTACTTACCATCATGAACAACAACAACAACAACATCAAGCCTTTATCCCACTACGTGGGGTCGGCTACATGAATCCTTTTTCTCCATTGTGTCCTATTAAAAGTCAAATTCTCGTTTAAATCTAATAAAGAAAGATCATTTCTAATATTTTCTAACCAAGTCTTTTTAGGTCTACCTCTACCTTTCTTAACATAAGTCAAATCTAAGACCTCTACTTTCCTAACCGGGTCATCGGGAGGCCGCCGTTTTACGTGACCAAACCATCTAAGACGACTCTCTCTAATCTTATCTTCCACTAGAGCTACTCCAACCTTTTCACGAATATGCTCATTTCGTATCCTATCTCTAAGGGTAAAGCCACTCATCCACCTGAGCATCCTCATCTCTGCAACACTTAACTTAGAATTATGCTTCTCTTTTAATGGCCAACATTCAGCACCATAAAGCATTGCAGGTCTCACCACCATCTTATAGAATTTTCCCTTAAGTTTGAGGGGTACTTTTCTATCACACAATAAGCCCGATGCATTCCTCCACTTCAACCATCCAACTTGGATTCTGCTGATAATATCCCCATCTATATCACCATCACTCTGAACAATAGATCCAAGATATCTAAAACGTGTACTCTTATTAATGACTTGATCGGCCAAAGTCACAATGCCCTCACTAGGTCTATTATTACTAAAATTACACTCCATATATTCCGTTTTAGATCTACTCAAGCGAAAACCTTTAGACTCTAAGGTTGACCTCCACAATTCTAGTTTACCTTCAACTCCCTCTCTAGTCTTATCAACAAGAAGAATATCATCAGCAAAAAGCATACACCAAGGTACATCCTCTTGCAAATGTCTAGTGAGAACATTACTACTTATCATCATTACAAATTATTTATTTATTATTTCTGTGAAATGCAATTGGTCATATTAAATTTGATGACGTAGAATTATGATGTTTCAATCATTTAGCACAAGTCATATATTGCTTATTAGGCATAATTATATGAACTGAGATAGAGAATGCAAATAAAATGCATAATAATATGAAATGAGATAGATGTGGGCTCCGAAAATTCGGCCCCGGCCTTCCCCGCTGCTTTTCGGGGGAGTTTTAATGCTTTAAGTTCCGAGGTAAATTTTGAAAGGCAGACGAGTTTGTAGATAAGACACTATCCAGAGATTTCGCCCTCATTTTGCTAGGACTTTATAATTTGTGTTCTGGTTTTCTATAGGCGCAAGCCCCTATAGTTTATTACCCCTCCCGATCACGAGAGAGAACTTTCGATTAAGGCTAGTCGTTGATCAGATATGTAGAGATACGTATTATCTGGCATATAATAGCAGCATGGACTTAGGTTTTTGAGAGATTGATATTTAAAATTGGAAATGTCACCATCTTGCACTCAAAGCGGATGGTGGGGGAATGGATGATGGACCCGTCAAGATCCCATGGTTCCGTCGTCCCGGGCCATCGTGGTCCCTGGTCTACTTAGTCAGAGGAGGTAGTCGACCCAACCTGATAGAAGGATCCTTGTTGGCAGCCATAGGTTGCTTCGTCCAAGGGAACTTTGTAGACTTAGGGGAGTGTTTGTCTAAGGGGACAAATTTGAATCCACCTTAGCTAACAGAGGGCTTTGTGCCCTATCGATTATATCCTATTGATTCATATCTCAAGGATTTGATGCCACTAAGGAACATATTGGCTCTGGCCATAACTGTAATTTCGTGGTGCCATTTGGCTGCAAAACCACTCGATTCAGAGGGCCCCGGGTCATAACTGTTTATCCTGCAATGCCATTTGGCAGCAAAATCGCCGGTCAGAGGACACGTACCATGTCCTTACTAATAGAAGATTATTTGAGAGTACATCCTAGTAATATGTTCGACTAGGCATTACCTTTTTGTGAGCTGAAGTAATTTTCAAATTTGTTCACCTCGGCAAACTGTTGCGGAGAGTAGATGAATTTTGCTTTAGGCATTGTATGATTGAATTTTAATTTTAAATATTTGAAATTTTGAGAATTGTTGGGAAATTTGAATGTGTATTTGGAAGCATTTTGAAGTATTTAAGGACCTCTCCGGTTGAGATCTACATTCAACACGGCCATCATCGGGGTGTGTGGGGTCATTTAAAAATACTTGTATCTTGTGAGAATTTGAACTTTGTGGAAGTTTGGATGCATTTGAAATGGCCAGAGTTAATCCCTCCGGTTGAGATCTACGTTCAACACGGCCATCATCGGGGTGTATGGGGCATTCCATTCATGGATTGAACCTTGTCGACTCTGTCGAGCTGTCGACAGAGGATCAGGTTTCGTAGGCTTTATACTTTTATGAGTGAATTTTCTTGATTGTCGGCCTTGAAGGCCTAATATGAATATATAAAACAAATATTCCGATCTATCCCGCGACCGTATATTTGTTTTATGGTTTGAGCCGTGTCGACTCCTATCTATCCACGTAGAAGGATTGGGCTCGAACGTGAATTCACTTATTAGCCCGCGCAGCATTCCTAGACATCACGTGTGTACCAATAACACATTCGCCGGGGCCTATGCGGGTTGGGTGGTTGCACTTACCCCTTTTGTGTACCTATGTGTATATAAATTAAGATGCATGTGCAGGGGCATTATTTTTGGACATTTGAGTTGTGCGGGTAACTGTCATTTGAACATGTGCGAAGCTCTATTTGGGAACTTGTAGATGCTTTCTGTCTGCTTGTACAAGTGTTGTAGATCCAGTGGCGTGGAGTTGTGCTATGGTTATTTGCCCATTTCATACAGTAGACTGTCATGCACTACTTGTTGCTTTCTGCAGGTGGATTGTAGTGCACTAACAAATCTCCTACTTTCTTTTGCAAGAGTTTGAATTTGTTGCAGACTTTCTGCATTTTTTGTAGATAGCACTTTGCATACATGAGAGGCTTCCTAGGATGGCTCGTAGGTATTTGAATGTGTTGTAGCCTTATATCTTTGCTTGCGGAGAACATATGTACTTGCTTGTGCTTCAATGTTTCACTTAAACGTATTTGGACATATCACATCATTATTTTCATTGTATATCAAATCCTTCTACTTGAAGAAGAGAAGATCGTATCTACTTGTGTCTTGATTTTCAGTGTTCGTTGATATCTGCATCTTGATTGGCATGAATGTCTTCAAAATTCTTTGAAAACTCTTATGTTATTGATTGATTGTAAGCACATTGTTACCCCTTCACTTTGGTCTCTGTTTGCAAGAAGGCTGTTGTGTTCGTCGCATGTCTGATTCTTCTTCTTGAAGGAGACAGATGCATCTACTTGCATTATTGGTTCATAGGTGAGTTGTGTTCAGTACATTTCCCTCATTCGTGTTTGCTAATGATTCATTGAACTCACTGCACATGAATCTCAATAATCCACAAGAGCATATTGTTGTTGACTGTCGGGTCGACTACAATCATTGCTAGTTTCCTCACATACATTCGTCAACAACCTACTATGCTCATTGTACGCCTCCTTTCAATGTTCATGGGACTCATTTATTGCTTGATGTGTGTGCTTGTAAGATTGATACAAGTGTCATTTATTGATCAATATCACTTGTATATGATTTGCAACGATTATTGGGATGTTCTTGTGCATTTATTTGTAACCAGTTTATATCTCCTTATTGATTATTGTCTGCAAGCAAATCATGCATTTCCTTTGAGAGCAACATATCATGGCATGGAATTCGATCAAGTTGTCTACAATTCACCACTACTTGTAAGCAAGTAGAATTTACAAGTCTCTTATTGTCCTCAAATTCCATATATTTTCTCTTGTATTTAACTTGAATATTATTATTTTATAAATCATGATATCATTTTAAGTGCAATTTTGATTTGTTGTCATCTTAATTCAAGTTTTAGTTCAGTTTGTTGCTGGTCTCAATTCAAGTCCAAGGATAGTTCCCTACTGTCCAAATCAGGTTCGAGCTCATGTTCAAAGTCTTTTTGTTCAAATTCAAGTCCAATATGAGTTCAAGTCTTTGTGATCATTCAAGTTCAATTTTTTTTGGTTAAATTTGATTTAAGTCTTTTTTCTCATTCAGTTATATTCATGTTAAATCCCTTGTGTTCTTTCAAGTTCAAATTATGTCCTCCTTTGTTTGATGCCAAGTCCCCATGCTTTGCTGAAAAATCTGGCAGCTTCCCGGCATCTCTCCCATTTAGGGGAAAACTACATGAGTCTGGGCCTTCCCACCACGTGCAATAAAGGCGTGTATGGTAGGTGTCCGTAGACACCGAGGCCATAGTCTTCGTTCCCACCACGCGCAATAAATGCGTGTATGGGGTCTTTGAATGTACTTATTTTAAAAAACGCAGTTGGCTTTTCCCTGCTTGAGGGTACTTATAAGTAACCCCGCCTCGCCATAGGCGTCGCACCGGGTTCCCATCCTACCACGTGCAATAAAGGTGTGTATAGACAAATTTTCGGTGCGCCGCGAACGCTAAAATGAAGCTTTAGGTGATTACCCGCCTCGTCGTAGGTGCCGCACCGAGGTCCCATCCCACCACGCTAATAAAAGCATGTATGGGCGGTCTTTCGGTGCGCCGCAAATGATGAGGGTGAGCTCTTGGAGTTTTTAAGTTTAGAGGGTTTATACCTTAGCGACCGACGAGGTAGTGCTGACATGCGGATTGAGGTAATGATCAATTATAATTAACTAAAATTAATTATAGTTAATAATTGTTAACTATAATTAACTATAGTCGATTACAATTAATGATAATATATTGTACATAATTAATTAGAATTAATTATAAATATCTATAACTAATTCCAATTAATTATAGTTAAATAATAACTAATTATAGTTAGCTATAAAAAATTATCTTTAACATTAATGAATCATAATTAATATTAATTATAATTAACTATAAGCAATTATAACTAATATTAATTAATTAGTAATTAATTATAACTAATATTAATTAATTATAATTAATAAGTAGAGAGAGGAAGAGGGAAACTATCTATAGAGAGAGATCGGGTGAGGGCTAGGTCAGAGATTCGGCTAGAAGGAGGAGGCTTTGAGGTGAGATCGGGTAAGGGAAGCTGGGGTTCGGCCGGCTTACAGGTAGCTAGAGGAGTTTAGCTCTTGAAAGAAGAGGAAGGATCAAGCAGGTAGGAATTCGGTCGGCTCGCAAGGCTTGCGGCAGGGTCTGGAGTTCGGTTCTGTTGGATGGATCGTGAAGAGGGCTCAGGTTTGGGATGGAGACCTTTGGCTATGGAGGTCTTGGGGATTTTGAACAGGTTTCAGCAAAGTAAGACGAGGTCGACGATGGGGATTTTGGCGTCGGATCAAAAGATAGAGCGGGGTCGACGCTGCCTGGGGTTCGGTACAGTGAACTGTGGAAGCCGGCTTGAGGGTAGTAGAGTTGAGTCGGGGCTTCGGTCTATGAGGAAAATCAAAAGGTTTGCGGGAGGTTGCTGTCGGCTGGAGAAATCGAAAACAACGATAGGAGTTGCGAGAGGATTCGGTCGGAGGGAGTTGCTTGCGATCGTGGAGAAGAAAAACGAATGAAGCTTTGGCTTTGATCTCGTTTTAAAACCTCGAATGGGAGTGCAATCAAGGCAGAATTTCGGGAAATGACGCGAATGACATCGAAGGAACAGTAACTCAGCGGGATTTGTTACGAGATTTGCAGAGGCTTTAGGCGGGATACGAGGTATGTATGCTCTTCTCTTTTGGTCTTTACGTAGAGGTCAACAATAGAGAATGCAAATAAAGTTATTAAGTAGAAATTGTTGCATGTGCATGATTTAATGATGCAGTACACCCCTTTATAATATTGGCTGAGGACATAATGTACCCATGCGTGTGTAAGGGAAAGTGTTATGATAAAGGAAGTACCTTCATTGGTACTGTTTAGACGGTGCCTATTATGACTGCTGCATTTTTTATATACATGATAAAGATATGATATACATGTGTAATATATAGATTTGCATAACATTCATGGTCATTCGCAAGTAAATTTCAATTTGAATCACTTTATGTTTTGTAATGGGCATGCATATATTCAAAATGCCTTGTATTATTGTAATTTAGATGCATGAAGTACTCATTGAGTTGTGTTATAACTTACTCCATATTTGCAAAACGTTGACATGTATTATCTAAAGAATTTAAATGAGTGGAAGAGAAGATAACGTATATTGTAGGCGTGACACTTTAAAAGAAAGGTATTTATAATATTTTACTTTAAAATACAGTTGAGGTATTAGTGATTCTTTCAGTGCATTGAAAGTAGCTGGTTAGTAAACAGAAATTCACATAACCGTCTGATCATCTGTTCCTACCTTGTTAATTCAAGCTTTCGGGCCGGGTCGTGACAACAGAGCTTGTTCAATGATATTGTAGGCTAAAGACTAATTCAAGGGAAACTGGTAGATCAAATGCTTGTAAATTGCAAAAGGAGAATAGAGAAACTAAGGAATTCTTGTGAAATTTTTGTTATAGCTAGTTTTGAAAGTTAGAATTTTTTAGAATTTATTTTGTAACACTCAAAAGAATTAAAAAGGTAAGATCAAAATTGGTCTAAAAATTTTATCACCCAATTTTATATTTCATGAAAATGACATTAGTTTTTATAAAATTCTATATTTCATTATGATCATTTGATATATATAGATATATATAACATGCATATAGTCAAATTCCTGCATTCCCATATCCTGTGAGCTACGAATAGTGGGCTTGAGGCCAAAGGGAAAAAAAGGGGAATGAAAGGAGAGCTTGGTTTTGCGAGGTAAAATACGGATTTTGTGTTGTTTTTTTGGTAAGTCTAGTTTGTTTTATAGTTGGTAGGCCTCAAGGCTTTCATGAGTAAGTTCTTAAATAAAAAGATTTTATAAACTGTGAAAATTAATATTTTGTTTACATTGTGTATTAAAGATCAAGATTTCAATGTGATAAAAGTGTAAGGAAATCTGTTTTTAGGTTAATCTACTATTGGTGATCAGGAACTCAAACTTCAATATAGGGAATACAGTATTCATAAGTCTATTGCTTGTTGATGCCTATAATGTGATATTGGGCTCATAAATGTATGCTAATAAACATTGTTCATACTGAGCATGTTTATATTATATGATGTTATTAGTAAGCCTACTATATTGCACAGTTGACCTATTCAAGATAATTACATGTTATTTTCATATTATTTAGATCTCATGATCTGTTATATATAATTAAGTAATTAAATATTATTTCTTATGTTGTCATGTTTATGCCTTAGATACATGTTGATACAGATTAATGATTGCATGCTCATAACAACAGTATGTATCTTTTTTATAAATGCTTATGATATCGATGCTTGAATAAAAAAGGAATTATATGAAGGGTTATATGTCATGTGGGATAGGTTAACAATTTATGATGACCATGCATAGGGGGAGGCAAAATGCTGATGAGATGAGTCTCTATTTTAAAGGCCAAAAAGGGTTAAATTATATGTTAGAGTAGTTCAAGCTTTATCGAGCGATCTTTCAATAACTTATATGTTGGAGTAGGTCAACTCTTATCGACGGTTATGATATGCCAACGGGCTAGGTGACGATCAAATGATTTTTAAACAAGTCAAAATTTGGATAGCCATTATATGACACTTCTAAGACTTCTAAGCTCATGACAAATAAGAATAATAATAAACATATGAAAATAAAATTAGTATTTTGATGCTAGTATTTAATTTTCATGGTGCATTGAATGATTGGATATTTGACAATTATATTTTCATTCCTTGAAGGCATTCTTGCTTATTGCTTATGATTGTGTCCTATACTTATTCACTCACTAAATCATGCTTTAATTTGACATGAATTGCACTGAACTATCTATGCCTATGATTATTAATACTCATGTTAATTCAAAAGATCATTATAACATTATTTTTGTTGAGCTTTATAACTTACCATATATTACTTTGGATGTTGTTTCAAGAAAGAAATGAGCAGGTTTGATCATATCAATGTGATTAGGTTTTATTCTTCATTTTAATAAATTGTTGCACCAGAGATGGAGAATATTTTTATGTATGTTAAAGATATCTAGTATGTGTTAATAATCTATGATGTTGATTAAAAACTCTGTAGTTTATTTTAATGATATCAATTATGTACATTTCCATATTAATAGTTATGATGGATCTATTTGATCATCATAAATAGTTTGTGTTTTGTGACAATCTTAACACATATTTTCTATCTGCTCGATCTTGCCAAGAGTTAGGATGGGAGTAGTTTTTTCGCCTTTGCCACGTCTCATACTTTATGAGCAGGGTCAAAATGGGCTATGTTACACTTCTTATTGGATACCTAGCTATTTTTCTTTCTATTTCCTATGTTTATAGGATGCTAAAAATTGTAATAAGAAAGATAGAAACAAAACACTAGTTTGGCTATGATATATCAGTAAACATTTATCTTGATCAGGCACAAATCTTAATGCAAAATTGAGTTGAAAGCTTCCAAAATTAAATCGGAGATCATCTGAATTTCGATTTCAACAAACTTATAGTCAAACTGAACGTCTCGAAATGATGAACCCAACGACACCAAAATCAGTCCAATCCGAGCCCAAATGAGGCCAAATCAAAGACCCAAAGCACATTCAAAAGGTTTAAACTAGAATTTGAATTACCAAGCGGTTTTCAAACATGACATGCTTATAGTTAAATTGAGCGGTTCGACAAGACAAATCCAACAAGCCCAAGATCATTGAATTCTGATATCATTAAGGCATTCAAATGACCATTAAACGGTCCACGATCAAGTGGATCGATATCTGTCGTCCATTCAAACCACTCCCATTTTGACCTTGATCATCCACATATTTACAAGCCATGCCACTCTCAAAAAACTATAAATAACCCCACTCTTCTCATGAGAGGGGGGGGGGGGGGAGGAGAAGGAATAGAAGGGAGGAATTTGGGAGCTCTCTTGACCACCGTCAGAGTTCCTGCGGACCACTGCCGGAGTTCCTGCCGACCACCGCTGGAGTTCCTGCCGATCACCGCTGGAGTTTCCCGTAAACCACCGTCGCCCGTTGACTACGATCCTTCTGACCGGCATCGCCAACTACGGTCCTTCCAACCTCGGTCGCCAGACAACGATCTTTCTGACATCCATCACTCACCGACTACGGTCTTTCCGACCACCGTCGCCAGTCGACTACGATCCTTCTGACCGGCATCGCCAACTACGGTCCTTCCAGCCTCTGTCGCCAGACAACGATCTTTCTTACATCCGTCGCTCGCCGACTACGATCCTTCTGACTAGCATCGCCAACTATGGTCCTTCCGACCTCCGTCGCCAGACAACGGTCTTTTTGACATTCGTCGCTCGCCGATTACGGTCTTTCCGACCACCGTCGCCCGTCGACTACTATCCTTCTGACCGGCATCGCCAACTATGGTCCTTCCAACCTTCGTCGCCAGACAACGGTCTTTCTGACATTCGTCGCCCATCGACTATCGTCCTTCCGACCACCATCGCTCGTCGACTACAATCCTTCCGACCGGCATCGCCAACTACGGTCCTACCAACCTCCATCTCCAGACAACGGTCTTTCTGACCACCGTCGCTCGTCGACTATGGTCCTTCTCACCACCATCGCCCGCCGACTATGATCCTTCCGACCACCGTCATCCCACTACAGTCCTTTCGATCCACGTCGCCCGCCGACTATAGTTCTTCCGATCTCCGTCGCCTGCCGACTATATAGTTCTTCTGATCTCCGTCGCCCGCCAACTACGACCCTTCTGACCACCATCATCCGACTATGGTCCTTCCGACCTACATCGCTCGTCAACTATGTTCCTGCCGCCCAAACGAACATACTTTTTCTGATTTTTATTTGAAAATTTAAAAAGTTAAAAAGCATAAATAAATAAGGATAATTGAATGTTTCCTAATGACTAAGAAGAGGCGAAAACGTTATAACTTCTTATACATCTATGCAGGTGCGGTGAACGTGGATTATAATTATTAATCCAATAGTTAATACCTTATAACTTCAATATAGCCAAATCGATCGTAACCCCTCCAATGCTTCATTTCTATATAGTTAATACCTTATAACTAAGTATCTATTATAACTTCAATAGTTAATACCTTCATAAAAATTATAATTATAACATAGATTATAATTATTAATCTTATTATATGACCGTAATATATCAATATAAGATAATCTACATACATTCTTATGTCATATGATATGAGTTTTAATACGCCTCCTTACAAAACGATATTTATAGCATATTACGATATATGTAACGTTCATGATAAACTTCTTTGAAGTTATAGGTCTGAGCCTGTATAATCTAAATAAGACAGATTATTAAAAATAGTCTTAAATTTTTGATACGCTTTGTATCAAATGCATACATTCGTCTTATATATCTGTATAATATTATGTATACCATGGTTATTTTTTATTATGAATATTTTCATATATATCTCTTCAAATTAATCATTAGAAGTATAATAATCATCTATTAAGCAAAAATGAGGCAAAAGTCCCAATTTATCATATGATTAGCATTATAATAGTAAATATCAGTCACAAGCAGCTCATAAAGGTACAAAATATATATTTTCGGGCTTTGTAAAATTCGACGCCCAAAAATAGGGGGGCAACTGATATATCAGTAAAAATTTATCTTGATCAGGCACAAATCTTAATGCAAAATTGAGTTGAAAGCTTCCAAAATTAAATCGGAGACCATCTGAATTCCGATTTCAGCAAACTTATAGTCAAACTGAACGTCTCGAAAGGACGAACCCAATGACACCAAAATCAGTCCAATTTGAGCCCAAATGAGTCCAAATCAAAACCCAAAGCGCATTCAAAAGGTTCAAACCAGAATTTGAATTATCAAGCGGTTTTTAAACATGACATACTTATAGTTAAATCGAGCGGTTCGACGAGACAAATCCAACAAGCCCAAGATCACTGAATTCCGATATCATTAAGGCATTCAAATGACCATTAAACGGTCCACGATCAAGGGGATCAATATTTGTCGTCCATTCACACGACTCCCATTTTGACCTTGATCCTCCACATATTTACAAGCCATGCCACTCAAAAAAAAACTATAAATAGCCCCCACTCTTCTCATGAGAGAGGTGGGGGGGGGGAGAAGAAGGCATAGAAGGGAGGAATTTGGGAGCTCTCTTGACCACCGCCGGAGTTCCTGTCGATCACCGCCGGAGTTCCTGCCGATCACCGCTGGAGTTTCCTGTAAACCACCGTCGCCCGTCGACTACGATCCTTCTGACCGGCATCGCCAACTATGGTCCTTCCAACCTCCGTCGCCAGACAACATTCTTTCTGACATCCATCACTCACTGACTATGGTCTTTGCGACCACCTTCGCCAGTCGACTACGATCCTTCTGACCGGCATCGCCAACTACGGTCCTTCCAACCTCTGTCGCCAGACAACGGTCTTTCTTACATCCGTCGCTCGCCGACTACGATCTTTCCGACCACCGTCGCCCGTCGACTATGATCTTTCTGACTGGCATCGCCAACTATGGTCCTTCCGACCTCCGTCGCCAGACAATGGTCTTTCTGACATCCGTCGCTCGTCGACTACGGTCTTTCCGACCACCGTCGCTCGTCAACTACGATCCTTCTGACCGGCATCGCCAACTACGGTCCTTCCAACCTCCGTCGCCCGACAACAGTCTTTCTGACATTCGTTGCCCATCGACTATCGTCCTTCCGACCACCATCGCTCGTCGACTACAATCCTTCCGACCGGCATCGCCAACTACGGTCCTTCCAACCTCCATCGCCAGACAACGGTCTTTCTGACATCCGTCGCTCATCGACTACGGTCCTTCCAACCACCGTTGCCCGTCGACTACGGTCTTTCCAACCACCATCGCCCGTCGACTATGGTCCTTCTCACCACCATCGCCCGCCGACTACGATCTTTCAGACCACCGTCATCCCACTACAGTCCTTTCGATCCACGTCGCCCACCGACTATAGTTCTTCCGATCTCCATCGCTTGCCGACTATAGTTCTTCTAATCTCCGTCGCCGCCAATTACGACCCTTCTGACCACCGTCATCCGACTATGGTCCTTCCGACCTACATTGCTCGTCAACTATGTTCCTGCCGCCCAAACGAACATATCAACACGAATTCTTCCAACTCCCACTATATAATGCACTATATAAGATGTATATTTGATACATTGTGTCAAGACCTTTCCCCCAAGGAAGGGCCTCATATGTAATCGACTGCAAATAATTGTGGATTTATTCAAACTGGGCCAGGCCCCGTGGTTTTTTCCCCTTTTTAAGGATTTCCACATAAAAATTTTGGTGTCTCTTGCGAACGCTAGACTCCTCTCTTTTATCTTTTTGTATTCTGGATCTTCGTACAAAGCTAAGACGTTAAACTTTATATTTCTCTACCGGCGCGAATATTCCAGGACGCAACGGGCTAATTTATGAAATTGCCTTAGGTTGGGGATCAATTGATCATGCCCTTTGACCTCCTTTTTTTTCTGCCCTCTAGCAGATGAAATTTGCCCACTACGACTGCCAGACAACCAACATCCACTGGAATATGTTGTTCATCTTTGGAGATCCTTCAGAGATGATTTTTTGAGTTATGGTGTTGATTGTGGTGAAACCCAGTACCTAAACTTGAAAATGGCTTAAACTAAAAATTGAAATCTTCCTAAAAAATTATATGGGCCAACCATTTATTTATGACCATAATAACCGCGATTATAAAGTTACCCTACCTGACAAGAATGTAAAAACATTCTTAATAAAAAAATAATTGCAAACATGACCACTTAGAGTTATTGCAATTAATAACTATGTCATTCTCCCCAGGTTAAAGGAAAGTTGTCCTTGATATTTGAACATTTTCTTGTTTATAGTAGGGTGAAAATGGCTTAAACTAAAAATTGAAATATTCCTAAAAAATTATATGGGCCAACCACTTATTCATGACCATAATAACCACGATTATAAAGTTACCCTACCTGACAAGAATGTAAAAACATTCTTAATGAAAAAATAATTGCAAATATGACCACTTAAGAGTTATTGCAATTAATAACTATGTCATTCTCCCCAAGTTAAAGGAAACTTGTCCTTGATATTTGAACATTTTCTTGTTTATAGTAGGGTGAAACATCCGTGGCATTAAAGGTTGCTGATATGTTGCAATCTCTCAATCCGAATTATTCTTGTAAACCTTTCCTAAAATATGTTTGATAATCATCTTGATGTTTTCGTCATTTTTTGCAAAAATTTTCATTGTGGAGAAAAAGTTCTTCGATCATCTTGAATCCAGCTAACTTTGATAAAAGAGTTCTAAGGAGAGGATATCATTGACTAAAGGCATTAAAGATTTTATTTTGAACACCTAATTTTTGCTTCAAATTGTATTGAAAGTATGAAAATACTTTGGGCCACTTAACATGCTATTCTTGATAGGAAATAAATTTTGGTATTATTGCCATAAGGGTAACATTTTTGTTGACCTTTGATAGTTATCAATTTCAATTAGTCTAGATGGTCTTATATGCAATTATTTTTTTTAATTGAGATTATTCTTACATTATTTTTAAGTAGGCTAGTTTTATTAATATGATTATTATGGTCCTAAATATATGGTTGGCCTCTATAAGCCCTTTTCTAGGTAGATTTTTTTTAATAGTTATTTTCAAGGTATCCTAAGTTTGGGAAGAAGTTCCCTGTTTTGGAGAGATTGAGAAGGGAGTTATTCATGGAGTTCAGGATTCCGCCGCAACTTAGAAGCTCTTTAAAGATGAACTACAGTAGATTCTAGCGATTGTTGGTTGCTTGACAACAGCAATAGGCATATTTCCATTGTTGGAATGTGGAAAATCAGAAGGTTGAACAACATCGACGCCTGATTCTTAGCAGTAATTCTAAATATTGGCTAAACTATTATTCTTGTTTCTATCTTTGTTTTGCATATTCTTGCATCTCTATGGACATGAATTTTGGAAAGAAAAATAGTTAAATATCCAACAACAAGTGTATTCTAGAATTTTTAACATAGCTACTGTCAAAACTAGCTATAGTTGGTTTTCCATAAGGAATTTTTATTAGGTTCTCTATTTCTCCTTTTTTAAATTATCATTATTTTCAATTTATTAGCATTTGATCTATCAGTTTCCTGCATTATCTTCTAATAAGCCTAGCTGTTTAGAAGTGGGATTTGGTGCAGAGGACAACCTTAGGAAATCTACAAAACTAGAAGCTGTCGCTTAGGAGCAGGAGCTAATAATGACCTGGGAGTAGCCACAGGATAGCTAGACATCTACAGTAGAGTTTTCTTAACTGGGATAGAGGATGCTACAACACAAAATAGTTAATCATCCAAGAATATGGTATTAAACAGTCGAAGAGTTTTCTCTGGGAGACAAATATTTTTTGTTGCAGGAGTTCATTATGGAAGCATGATTCTTGAAGTTTTTTATTATTGTAAAAGATTCTTGAATTCTTTTGTCCTCTTTTCTTCACTATCTTGTGGTGTCAATTAGTTTCATATGAGTCTTGATGTTCTTTTTTCATGTACAAGTATAATTTGTAAGCTTTCTCGTACTGGTTCTTTTGAAACTTCTTAAGGACTTCCTTTTGATTAGTAGTGAGAGGATTAGCATGCGGATGCTTGGATCTTATCTTAATTGCTTGTTATACATTTGTTCAGTGGTTTTGTACTGATGGCATTGTGGCGATTCATGAATTTTTTCTAGCTTCGTTTCTTTGTCCGTTGCTAAAAATTGTTATGCTTTTGGATTCTCCAGAGGCCTTTCTGCTGTTGGTAATGGGTGCAAGAACTTAAGAGATCTTACGCTTAGCGACTGCTATTACATCAGTGATATAAGTCTTGAATCAGTTGCCCGTGGCTGTCCCAAGTTAAAACGCTTGGAGATCAATGGCTGCCACCACATTGAAACATTTGGCGTGGAGAACATCGGAAAATCTTGCCCGTATGTTCATGTCCTTAAAGATGTTGATGGTCTGCCTTATTAGTGGTTCTCTAATTATATATTTCTATTTGCATGCTTGTACGTATTTGCGTTCGTTGTTACTTGCTAAATCTTCAATTTGAAGATATGTCCTTTCTCTGATCAAGTTAAGGATCTAAGGTACTTCAGCGGCTTATTGATGTATAACTAATAATAATTTATTAATGCATCTATACATTTTTATTGACGCCAAATTTTTATTTTTAAGAAAGCGGAATATGAGAAACATGACAATTTATGTATCATATTTCCTGATAAAATTTCAGACTCAGTAACATTTTTGTGCATGTCTTTTCTATGATGTCATAATTAGTTTAAAGAAGCAGCCCTGCTTTTTCAAGAAATGCCACTTTGATTAGTTTATAATTTCGAGGTTTAGAGATGCTTTTGAGACTTTATCTTGGGACAGATCAGCTTCTATAGATCCTATCTAGCATTAGATAGTAATCGAGGGAAAGATGAGCATCTATAGATTCTAGCAGCAAATATTGATTTTGCTTTATTAAGTTATTTATTATTATTTGCTGAATCAAAGTTTAAAACCTATCCTTTCTTTGATCATTTAGAACTACCATTACAAATACATGGCTTATAAAATTAAGGATGGTGATTTGCAGTGTCTATCTTCAATTTTCAACGGTGGAAATCATTTATGTATGCCATTTTTTGAAAGAAACTGATGACTTTGCCCTGTTTAAAGTTAATAAAAGCATAGTTCAATTGTAGGACTCGCTTTAAATATATATTTAGCCTTCAAGTCACAACTCAGTTCATAAAATGTAGCATGTTTATAATTGATTTAACGAGAAATATTGTCTGCCCTCTGCCGCACTACATTACAAAACCTTTTCATTTTCTCTTTGTAAAATTTTTATGCCTTGGTTGAACTCGAGTACCTTTGTTACTAGGTTTTTGTTTCATTGAAGGTGAAACTAGCGTTTACTAGAGCATCTTAATGGGGGAATACTCGTAATATTTTTAAGTTTGATTTCATGAAGTTTTTGTAAAAATAGTTGGTGGTGTGATTAAATGTGCAAGAAAAGATAAAAAATTAGAAGATTTGTTATAAAAATTAATTTAGATGTAAAAGCTCAGAAAATTGGGAAAGATATAGAGGGGCTTATAGGGAGTATAAAAAAGCAATATGTGATACAAAAAATTCAGCTTTTAGTAATTTATATAATAGATTAGATGCTAAGGAGGACGAAATATGTATGCATAAGTTAGCAAATCAAAGAGATAGGAGAAATAATGTTTTAGTTCAAGTGAAGTGTATTAAGGATTGACGATCAAAAAGTGCTTTTATTAGTATATAGGTCGATGAGATATTTCAATAAAATTTTCAATGAATGTGTGTGTTAACAAAAAAAAGAAAAAAAGAAAGGAAACAGAACAAAAGAAATACGAACCAAAATATCTCCCCGCTGCCTCCGCCGGTCCCACTTCGCCAAACGATGTACCTCTTCGGAGCCATAACCGCTCACCGACAACTCAAAACGATAAAAGAAAAGAAATTCGGAGAGGGAAAGGATCTTACGCTCGCTCCGACTTCGCTCCTTCGACTCCGTCGTTTCTGTTCGATTTCGTGGCTTCGCAAAAGGGGTCTAGGGCTCGCCTTTCATCTTCCCTTTGCGTCGTTGCTGTTCGGCTTTGCTTCGCCGGAGGAGGAAGAGAGATCGCAAAAGTCGCTCTTCGGTTCCTTCGTTGCTGTCCGATTTTGCCTCCTACGCGACCGACCCCGACGACTCAGCCCCGACGCCTGCTCCCGTGCGTGACTCCCGCCTCCGCCCATACCCGATCGGGCTCTGCCCGACTCCCTCTTCCCCTCTCTTATGTTATATATGATATAATATATATATATATAGAAGGATGAGATTTTAAAACAGGTAGTCAAGACCCGTGCCGTGATCTCAGATCCGGACGGATGGTTTTAATTCGAAGACCCCATACAGTCGATCTTAGATCCTGATGGGATGGTTTAAAATTCGAAGACCCGCGCCATCGATCTTAGATCTGGGCGGATGTTTTTTTTTAAAATTTGAAGACCCCGGGCCGTCGTATCTTAGATCCGGCCGGGATGGTTTTAATTTGAAGACCCTACGCCGTCGACCTTAGGTTCGGGTAGGAAGAAATTAGGACAAGTGCCCTCTCTTACCTCCTGGCGCCGGGGAGGGGACGCCGGCGTCGGGAGGCTGCCGAAATTTCCCGGGTTATAGAACCTTTCTTTTTGGAACAATTGGAGACCGATTCAATTTATATTTTAATTAATAAATTGATTAATTTAATTAAAATTAATTAATCAAAATTAATTTGAATTAAAATTAATTAATCAAAATTAATTGAAATTAACAGATTGATTAATTTTATATTAAAAAAAAAAAATGCAGAGAGCAGATTTAAAATCCAATAGCATTTTAAACTTGAGAGCATTTGTAAATTCAAGAGTTTTAAAATTCAAGAGCATCGAAATTTAATTTGATTAATTGGTTAATTATTTAATTAATAAAAAATGAGACATTTTAAAATAAAATACAGTAAAAAGGGGGGGGGGAGAGTTCTACTAATCAACATTACAACACTGTTTTGGAAACTCTCAACAACAGCTCTCCAACTCAATCAATTGCTCTCCAAACACTGTACAACCTCTCCAAACTCTCAAATAAATCGTCCAAACAAAACAGCCCTTAAACTCCTCGCCAACACAAACTACAACTCTCAACACAAATAACACAACACTCGAAACTCTCCAACAGAACAAAGTACTCTGCTCTCCAAATCTTGTGCAAAACTCCCCACAACAAATTGAAATTCTTCTGAGCAAAGATACTATGCAAGCACTCCAGGAATCTCTCCTGTACGAGCCACCTGCATTTGTGAACTCTCTGGACTGCTGCAAGTAATGCGTACCTGCAAACAAGCAGATAAGAGTCAGCACAATTATAAATTGAGTTAAATACTGAAAAAAGAAATAATAAATCTAACTATTATTAGTAAAGCAAAGTACTGGAAAGCAAGCAAAGCAATATACTAGAAAAGCTAGTGAAACAAAGTGTTGAAAGCAAGTAGAAACAAACAAAATGATAGTGCTAAAGTAGAGAACAAACTACGGTAGTAGAGAAAATACTACAAGCACAAAATAACTAAAACACTGACGCAGTGTCAAAGCCCCGAGGTGCCAAAGTCACAAACTCAAACCAACTCAAATAAGTACAAATCTATTTAAACAATCAAACACCAAACAAAATCTTTGGGCTACTTCTAAGGGAAGCAGTAAGACCCGCGTGTTAGGGAATTTCTAAATGAAGAACCCTAAATCCCAAAACTCCAAACTCATGGGCAGCCTTGTTTATAAGAACTTGGTTGTAAGTCCCACTATCCGGCAGCTTTCATAGAAAAGACGTAAGCCCGACCCTAGGGGAAAGTTTTAGGTAAAATCAACCTAAACCCTAACTTCAAATTAAAACATCCGGTAGCTTTCATAGGAAAGACGTAAGCCTGACCCTAAGGGAAAGTTTTAGGTAAAATCAACCTAAACCCTAACCCCAAATTAAAACATCCGGCAACTTCTAATAGAAGCTGTAAGTCCGATCTCTGAGGGAAATGTTTAGGCAATAACACAACCCTAGACCCCTCACTCGGGCATCCAAGTCTATAGAGCTTGGCTGTAAGACCCACAACTCGGGCCACTTAGCCTACAGGGCTAGGTCATAAGACCCATCATCAGGCAACTTCTAAGAAAGCAATAAGACCTACCCAACTAAAATCTTCGGGCTACTTTCTAATAAAAGCCATAAGTCCCTACCCAAATCTAACCAGGCGGACATCTTTTGCTTTAAGAGAGAATGTCATCTTTAAATAATGCTTTAAAATACAGTAATTACAATACTGATCCTATGTTGAAAGCATGTGGAATTTCTAAGATTTTCTACAAAACATATAAATCCCTGGGCATCCTAATCTATAGGATTGGGTTGTAAGACCCGCTATCGGGTTACTATCTATGAAAGTTGTAAGTCGTGACCCAAATTCAAATTTCTGTGTAACTTCTAAACGAAGTTATAAATTCCTAAATTAAATCAACTTCTGGGCATTCTAATGGATGTAAGCCCCAAAACTTAAATAAAAATTAAAACCAAAATCCAATCACCTCAATCTACTCGGGATCCCTGAGAGGAGGCAACCCATGGCTGCTAATCAGATTCCCTGGACACTACGGTCAATGACTGTTAGTGTTGGTAGATTGAAACTACGGTATACCGAGGATGACGGAACCATAGGATCTAGATCGGGTTTACCTCCATTTTCCTCATAATTGAGACTAATCACCTAAAATTTATTCATCCTTAATCGAGAGTTCTCTTTTACGTGTTAAGAGAGATAATTAACTATGAGTGCTTGTGCTCATGGGAAGTAAGGACCCCAGATCTAATTAAACCCTGACTACCCTCAGGGAAAATCTGGTTAATTCTAATCTGACTTAAGGGAAATGGAATCATATAGCTACGAAGTGGGATTCACGCATTCGTGCCATTTTTCTTGAGCCAACAGTGTGAGAATATGATTGACTAGCACATTCAATGAAAATAGAGTTCTGGTTTTTACAGTCGTATTAGTAAAATCGAAGCTGGAGAGGCTTTAAAAAAAAATAAAGTGTGGAAAACAGTTGGCCTAATTGTATTCTAATAGAAGTGTGGAAATGTTTAGGAGACAAGGGATTTTTTGGCTTACTAAACTTTTTAATATTTGGTTATTAGAGTGATGGTGAAATAGATGGAGATATTATTAGTAGAAGTCAAGTTGGGTGGTTGAAGTGGAGGAATGCATCGGGCTTGTTGTGTGATAGAAAAGTCCCCCTCAAATTTAAGGGAAAATTCTATAAAATGCTGGTTAGACCTGCAATGCTTTATGGTGCAGAGTGTTGGCCATTAAAAGATAAGCATAATATTAAGTTAAGTGTTGCAGAGATGAGGATGCTCAGTTGAATGAGTGGCTTTACTCTTAGAGACATGATACATAATGAGCATATACATGAAAAGGTTGGAGTAGTTCCAGTGGAAGATAAGATTAGAGAGAGTCGTCTTAGATGGTTTGGTCACATAAAACGGTGGCCTTGCGATGACCTGGTTAGGAAAGTAGATGTATTATATTTGACTTATGTTAAGAAAGGTAGAGATAGACCTAAAAAGAATTGGTTAGAAAATATTAGAAATAACTTTTCTTTATTAGATTTAAATGAGAATTTAACTTTTAACAGGGCATAATGGAGAAAAAGGATTCATGCAGCCGACCCCATATAGTGGGATAAAGGCTTATTGTTGTTGTTATTGGTTAAATTTCAAAATAGTCCCCCGCCTATTCTTATATGGTCATTTTAGTCTTACAGTATAACGTTCCTCCAATTTAGTCCCTCGACTATATAAAATTGATTCGAAATAGCCCCTTTGCGACTAAATTGGGATCAATTTTGTTAAGTCAAGGGACTAAATTGAGATCAATTTTATATCACAATTACAATATGAGGGGCTATTTTGTATCATTTTATATAGTTGAGGAATTAAATTGGGGCAACATGATACTCTAGGACTCAATTGTCCACGCACGAATAGTTTGGGGACTATATTGAGATTTTTCTATTTTAATGTTATTTTGAAGACTAAAAATATGCCAGATATGTGGAGGAGTGTTTTGGTTCCCATTTTTAAGAATAAAGGTGATGCATATGAGTGTGAGAATTATAGAGGAATTAAGTTAATGTGTCATACATTAAAATTATGGGAGAGAGTAATTGAGCATAGGCTACGACGTGATACTAATATTTCTCAAAATCAGTTTGGATTCATGCCAGATAGGTCTACTATAGAGCTATACATTTGTTGAGAGGTTTGATGGAGAAATATAGAAAGAGTAAAAAGGATCTACATGTTCTATTTATTTATTTACAGAAAGCATATGATAAAGTTCCAAGAGAAGTGCTATGGAGAACTCTATAAAAGAAAGGATTTAATAATGTGGGGATAAATCTTTTAAATGGGAAGCTCTCGTAGAGGTTAGTATAATTACACCCAAGCAATTGTTTAAGCTACATCAAGTTGGCTGCAATATCAAGCGATTATATTAAAGGTCAAGGACAAGTTAAAAGTCACTTCGGGGCTATAAATAAAGACTGATCCCACTTTATGGGCTGAATTGTGAGCTACTTTAAGATCAAGTGCAACTTCAAAATATGCACAAGTGCTTCTATATGGAGAGTTACATGAAGAACTGTGTTGCGCTGAGGGTATTGTTAGAGGAGGAAATTATTATCTTATTCATTAGATATCCACTCTGTTTATAATTGGAGATTAATAACAATGCTCTAGGTTACACCTAGATATCATGCATCCCACCCCCATTATAAAGAACTTTCCTATTTGATATAATTCTACTATAGTACTTTTTTAAGCTGGAGCATATGTATTAATTAGCTTACTTGTTACATAAACAAGAGAAAAATAAAGGACATAGAGCTCTGGTTTAAATATCAACCATTTAAATATATATATATATATATATATATATATATATCAACCATTTATTTTGAATTGAAAATGTGAGTGGCATCCCCTTGGACAAAAGAAGAAATGACAATCAACTTCAATATGTTTGTTCATTCATGAAAGATAGAGTTACTAGAAATGTAGATAATGGTGCTATTATCACAATATAATAACATTAGTTTAGTAATTGGAAAATTAAACTCTCCTAAAGGAGTCTTTATTCGTACAAATATACATACATAATGGATCATTGGTTTGTATTCAACATCAACACTTATTTGGCCACAACAATTTGTTTTTAAAATTTTTCAGGTGACTAGGTTGCCTCCAAGAAAAATAAAATATTAAGATGTTGACTGCTTGTTACCAAGTAAGCCAGAAAAGTTGACATGTGTGATTCCATATTCAAGTACTTTGTTCTAATATATAGTAACCCTTTTTTAAGATTATTTTTAATATATTTGAGAATTTATTGAACAACCTCTTAATGCTTATGTTTTTGAGTTTGGATATGTTGAATACAAACTCCAATGACAAAGAAATGTTAGGCCTAATAATAGTTAAATAAATTAATTTTTTGACTAACCTTTGATACTTAAACATTTCATTAAGGAATTCTTCGTTATTAATTGGCCTTAGCTTTTATAGGAATATCAACTTATTTGCAACAGAAGGCATGATTTTTCAAGAAGATCAATAGCATATTTTCTATGAGGTTGTCATAACACTCCCCCCCCCCCCCCCCCCCCCCCGGGTCGTTTTAAGCAAATTCAACTGCAATAAAGTATTTTGGTCATCCTAGATCTTTGGTGACAAAACATTTTTGCAAATTCAACTGCAATAAAGTATTTTGGTCATCCTAGATCTTTGGTGACAAAACATTTTTGTTAATAGTACTTTACCTCATAGATGCTTTTATGATCACTTCTATTAAGATGTCATCAGCGTAAAAAGTTAGCATGGTGGAGCTTGAAGGTGATGCTACTATAAAGGCTAATCTGGGCATGGACTTTGCAGAAAATTTTCAAGCCAAGCTTGTTGACTGTATTTAAGCTATAAATGACCTTCTTGAGTAGACATATGTATTTTTCTTCTTAAGCAACATACATAGGGATTGCTTCTTAGAAATTACCTCACTTAAGTCGTCATAGATGAATGCATGCTCACATAGATTTGTAGCTAGTCCATTGTTGATTCATAGCCACATATAAGAGAATTTGAACAAAGTTGTTTGACAATCAAAGGAGAATGTGTTAAAATAGTTTTTTCCATACACCTGTGTTTTGTAACCAGTAGAGCTTTGTATTGATTGATCATGCTATCATGATGAAATTTGATAGTGACTATCTAATTAATGGTAATTGGTTTAACCTCAAAAGGAGAAACAATCAAATCCCATAGTGGCCAATTGAGTAGAGTATCCATTTCAACATATGTAGCTTAGTTTTTTAATGAATTTTGCAGGGCTTCCTAATATGCCCCATTAATTGAGACAAATAAAAAGACAAGTTAAATGTATGAAAGGGAAGAAGAGAAATGATCAAACGACATATAATGAGCAATATGGTTTGTTTAACCTCTCCCTCAGAGAGATTGATAAATGAGCTTCTGGAAGAAGATGAATATATGATGAAGATATCTCAGAGGGAAAGAAGGTAGAAATGAAAGGTGTAGTCTCATGAAAAGCTACATCTGGCAAAGTGTATAAGCATCGAGTAAATGACCATAACACCTAAATCCTTTTTGATTGCGAGAATATTGAGAAATATACATCGGATAACAGAAGGAAAGAGTTTATTATGTGAGGGAAATGCACAAATAAATCATATACAACCAAATATTCACAATGATAATAAGAAAATAAGTAATGAAGTTAAGCGAAGATTATTGAGAAATGGGGAAGGAATATATCACGACTCGGCTTGGATACTCGAATTAACGATGCGGGAACAAAAAGTCAGACGGTAGTAACAATTTAATTCATATCATAAACAAAGTAATATACAACTTCTCAAAGCAACTGAAGAGCCACTATTTATATTTTTTTTTTTTGCCATAAAACTATTCATCAATTTTTTTTCATATACTTAACATATCACAAACCATAAATTACCTGTTTGCATTTGCACGCCGTTTTCTGTAGAGGTATTCCTCTCTTCTATCAGATATTTTTTTTTGGAGACTTACCTGAAATATTAATTTAATGTATTTTTTTTTTGGAGACTTACCTGAAATATTAATTTAATGGATTGAGTTTACAATGTAAACTCAGTGGGTAATCATTATTTAAATATACAACAGTAAATCATGTATATCATAATATACATTTTTCTTATACTTTTTTCTTTCATATTACATAATCAATAAACATACATCTTCTTTCATGTATAATGATCTTATAATTTCATATAAGTCCTTTCATATTCTATCATATTTGTTTATTTCCACTTAATATTTCTTTTAATAAATTTGACATTTATTTCATTTCTAATTTGACATTTAATTCATTTCCATATCAATTTTCATTTGTACAGGAGCACCGTCTAAATGTACCAATAAAGGTACAACCATTTTCATTTTTATTTCCTTTTTTATATGCACGGGTACGTTGATTCCACAGCCAGTGTCATACGGGGGTGAACTCCTATAATTTGCATGCATAACTTTTTTCCTTTTCCATTTATTTTTCATTCACTCATATGTACTTCCTATATATATATAAATACTTTCTAACTTTATTTTCTATTTCCTTTATATGTATTCTTTATATGTATTTTATTTCACATATTCATATATTTTTATATGCATTTTCTTATTCATAATATGATAGTTTCTAAAACGAATTATAAGTAGTAAAATAATTATATAAAATGTTCCTTTCAAAATGAAAATAAAATACAATAAAGAGAAATTATGTAAATATCTACTTTAATTCTTTCAAATCCTCGATCCTTGGTACAACCTAAAGAAATACACAATCATGTAAATTTTCTTCATTTTTCTTTCATAAAATTTACATAAACATTTATTTAATTATTTCTTACCTCAAACCTTGAATTTTTCTTCCTTGTTGAATTCTTGTTGAATTGAACTGCTACAACTTTCGATCTATTCCTTTTTAAAATCTCTAAAAAATATACAATATAAATTTTCATGAAATTTAAATTAATAACAAAATTTTAATAAAAACTATACGATAAAAATTTACTTACAAATGAGGATTTTACAAAGATCCAAAATATTTCTTCTTTCTCACCCAAAATCCCTTCTCCTCGCTTTCAATCTTTTCCTTTTCCCTTATGAAAAATATCACTTGCTTTAATTGGAAGAAAAATAGGAGGATTTATACAGAAATGAAAAGGAAGAAATCAACAAACCTTCATCTTCCTTTCTCCTTGCTGTTCTTATCATTCACCGTCGTTTCTTCTAACTCTCCACTTCTTTAACGATAGGAATGAAAATGAGTTAAGAGGAGTTGATAAATTTTATCCCCGAATGCGATCGTTCGCTCAAAATTGCGAAACAACCTTTCCAAACTCTTCCGCGCATGAGTTCGATCTACTCCAGGTTGCTGTTGCTTCCGCTCGGTTCTGCCTCTGATGTTCGCGGTTTTAATATAAGGGCTAGCCGGTTCAATTGGCTGGTTCAAATGAACCGGCCAGTCAAACCGATTATTACAGGATACCATTAATAAGAAAATAAGTTGTCCAATTTTTATTCTCCCAAAATTGATGGACATTCATATGAAATATTAATATCCTTGCAACATCAAGAAGATGATAGTCTTTGCATTCAGTAATGCCATTCTATTAATGTTTGAAGGGATAAGAAATTTGATGAATAATTTTATTAGCAAAACATAAGGTGCAAATTTGAGACAACATAAATTCTAAAATGTAATTAATGCATAAAGTTTTTTTTTAAGATGGTAAATGAATATTTATTTTCCGAAAAAAATTCTATATGAATTACTTTTGACTAACATTTGAGCAAGTAAACCCAAGTGATCCATGAACTCTCTTCAATAAATGTGATAAAATTATAGAATCCAAGGTGAGTAATGATTGGACTAGGGCCACAAACTTCTTAGTGGACTAACTCAAAAGAACAAGGTTGATGAATAGTGGTAGGACACATGATGGTCTTTACCCAACTTATAAGCATGACAATCAAACTTGAATTGAGATGAGGGAATAGAGACAAAATCTTGAAGTATGTTGGGAGGAGGATGCCACACCCCATTTTAATCTCCCCTACATTTAACTTGGGGTGTAACATGGAATACTTCTATCAGGATCAGGTGAGTAGGAAATAGTCTATCCAGATTATCCCCAACACATCAAGTTTTTCAAATCTTAATTAACATCAATATTGCATAGCTGGAAGCATATTTAAAACACCTCAAATAAAATGCAGAGCTTATTAAGCCTTCAAATAATATTTACATACTCAAAAGTTTGTTTGTACATCTTCTACTTTGTCCTCTCTATACACCCAAAGCATATGCACACAAAAAGTGTAGTCAACACTCGTGCCTAGCGCCCCACTGGCTCCTTCCCCTTTCCTGCAGCACCACCACTACTAATTAGCTAAAGCTCAATGAAATGCACAAATACAGTAGGAGGAAAAGAAACATATTTGCAGTCAATTAAAAATAATATGGGGATTTCTATGAAAAATGATTGCTACTACACTTACATTAAGTCTACAAAAATGCTCTCATTTCGTACACTATAGTTTGGGTATTTCATTGAGCTCTAGCTCGTTAATCTAGAGCTATTTATTCCCCACGGAGACACTGCATTTGACTGTATGCAGTGTCCCCATGGAGACACACTAGGATGAACGAATCTCTTATCAACCAACTCCGAAGATAAACCTTCAACTCTTGAAGCTCCTCAAGTGTCATTCTATACAGAGCTTTAGATATTAAGGTCATACTCATAAATATATCAATACAAAACTCTATTTTTCTGTCCAGAGGCAAATTGACTAACTCCTCAGGAAATATATCCAAAAAATTTTGTACTATCGGGATATTAGAAAGAAGACCAGAATCCATTTTGGACTGATGCTATAAATACCATGCAACCCTTCATCCACAATTTATCTACTTCGACATTAGACATCAAATAAGACAAAACACCTATAACTTCTTAAAATACACAACTCTCGTTACCCAAAAATAAAATAACTCACTTTTCTAAGCAATCAATCTGAGTCTCATATCGAACATCAAATGAGGAAATGAGTAATAAAATCAAACTGAATTTTCATTTCTTATCAGAAATTTCAATATTATAGAAATAAAATTTATTGGCTATTATACTATCTCTAGTCAGTAGGGTAATAGAAAGAGAAATATGCATTACAACTGTAAGCTATAACAGCTCAGCAGACCACACAAATCGATCTAAATTTTTAAATTCTTTATTAAACATTTTGATGAATTTTTAAAAGTAGTTAAATGTAGTCTAATAAATCATTATACTAAAAAAATATAATAAGAGCATAGCAGTTATCCAATTGATTAAATAATAATATCGATCAGATAAATAAATTGCAATTCATATCATAGAGCATTTTTTATCACATTTCTCGAACCCATACATATTCTCAAACGATTTTGGTCTCTTATGACTCTCTTTTGTGCTTATAGCACCAGAACATGCCCGTAGGCAACATAACATGGCTTATAGCCATCAGAATATGCCTTATAGGTACTAAAATATTTTCTGACATAGACATAATCTCAAATGATTCTAACCCTTATCTCTCCCGGTAGATATAATTTAATCACATATGCACATTTTATCATATTATAGTAGTTAAAGCGTAATTGAGCGTGTGTCAAAATTGCACAGTTTTCTATAATGGTAGTCAACAAAAATTCCTATTAAGCAAAAATGCATATTTTCAATAAATAATCAAATTATCAGGGATGGTACAAAATACTATTTTAAGACTAATTAAACTACAACATTATTTTAACATCTAGATAATTTTCTATTTAATAAAAACCCCATAAATTCTAAAACTCCCGTTGTAAAATTTCCTGCAAATATTCAAAATATTCATAATCTTAATCTATATAATATATAAAAAGTCACGTGGTAAAAATTTTACGAGTGCAAAGATATCCGCGTTTTTTGTTAACAGAAATATAAATTTAATAAAAAAATTTTATAAAAATTACATATTTTTGAAAACTGAGATAGGCGTAGTGTGACTTATCTTGAGACGAACAAGTTTTCCAACTAGGCCGACAGACAAAAATGGCTCTTTTGTCTCCAAAACCTAGTTTTTTTTCTCTCTCTCTCTTTCTCTCTTTTATGTTTTTTCCTTTCTCTGTTAATGCTTTTCTTCTTCTCTGGTTAATGAAAATGATAGATAAAAGCTAATATGCTTTTAGGTTTTTTTTATAATAAAATATTCAAAAGATATAAATATAATTATATAAATTTTTATATTTTAGCTCAAAATCTTTTGATATCTTCAAATCTGGTGATCCAAAAATTAAAGAAAAATATTTATAAATTAGCTAATCATGTTTTAAAAACTGGTGAAATCGGTTTGCAAAATGGACACTTAATGGTCCCAAAATCCCCACTTGTACTAACAAGTATCAATTTCTTAAGGAATTTCACCTAAGCCCAAAAATTATGAAAAAATTAGTGAAACTAAAACATAATATTATATATATTATGACGAACACGGTTTGTGATTTGGACTTACACTGACTCCTGAAATAATTTTTGATTGTTGTCGATAAAATAAATTCGTTAAAAAAATTAAAAATTTTCACGCAATTGTAACACTTGAATTTTATGTTTATATTGATGACAAATGAGAGTTTTGACTCATAGAGAGCAGAGGAGAAGCTATGTCACTGTTTAAGAGAAATAGAGGCAAATCTGAGTGGTAACTTGGATCATAGATACTATGTGAGCCATGCAGTTGTCATGCCCTAGGTTGTGGGCGAACAATAATGAGTGAGCATGTGGCGAGTGTATGGAGTGAGCATGTGGCGAGTGTATGGAGTGAGCTTAGTAGGTAGGTGAGCACATGAGAGAGTATTGTGAGTGATGGGTGGCAGGTGGGTCATGCATAGGGGTGTAAACGAGTCGAGTCGAGTATTGACCTTATCAAGCCTGGCTCGTTTAACCTTTAATTAGCTCGAGCTCGAGTGCAAGCTCGATTAGTGAGCTCGAGATCGACTCGTTAAGAAAATATCAAGCTCGAGCTCTTTTGAAAAGCTCGAGATCGAGCTCGAGCTCATTTGGAAAGCTCGAGTTCAACTCATTTAATTGGCTTGATTCTTTACTTATAAACCAAAATTTTCTTTTTTTTTTAAAATTTTTTTCAAACACTTAATTAAAATTTGTTTTCAATTAAGAAAAATAACTTAACTAGTCATAAAATGTACACAACTTTAACTTCTAATTTATTTAAAAAAAAATTGAAGTTGTAGAAGAAATCAATATATTTTGAGCAATCATCTTTCTTTAAAAAATTTTATTTAAAAATTTGATCAATTTCAAGTGCAATTTTTATGCAGTTAAATACTATAAAAACTTGATCAATCTAAAAATAGAGCATTCATATCAATGTTAGACCAAATTGTATATCATCACATAATACAACAACAATAACAAGCCTTTGTCCCACTACGTGGGGTCGGCAACATGAATCCTTTTTCTCCATTGTGTCCGGTTCAAAGTCAAATTCTCGTTTAAATCTAATAGAGAAAGATCATTTCTAATATTTTCTAACCAAGTCTTTTTAGGTCTACCTCTACCTTTCTTAACATAAGTCAAATCTAATACCTCTACTTTCCTAACATGAATACCTCTACAAAAAAAGTAATTCATAAGTAAAAATCCAATAAAAGATTGTCTGATATTCCATATTCTTTAAACTCTTCCATCTCTACTCTCTAGCTTTAGTACCAATTAATATGATGCAAACCTAAAAAATTAAGATGAAAGCAAAATAATAATTGTTTTAGATGACTGCTTGAAGGAAATATGTTTGCATTATATAATTTGATGATGTTTGGATTAAAACAGCTAAATCATTCTTATGAAGAAAAAGCAAGCAACGCAATATAATAAGAACCATACCTCCCTCCCTACAATGTTAAAACCTCACAAGTGAAGCGCTTGTCCACACCAAATTCACAAAATGAGCTTCTTCTGCACACCAATAAAAACAGTGTTTTTTTTTCTTTTAATTTCAAAAGAAGTACTGATTTTTAATTTCAAAGTAGTAAAATAAGGGAGGGAGTATAAGGCAAGGTCCAATTTCATAAATTAAGATAGTAGCATCATAATGTGCTTCAAAAACCTGCATAATATTGGGTCTGAGGAGGAAAGACCTTATTCAAGGGATAAAATAGCATAAGCTCATCCGTATGCAATAATAAGAGTACACTTTGATGCAGAAAAAATTGAATATTACATGTAGAAGGTATCAACAATTTCGATAGTTGTATGTGGTGGTGGCAAATTCAAAAAACTTAATACTCATTTCTGTAACCTCTATTGTGAATCAATGTAATGAGCTATTATTGCCATATACGAAATTCTCTAATTTTTTTACTTCCACAAATCTGTAGTAAAACGAATTTTGTTACTGCTCTTTAAAGCATTTTTCAAATTTTTTCTCTCTTTCATACACTTGTATCACATCATTGCGTGCTGTTGCCCGTGAGTACTTAACAAAAAAAGGTGACATAGACTTCAAAATTAAATTGAATCCAAATTCTTCAACAATCGAAAATGGTTTTTCATTAATTAGTATGTAATGTGCAATCATCTCCCTCACTTTTTGATGATCATATTTAAAGGTTGTCAGCATTCCACCATCTGGATTGCTCTGAGAAAATGAGTTCTCTATATCTGTATGTTGAAAATGTAAGATTTTCTGCTTCGTCAAGGCATGAATCCTAGCAGCACAATGGCCCAAATGTCTTTTGAATTGTGTAGTTGTACCAGTAACTCCAATAAGTAGTTGTTTTTTACAATGCACACATTCCCCCTTTCTTCGCCCATCAGGAAGAATAACTTCCTTGAACTCATCCCAAACTTTGGATCTTTTTTTTCTTTTATTTCTTCCTATAATATCATCACCTTCTTGAATATCATTCACTTGATTTTCATTAGTCTACTATTCAACCTCTTTGTCAATCTCATTGTTATCATTATGTGTATTATTCTCATTCATCGGTTGACTACCAACATAAGAGTGATGATGATCATCAAGTCTTCCAGTCTTAGTATTTACAGGCTCAATATTATCCCTTTCCATACTTACTGGTGTTGGCATTCTAAAAAAAATGATAATAGCATGAGTATTGAAAATTTAGTTTCAATCTAAAAATTAATTCTCATTTTTTTAAATGCAAGTAAAAGAATCAAAGAGCAGGGTCAAAGGGCTAAACAATTAATTATGAAAATTATATCTTCTGAACATTTTCCTGGAAGACATTTAGAGAAAAATAGAGAGTGGGAGGATGGATATATAAAGCTTTAATCAGCTACACCAAAAATGCAAAGCTCATCCAGAACCTAGCATGATCTTGAATGTAGAACTATATATTAGATTCTTGCCAAAACTAAAGAAAAAATATATAAAACTTGCAGGTTACCTGATTGTATACTGAATAATTCAGTATGCTTGAACTGTGAAAGTTGGCGTATCAAAGATTGCTCTTTCTACTGCTACAGATAATCAAATCTGTTCAACAATATAATCAGAAAATTTTCATAGTAACTACTATAAATGCTCCCACGAGATCCTGTCAGATCTACACGAGTAAAAATAGAATAGGAACTTTTCCAGATCACTTCATAAATATTTCTAGAGGAGCACATTAGATGTATTAACTCAATCCAACTTGCAAGGAAACAAACCCTATTTAGATGACAAGCTAAGCAAAGTCAATGTAGCAAGACATACAACTACATATCAATATAAATCCGCCTATGTATTAGTTCACCCTCAAAATAAGCAAAAAATTCATCAAGAAATCGCTGTGGAAGAAAACTTCTTGAGTGTAAATGAGGAAAAATTAATCGTCACTTTACTGATTTGAGAAATCAACATCTAGAAAGAAAAAGGAAGAAGAAGAACTAAAGAAGGAAGCGAGGAAGAGGGAAGAGAAGATGGGGAAGAAGGAAAATGAAATTACTTGGAGTCAGCTGTCGTCGCGTGAGAGAGGACCGGATCTGGGCTGGGAGGGGTCTTTGCACAGCTAGGGCGTGTGAGAGGGCCAGACCTGGGAGCTTTGCTACTATGGGGCGGAATGAACCGAAGAAGCATGAGAGAGGGTGAGCACGATGCGGACGGCTAGGGCGTGAGGAGGCGAAGAAGAAAAAAAAAAGATGTGTGTGGTGGGTTACGGCCTTACGGGTTTTACGAGTTATGCGACATTACGAGTAGGGTTTTTCAGCAATAAGCTTTCAAAGTATTTTAAAAATAATAATTTTATAAATATAATATATATATATATATATATATATATATATATATATATATATATATATATATTTTAATCGAGTAGCTTGATAAGCTTTTGAGTTGAATCGGGTTGAGCTCGAACTCGAGCTCGAAGCTCGATAAGCTCGGCTCGCGAGCTCGTTAACGAGTCGAGTTCGAGTCAGCTCACGAGTTGGCTTGACTCACTTACACCCCTAATCATGCATAATGAGCTATGGAAGAAAGGGAGAGGGAGGGGGAGGGGGAGGGGGAGTACTGTAGCTTGGGCGAGAGCTAACGCGGCTATGATCCAACATTAGAGGAGAAATTAATGTGTCTTACTCACTAGAGATCCTCCCTATTTATAGTTGAGGATTGAATACAATGTTCGAGGGTGCGCACCCCATTAATGTATACCACTCTTCAAATGTAGAGATCCTTCTTGTTCAATGTAATGTAATACTAACAGCTCCAAAGAGGAATCAACTATTGTTGAATGAGGGAGAACAAATTCCCTATAAAGTAGAAGTGATGAAGGCGCAGAAGAACTATATAACAAAAAATGGCTTAGCCAATCAATTTAGGAAGGGTTTCTAGAAGGTGCACTGGGTTTTGATAACACTTTGTAGCTAGGAATGCCCTTTTTATTGGGAAGTTGACAATTTTTTTAGCAAGAATCAAATGATATTATCTTTTGCTGAGATTAGCTTAGGGTTTTGTTTGCTCTTATTATAATTTGAAGGCCAATAATGCAATCTTGTTACCTTTAAAGAGCTTAAGAGGAATTAATTGAAACTTAAACACGCCTTGTTATCCCTCTCTCCTTACAGCTTTCAAGCCCCTTCACCTCTCAACCATATAAATTGAGAGCTCAACTAGAATGATTGACACTTGCTTTAATTAAAATTATACTCAACTTCTTACCAAATTTGCCAAAATGTTTCCAAAACCGTATTAAGCCATCTAAATTCCAATGAAGACCATCATTCCCTACAATAAAATTTGATCGCAAAACCTGGAGGGCTCATTTACTTGTATAAGTTCTTCCACCTTGTATTTGCTTCCTTTCATTTCAAATTATCCTTAAACACAGGAAGAAATTCTTTAGGTAGATTGAAAGTGTTTTAAACTGCACTTGACTATCTATCAATTGATTCTTTTTTTCTTTCAAAAAGCTTGTGTAGAGGTTTACTGCAACAGGAGTGATATTCTTTACTGGCAGTTTCTTGATGGAGTGGTTGCTACACTTGACCACATGATTCTTAGATACGAGCTTTTTACATATCCGAAATTGACTTACCTAAACAAATTGTGTATATATGAAAATGACATGAATTTTAATCTTTTTATCTCTGAAAATCATAGTACATTTTTTGTGTCATGATCAACAGAGAACTTCTGGACTTGGCACTGTTGTACTGTCCAAGGATCAGGAATAGTGCGCTTCACGAGATTAGCAGAGGCTGCTTACATTTGCAGGCTCTTGACTTGGTGGATTGTTCAAATATAGATGATGACGCTCTCTGTAGTATAGCTAAAGGTTGCAGAAATCTAAAGAAACTTCATATTCGCCGTTGCTATCAGGTAATTATTTCTTTTAAAGTTCACGTTATCAGTGTTTACTTTTAGGTTATCGGGCACTAAAACATAAGTCGTTGAAAAAATTGCATTTTGAAAAAATATAGGGATTCCTGTATATGTTATACTATTAAATATACAGTTATACTATCTTCTTTGATTTTGAATTGTTTGTGATGCTGTAGAATCAGCTTATTGGTTCATTCCGACTCACTTTCCACTTATTACATGTAATGTGAAAGATAACTTTGAAAAGTTTGTACACCATGAAGCATCACATATGAATGCTTACCTTAAAATTAACTTTAATTACATCTGCCTAATTAATCATGAGATAATTAGGTTAATTTAGATCTAATCACTAAAAGCAGGCTTAATTATTTTAATTAGAGTTTAATCAAGCTTTAATCCTTAAACTTAAGCTTTTAATTATACATGCTAAAATTTTCAGCTCATTCATCAAATTAATTATTTGCTTTCATAATTCATTTGGTGTTTCATGCATTTATTTAATCTTTGTGGCAATTTAAAATAGAAAAAATTGATGATTTAATAGCGTAACCTTGAGGGAGGGGTTGTCACCGATTAGTATCAGGCCTTACTGTTACCCTCAGATTCAAAAGGATGAGATTGAGAAGCTGATTCAAGAGATGTTGGAGGCCAGGATTATCAGGCCGAGTGTGAGTCCTTTTTCTAGCACAGTCTTACTGATCAAGAATGAGGATGGGAGCTGGAGATTCTATGTGATAACCGAGCCCTGAATAAGAAAATTGTGCCAGGCAAGTTTTTCATTCTGGTGATAGATGAGCTATTGGATGAGCTATGTGGAGCAGTGGTATTCACGAAAATGGATCTAAAGTTTGGGTACCATCAGATTAGGATGCGAGAGGAGGATGTCTCGAAGACTGCATTAAAGATATATGAGGGATACTACGAGTTCTTGGTGATGTTGTTTGGCTTCACCAACACCCCTGCTACATTCTAGTCCTTCATGAATAGGGTGTTTTGATCATACCTCAGGAGATTTATATTGATTTCCTTGATAACATCCTAGTGCACAACATCAAACAAAAGCATTTGGAGCGCTTGAAGGTGGTACTAGAGGTGTTACAGGACCATCAGCTGAGGGCCAACCTGATGAAGTGTTGCTTTGCACAGCCTAGTGTGGAGTATTTGGGGCACGTGGTATCTCAGGAGGAGGTGGCCGCTGATCAGGCCAAGATTAAGGCAATGCTGAGATGGCCTCTACCTAGGAATTTGAGGGAGCTAAGGGATTTCCTATGGTTGACTAGGTATTATAGGAGATCTGTGAGGGCATACAATACTATAACCTGGCCACTTATAGAGCAGGTGAAGAAGGATAGCTTCTTATGGGGAGAGGGAGCTACCCAGGCCTTTGAGAGATGGAAGAAGGCTATGATCATGGTATCGTTCCTAGCCCTACTAGATTTCAGCTGGATTTTCGTGGTAGAGATTGATGCATCAGGGTATGGGTTGGGGTCAGTGCTCATGCAGAGTCACATGCCCATAGCTTACTTCAGCCAAGTGTTGACAGCCAGAGCTATGCTTAAATCAGTCTATGAGAGAGAGTTGATGACCATTCTGTTAGCTATTCATAAGTGACAGCCTCACTTGTTGGGCCGACATTTCATCGTCAGGACAGACCAAAGGACCTTAAAGTACTTGTTAGAGCAGAGGATCCTAATCGAGGAGCATTATAGGTGGCTGTTAAAGCTGTTGGGTTATGACTTTGAGATCTAGTATAGGCCAGGATTAGAGAACAAGGCGGCTGATGCCTTGTCTAGATATGTGGGAGAGTTTCAAGAGTTAGCCATTTTGATACCACTGATGTTAGATTGAGGGGCTATTAAAGAGGAGAGCGTGCAGGATGAGGAGCTGAGGAGGATTAGGGCATATCTATTGAGGGATGAGAGTAACCACCCTAGTTATTCTCTTGAGGGGGAGAGACCCTTATACCAAGGGAGGTTTGTGTTGCCACAGACCTCGATCCATATTCCACACCTATTGCGGGAGTTCCATGGGAGCGTTGTTGGGGGTCATTCTGGTGTGCTAAAGACATACAGGAGATTGATAACAGAGTTGTATTGGAAGTGGATATACCAAGATGTGGAGGAGATGGTGGCTATATGTGAGGTATGCTTACAAAACAAATACATGACTATGGCTCCAAGGGGGTTACATCAACCCCTAGGTCTTCCAGAGAGGGTGTGGGAGGAGGTTACCATGAATTTTATTGATGGGTTACCTCAATCGGAGAGGTTTATAGTGATTCTGGTGGTAGTTGACAGATTGAGCAAGTATGCTTATTTCATTCCCCTACGACATCCTTACACGGTATTGACAGTGGCAGCAACATTCATCAGAGAGGTGGTCAGACTGTATAGGATACCAAAATCTATAGTATCCTGCCGAGATAAAGTATTCCTCGGTCACTTTTGGAGGGAGTTGTTCAGGCTGTAGAGGATAGTATTGAAAAGGAGCACCGCTTACCACCCTCAGACAGATGGGCAGACGGAGGTGCTAAGAAGGAGCTTGGAGACTTACCTGCGATATTTCGCTTTAGAGATACCTCAGTTGTGGGCTAAGTGGCTAGCATGGGCAGAGTACTGGTACAACACTTTGTATCATTCGATTTCCTGGATGACTCCTTGTAAGGTGTTGTACAGAAGGGATTCACCTCACTTGGTGCATTTTGGGCAGAGCAGCACACATGTTTCTTCAGTGGAGCAGTGCTTTGAGGAGAGGGATAAGGTGTTGGATGAATTGAAAAGGCACTTGTTGAGGGCTCAACAAATCATAAAGAAGCAGACATATTGGCACTGGAAGGACATACAATTTGAGATAGGGGATAGGGTATACTTGAAGCTTCTTCTCTACAGAGAAGGGATGATAGCTAAAAGGAGGAATGAGAACCTGGCTCCGAGGTTCTTCGGCCTTTATGAGATATTGGAGAAGATTGAAACAGTGGCTTATCGATTGAAGTTACCCCCGATCACTACCATACACCTAGTGTTCTGAGTGTCACAATTGAAGAGAGCTATTGAGGATCATGCATTTAGTTCAGAGTTACCCGTGACACTGATAAAGGGTTTGGAGGTAACCATTGGAGTTGAACTGGGTATGACAGGGAGGAGGAGGGATCAAGTGCTGATTAACTGGAAGAACTTATCCGACTATGATGCCACATGGGAGCTTACAAGAGGGTGAAGCATCACTTTCTGCCTTTTCACCTTGAGGATAAGATGAGTCTTTGGAAAGAGTGTATTGTTAGATCGAACATCCCTGTACTGGTTCAGTTGGTCCTTCTTGGACTAGCAACTGTATATAGCAGGAGGAAGTCCTGCCCGCCTGTAGCAATTCCGCTCGGATGTTCTGCCCGTCTGCAGTAATCATGCCCATGCCAAATTCGAAAGAGGAGGTAGGAGGGAAAAGGAAGAGGGGGAGGGCTATTTTGACATTAACTATGTTTTGTATGCTTTTAAGTAGTTTGTTTATGCTAGGGTTTGGGTTTTCCATGTCTTGTATGCTGAATTTGGGTTTTCTTAGGTTGTGAGAGCTTTAGCCGGCGGCTAGGGATTTGGGAGAGCTGGATCTTCCTCTCCAAGTGAAGATTCAAATGTATCGTGCTATTTTCTTTCATATTTCTTGCAATAAAAAAAATTCGTCGTGTGTTCTTCTTTCTGATTTCTCATTACGGTTCGCTGATTTGGTAAAGCGCATCTACTTCCTATCACCCTCATTCAAAATGGAGAACCTCTTCCTCACATGAGTCACATCATACTATGGTTGCTTGCATTCTCTTTGCTTTGAACCGAGAATCCTCAATTCTCTCTTTTGATAGGTGCTGCATGCCTGCATTATGCTCACCAAAAAAGAAGAATCGCCAACTAACCAATATGATATTGACGAGAAGGATGCGCACATGTATAAACTCATAGAACTCTATTTTTTCCTCTCAAACCCCAAGTGCAAATTGTGCTGCACTTCACCATCATGTTCCTAGGGTGCGCCTTGTAGCCCTTATGATGACGTAATTCATGCCACAAATTATTATGGCACCTACTAGAGCACGTCTCATTGCTTTTAAACTTAAAAAATCCTATCTCAAATTGTATAGGCCTATTGCAATAACTCAATCTGGGAAGGCCATATAATCAATCAAGCACCTAAATCATTTAAATGAATCATGGACGAGTCAACCACATGGCTTGGACCCATCAGGTGCAAGAGGACCTTGTCGACCTTAATATCTATATATTTATATATATATAACCGCCCTATATAATATGGGTAAGAATAAACATTGTTTTATCTTCATACTCGGGGTGTTCCTCAGATAGAATTTCGATTGGTCGGCCTGAACTGCTAGCAATTTTCTACTCATGGCAATTTCTATAGGAAATCCTCATTGGTAATTGTAGTTTTGGGCTGATGGATGAATGATTTATAGAGATTCTGTCAATTATATTTAATAGTTTTTAAAATTAAACTTATTGTAAATATTGAATTTTCTTTTCATGTAGGGTGAGTTAGTTTCTTACATGTTTTTCATCTTTAGAAACCACTATTAATAAGGGCCAAGTTTTGGCCAACGCAAGCAAGAAATTTTCCTCTATTGGTCTCTCTTCTTCTTTTCTACATCTTTTTTTATTATGGTATCAGTGTTAATTTTTTGCTAATCACGATGAATGATAGCCATAGGAGAGTCCTAACAAGCTTAAGCAGTGGGCTTTTCGTCTTTACCAAGCCACACAATTAACTCAAGATTCTCCATGGAGCACTTATCACTTCAAATCATATCCTACGAACTTAAACTTAACAGGAAGAACTTCCATTGATGTTGCTCAGTCCAAATGGTGATTCAAGGAAGAGGAAATATTGGATACTTGAATTATACCAATGGTTGGCCTAAAGTGGATGACCTTTACTTTTTAACATTGGATACCAACAATACTTTGGTGATGTCCTGACTCATCAATTCTATGGAAGAACACATTTGATCTTTGTGCTTGAAGTGAGGAAAGGCATCTAAACATTTACATGCGAGTGCGAAGTGTCTCTAGCTAGTATCATAACGAATAAGAACTTTATCATTCAACGTGCATAGACAATCACTCTTGCATAACATATTCTTTGCATTTTTTCCATCATACATTTACTTATAATAATAAATTTTGAATGACATTACGGAAGATAATCATTGTAGGTTAAAATAAGATGAATGCTAAATAATATCATAACAATTTGCAGATTATTCGCATGGAAAAGAGAACATGATTTTAGATCATTTTCAATAGCAATATCGTAGAAATTAGAACATTATCAAATACATAAAGAGGGCATAGCAATCAATGCATTAAATTTATAAGAATGAACATCATTGCTATAAAATAAAAATATAATTACCCACCATAGTTTTTACCAACACTTCAACTTCTATGTTACTTCAGTGTTGGCCTATCCTTAATCAACTCCTTAGTTCATTACCTATACATTATATATACAATCATATGTAAAACATTCATATTAGTTAACTTGCATTCTTCATTAATCATGCATAGTTTATTTATTTTAACCATTCTTCTCAAAAATTTTATTTCCTATTTTTTTAATAAATGCATATTAAATATTTTCTTTCTTCTGAATTTCGCAAAATGCCATCTCTTCTCTTGTTTTGTTCTCTCTCAAGACCACAAATCTAAATTGGAAGAAAAAGATAAGGAGAAAAGCCCTAGCCTTGATTCTCTTCACCAAGCTTGTGCTCAACATGGCTTGTCTATGGCGACTCATTGTGGCTCATGTGATAACCCCTTCTCCTCGCTCATTTGCTCGGTCGCACTCCTGCAGTTTCTCAGATTCACCCACTTGATCCGGGTTTCTTTCTCTCACTGTTACTCTCAGTCTCACTCCCACTTGATTTCTTTACGTTCACTCCATTTTTTGCTCCTATGCTTGCTCTCACTTTGTTAAGATGTGGAATTGAGTGTGGTGTCTAGTTAGTTCAATTGAATTAGATCTGCTGATTCCTTTTTTTTTTTAATAATCAGTCTTTACAATAAACCTAACCCATTTATTTTGGCCAACAGAAAGCCAACAAGGTCCAACATCAAGTTTAATTCTTGGAACTTACCCTGGATTTAAGACCTATTCCTTGTCCAAGTTTGCTACAAGATATGAATTCAGAGCACACATGTTTAGACATGCTTCTTGTTCTAAAATTAATATAGTGGACAACTGACAGTCATGTCATGCCCCCAAGCCATAGTGGGTCATGTCTAGCACCTTGAATCACAAATAGCCATTTTGCATACATTTGAACCATTCATTAAAAAAGATACAAACCCTTTGTCAGTAAATGAGTCAATGCCAATGTGGAAACCACGCCTTCGACATAAACTTTAACTCCAGTTTGCTTGGGTTACTTAAGAGGAGTAACTCATGATTGCTAATCTGACTTCTTGGACGTTTCTAGCTTAAAGCCTTCTAATGTTGACATATTGTGTTCCCTGTTTGATTCGAGATGAAAAAACCCCTAAATCTTAATCAATTTTACCTCCATCCCCATAACCATTCTCCATTAAATTAAATTCAATCTAAATACTAAATTTTACCTCCAGCATGTGAAACCCTAAGTACTCGTGATTGCCTTTATTGGCAAGTGGGGAAACATTACTGTGCGTGTGAAACCCTAAGTACCATGATTGTCTTTCTGGGCAGGCGGGAAAATATTGCTATGCATGAAAATCCTAAGTACCCGTGACTTTTTTTGGCAAGCGGGGAAATACTTATTGTTATGCATAAGATTATAAGTACTCCCAACTGTCTTTCTTGGCAGACGGAGATTGAAGATTTCGATCATGGTGTCACTTGACACCGACCATGCACACTTTTCTTGGTGTAGTGAGAAGGCTTAACACCTCGATATAACCCCCTACGCGGGGACGACGTTAGAGTGCTGCTGATACATCAAAATAAGCGACTTAATCTACATTTAAGGGAATTGAAATATAAAACTAAATTGACAAACAAAATAAAAATGTATGAAAATCTAAGTTGTAGACAATAAAAATAAAAAATAGACCAAAATTAAAATGTAACATAACTTATGGTGCACATTTAGGAGAAATGATTGCTCGCCAACAAGCACAACATGAACTAAACCTTCCTTCCTTTTGTTCTTAGTAACTCGCTTGCGCACACTTAAATTCCTCAGCAATACATGTTTTGAACTGAAATGAGTAAAATTGAAATGAATTGAATGGCTCTATATTTATAACTTGGAAAAGCTAATTCCCCTGTGGACCCATTGAGCCAAAATCCAAATACAAAATAATAAGAGGAGATGCATGTGAAAGGTGTGTTAAGGGGTAAAATATGAAAGTTCGTGGATGATAATTAACCTAAAAATATAAAATTATTTACGCTTGTATTGCAATGTATTTACATTAATGGCCGCCACGTAGGATTCCCCCCGCATGTCCCTGATAATTATCTTGGTTAAGTTCCTTAATGAAATGAGGCCATTAATTATATTGTAAGTCACGGTCGTGCAAGTGCCGTAAGTAATATACATGACAGTTGCTAAAAACAAGGAGATTCATATTCCTGTAAATGCATCGTATACCTCTTGAACACTTGTAAACTGTTGTGTGTCACGGACTACATGACTCTCTCATTTAAGTGTGTGAAACGTCTCAAATCACTAAAAAAAATCTCCTACATTCCTCATGATCGTATATTGCAAATGTACTCGCGACATATAAGTGCACTATATGAGAACACGAAGCAACATGTATGCATATTGTCGGTTATGGAAGTGCATTGTGCAAATGCATCAATAATCATATATGTAAATGTACCATTTATACGCACTATTAACTTGGTTAATATATTATGTATATGTATTGCACAATATGTAAATATATCATGCAAATGCATTAACATGCAAATAAACTACGTGTATACATGATGCAACATACATATACTATCACGACCTGACTCGAATGCTCGACTTAACGAGACGGGAACTAAAAGTTGAATAGTAGAATTAAATCAGTGCAATTCCTAAGCAATACAACATACAACTTTCTCATTTCAACTAAAGAGCCACTATTATACAAATAATCAAAAAATCTATTCATTTCACCTTTGAAAAAAAACCTAAAATTTACATCAGTCAATTTATCTTTTTTCATTATTGCGTCGTCTTCTATAAATAAACTCTTCCCTTCTGGCCATTTTTCATTCTAGAGATTTATCTGAAACATTAATTGGATGGGTTGAGTTTACAGTGTAAACTCAGTGGATAATCATTATCAATTATAAAATAGTAAAACAAATATATCATAATATATACCTCTTCTTATACTTCTTTCTTTCTTAATATCAAATCAATATACATATATCTTTCATGCATTATAAACTTTATAATCTCACATAAGTCTTTTGTATTCGTTCATAATTGTCCATTTCCATTTTAACATTTCTTTTAATAGATTTGACTTTCAATTTATTTTCATATCCATTTTCATTTGTACAGGAGCACCATCTAAATGTATCAATTAAGGTACAATCTTTTTTATTTTCATAACATTTTTCTTTTTTACGTGCACGGGTACATTGCTTCCCCAACCAGTACCATACGGGGGTGAACTCCTGTAAATTTGCATGCTTATCCTTTTCCCTTTTCCATTTATTTTTCATTCATTCATATATCATTTCTTTAACATATACTTTCTAAATACATATAGTATCATATATGTGTATAATTGCTTTCTAACTTTATTTTCTATTTCTTTTATAGGTAGACTTTCAACGTGCATTTTCTTTCATATTTTCATATACTTGCATAATATTTGTTCGTTTCATACATAATAATTTCCAAAATAATTTATAAGTCTTAAAATAATTATATAACATCCCTGCAAAATAAAAAGTTAAAAACAGAAAAAGAAAATAAAGAAAAATTGTATAAATACCCACTTTGAATCTTTCAAGTCTTTGATCCTTGTCACAACCTAAAGAGATACATAATAAGGTAAATTTACATATAATTAGCTTTCATCAAAATTTTCATAAATATCTATCTAATTAATTCTTACCTCAGCCCCAATTTTTCTTTTTTGTTGAATTCTTGAAGAACCCAACTCCTACAACTTGATCTCTTTCCTTTCTTAAATTCCTAAAATTAAACAATATAAATTTTCATGAAAATGTGATTTAATAATAAATTTAATAAAATTTTATATGATAGGAATTTTGCTTATAAAAAGGAGATTTTTCAAATTCCAAAATCTCTCTCTCTCTCTCAAAATCTCTTAACCTCGCTTCCAAATCTCTTTCTCTTCCTTTAATAAAACATCATTTACTTTAGGTAAAGCAAAACAAGAGAATTTATATGAAAATGGAAGGAAAAAATTCAATAACCTGCTTCCCTTTTTTTCCTCGGTCGTTTCTCTCGTTTGTTGAAATTTTTTCCAAATTATCACTTTTTTAGCGTTATGAATGAAAAGGAGTTGGTGATTCTTATCCCTAAATACGATCAATTGCTAAAAATGGCAAAACGGATCTCCAACTTCCTCCTCACACGAGTTCGATTTCGTCAGCACTGTTCTGCCCTCTCTGTTCGTGAAATGCTTCAATTTGCGGAATTAATAAAGTTTGGCTGGTCGATTCAAGTGAACCGGCCCGGTGAAACCGATCTTTACAATCTCCCCTTATAAATTAAAATCAAGTATACGTAACATATCTTAATTAAATAGATAGGGATATTGAGCTTTCATTTTTATTTCTTCTCCCAAGTGGCATCTCTTTTTGATCCATATTTTCATAAAATCTTTACAAATTGTATTATCCTATTCCTCAGTTGTTTCACATCATATTCCAGTATCCTTTCAGGTTCCTCAACATATTTCAAATCAAGTTGTAAGTCAATTAATTTGGACTGGATTCTCTTTGACTCATCTGACACATACTTTCGAAGTATTGATATGTGAAATACATTATGAATTCCTTGCATATGCACTGCAGATCCAATCTATAAGCCATATTTTCAATCCTCTCTATGATTTCAAAATGACCTATGAATCTTGGGCTCAATTTCCCTGTTTTTTCCAAATCGTTGTACACCTTTCATTGGACTGATTTTTAGGAAAACAAATTCTCTTATTTCAAACTCAACTAACCTGTGTTTTGCATCATAATTTTTTCGTTGCCTGTCTTGTACTGCCTTTAATCTATCTCTGATCAATTTAATTTTGCTAGGAGCATCATCTACTAGTTCAGCACTAATTATTTTTCTTTCTTCTATTTCTACCCAACACAAAGGTGTCTTGCGCTTTCTTCCATAAAGAGCCTCGTACGGTGCCATTCATATGCTAGATTGAAAACAGTTGTTGTATATAAATTCAATCAATGGTATGTGTCTCTCAATTCCCTCTAAAATCTAAAATACACAACCGCATTAAATCCTTCAAAGTCTGAATTATCCTCTATGATTACCTATCTGTCTGAGGATGAAATGTTGTACTAAAAGCCAATTTGGTACCCATAGCTTTCTGAATTTTCTTCCACAATCTAGAAGTGAAACGGGCATCTCTATCAAAAATTATAGATTTTGGAATTCCATGCAACCTCATAATTTTATCAACATATATCTTTGTCAACTTTTCCATTGAACTTGTCTACTTGATTGGTAAGAAATAAGTTGACTTGATTAATTTGTCTTTAACAACCCATATTACATCTCGACTCTGCCTTGGCCTGGGTAATCCAATTACAAAATCCATTGCAATGTCTTCCCATTTCCACTCAGATATAGGTAAGGGCTATAGTTGACCACTTGGCTTTTGATGTTCAGCTTTAGTCATCTGACAAGGAATATATTTTATCACAAATTCTACAACATTCATTTTTAATCCTGGCCACCAAAACAATCCTCTCAATTCTTGATACATCTTTGTACTGCTTGGATGAATTTCATAACTTGAGAGGTAAGCTTCCTGTAATATATGTTATCTCAAATTATCAACATTTGGAACACAAATCCTGCCTTTATACTTTAGTAGTCATTCTTCATTAATTACAAAGTTCTCTAACTGTCATGTTTGCACTTTCTTTATGATGTCTTAAAATTTTTTATCTTGAGACAATGAATTGAGTACTCTATCCTTCAAAGTAAATTGGATCACCAGTTAATTTAATAATATATCTTTACTTTCTTTCTGATTGACTACTGAAATCTCTAGTTTTTTCATATACCTGATTATCTATTCCTACTGAGTAATTAGCCAATTTGCATATTCAAGAGTTTTTCTGCTAAGTGCATCTGCAATTATATTTTCCTTTCTAGGATGATACTTTATATCCAAATCATAGTCTTTGATAAGCTTTAACCATCTTCTCTGTCTCAAATTAAGTTCTTTTTTATTCAAAATGTACTTGAGACTCTTATGATCTGTAAACACTTCACATTTAACTCCATATAAATAATGTCTTCATATTTTGAGTGTGAAAACCACAGCAGCTAATTCTAAATCATGAGTTGGATAATTTCTTTCTTGAACTTTCAATTGTCTTGAGGCATAAGCCACAACTCTACGATGTTGCATTAGTACACATCTAAATCCGCTCAATGTAGCATCACAAAAAATTTGGAATCATTTTGAACCTGATGGAATTGTTAATATTGGAGCGGTCATTAAATAATTCTTTAGCTTCTGAAAAACTCATTCACACTGATCACTCCATTCAAATTTTACTGCCTTTTGAGTTAACCTAGATAACAACATTACAATCTGAGAAAATTCCTCTACAAATCTCCTGTAATAACCATCAAGACCTAGAAAACTCCTCACTTCTGAAACTGTTGTTGGCCTTGGCCACTCAACAATGATTTGAATTTTATTCTTATCAACAAAAATTTCTTCACCACTAATCACATGCCCAAAAAAGTTTACACTGCTCAACCAAAATTCACACTTTGAAAATTTAGCATACAACTTGTTTTGCTCAAGTGTTTGCAACATTGCATGCAGATGACTGGAATGACTCTTTTCATCTCTTTAATAAATCAAGATATCATCTATGAACATAATTACAAAAATATCCAGAAATGATTTAAAATTTCTGTTCATCAAATCCATAAACACAGCGGGGGCTTTTGTCACTCCAAATGGCATTACAATAAACTCATAGTGACAATATTTGGTTCTAAAAGGTGTTTTTATTATATTTTCCTCCTTAATGCGTAGCATATGGTATCCAGAACGCAAATCAATTTTAGAGAAAACTGTAGCTCCTTCCAGTTGATCAAATAGATCATCAATTCTGGAATGACTGAGGCTTTTGATCAAATAGATCATCATCAATTCTGAACAGAAATTCTGTTTGCAACACTGCATGCAGATGACTGGAATGACTCTTTTCATCTCTTTAATAAATCAAGATATCATCTATAAACACAATTACAAAAATATCCAGAAATGATTTAAAATTTCTGTTCATCAAATCCATAAACACAGCGGGGGCTTTTGTCACTCCAAAATGGCATTACAATAAACTCATAGTGACCATATCTAGTTTTAAAAGGTGTTTTTATTATATCTTCCTCCTTAATGCGTAGCATATGGTATCCAGAACGCAAATCAATTTTAGAGAAAATTGTAGCTCCTTCCACTTGATCAAATAGATCATCAATTTTGGGCAAAGGATATTTGTTCTTAATAGTAAGCTCATTCAATTCCTTGTAATCTATGCACATTCTGAAGCTCCCATCTTTCTTCTTTACAAATAAAATTGGAGCTGCCCATGGTGAGGGACTTGGCTTGATAAACCCTTTATGTAGCAATTCCTTAAGTTGGCTTTTTAATTCCTGTAATTCCTTAACTGTCATTCTGTATGGTGCTCTTGCCAATGGTTCTGAACCCGATATCAACTTAATAGTGAAATTTATCTCTCTCTGGTGGTAATCCTAGCAAATCATCTAGAAACACCTCTGGATATTATTTGATTACAAGTATATCTTTCAACTCTTTAACTTCTTTATTTGAATCTCTTACTTGAGCAAGAAAATATTGACATCCTTTGAATATAAATTTGGAAGCTTTCATATAAGTGATGATCATCGAAGCAATTTCCCTATCTCCATAAAATTTACATTCTCTTTCTCCAGGAAAATTATATTTGATAATTTTCTTATTACAGTCTATGATCACAAAATGATTTGATAACCAATCCATTCTCAATATTATATCAAATTCTTTCAATGTTATGACATTCACTATTTCTTCAAACTCTCTTTCATTTATTTTAAAAATCAATTGACATATGCCATTAACATTCATTATTGATCCATTTGGCATCAAAATTTTTAAAATCGTCGATACTTTATAAACATTTAATCCAACTAATTTTACAAATGTCTCTGAAATGAAAGAGTGTGAAGCTCTTGTATCAAAAAGAATCTGTACAGCCTTTCCTTGAATTGTTACAATACCTATAAAATTTATATCAAATTAGCATAAATATACATCATTCCTTTAATAATGTTTTCATAATACACATTTATTCGTTTTTCATTATTATCACATGTAATCACTTCAGGTGAATCCTTAGCATCATTCTGGGACAGTGTATATACTCTAGGATTAGTATTCTATCGGCCTTAACTTGGATTTGGAGTAGAAGCGGTTGATTCTATTGTTCTTGGTCTTCCAATATTTCTCTGAGATCCAGTGTTTATCCTTAACTCTCCTATTGGTCTTTGCCCCAAAGTTGGACAGTTCTTGGCTATGTAACCTGGTTGATGACACCAGAAGCAAGTATTTGTACTAGATAAACATTCTCATTTATGTTCCCTTCCACACTTGCTGTAACTGTTCACGCTTAAGCTGTCACTACTACTGGATTTAGTCTTTTTCCAATTAAACTTCCCTGCTTGTGAAAGAGATTTGCTATGCGAATCCTAAGAAGCTCCCATAACCTCTCCACTTTTCGTCTTCTGAAATTCACGTCTTTTTTTATTATTTCGCATGTCCATTTCTACCCTCCTAGCTCTTTCCACCAACACTGAATAATCTTCAATTTCAAGTGGAACAAGAGGCTGCCTAATTGCATTCTTCAATCCAGATAAGAATCGGTGACATTTTTCCTCTGCAGTATGTATTAATTGAGGAGCTTATCTGGATAATGTTATAAATTTAGCCTCATACTGCATAACTGATCTATCTCCCTGTACCAATCTCATAAATTTATCCTGTATCTGCTTCCATGCAAAAAGAGGCACGAACCAATTTCTAAATATTTGTGTCAAATCATCCCACTTAATTTGTATGTCAAGGATTCCTCTTGTTTTGTTTTGATGTTGACTTCTCCACCACCTTTCAGCTTTTCCATCAAGCACAAAGGTTGCCAAGGAAACTTTCCTCTCCTTGGATAGAACATTCCTTTTAAAATTTTTTCAATCCTTAGTAACCAGTTTGCAGCTTCAATTGGTCACTCTATACCCTTAAATAATGGTGGTATCATATCTTGAAACAGCTTTAGATACTTATCCATAGTCATTCCACCATCACTGCTACTTCCTGATGTTTGATTCCTTGAGTCTTGAATCAACTGAGTCATAACTGTCATCATTTGTGTCAATGCATCAGGGTTAACATTATCATTAGGCACTGGCCTTTCCACTTCCTCCTCTTCTTCAGAATCATTTTGGTTCTTATTTATAATAAGATAGTTAATTTTACATTAAATTATTAATAGTTATCCTAATGGCTCTTTCAATATGATTCATATCTAATTTGGTCTCTAATACTACTTTTGTCACGATCGGGCCCGGATGCTCAACTTAACGAGACGAGAACTAAAAGTCGAACGGTAGAATTAAATCAGTACAATTCATAAGCAATATAACATACAACTTTCTCATTTCAACTGAAGAGCCACTATTATACAAATAATCCAAAAATATATTCATTTCACCTTTGAAAAAAACCTAAAATTTACATCAGTCAATTTACCTATTTTCATTATTGCGTCGTCTTCTATAAACAAACTCTTCCCTTTCGGCCATTTCTAATTCTGGAGATTTACCTGAAACATTAATTAGATGGGTTGAGTTTAAGTGTAAACTCAGTGGGTAATGATTGTCAATTATAAAATAGTAAAACAGATATATCATAATCTATACCTCTTCTTATACTTCTTTCTTTTTTAATATCAAATCAATATATATACATCTTTCATGCATTATAAACTTTATAATCTCACATAAGTCCTTTTTGTATTCGCTTATAATTGTCCATTTCCATTTTAACATTTCTTTTAATAGATTTTACTTTCAATTCATTTTCATATCCATTTCTATTTGTACAGGACCACCGTTTAAATGTACCAATTAAGGTACAACCATTTCCATAATTTTTTTCCTTTTTTATGTGGACGGGTACGTTGCTTCCCCAGTCAGTACCATACGGGGGTGAACTCCTGTAAATTTGCATGCTTAACCTTTTTCCCTTTTCCATTTATTTTTCCTTCATTCATATATCATTTCTTTAACGTATACTTTTTAAATACATATAAGTATCATATATGTGTATAATTACTTTCTAACTTTACTTTCTATTTCTTTTATAGGTAGACTTTCAACGTGCATTTTCTTTCATATTTTTATATATTTGCATATATATTTGTTTATTTCATACATAATAATTTTCAAAATAATTTACAAGTCTTAAAACAATTATATAACATCCTCCCTACAAAATAAAAATAGAAAAAGAAAATAAAGAGAAATTCTATAAATACCCATTTTGAATCTTTCAAGTCTTTGATCCTTGTCACAACTTAAAGAGATACACAATAAGGTAAATTTACATATAATTAGCTTTCATCAAATTTTTCATAAACATCTATCTAATTAATTCTTATCTCAGTCTCAATTTTCTTTTCTTGTTGAATTCTTGAAGAACCCAACTTCTACAACTTGATTTCTTTCTCTTCTAAAATTCCTTAAATTAAACAATATAAATTTTCATGAAAATATGATTTAATAACAAATTTAATAAAATTTTATATGATATGAATTTTACTTACAAAAAAGGGATTCTCCAAATCCCAAAATCTTTCTCTCTCTCTCTTAAAATCTCTTCTCCTCGCTTCCAAATCTCTTTCTCTTCCTTTAATAAAATATCATTTACTTTAGGTAAAGCAAAACAAGAGAATTTATATGAAAATGGAACGAAGAAATTCAATAACATGCTTCCCTTTTTTTCCTCAGTCGTTTCTCTCGTTCGTTGAAATTTCTTTCAAATTATCACTTCTTTAGTGATAAGAATGAAAAGAAGTTGGTGATTCTTATCCCTAAATACGATCAATTGCTAAAAATGGCAAAACGGATCTCCAACTTCCTCCTCACACGAGTTCAGTTTCGCCAGCACTGTTCTGCCCTCTCTCTTCGCGAAACGCTTCAGTTTGCAGAATTAATAGAGTTTGGCCGGTCAAAAGAACCCAGTTCACTTGAACCGGCCCGATCAAACCAGTCTTTACATATACAATACATACATACATACATTCTAATACGCAAAAGGCATTATATATATGCGTTTACAACATGCAAATGTACTATGTAACATGCAAGTCTATTATGCAAACTTACATATAACATGCAAATGCACTATACAAACATAAATGCAACATTCAAATGAATTATGTGCACATTCTAGAAATTGTACAAGTATATCATCATCATACAAATGTACCATGCGCATCAAACAGGCATGTTTATGCCTTATGCATAATGCATTGAAAAACATTCATTTTTTAAGAATGAAACTTAAACTTTTCGCATGGGCCCCGACGAACATAATAAATACACAAGTATGACGTCTGAGGATGCTGTGTGGACGAACAAATAATAGAGTTTTATACTTATGGCTTAGAAAAGTGCACAAGCATATTATTCAAATGCATACGCAGGCACAAACGTTATTTAAAAATGTAATTTAAATTATCCACATGGGCCTCAACAAGCATAATAAATACGTAAGCATGAAGTGAGTAAGTGATGTTTGAGGATGCCCCATTATGAAAAGTAATAAATGGGCTTTAAATTTATCGCCTTAAAAGTGTGCAAACATATTATGCAAATGCACAATCATGCACATATCACTTAAAGTCATAGTTTAAAATTGCGCAATAAGAGGCGCGCCTCAAGGCGCTCCTTAGCGCAATTTTAAACTTTTAAGCCTCAAAGCCTACGCAATGAGAGCTGGCATTGAGGCGTACGCCTCAAGTTCACTGAGGCACGCCTCGCCTCATATTTCAGAGGCGCCCGCCTCTTAAAATTAAAAAAAAATCCTAACCTAATATATATCTATTCGGTCTGTCTGCTCGGTACCACTTGGTATTGCTCGGTATCGCTAGGTACATGCTCGGTACCACTCGGTACAATAATGCTCGGTACCGCTCGGTACATGCTCGATACTGCTCGGTACCGCTTGGTACTGCTTGGTACCACTCGGTACAACAATGCTCGGTACCGCTCGGTATCGCTCGGTAAATGCTCGGTACAGCTTGGTAAATGCTCGGTACTGCTCGGTATTGCTCGGTACCGCTTGGTACTGCTTGGTACCACTCGGTACAACAATGCTCGGTACCGCTCGGTATCGCTTGGTAAATGCTCGGTACCGCTCGGTACATGCTCGGTATTGCTCGGTACCGCTCGGTACCACTTGATACAGCAATGCTCGGTACCACTCGGTACCGCTCGGTACATGCTCGGTACTGCTCGGTATTGCTCGGTACCGCTTGGTACTGCTTGGTACCACTCGGTACAACAATGATCAGTACCGCTCGGTACCACTCGGTATCTTTCCATACAGGTCGAACCCCGCCAGGGGGCAGCGCCCCCTTGGACCCCTGACTGTCCGGCATATTTGTTGTATTCATCATCTTTAGTAATAGATGTTAGTGTTAGTTGCTTCTTCTTTTGTATATGTCATTGCCATTTTTTTTGAAATTATATGTTAACGAAAAGAATACTGTGATTTGGGAAAGATAGAATTTAAGTTGAACTATATTTCATATTGTCTTATTATTGGGATATTTTGATTTCACTTCGTATCTTGTGCTTTTTTATGTTTTATATTTTTTACTCATTAGTATATAAAAAAATTATCATTTTATGTTTACGCAATCTTTTGATTTTGAGGCTTACGCCTCACCTCACAAACGAAAAACGCCTCAATACCTGATTACACAATTTTAAACATTGCTTAAAGTGAAACTTAAATTACCTGCATGTGCTCGGAGCGCTATGCTAGATTTTCGAACTTAAGGTCCGAGAATGCGGCACGGGTCAAAAGTGAACATAAGTTTAAGTCCAATCCTCATTAAATGGACTGAAGTTGACACGACTTGAACTATTGAACAAATACACGACCGTAGCATCAATCAAAGTATTTTATTTTATACGTTTATATTAAGCCTTCAAGACGTCTTATAAGAAAGATTCGCCCAATAAAACGCAAATTCTCTGTACTGACACTTATTGAATTAACCAGAGTATTTGATTTTATACATTCAAATTAGGTCTTTAAAGCCTTTTACAAGAAATGTTCTCTATTAAAAACATAAACTCTTAGAACTGATGCTCGTTGAATAAACGAAGTATTTAATTTTATACGTTTACAGTAGGTCTTCAAGGTCTCTTATGAAGAAAATTTATATATTAAAATACAGACTCTCGCTCCTGCTACCTATACGAAAATCCTAAAAATCAAGTGTCGAACCCGATCGTCTGTTGGCAAGCAAATAGAGTCGACAAGTTTCGACTAATAAAATGAAATTGTCCACAAACCTTGATGATGGCTGTGTCGAAAGTTAATATCAAATGTAAGGGTCTCTACCTTTAAATACTCTTAAATATCAAAATTAATCATTAAGAGGCTCTTATCTTAATAAAAAATTCAAACTCAAAATTCACTCAAATTTAAAATATTCAAGAAGAAATTAATCACCTACATACTTATTAAATCAAAAGTCCATTCACCATATGCAATAGTTTGTTGAGATGGATAAATTTGAAAATCACTTCAACTCACAAAGAACGAATGTCCAATCGAAACAGATTCATTCTCAAATTATCTTTTGCCAGTAAGGACGTGGCACATGTTATCTAACTGGTGGTTTCGTTGTTAAATGGCACCACAGATAAACGATTATGATCTGGCCATTTGACCGGGTGGTTTTACCGTCAAATGGTACCACTAAATTATGGTCATGGTTGGAGCTCGTATGTTTTTCAATGGTTAATTATAATTGAGTAATGAATTATAGGGTATAATCATTAGGGAATTAAGCCCTTTGTAAACTAAGGTCGACTTGAATTTGTAATTCCCTTAGACAAAAACTCACCCTAAGTCTACAAGGTTCTCTTGGACGATGCGAACCCTGGCTGCTGACAAGGATCCTTCTAGTAGGTTAGATCGACTACCTCCTCTTACTAAGTAGATTATGGACTATGACAGTTCGGGATGATGGAATCATGAGATCATGATTAGACCCGTCATAATTCTCCCATCACCCGCTTTAAGTGTACAGTGATTAGTTTCAAATCTTGAGACCCCCCCAAATTCAATTTTTAAACCCTAAAGCTGTTGCTACTATACGCTGGGTACTTAGTACCTATCTAATGGCTAGCCTTAATTGAAATTATTCTCTCATTATCAAGAGGGGTAATTAATTATAGGGGCTTTCCCCGATAAGAAACCAAACCTATCCTCACAAAATAAGGGCGAAATCTCTGGGTAGTGGCTTGTCTAAAATTCAATTTGCCTTCTAAAAATTTCCCCGGGAACCGTAAACTCGTTAAAACTCTCATTGTCAACAAAAAAAGGTGGAGAGAGGCCGAGGCGCGAATTTTTGGAGCCCACAATTGATCATAGGGATCATATGATTGGGAGCGTTCTTTCATGATTGGAAGAGGGTAATTATTCTTGGGGTTTTGCGCTCATTAAAATTTTTGACCTTAGATCTACATAAATCCTAATTCAATATTAGAGGAAATACGATTTAAATAGACTCAATCTACACTGAAAAATTGCTGCCATTGTCTCATTAAGTCAAGGAGGCTCAAGGGGTACTTTTCCTAAGCAATCAACAAAGTTGATAGATGAATTTGTTTAAATCTTTCATTATCATCTATTGAAAAGATCCCCATGTCCTATCCATCTTGTATGCATTTCATGATGGCTTGGCTACTATGGTGCTTCCTATAAGGCGAAGCATGCTAATCATCCATGTCATTTTCAAACTTACATAAAGAGTATTTATATCTGTACATATTGATAATGCAAGCATAAGATAAAGCCTATATAATTGTGATAGGAAACACTTGTAGATCTCAAGTATTTCCTATCAATAAAGTCAAAAACACCAAGGTGCTCCACAAATCCAATGGAAAGACTAATAAAACAATGATTTTTATTAAATAGAATCAAACTAACGGAGGAAAAACAGCAAGATAAAATTGATCCTCTATTCGAGAGGAGGATCGATCTCTCCCAAGTCTCTAGATGCCGCTAGAGCCCAAAGAAAACCTAAATTTAAGAGATCTCAAATTTCAGCCAAATTCAAGATGCCCTAACCCTAGGAAAACAAACTATTTAATGCATACAAATCAAAAGAAAATCCCTAAACAATCCCTACATTCAAATTTCTCTCCCAAATCCCTTAAAAATCCTTTCTAAAATGTTCTATGGAAGCTTGCGATCCGATTGGCCTCCGCGGGAGAGGCGGAACCTCCGCCTCTATTCGCCTGGGCCAGTCCCGTGTTGCCCGGCTGGACTGGTCTAACAATACTCCCCTTTCAAAGATCCACCTTATCTGCAAGGTGGAAAAATGACACCCTCCTCCATTCCTTCTTCATCACAAACGGTAAAAACCTGAAGAGTTCGGTCCTTACACCTGTGCCCCGGCGTATACCTCTCGTCACATCTGAAACAGATCCCCTTCGCCCTCTTCTCCTGTAATTTTGTTTCCGTGAGCTTCTTGAAGTTGTCCCCGGGTCTTCCACCGACAGTCTTCTCCTTCGGAGTCTCCCGAAAGGTACTCGATGTTGGCTCCTTGGATGCCAAAAAGATGGTGGCCATCCTGTAAGCGCCTCTTGAGCTGTTGCCTTCCACCCCTTTCTTCAGGTGTCTCTGATCCTCCACCAACTGAGCTAGTTTCATAGCATCTCCCAAGTCACGAGGCCTCATTACTCTAACCGCTACCCGGATCTTTGGTGTCAGTCCCTTCATGAAATTTCCTTCTAGCACTGTCTCAGGAAGGCGGTCCAATCAACTAGCAAGGTACTCGAATCTCTCCCGGTACTCCGTCACTGAACGCTTCTGTGTCGAGGCGAAGAACTGCTCGTAGAAGTCTCCTCCCCTGCCAGTTCGGAAACGTTCTACCAAATAATCCTTGAACTCTCTCCAACTCCGTATGGTTCGTCGCATGTCCCTCCACTGATACCAAGACAAAGCCTTTGATGAGGACATCCACACTTGGAAAGTCTACCGGAGACGTGGTCGTCGATCTACGGCCACGATCGAGTCTTTATATTTTTGAGTTTAATTATGTCTTTGTTTTCTTTTATTTTAGTTACCGTTGTACCCTTATGGGTGTTTTGCTTGTAAGCCCATGAGGGCATGTTTGTCTTTTGTTGGTCTTTTGTTTAAGGCTATTTAAAAGCCTCCTTAGTATTGTTTTGAGGTAATAAATATTGAATCAAAATTTTATTTCAGATTTTCTTTGCGTTCATGGTTTGTGAGTTTGAGATGAAGAAGGAGGCCTAGGAGAGGCTCCATTGGAATACCCAACAGCCCCTTGGTGAGCTCTTGGTCTATACTCTTTATTTCTCTTCGTGTTCTCTTTCCCCACTCCCTCACCATCACCCCACGGCCTAACCCTCCTTCCCCACCCTCACGACCGAGCCCTCCCCCCTTCACCACCGCCGGCCCCTCCAAGCTCCACCTTCCCAAGCCGCCGGCCCCTTGGCCCCCTCCCTCTCTATTTGGGTTTCCAAATTTGCTTTGTTGAATTTAGGAAAGCCAAATAAATTTAAAATCAATTTGATTTCCAATTGGAAACTTTCCAAAATTACTAATCCTATTTTTGGAAAGTTGCCTAATATAATTCTAATTGAATTTAAATTCAAATTGGATTAATTAGAGCCTTCTTAATTTACTTATTCTAAATTAGGCAACCCCTAATTAAACCCCCACACCCCTCTCTCCCTTTCCTATAGCCGCCGGCCCCTACCCATAACCCGCCCCCTCTCTCTTCCTCTCTCTCTCCAATCTTCCCCCTTTCCTTATTTTAATTTCCTATCCTAGTTCCCTCCCAATTTCAAAAATCTGAGAATAATTTCAGATTTTGGACTTGAGCCCTCTCCTAAAACCCTAACCCTAACTCCCCTACCCGCCCCCTCTTGGCCGGCCACCTTCCCCTCCTCCTTTCCCCTTGGATTTCAAGAGAAAACTCCTCCTCCCTCACAACAATACTTCAAGGATAGCAAAGGTTAATCGACTTCAACCATCCTCCGGCCCAATCACTATGAATGGAAGCTCGCCCTTGGGATTCGGGCTTGGTGCTAGATGATCAAGATAATATTGATATACTCCGCTCCCCCCTTCTTCGACGTAGGGTTTGACTACGAAACCACCGTCGAAGAATACTTTGGGCGGATTCACATTCCTCTAGTTGATACGATTGACGACCAAAGATCCAAAGGAAAGTGGACTATCGTCGGCCGCTTCACACCCGCCATCTTCCCGATTGTTTCACCATCTCCCTTCAAGGACTGCATCCATCGTCTTTTACTAATCATCGCCGGCATCATTAGCAAATCAAAGGACTTCCTCCGGCGACGATTCCCCACCACCTAACGGTTGACCTTTCTTTCTCGTTTCAATTACTTCTTTGCTCTCGAACTTTGTAAATGATGACAGAAACGCAAGGGATCGTTCTGCTTAATCCTGCTAAAGCTTAGTAAACGTAGGGTTTTATTAAGTGCACTTTCTTGCTATTAATCTCATTGCTAATTAAGGGATTATGAATGAACGTTTACCATGTTAGCCTTAATTTGATTTTCTAATCTATTTTGTTTGTGCAAGTCTTTTATATGTAGTTTGGCCTAAACGCAAGCATCCCTCCTTTGTTTTATCTCTTCGTTTCTCTTGCTAGTATATTTAATCACGTAATGTTCTTTTAATAAGTTGTGCAAGTCCTAGTTTTCATTTAAAAGCATCGTAGTCCTGCATCATCTGGTATCAGAGCATGGTTAACCTAGGATTGCATTCTAGAAAATCACCCTAGGTTGCTACCTTGCTAGTCTATTTAATTTTGCATCCATCGCATCTTTAAATTTATTTAAAAATTCAATTTTGTTTGCTGTCCTTTAAATTTCTGCATGCATTTAGTGTGTTATAAAGCCTTTTCTTTGGTACCTAAGTGCTGTCCTTAACCTCTTAACCTTGCTAGTTGATTAGGAGACTTAACACCTTAGCATAGAGTGCTGTCCCTAAGTTTCCTGCAGCAGTTAGTAACATTTTAGGGTGTATTTCCTGCACTTACACTTGCTGTCCACTCCTAGTTGTCACCCCCAAACCCTCCCTAGTACTTAGCAATGGATCCCGAACAACTTGGAAGGACTTTAGACCTGTTGGTAGGTCAAATGAGTGCTATTAGCCAACAATTAAAGGAAAACCAAGCCGATCTCGCGGAATTTCGTAGAACCACCACCGATCGTCTTGACACAATAGAGCATGGTAGAACTCACCCTATCCCGTACACTCCTTCAAGACCTCCCTCTATGTATGGGGATGATCCTTTTATGGATGAGGGGCACACTCGAGCTCCTCATCGAGTTCACCACCATAGACAAGAGCACCACCACGACCCTGATCTTCCCCTGATGAAAAACATCAAGGTCGATGCACCCACTTTCGATGGTACCCTAGATCCCCAGCTCTTTCTAGATTGGATCAAAGGTATGGATAGTTTCTTTAGGTGGTATGACATCTCCGAGGCTAGAAAAGTCAGTTTCGCCAGTATGAAACTCATTGGTAGAGCTAGTCAGTTCTGGTCTAACTTAGAAAGTCTTAGGGAGTCTCGCAATGAGTACCCCATCACTGATTGGCTGTCGATGAAGCGTGAGCTTAAGCAGAAGTACCTCCCTCCCTCGTACTTCCCTAGGCTCTTAGATAGGTGGCATAGATTGACTCAGGGTAGCAAACCCGTCAAGGATTACATCGCCTCTTTCGATGATTTTCTGATTCGTTGCAAAGGGGAGACCTCCACTACCCATGCGCAGATTCTATCCATGTTTCGTACCGGATTGCGAGAGGACCTTCGCAACGAACTGTTCGCCCGAAATGTCACAACCTTAGAAAGTGCGTATAGTTTAGTACTTGACCTAGAGGAGAGTCGATCCCAGCATTCTAACCGTCATCACGACCCTAGACCCTCCTACAGACCGTCTGGTAGTTCCACCCCGCACTCCTCTACTACCCGACCTACTCCGGGTAGTAGCACTTGACCTCCCACGGGTTCCCCTGCACCTCGACCTGATTTTAGAAGTAAACCTCCCACCCCGGATGGCCCTCGGTCCAGTCCCGGGACCGAATGCTTTCGTTGCCAGGGGTATGGGCATATCGCTTCTCAGTGCTCCAGTCCCTACAAAGTTTCCATCATCGAGGAAATCACTGAGGAGGATCCTGAGCCCGAGGTTGATCAGATCCACCAAGTTGAAGAAGAAGGTGATTTCTTCGAGGAGGACGAGGACACCGCCGTCCTCCATTGCCTTCAGAAGTTGGACACATCTCCCATCTGCGTAGTGAGATGTGCGCTGTCACACCCTGTTACCTCCGATGACTGGCGTAGGACTTCTATCTTTCACACCTACACCAAAATCAAAGATAAAAACTGTAAGGTCATCGTAGATAGTGGCAGTTGCATCAATGCTGTCTCCTCCAGCATGGTGTCCAAATTAGGCCTTTCTGCCGTTCCTCACCCCAGTCCGTATAAGGTAGCTTGGGTCAACTCCACTGCCTTGGAGGTGAAAGAACGAAGTCTCGTACCTATCTCCTTTGCCACCTATAAGGAGAACGTATGGTGCGATGTTCTGATTATGGATGTTGGACAAATTTTTTTGGGGCGACCTTGGATATTTGATAATGATGTCCACATCTATGGGCGTTCGAACACCTGCGTGTTCGAACACGCGGGTAAAAAGATTAAACTTGTACCATCACAGCCCCGGGTCAAGGAAGAACTGAAACCCCATCCCCTTAAGTCCAAGAAAGGACTAAACTTAGTCACCGCCAAGGTTCTGGACTCTGAGGTCACGCGTGGTGCACCTCTATACGCTTTAGTGGGTCGTGAGATTCCCACCGAATCTGATGACCCCATTCCTTAGGAAGTCCAACCTATCTTAGGACAATTTGCTGAAGTCTTCCCAGATGATCTCCCTGATCAGTTACCCCCTCTACGAGACATTCAGCATGCTATAGACTTAGTCCCTGGAGCCTCCCTCTCGAACCTGCCACACTATCGCATGAACCCCACGGAGCATGCCGAACTTAAAAGGCAGGTAGACGAGTTACTGCAGCGAGGTTTCATTAAGGAAAGTCTTAGTCCCTGCGCGGTACCTGCCCTTCTCACCCCTAAGAAGGACGGATCTTGGAGAATGTGTGTTGATAGTCGTGCTATCAACAAAATCACCGTCAAATATCGATTTCTTATTCCTAGATTAGACGACATGTTGGATATGATGACGGGTGCCACCCTCTTTTCCAAGATCGATCTTAAAAGTGGATACCACCAGATCCGGATCCGACCCGGTGATGAGTGGAAGACTGCTTTCAAGACCAAGGACGGTCTTTATGAATGGATGGTCATGCCTTTCGGGTTGAGTAATGCCCCGAGCACCTTCATGAGAATTATGACCCAAGTGTTGCGTCCTTTTATGGGTAAGTTTGTCGTTGTTTACTTTGACGACATTCTTATTTATAGTCATTCTGTGGAGCAACATCTTGACCACCTTAAACAAGTCTGCTCTGTTTTAAGGAAGGAGCAGTTATACGCTAATCCCAAGAAGTGTACTTTCCTCGTAGATCGAGTCATCTTTCTAGGGTTTTATCGTATCGGCTCGCGGGGTTGCTGCTGACCCCGAGAAGGTAAAAGCCATAGTTGAGTGGCCCCTTCCTCAGAACATCCGGGAAGTCCGCAGCTTCCACGGATTGGCCACCTTCTATAGGAGATTCATACGAAATTTCAGCACAATCGTATCTCCTATCACTGATTGCCTAAAAAAAGGTGATTTCCATTGGACCCCGGCCGCCACTAGAGCTTTCGAGGACATTAAGAAAAGAATGGTGGAGGCCCCAGTAATGAGACTTCCTAACTTCCCAAAGTCTTCGAAGTGACCTGCGACGCTTCTGGGGTCGGAATTGGAGGAGTCCTCTCCCAGGAAGGTCACCCTGTAGCATACTTCAGTGAGAAACTGAATGATATTCGGCAGCGATATTCCACTTAGGATAAGGAATTCTATGCCGTGATCCAATCCCTCCGCTATTGGCGACATTACTTGCTCCCGCAAGAATTTGTCATTTTCTCGGATCACGAAGCTTTGCGTTATATCAACTCCCAGAAGAAGTTGAATGCACGCCACGGTCGTTGGGTGGAATTCCTTCAAGAGTACACTTATACCCTTAGACATAAGGCAGGAGTTGAGAATAAAGCTGCCGATGCCATCAGTCGTCGCATGATGACTACCACTGAGTTGAGGGCCGAAGTCGTGGGTTTTGACCAAATTAGGAAAGATTATTTGGACTGCCCCGACTTCAAAGAAACATACTCTCTCTTGTCCACAGGAAGCACGCGCCTTGTGGACGATTTCCTTCTGGAGGATGGTTATCTGTTTAAAGCTCAAAAGCTTTGCGTACCGAGCACCTCCTTAAGGGATTTTCTGGTCTGGGAACTCCACGCCGGAGGCCTCGCCGGGCACTTCGGCCGAGATAAAACTATAGAATCCGTGGAGTATCGCTTCTTTTGGCCCAGCCTGAAGAGGGATGTTGGTAGACTGGTTAGCCGGTGTCACACGTGTCAGCTAGCCAAACAGCGTAAGCAGAACACCGGTCTGTACACTCCGTTGCCTGTCCCTAGTTGTCCTTGGCAGGACGTTAGCATTGATTTCATTTTAGGCCTGCCAAAGACTCTCCGCAAAAATGATGCCATCTGTGTCGTAGTCGATAGGTTTTCCAAGATGGCTCATTTTATAGCCTGCTCCAAAACTTCTGACGCATCCCATATTGCCAAACTTTACTTCATTGAAGTTGTCCGTCTGCACGGCCTACCTAAAACCATTGTGTCTGATAGGGACGTTAAGTTCACTAGCTACTTTTGGAAAACCCTTTGGATGAAATTAGGTACGAAGTTACAATTCTCTACTGCCTTTCATCCACAAACCGATGGTCAGACCGAGGTAGTTAATAGGAGCGTAGGTAATCTGTTAAGGTCTTTGGTTGGGGAGCACGTTAAGGATTGGGATTCTATCTTACCCACTGCTGAGTTTGCTTATAACAATTCTATTAACCGAACCACTGGCCTAAGTCCTTCTGAGATTGTGTACGGGTACAAACCTAGGCAACCTTTAGATCTCATTCCTATGTGTTCTAGGTATAGGATCTCTGAGTCTGCATCATCATTTGCATTACATTTGCATCAACTTCATAAGGAAATTGCACAACAAATTGAAAAGAGCAATACTGATTATAAATTACGTGCCGATTTGAAACGAAAATTTAAAATTTTTGAGGTTGGTGATTCCGTGATGGTGCGGATTCGTCCGGAACGGTTCCCACAAGGAACAGTTAAGAAACTGCATGCCAAAAGCGCTGGTCCATTCAAAATACTTAAGAAAATCAATGATAATGCTTATGTAGTAGATCTCCCTGCAGAGTTCAACATCAATCCCTCTTTTAACATAGAAGATCTAGTGGCATATGAAGGTCCGGATTTTAATCCGCCAAACCCACTTACACAACAGCCTTGTGTGACCCCACCTTGTGAGATCCCTAACCTACCTCCACTCCCAGATATTCCTAAATCACCCATAGCATATAAAGTGGACACGATCTTGAGCGATGAAATCATCTCTACAAAAGAAGAGGGACGACGAAGATATTTGATCAGGTGGAAAGGTAAACCCGAGTCGGAGGATACTTGGTTGGATCGTGATGAGTTACAGCAGCTGGATCCGGATGCATTAGAGTTCTACGACAGCACCAGAGATACTTATTCGACGGAGTCGAGCTTTCTTTCACCCCGGGAGAATGATGAGGACATCCACACTTGGAAAGTCTACCGGAGACGTGGTCGTCGATCTACGGCCACGATCGAGTCTTTATATTTTTGAGTTTAATTATGTCTTTGTTTTCTTTTATTTTAGTTACCGTTGTACCCTTACTTATGGGTGTTTTGCTTGTAAGCCCATGAGGGCATGTTTGTCTTTTGTTGGTCTTTTGTTTAAGGCTATTTAAAAGCCTCCTTAGTATTGTTTTGAGGTAATGAATATTGAATCAAAATTTTATTTCAGATTTTCTTTGCGTTCATGGTTTGTGAGTTTGAGATGAAGAAGGAGGCCTAGGAGAGGCTCCATTGGAATACCCAACAGCCCCTTGGTGAGCTCTTGGTCTATACTCTTTATTTCTCTTCGTGTTCTCTTTCCCCACTCCCTCACCATCACCCCACGGCAGCCCCCACCACCCACGGCCTAACCCTCCTTCCCCACCCTCACGACCGAGCCCTCCCCCCTTCACCACCGCCGGCCCCTCCAAGCTCCACCTTCCCAAGCCGCCGGCCCCTTGGCCCCCTCCCTCTCTATTTGGGTTTCCAAATTTGCTTTGTTGAATTTAGGAAAGCCAAATAAATTTAAAATCAATTTGATTTCCAATTGGAAACTTTCCAAAATTACTAATCCTATTTTTGGAAAGATGCCTAATATAATTCTAATTGAATTTAAATTCAAATTGGATTAATTAGAGCCTTCTTAATTTACTTATTCTAAATTAGGCAACCCCTAATTAAACCCCCACACCCCTCTCTCCCCTTCCTATAGCCGCCGGCCCCTACCCATAACCCGCCCCCTCTCTCTTCCTCTCTCTCTCCAATCTTCCCCCTTTCCTTATTTTAATTTCCTATCCTAGTTCCCTCCCAATTTCAAAAATCTGAGAATAATTTCAGATTTTGGACTTGAGCCCTCTCCTAAAACCCTAACCCTAACTCCCCTACCCGCCCCCTCTTGGCCGGCCACCTTCCCCTCCTCCTTTCCCTTGGATTTCAAGAGAAAACTCCTCCTCCCTCACAACAATACTTCAAGGATAGCAAAGGTTAATTGACTTCAACCATCCTCCGGCCCAATCACTATGAATGGAAGCTCGCCCTTGGGATTCGGGCTTGGTGCTAGATGATCAAGATAATATTGATATACTCCGCTCCCCCCTTCTTCGACGTAGGGTTTGACTACGAAACCACCGTCGAAGAATACTTTGGGCGGATTCACATTCCTCTAGTTGATACGATTGACGACCAAAGATCCAAAGGAAAGTGGACTATCGTCGGCCGCTTCACACCCGCCATCTTCCCGATTGTTTCACCATCTCCCTTCAAGGACTGCATCCATCGTCTTCTACTAATCATCGCCGGCATCATTAGCAAATCAAAGGACTTCCTCCGGCGACGATTCCCCACCACCTAACGGTTGACCTTTCTTTCTCGTTTCAATTACTTCTTTGCTCTCTAACTTTGTAAATGATGACAGAAACGCAAGGGATTGTTCTGCTTAATCCTGCTAAAGCTTAGTAAACGTAGGGTTTTATTAAGTGCACTTTCTTGCTATTAATCTCATTGTTAATTAAGGGATTATGAATGAACGTTTACCATGTTAGCCTTAATTTGATTTTCTAATCTATTTTGTTTGTGCAAGTCTTTTATATGTAGTTTGGCCTAAACGCAAGCATCCCTCCTTTGTTTTATCTCTTCGTTTCTCTTGCTAGTATATTTAATCACGTAATGTTCTTTTAATAAGTTGTGCAAGTCCTAGTTTTCATTTAAAAGCATCGTAGTCCTGCATCAGCCTTCCCTTCCAAACATAGGCCTGCCACCGTCAGTCTCTCCTCCTCTGTCAACCCATTGACTGCGAAATATCTTTCTACCTTGTAGATCCACCCGTGCGCATTCTCCCCTTCAAAGATTGACATCTTAAGTTTCCTCACCCTTGGGTCACACCAGTTTCCCCTAAATCTTCCATAACCTCCCATTCCTCGAAGAGGAGGTGCTCTCCCCTAATTGTCACGATCTTCCCTCCGGCGATCATACCTAAACCCTTCATCAAAATCCCCTCTTCTTCTTTTAAAATCAGCACCCCGGCGATCGAAATTATCCCCTCTCCTTTCAAATTCAGCACCCCTTCTTGCATAGCCAATACTCATCTCCTCCCTAGAAAGTGGTTCTAGATGAGGCATTCCGTCTTCTCCCTCCAGGATCTCCACTTCTGGATTTTCCTTCCCTTAAACATGTTAGGGTTTCTATCTCTTCCATGGCCGCTAGTAGTTTCCTTTGCTTCCGATGTCACCGGTTTGGTTTTGGCTTCAAGCAATTTCTTCAACATGTCTTCCATCATGGCGAACTTTTCATCCATCTTTTCATTGATGGATGCAATCTGATTTTGAAAATCAATAATCTTCTCCTCAAAATGTGCTTCGAGTTGCCCAAGCTCTCCCTCCAAAACTTCCACCCATTGTTTAAAATTGCGCAATATGAGGCTCGCCTTGAGACTCGCCTCAGCGCAATTTTAGTGAAAAATGCCTCGAGGCTTATGCCTTGAGCTTTTTTTATGAGGTTTTCACCTCATTTTGGTTGAGGTGCGCCTCACCTTGCTGGCATGAGGCATACGCCTCGCTCTATTTATGTATGTTTTTTATTTAAAACTTAGCTAACTCATATACAAAAGCCCCAAAAAAATCACGCCCTATTGCGCTCCAAAGCTGCAACAACTTCCTCTTAATTGCCTCAACCTCCAGCCCATCGCCTTCGCCGTAGCCACCACCATTGATGACAAACATTTATGAAAGAGGAAGATGACTGAAATAAATAAAGAAGTAAATTGGGAAGTATTAGACCCTACAGGATTAGGCAAGGGAGAGGCCAATTTTATTATGACGACTCAAATAAAAATCCTCTTAGTAATGATAGTATAGATGATTTATGAGTTGTTGTCAATTATTTTAACTTTCTTTAGTAATTAAATATAGATGAGTAAGGAACTGAGAAAGAAGAAATTTAGAGTTAAACTTGATGTTATATAATACGTTTATGCAATTCATATATTTTATATTATTTTTCTCATGTAATATTTGGATTCAATTCTATTTCATATAATTTATTACTTTCTACTTTACATTTTGTGTAATTTTTTGTTTCATATGTATGTAAATTTGTTACTTCGTAGTTCAATAGAAAGTTAATATGCCATCTTTTAACATATTATTTGGTATTATATAAAAAATCATTTTTAACTTTTATTTTTTACTTTACGCAATTTTTAGATTTTGAGGCTTACGCCTTGCCTCATGAACGAAAAACGCCTCATTACTCATTGCGCAATTTTAAACCTTGCTTCCACCTTCCTTCCGGCCATTGGTTCCCCTTTCGATCGACGTGCTCTGATATCAATTTGATAGGAAACACTAGTAGATCTTAAGTATTTTCTATCAATAAAGTCAAAAATAGCAAGGTGCTCCACAAATCCAATGGAAAACCAACAAAACAATGATTTTTATTAAATAGATTCAAACTAACGGAAGAAAAACCGCAAGATACAATTGATCCTCTATTCGAGAGGAGATCGATCTCTCCCAAATCTCTAGACGCTGCTACAGCCCAAAGAAAACCTAAATCTAAGAGATCTCAAATTTCAACCAAATTCAAGATGCCCTAACCCTAGGAAAACAAACTATTTAATGCATACAAATCAAAAGGAAATCCTTAAACAGTCCCTACATTCAAATTTCCCTCCCAAATCCCTTAAAAATCCTTACTAAAATGTTCTGTGGAAGCTTGCGGTCCGATCGGCCTCCGCGGGAGAGGCGGAACCTCCGCCTCTATTCGCCTGGGCCGGTCCCGTGTGGACCGGCTGGACCGGTCTAATAGATTGCCGTTCCCATGGTCAACCTTAAAAAATTATAACTGCTTACTGCATTTTCACTTTCTTGGTATAATTTAAGTTGAACATGGTTTATTTCAACTTGTTTAATTTCAGGTTCTGCAGCCGACAAATATGATTTATGTTAATTTTTGAACATCAGATTATGATTTCATTTTGTAATTTTTTGAAGGTTGGAGATCACGGTGTTATCTCTGTTGGTGAAAATTGCGTATCTTTGACTGACTTGAGCCTTCGTTTTTGTGATAGGTAACATCCTCTACCAACCTACTTGTATTTTTTGTTCATAATACAAGTATAGTCATCTATTTTTAACACTGGACTTTATTTCATAGTATTGCTCTTGCTTCATATCATTGTACATGGTTTTTTTTTTCTTTTGCTTTGAGGTGAAACTAAATCATGCGTGCTTGCTTGCCTAGCAATTTATAAACCATAAGTACTGAAATAAAGAAAATATTACAAGGTATTAAACTATTCAACAGCATGCATAACACAAATTTATGGAAGATATTTTACATACTGAACTAAATAATTACTAACAAAGAGCATTATCAAAAAGCAACATAAATATTAATATTTAAAAGTAGTTTGACGCATCCCATTAGAAAGGATTATTACAAATGGTAGATGTTGATTGTGAAATGCTTGGGCTTTGTAACACGAGCTGAAGAACATAATAAACATAAATTAATGTAGAGCAATTACAGTAAGATGGATTGCAAAACTTTGAGATGTAGAATAGAAGACAAAGGGAAACACGCAAACTTGGAGTGACTCAAGTATATAATTTGGATCAAGAGTGAATAGCACTCTTAAATAATCTCATCGATAATTCATTCATTAGTAATAATGCAATGTCCTTAAAAACAATCTTATTTTATAAAGACAAACAATCATAAGATAAGGATTAGATTATTTCTATCCGTATCACCTAAAATAACGATGCAATTATTCTTATATTTTTTATGTTTAATCTAATAAAAAAGAAAGAAAGTAAAATTCAACATAAATTGATGTGGGTTCTTCTAAAAAGCCTTGAAAATTCATCTTGTTTAGTTTCCTTGTTGAATTTTTCTAACTAGCGTATAATAAACTAGTCTTTTGTGGCCTAATTTGGCTAAATAATCAACCAATCTTTTTTGTACGACATCAATTCACCTAGTTTGTAAAGAATTGTCTCCGAATAGTTTCCGGATGTGTGAGGAGCAATAGTATGGAGAAATCCGAAAAGCAAACAAAGATCTAGAGGCTTAGTTGCCTACAACTTAAATATGTCTTTGAAATCTCAACCATGTGGATCAACAATGGACTAGGAGGCAATGACAGCATACTTCAATATCTTTTATGTGTGAATTAAGCAAATTATAATCATCTTAAATAGTGTCTCTTGAAGTAGTGGCAAGTAAATTAAAACAAGTGTCACTATAAGAAGTTGGAGAAGAATACATGCTTTGTGACACCTACATATATCTACATGGCATAATCCATAGAGTTTACCTGAAACATTATCTCAAGCTCAAACACTTCATCAGATTTAAGCTCGTGCACAATAGTAAACTTGAGTGCTACCAAGTCATAATTATTTTAAAGGTCTTCTTCATCTTCAATAAAAGATGTGACATCATAAATATTTTATAATGACCATCATCATAATGAGAAGGATGATAAAATTTTGGCACATAGTGTTAAACTTAAAAAGTTTCCAAGATAATGTCGATTTAGAGGAATGCATGGAACTTGTATGAATTTTATGTGACTGATGGAAAGAATCTTCTTCGAACACGGACATGTAAGGGTATCACCAAAATATTTGTAGAGGATAACTTTTGGAATCTTTGATGATGAGAAAGAGATGGATCATCATATCCATGAATATAAGAGAATGATTTATGTGATCTATCTAAAATGACAATTTTCATGATGATCATTGCCTACATCATAATGGTATGACTTACAAATCATACTATGTGAACAAGAATTATAAACATCAACATGTGTATGAGTGGAGAGATTCTTATTTATCAGAATACATGATTTTCACATGTGAACATAAGAATGATAAAAATGATATTCATATATGTGAAAATCATGTATTCTGATAAATAACGCGTTGAAATTTGACAGTGGGAGAGAAGATGCTCATGACGAGACTTTTGGAGTTTCTATTGGTGGCTACCACTAAGAACTTGTGCTGTCTTTTTGGGTTATGTGGAGGATCTTTGGATCGTTGAAGAGGAGTTTCATGGCAGAATTAGTGATATTGTTGTTCTTAAGAGTGTGCAGTAAAGCTTAGAGGATGACAACTCCTACGAGAACTATTATGAAAAGTATAGTCATGGGAAAATTTTTTACTCTTAACAAATTTAAAATATTTTGTGATCAAGTATGATATAAAAAATAAAATATTATCCTAAGATATAAAAATATTATTTTAATATGAACTCAATAACAAAATCTGTATGTTATTTTTGCATGCTTAGAGATATATTTGGTTGAATATAGTTTTTTTTATTCTAGGGTGCATGTATCTCATAAGAGAAAGCTCCTATTTACATCCCAAGAATATTTGGCTCTTGAGAATATTTTTTATTAAAATAATGGTTTATATTTATTTTATTAAAACATTGGTTATTTTTTTTATATGATTAGAAAAAATTATTTCAAAGATTTGGTCTTTGAAATTTCTAAGATGATTGGATCAACTTAGAACTAATGAGTAGATGATAAAGAAAAAAAAGTGTAAGAGTATTTGATTTTAAGAAACTCAGAGCTACTGAATGCTATTTTATGTTGAGCTTTATATTTTAAAATTAAATTCATGTTTAAGTTTACCAATTTGATTTAAAAAAATTAGGGCTTATATTCTAACAACACAAGGTTAAGAAAATGTTTAAGAAGGTGTGGATTTATGTTGTAACTAAAAAAAACATTAGTCTTGGACCTTAAATATAAGATGAGAATCACCAATAAATTATAACTCAGACCTAAGTCTACCAAAATGCATGAGGCTTACAAACTTAAAATCTCGCTTGAGGTTAATTCAACTCGACATTAAGTCTTATAATCATTGATGGAAAGTACAACCAATTAAACTCACCTAAGATCTTTTAAAGTTATAAAATTTTGATCTCAATGCATAAGATAGATTAGATTGTTTTAATTTTAGGAAAGGGCTTACAATTTAGCGACATAAGCCAAGATGACTAACTTTGAGGGTATGTGAATGTTGACTCATATAATTTTTTATTATCTAGTCCTTAATTCGAGGCTGCTATTTTTATATGCGACGCATGAAACTATTCAATGATATTTAATAGTTAAATATATTAGTTTGATGTTGATATATAAGCACGATCTTATGAATAAGTAATCCGTCAAATTCGGAATTGCATATTAAGATCTATTAGGACATTTTGAAATTGAGTAGCTTATCCAAAACTATTAAATATTCCGTCCCCCCCCCCCCCCCCCCCCAAAAAAAAATGCACAGCTGGATTTGAAAATAATAATAATAGAAAAGGATGCCAAGCATTAATAAATTTCAGTGAAGTACAACAAGTTTTGGGAAAACAAACTATAGCATTAAATAAGAGAAAAAACTATTTCTATTCCCTAATATATATATAAGCCCCAACATTCCTCACCTTCAGGGCAGTTCCTCCAATATGTTTTGTTGGAACATAAGCCCCAACATTCTAATAAAAATGGTCAACGCAAACAAAATTAGATTTTTAAAATATAATGTCCGACATAGGATAGTTTGAGCACCTCTGAGTTTCCCTCAGAATCAAGTGCTCCTACTTCTCTTCCTTTGGCTCTCATTCAAAAAAGAAAATCTAATCTCGAGTTGGTTCCATTCATCCTTAAAATTCCTAAAGACAACTTTTTAAAATGAGAATTTCATGAAATTTCAAAATTTCAAACTTTAGTCAGTATCTAAATGACTCTCAAAAAAATAAACTACTAGTTTAATCAAAAGTTTTCTCAAGCACTAAAGCTTGAGATGTAATTAACCATAGGAGCTTTCCCCCTGTGGGGCATCTGTACCCCAGAATAAAATAAACCCCGTTCAACCAAACATTAAACGAGGGAATCTCTGTTGAATTGTAAATTTTATCATTGAGTCCATAAGGAAATGATATCATTACCCTTTTGGGTAATATATCATCATTCTTATGTCGTACTCAATCATAAAGTATGCAATCCGTTTGAGGATAACAAAATTCTTCAACATCCCCTAAGTCCCCTCACCACCGGCCTCCCTAGCTTCCACTAGCCGCCGGCCCCTCCACCCTATTATTCTTGAATTTTGAATTTCAAAATTCAAATCTACATTAATTACTTTTCTAATTTATCCTACTATTAATTTGGAAAGTTACAGCATTGAATTCAAATCTATATTTGAATTTCAAAGCTTTCCCTATTAAGAAACTCAAATTAGGAAACCTCCCAATTATAATAAATCTGAAATCAATCTCAGATTTAATGACTATTTAAATTTCAGGGGCCCACATACATTGAACCTAGACACTTTTTTTCCCTTCTCTCACCTGGCTGAAATTCCATTAGCCCCACCTATTTGTTTTCCTTCCAAAAGAAGGCCTCTTGCTTGGGAATTCTTTCAAACCTCCTTCCAAGCTCTCTTTCACGCCTCCCTCTTCTTCCCGGGAAACTCCTGTTTGCTGCCCATGTTCCAGCAAAGTGTTTTCTCTGCTGTCTTGCACTTTTGGAGATTACAGCTTGCTGTCCAGAAGACTCCCAACACTCTATAGCTGCTGTCCAAGGTTTTCCCAAGCATCCGAGGTGGCTGTCTAGAATTTTCCAAGTGTCAAAGCTGTTGGCCAGCAACCGAGGCGATCTCCTATTGCTGTCCCACTATTCATAAGTTCCAGATTTCTGTCCAACCCCATCTAGAAGGCTCGTGGATGCTTCCCACTTTCTCTCAAGCACCCAAATGATAACCAGAGTTTCATATCCCTTGTTTCTTTGGGTAAACTCCTCCTCCAGCTTTCTTATCTTCTTAGTTGCTTCTCCATTGTGGTCTTATTCGATTTATGAAGATCATGTTAATGCTCCTTCGCTAAAGCCTAGTAAATTATAGAGTTGTGTGAGGGATCCTTCATAGTACTAATCTCATTGTTAGTCTAGGAATTTTTTGTTGAAACTTTCCATGTATGCAATGTTAGATTAATTGATTGTTTTACGGTCTTAACTCCTATGCATGTGCTTATGTCACCGCTCTTTGTGTTTTATTTTGTCGTTCGAAATCACTATAAAGATATAATTATTGTGCTCTAAATATTAAGCATGCAAATTCCTTAATCTAATCATTCTTGCATATACGTTCTACATCATCTTGGTATCAGAGCATGGTTTGCTCATGTTGCATGTGTTAGGATCCATCGTTGAGATTTACTTTACCTTCGCTAAGCTTGTTTAGTATCCAAACATTGCATTTAAATAGTTTAGCACCTTGTTTGTTTGATGTCTTTACCTTTTCTGCATCATTTTGCAAGCCATAAGGTGTGTTATCATTCAATTTAATTGTTGTCCTTTACTTCCTAGTCACCGTAGGTATCCCTTGGCACTTCCCAATGGATTCGATAGGACTTCAAAAGAAGTTAGATGACCTAGTTAATCTAGTGGGCTCTTTAACTAAAACCCCGAAGGAGAAACATGTTGACTCTCCTCACTCTAGGTATGTGCCCCATTCGGTCAATCATGTTAGTCGGAAGATTACCCACTCTGCTTATCAACCTAGTCCTGAGCCCAAGCCACAACAACCCCACTTAGAGTCACATAACCGTCTGTCCACCTTTGATGGTTCCTCGGATCCTTACTACTTTAAGAAATGAGTTAGATAATTAAAGGACCATTTTGAATCACGTGATATTCCTGAGTCCCACCAGGTTAGCATTGCTAAGTCTCGCCTAAATGGTCGTGCTCATCAATTTTGGATGAAGTTGGAAGATCATAAAGAGTCTCACGGTGAGTACCCTACTTCTAATTGGAAAGACATGAGACGAGAACTTAAATTAAAATATCTCCCCTCTACTTGTGACCAACCATCTTATTTTAAAATTAGGTCACCCCATATTCATCAACTTTTGGGTCCTGCACTTATACTACACGTGAAAGCCAGTCCTACTCACCTTTTACACTCCAATCTTATATCGTGACTCTTAGTCCTCACCAAGCGGCAGTTACTCAGTTCCCTACCGCTGTGGTTACCCCTAAACCTGCCCGACATACTAATCCCACTCACGTATCTAATCAGGGAGTGGCCCCAACACCTAGTGATCTTCATCTAGGACACCACCCTGCCTCTTTTGTTGGGACAAACCATGGACATCACTGTGGTCAAGACCACCCATCCCTTAGTAACATCAGGGTTGCTGCCCCACCCTATAGGTCTTCACCTAGCCTTGATGGCCGACCCTCGATTGGGTCTTCTGTTGGATTGTTCCCATATGCCTCCCCACTTGGGCCGACTTCTAGCCATCCTAGTCAACCTTGTCTGAGCATGCGTCCTCTCTGCGTGGTAGATCCCAATTTACCTCACCTCATGGGTGACTTTACCACCTTTCAATTTAATGTGAATTCTGAGACTACCCAACCTTTGACCTCCCTAGTCTTTAACCCTGCAAGTGTAAAGAAAAAGTCCCCTGAACCTGAAACTGAGTGCATCCATTTCGTGGATACTAATGACATCACTGATAACGAGGACTTCTTTGAGGAGGAAGCTAAAGTGATTGAATTAGACTCCCTGCATAACTTAAACCTTAATTTAGGATATTTAGAACCTTTAAACATTGATACCTTAGCCCATCGTGCTCCTACTCTCCTCAAGGATCTCCCTTTGGATAAGGTATGACTGGATGATATAAATTTGACCTCGAAAGAAACTAATCTGACCTTGAGCATATTGAGATTGAATTCGGAAGACAGTAATTTGAATCTGAATGATTCTGAGCCTAATTGAAAAATTGAGCATCCTCTTGTTTTATTGGCATCTATGTTAGGAGTTGCTCCTTTGGATTTATATTTGAAAGAGTGTGTCCTTCTTGATTGGATTGGTCTCACCATTCCTCATACCGACTTTAATGTTAGAGAGAGTATTAGCCCATGCTTTCACACCACTTCTCTAATTGTGGTGCCCACGTCTGTTCTGGACATTCTACCCCATCTTTTAAGTCCCATACCTGCTGGTGACTCTTTAGGCTATCCCATTATGGTTGTGAATCAGGACCCATCGTCTTATCATGTTCCTAATTCCTCCATTATGCTCCCTATATTCTTGTCCTTCCCTGTTAAGGACCATCCCTCTCCTAGTTGTATAAATTTGCTAGATTATCCTGCTGCCCCTAGGAGACTATCTATGACCTTAGCTGAAACTCCCTGTGGAAATGCCCTTTTAGCTAAGGATGTCTTCATTGCTCCTCCTACACCAATTCCCTTAAACATGAAAACTTTATGTCCTCTCATTTTGTGACTGATTCGTCTTTATTCCTACTATGTGTGCTTGTGAGTCAGTATGTTTGTGTGTGTATTTAAATCTGTTTTCTTCCAAATTTTTTCTCCGTTTTAAACTTTTGTGTGAGACCACAATTCGTGCCAATCATCATGCATATCAAGTCTCTTCCATCACATCATTCCAATATTATTTATCTTGTTGAGTCTTGAGTTTTAGACACATGAATTCGCATAAAATATGTCGCATTTACATCGCATCTACATGAACTACTTAAGGGAATAGCACGCCTAATTGAACAAGAACGATAATAATTATAGGCTTCAAGCTGAATTTAACTGACGATTTAAAACTTTTGAGGTTGGTAACTCAGTGATGGTGCGGATTCGTCCGGAGCAGTTCCCATAAGGAACTGTAAAGGAATTACATGCTAGAAATGCGGGATCATTTAAAATAGTCAAAAAATCAATGACAACGCTTACGTGGTGGATCTGCCTGCAGAGTTCAACATTCATCCCTCTATTAACATAGAAGATTTAGTAACCTATGAGAGTCCAGAGTTTAACCCACCAAATCCACTTCAAACTGAGCCTTGTGCGATCCCACCCTGTGAGAACCCAAGCCTACCTCCACTCTCATATATTCCCAAATTACCTATAGCGGAGAAGGTTGACATGATTTTAAGTGATGATATTATTTCCACAAAAGAGGATAGACGAAGAAGATATCTGATAAGGTGGAGAGGTAAACCAAAGTTAGAGGACACATGGTCTAAGCGCGAGGAGCTACAGCAGATCGACCCAGATGCACTAGAGTTCGATGAGAGCACCTGGGATGCGTACTCGACAGAGTCGAGATTTTTCCCACCCCGGGAGAATGATGAGGACATCCAACCATGGAATGTGTATCAGCGACGATGACGACGATCTACGGCTACAATCGCATCTCTTTATTTCGGATTGATGTATTGTATTTTTTTTTATTATTAGTGTTCTTTTCCACTTTTACCCTCACTTGAGGGACTAGTTGCATGTAACCCCAAGGGGGTAATTTAGTCTTTTGTTTTGTTCTTCTATGAGGGCCTATTTATAGCCTTCTTTTCTCTCTTATGAGGAGGATGATGATGAATAAAATTTTTGCGTTTTACTCTTGTGAGAGTTTGAGGGTTCTTGGAGAGAGCTTGGAGAAAGTCTCTTGGTGAAGGGCAACAGATCACCCACCAACCTTGGAAGAGTCTGGGTTCGTGGTTTTTATCTTTTCTTCCCTATTTTGTTCTTCTCTCTTTTCCCCCCCTCTCCTAGCCGTCGGCCTAGGTTTACCTCCACCCCATAGCCGCCGGCCATCCCAAGCTCCCAACCCCTTAAAGCCGCCGGCTCTCATACACCACCTTCTTTTTCCATCTCCACACCACCAAGACATCTCCCTCCCAATCCTTGCCGCCGGCCAAGCCCATCCCTAACCATTTCGTTTCTTTCCCTAACCCGCCAGCCATCACCACAGCCCCAAGCCGCCGACCTTCCCAAATCCTTCACACCGCCGGACTCCCCTAAGTCCCCTCGCCACCAGCCTCCCCTAGCTTCCACTAGCCGCCAGCCCCTCCACCCCATTATTCTTGAATTTTGAATTTCAAAATTCAAATCTACATTAATTACTTTCCTAATTTATCCCGCTATTGATTTGGAAAGTTACAACATTGAATTCAAATCTATATTTGAATTTCAAAGGCTTTCCCTATTAAGAAACTCAAATTAGGAAACCTCCCAATTATAATAAATCTGAAATCAATCTCAGATTTAATCACTATTTAAATTCCCGGGGCCCACATACATTGAACCTAGACACTTTTTTCCCTTCTCTCAGCTGGCCGAAATTCACTTAGCCCCACCTATTTGTTTTCCTTCCAAAAGAAGGCCTCTTCCTTGGGAATGCTTTCAAACCTCCTTCCAAGCTCTCTTTCACGCCTCCCTCTTCTTCCCGGGAAACTCCTGTTTGCTGCCCACGTTCCAGCAAAGTGTTTTCTTTGCTGTCTTGCACTTTTGGAGATTACAGCTTGCTGTCCAGAAGACTCCCAGCACTCTATAGCTGCTGTCCAAGGTTTTCCAAGCATCCGAGGTGCTTGTCCAGAATTTTCCAAGTGTCAAAGCTGTTGGCCAGCAACCGTGGCGATCTCCTATTGCTGTCCCACTGTTCATAAGTTCCAGATTTCTGTCCAACCCCATCTAGAAGGCTCGTGGATGCTTCCCACTTCCTCTCAAGCACCCAAACGATAACCAGAGCTTCATATCCCCTGTTTCTTTGGGTAAACTCCTCCAACTTTCTTATCTTCTTAGTTGCTTCTCCATTGTGGTCTTATTCGATTCATGAAGATCATGTTAATGCTCCTCTGCTAAAGCCTAGTAAATTATAAAGTTGTGTGGGGGATCCTTCATAGTATTAATCTTATTGTTAGTCTAGGGATTTCTTGTTGAAACTTTCCATGTATGCAATGTTAGATTAATTGATTGTTTTAAGGTTTTAACTCCTATGCATGTGATTTAGCCTAAGCTTATGTCACCGCTCTTTGTGTTTTATTTTGTCGTTCGAAATCACTATAAAGATATAATTATTGTGCTCTAAATATTAAGCGTGCAAATTTCTTAATCTAATCATCCTTACATGTTCGTTCTATATCACCTATTTTTAGCACATAATACATCAACTGGTCCTTATGTTAGTTTTATCCAACATATGTTACTATGGGTTTTCTAATAGCCTCCATTATGTCTTGTTCGCACCTGTCTACCCTGCTCTGCAACATGGGCCTATTTAGATCAAATGAACAAGTACAACATGACAACGAGCTATTAAGAAGGCGCATGCTTATTTGGCAAAATTTTCTTCGCGTAGAAATTTTGTTTAAGGAGCCTAAAATAATCATGTCAATGTCTACTTCTGTGCATCTAATTTGATAATATCAGATCAATAAAGGACAGTTCAACTGACAATGCTCATTGCTTATGTCTGGGAAAATTAGTTTCACTGCAGAAGCTGTGGCCAGAAGACATTGTTATGTATTATTTGACTTGCTCATTAAGGCAAATGTGTGCTCAATATCTTGTCTATCTTCTAACAAACTGGCATGCATTTTATTGCTTTTCCAGAAAAATGAACGCTACCGATTTTTACTCATGCAGCCCATATATTTTCCTCTTATGTACAATGATGTCCAAAGTTACTCCCTTATTCTGTATGAAATTGTAATATATTAATTTTTTCTAATTTTCTCATGGTTTCAAACTAATTTCTCATAATTCTCAAGGGTTGGTGACGAGGCACTTATTGCCATTGGCCAGGGTTGCCCCCTCCAAAATTTGAATGTAAGCGGATGCCATCAAATTACAAATGCTGGGATTACTGCTATTGCCAGGGGTTGCCCAGGGCTCATTTGTCTTGATATAAGCGTTCTCCAGGTTTCTCTCTTGCTCCCTCCTGCTTTGACAATGAAAGCTAACTGTCCTTGTGCCTTGTATTTTTAGATGCATGCTATTCACCATCTCACACTGAAATATGGTCATACATGAAATTAGCTTTCTATTTTTTTTTTCTTTAGCCTTACAAGACTTCTGTTAGGAAATACTTTAGAAATCCAAGTAATCTCTAACAAGCGAGAGGAAAACAGCAAACGAACAAGATTCGGATGGAAAATTTTGGTAAAAACAGCACCTTTGATTGTGAAGGAAATCAACTAAACGAAGAAACAAAACAAGATATAATTGATCCTCAATTCGAGAGGAGGATCTTCTTTCCCAATCCCTAGATAAATCTATAGGGCCCAAGACACCAAGACAAGAACAACCACAATAATTTGCATAACCCTAACCCTAAACAACTCTTACTATTTAATACATAATTCCCTAATTTCAAACTCCCAATTCAAACTTTCCCTCCCTCTCCTAGCCGCCCCCCACTCCTCCCCTAATTGGCTTGCCTAGTGGGGCCTATTAGGCTTGGGCGGCAACCCTTAGTTTTGTCTGCCTCCTGTAAAATAGAATCGGCCCCCCTTGGGCCAGCTGGGCCGGTTCAGAGAGAACTGGCCTAATAACTTATTAGATATCCTGTTCCCTTATTGGCCAAATTACAATCTAATTCGTGGTGAAAAAGTCCAAAATAATCCACTGACTATTCATAGCAGGTCAATTTAATCCTAGAATATTATATTTCTCTAATTTAGTCACTTGATTGTACAAAATTAATTCCAAACAGTCCCTGACACTAAATTATGATCAATTTTATGTAGTCGAGGGGCAAAATTTTGATCAATTTTGTATCGCAATTTTACTTTTTTTTTTGTATCCCAATTTTACTTAATTTCTACCTAAGTGGTTGTTTAGGATTAATTCTGTTTAGTTAATGGGCTATTAGATTTTTCTTTAACTTATGATTTTGTAATTGCTAATATCTCATTTAAGAAAATAGATCAGCATCTCATCACTTATAAGAATGGATATAGTAAAACTCAGATTGATTATTTTCTTTTAAGAAAAATAGATCATTTAGATTGCAAAGATTGTAAAGTTACTTCAAGTGAAAGTTTATGTACCCAACATCGCTTATTAGTTTTGGACTTTAAGATGAAGAGGTAGAAAATAACAATAAAGTAAAACGTTGTTATAAGATTAGATGGGGGCATTTAAAGAATATTAACAAAAATATTTTTGAGAGTAAAATTCTAAATTTTAATATTGTCTGTGCATGAAAAAGCTTATATTATGTGGAAAAAAGTAGCTAGTGATATTAAAAATGTTGCAAAAGATGTGTTTGGAGTATCAAAGGAAAAAACTACTAATAGTAAAAATAGTTGGTGGTCAAATCAAAATATGCAAGAAAAGATAAAAAACTAAAAAGATTTGTTATAAAAATTGGTTCAGATGTAAAAATTCTAATAATTGGAAAGATATAAAGAGGCCCGTATGGAGTCTAAGAAAGCAATTTGCAATGCAAATATTTTAACTTTTAATGATTTATATAATATATTAGATGCTAAGAAGGACGAAAGATATATGTATAAGTTAGCCAAACAAAGAGATAAGAGTAGTAAGGATTTAGTTCAAGTGAAATGTATTAAGGATGAAGATCAAAAAGTGTTTTTATTAGAAGAGGATATTTAATAAAGGTGGATGAGATATTTTCTTAAACTTTTCAATGAAAATTATGAGAATGCGATTGACTTTAGTGATCTTAGCACCCTAAATAAAAATAAAGATTTTTGTTTTTATCGGTGTATTAGTAAAACTGAAGTTAGAAAGGCTTTCAAGAAAATGAAGTGTGGAAAAGCTATTAGACCAAATGATATTTCAATAGAGATGTGGAAATGCTTAGGAGATGAAGGAATTTCTCGGATTACTAAACTTTTTAATATTATTTTGAAGGCTGAAAAGATGTCAGATGAGTAGAGAATGAGTGTGTTGATTACTATTTTTAAGAATAAAGGTGATGCACAAGATTGTGTGAATTATAGTGTGTTGGCTAAAAAAAGGCACGAATGCATGAATCCCGCTATACAAACATAGGATTCCATATTCCTTGGGTCAGATTGTAGTTAACCAGATTTTTTCTGAGGATACTGTCAGGGTTTAATTAGATATGAGGTCCTTCCCATGAGCGCAAGCACTCATAGTTAATTACCTCTCTTAACACGTAAGAGAGAACTCTCAATTAAGGATGAATAATTTTTAGGTGTTTTAGTCTCAATTGTGAGGGATGTGGAGGTAAACCCGATCAAGATCTCATGGTTTCATCGTCCCGAGTATACCGTAGGTTTCAATCTACCAACACTAACAATCATTGACCGTAGTGAATTTGATTAGAAACCATGGGTTGCCTCCTCTCAGGAATCCCGAGTAGATTGAGATGGTTAGATGTGAGTTTTAATTTTATTGAATTTTGGGATTTACATTTATTAGAATACCCAGAAGTTGGTTTGGTTTGGGGTTTATGACTTCATTTAGAGGTTACTTAGAAGTTTGAATTGAAGCGAGTCTTACGGCTTTTATTGGAAGTAGCCCGGGAGTTTGAATTTTGGGTTAGGACTTACGGCTTTCATTGAAAGTAGTCTATAAAGTGGGTGTTACAACCAAGCCCTACAGTAAGGCTGCCCAGGGATTTAATTTTTTGACTAGATCTTGCAGCTTTTGTTTGGAAGTTGCCTAAAGATTTGAATTTGACGGGTCTTACTGCTTCTCTATAGAAATAGTCTATCGGTGGGTCTTATAATTTGACCCTATAAGCTACATTGCCCGAGGTTCATATTTAATTTGAGATGAGTTTCTCTCAAGTAACAGGTCTTACAACTTATATTAGAAGATGCTTGAAAGTTGGTCTTATTACTTCACTTAGAAGTGACCCATTAGTGGGTCTTACAACCTATTCCTATAGACTAGAATGCCTATTAGTTTTGCATTTGATTGTTTGTTTTGGTTTTAGAATTATTACAATTTATTTAGCAATTTTCCTAAAATATGGGTGTTACGGCTTCACTTAGAAGTTGTCCGATAGTGGGTCTTACAACCTAGTCCTATAGACTTTAATTGTTCAATATTCTAGGGATATTGCATTTTATTTAAAAATTCCCTAAAATATGTGGGTCTTTTTACTTCACTAAGAAGTTGCCCGTTGGCGGGTTTTATAACCTAGTCCTATAGACTATGATGCACATTAATTTGAATTTTGTTGATTGTTTGTTGTGAGTTTGAGGGTTTGTAAAGCAATGTTGTATATGTCAATTAGTGGAATACATTCTCCCCCCTCCCTCCCTTTTATTTATTGCATTTTATTTTATAATTGATTAAGTATTTTTTATTAACTAATTTCTATTAATTAATTCAAATAATTAATTGATTTTGATTAATTAAATTTAATTGATTAATTTCAATTAATCAATTAATATTAATAAATTTATTTCAATTAATTAATTCCAATGAATTAATTAATTAAAGTTAAGTTTCAATTGATTAACTTTTCATTAATTAATTTCAACAATTTATCAAATTTTTATTAATCAATTTCATTTTAATTAATTAAGTTAATTAATTAATTTTAATTAAATCAATTGATTAATTAATCAATTAAAATTTAAGTCGAATTGCTCTCAAATTAAGTGATTTCTGAAGTGAGTTCGGCAGCCTCCCGGCATCCCTTCCCCTCGTGGGGAGGTCGGGGCAGCAATTGCCGTTATTTTATTCCCGGCCGGACCTAAGGTCGATGGCACGAGCCCTTGAATTTAAAACCATCTTGGTCGGACCTAAGGTCGACGACGTAAGGTCTTCACTTTGAAATCATATCAGCCGGATCTAAGATTGACGACACGAGTCTTCACTTTGAAACCATCTCGGCCAAATCTAATATCGAAGGCGTGAGATCTTCAATTTGAAACCATCTCGGTCGGAGCTAAGGTCAACGACGCGAGGTCTTCAATTGGACGGCTTCTTTAATTTCATGTTTGTTTAATGCTAACATAAATGCTTCATTGAGTAATATTGTATTTAAATTAATGTAATTGGTTGGCATATTTAATCATGAGTCATAGAAGCCGAATTATGAGTTGGAATCATATTTGAATTGCATTGGTTTTATAAATTTGCATTCTGCATTTAAAAATGAATTCTTGGAATACACAATAACTTCATATTTAAATTATCATAAACTAAAGTAAAGACTTTAGTTGCAAGCAATCACGCAACTAGTTATTGTTTGCTTTATTTCATAAGTTAGCCAGTAATAAATGTACGATTATTTGTTTTGTTAATTATGAATTAAAATAAACCAAATAGAGAAATTTGAAAAGTGGATTTATGCAAAGATTACAGGCAAACAAATATGTAGGCTAACACGAGTGGGCCTTCACCAGTAATTTATAATTTAATATGAATAGGCTGCAATTAGTGTGGGCTACAGGACATATTACACTAGGCTTGATCATGGACAGGAAGTCAGACATCAATTCGAAAGGCAAGATGCAGAGGTGGATACGCACGAAGCCTGCGTATGGGCTGCGAGCACGTAAGAGACGCATGTCTCTGGTCTGGCAAGGAAGTCGTAAGTGGAGTTTGAGGCGGGACTTCACACACCTGGATTTACCTGCGGCCGAAAAATTGATTTCGCAATTGGAGGCGGGCTCGTGATCGACGGAAGACAAGGAGGCGAAAATGAGGAATCTGACATGGGTTTGGCCGTGAGAGGCGGAAGCAGATTAGAGTGGGTCAGCCAGTGGTGGTGTGGGTGTTGGCGAACGGAAGAAGCGAATAGTAGTGGACTTCACGCGGGAGGAGACAGAGAGCAAGAAATTGAAAGTGCATGTGCGTCTCTTTCTCCTCTGCCCCTTTTTATTGAGTGGATCGTTGAATAACCGTTATTGAAACGAAGCATTGCGTCGTTTTGGTGATGTAAGGTCGGCTTGGAGGCAATGAAGAGATGCTTCTGTTTAATTTTCCTTTTCATTGTTTCGTTTCTTCCTTTTTTTTTTAAATCAGTCAACATAGAGGAATTAAATTAATGTGTCATACTTTTAAACTATGGGAGAGAGTTATGGAGCATAAGTTGCGGTTTGATCTAATGTTTCTCAAAATCAATTTGGATTTATGCTGGGTAGGTCTACTATGGAAACTATACATTTATTGAGAGGTTTGATGGAGACGTACAGAGAGAATAAGGAGGATCTACATATGACTTTTATTGATTTAGAGAAAGCATGATAAAGTTTCAAGAGAAGTGCTATGGAGAGTTCTACATAAGAAAGGGATTAATAATGCTTATATTCAAGTCATTAAGGATATATATGCAGGAGTTGTTACTTGTGTTCAAACACAAAGTGGTTTGACCAAGTTTTTTCCTATTTCAGTTGGATTACATCAAGGATCAACCTTAAGCCCATATCCTTTTGCTTTAGTCATGGATGTTCTCACTAGACATTTGCAAGAGGTTGTACCCTGGTGTATGCTTTTTGTTGATGATATTCTTCTTGTTGATAAGACTAGAGAGGGAGTTGAAGGTAAATTTGAATTATGAAGGTCAACCTTAGAGTCTAAAGGCTTTCGTTTGAGTAGATCTAAAACTGAATATATGGAGTATAATTTTAGTAATAATAGATCTAGTGGGGGGATTGTGACTTTGGGTGATCAAGTCATTAATAAGAGTACACGTTTTCGATATCTTGGGTCTATTGTTCAGAGTGATGGTGAAATAGATGGTGGGGATATTATTAGTAGAATTCAAGTTGGATGGTTGAAGTGGAGGAATGCATCGAGCTTGTTGTGTGATAGAAAAGTTCCCTTCAAACTTAAGGAAAAATTCTATAAGATGGTGATTAGACCTGCAATGTTTTATGGTGCAGAATGTTGGCCATTAAAAGAGAAGCATAATATTAAGTAAAATGCTGCAGAGATGAGAATGCTCAGGTGGATGAGTGGCTTTACTTTTAGAGACAGGATACGAAATGAGCATATACGTGAAAAGGTTGGAGTAGCTCCAGTGGAAGATAAGATTAGAGAGAGTCGTCTTAGATGGTTTGGTCACATAAAATTGCAGCCTTCTGATGACCCGATTAGAAATGTAGATGTATTAGATTTGAGTTATGTTAAGAAAGGTAGAGGTAGACCTAAAAAGACTTGTTTAGAAAATATTGGAAATGTCCTTTCTTTATTAGATTAAAATGAGAATTTAACTTTTAATATGACACAATGTAGAAAAAGGATTCATGTAGCCGACCTCACATATTGGGATAAAGGCTTGATGTTGTTGTTGTTGTAACAGGCTAAATTAGAGAAATGTGATATTATGTGGCTAAATTGGTCAACAAATAGTTGGTGGGATTTTCTTAGGCTTTTTTTATAATTTGTATGTTTCATTTTTCTTTTGAATTCCTCATGTATTTTATTCCTCTACAGATTAAGTTGTCCTCGTTCATGCGTACCTAACTCTTAAATTTTCTCATCAATTAGAATAAAAGCATCTTGAGTGCACTTTGTTGAATTCGCTGATGATTTTGCCAAGTATGCCTAAGAACTGTATTGCTATAACCCAGTGCCCAATAAACCAACTGATCTTTTTTCTTGGCAGATTTGGTGGCCATCTTGCATGCATATAAATTTTGCAAAATTTCACATGATTTCCGGTATGCATTGTACTCATTGTTACTGGTAATAGAAACTCACAAATGTGATTTTGTAAAACAAAGAGCCCTCAATTTTTGTGGTATGCTTTATATCGAGTTATGCTTTTTTAGGATCATATTTGAATGTTTTGGAGAAAAGTTGATACTCTTTTATGGATACTTAGTTGTCAACTTAATTTTAGTCTCTAAAATCAGGAAAGAGTAATTTGAACCTTTTCATCATTTTTGTTCAATGTTTCATGATTTGGTTGGATATAATCAACAATCAAGATGGATTTATATCTTCCATAACCCCTCACATGTAATGATTTCATTCTCACGCAACGGAGTCAATGAAATCATCAGTTTCTATAACGTGATTTTAATCTCTAAATAATGAAATGTTCCTTTATTAAATTTGTGTGGATTCTTTGATTATCCTAGTATTGATCATACATTGTCTTTTCTACAGAACTTGAAGGACATTGCGCTTGCCGAGCTAGGTGAAGGGTGCCCAATTCTTAAAGAGATTGTCTTGTCTCACTGTCGGCAGATAACTGATGCAGGTTTAGCTCACTTGGTGAAAGGATGCACTAGACTTGAAACCTGCCACATGGTTTACTGCCCATCTGTAACATCTTCAGGCATAGCAACCGTAATTTCCGGCTGCCCTAGCCTAAAGAAGCTTCTTGTAGAGAAGGGAAAGGTCAGTGAAAGATCCAAGAGAAGAGCATCCACTATCCTCTCATATCTTTGCGTCGACTTATGATTGCCCTATGATTAGCTCTATTACTCTCCATGGAAGATGACTTGGAAGGTGTACAGATTGTTTTATATATGAATCAGCAGAGTGATGGGATCTTTTAGTCCAAGATCCCTGTAGCCATGGTCGAAATTGGCATGCAGGTGATAGGAATCCAGAGTCCATGTTCTTTGCAGCTTTCATGGATAATTATCATTTATCTCACCTAAAATTAGCTACCATAAAGGATCCTAAGGTTTGGCAAAATATGAAATGCCTATCTTATGTTACCTTTCCCATTCAACTTTCATTGATTTAATAATCAAAATTAGTCTTTGTCACTTGCCAACTTGTTTTAATGATTTTAGTATTGGTTTTGTGTGCTTGTAGCATCAGTGATGTATTTCTTATATTGGAATATCAGCTATTCTGTTCTATTACAATTTTTAAGGGTAAAAAGGGTCATTTTAATATTAAACTACTGAACTACTAAAACTTGGATAACATATGGGAGATATTTGATATTTTGAATGTTGATGATATGTTTATTTAGTTATAGTATTGAATATGGTTTAATAAGTAGCTTTTTATGAACTTAGTAAAAGATTCATTAAATGATGTGATAATTGCTTATTTGATGATTTATTTATTTCTGTCTTATTCAATCTATTTATTTCTGTCTTATTCACTTTTAAAATTGTGTTTGCTATTATAGAGATAAGTATGATAAAATTATTAAATAGATATTTATCATTTAATAAAATATTTTGATTTTTTTATAATAGAAAATTTCAAATATGTCTAACCTGAAATTTTCAGTATTCGTAATTCTATTTATTTTTTTTAATTTCATAAGCAATTAATGCTCTTATATTAAAATATGATCTAACTGGAATGAAGTTATAATTAGCTCTATAGTGAATTCAATTATATTAATATAAATTTTGGTTTTCCTTAATTGATGAGGTATATGATTTTAAGAGATTATTACGTGCAGATCCGGATACAGAAAATCGTTTAATTTTATGATTGTGAACAGTAAAAGCGCAGTAATATTTACTGTTCATTATTACGTTTTTATTATTTACATTCACAAAATCGAATAGTTCTTTACGTCTGAACTCCGTACGTAATAACTTCTTTGATTTTAAAAAGCTCTTGGTGAGTTTTCTGTCAATGAAGAAAAGAACTAATAGGTCTTCTTTTTTTTTTTTACAGAAATATTTGATGAGGTAATAAATAAGAGCAGATTAAACCCTGATGTATGATATGATTTTCCTTTGGGTAATGAAAATGTCTGATATAATGAATGGCATATTCATAAATAATATGAAAAAGTTGGATGTTTATGCATATTACATATTGAACATTTTAATTTAGGACCTATCTAGCATACCATATTGGGCAAGCTGCAAACAAGATTTTAAAACTCCATTTTAGTAAAATTCTATAAGTATTTTGATAACAAAATATTTAAAAAAAAAAGTTTAAGTTTATGATAAAAAAATGTAATTGAATTTCACTTGATATTTCAGCAGATTAGCCTCCTTAGAACTTGTAGCATATGATAGAGAAATGGCTTAAGTATGACACCTCTCAAACATAATTCCAGACTTTCATCACAGAAATGAGCTATAATTATCTTCTGCTTCAAGTATTTCAGAGAAAATTTTTAATTTTGTACACATGAACTGTCATAAAGAATAACATTATGATGATCTCAATCATACAATAAGAAGCCAATGCAATTCCAAAAACATCTTTCAATAAACCAGTTTTATTGAGGACATTAATCAGAGTCTACTATGTGATCTTGGCTGCTTGCTTCAATGGAGGTATAATTCTCCAAATGATGCATGTAAACTCTATCATATGCTTCAATAGTCAGAGCTGAAGCCAAGAAAAGCTCCAATTCAGTGATAAAGCGTTCTGTTTTTTCACCCAGAAATGGCATGGCAGCATCAACCAGCAGGGCTCTGAACTTTTCCTGCCTCTTCTCAGGATTAAGCTTAATGTTATGTTCTTGATTACTGCAAACAGAACAAAATCAAATTAATACAGGTTTGATGAGATTTATAGAAGCGAGCGTTACAGACAGTAAGAAGGCTAACGATGATCATAAAAATTTACAATCTAGCTCAAACTTTCAATGCAGAGCATGCAAAGTCAAGCTAACAGGATTGTCAAACTGTGAATCTTAGTTGAATGCAGGATCATCCTCAGCCCTCCAAAGTAGATCATAAGATGCATGATTATTATCCCGTCCTCTTGATAGTACTTTGCCATTTTTGTCCCCTTGGCCGCCACCCCATTACAGGCGCAGTTGGTAAGTGAGGATGATAGGAAATACTTGAGTTCGCAAGTAACCCTAAGGTAATACTTGAGTTCGCAAGCAAACCTAACTCAAAAGAATGAGCAAACAGTAGGTTTTCTGCTGTTTCCAGCAGGAAAACAGCCAAAACACAGAGATAACAGAGGAAATCTGAAGCAAATCCAAGCAAATCACTTGTATTCCACTAGTAGAAGAAATAAAATAGCAAACGATACAAAGATCTTCAATTCGAGAGGAAGATTAACTCTCCAAAATCTCTAGCCAAGAAGACCAGAGCCCAAACCTCCAAGAAGATCTCAAATCACATTCAAATTCCAGATCACTCTAATTTCCCCCCAATCCTCCTAATTAACCATAAAGGAGTTTTACAAATTGCCTAAACAACCCTTCCCATTCAAAATTTCCCTCCCAAAACCGGATATAGTGCACGCTTGGCCCCGTCGCTGGTTCCGCCTAGTTCCGCTCGTTTCCGCTGCGCTCGGTTCCGTCTCGCGTAGACGAGGACCGGTCTGGTTTGGACCGGTCCAGCCGGCCCAGGAGGGGCCAGCCTAACAGTACTCCCCTCCCAAAAACTCACCTTATCCTCAAGGTGAAAAGAAGGGAATTGATCTTTCATTCTTTCCTGTGGGCTCCGAAAATTCGGCCCCGGCCTCCACCCGACTTTTTTGCTTTTCGAGGGGGGAGTTTTAACGAAGTTATGTTCCGAGGTAAATTTTGGAAGGCAGATGAGATAGTAAGATAAGACACTACCCAGAGATTTCGCCCTCATTTTGCGAGGACTTTATGATCTGAGTTCTGGTTTCCTATAGGCGCAAGCCCCTATAGTTAATTACCCCTCCCGATCACGAGAGAGAACTTTCGATTAAGGCTAGTCGTCAATCAGATACGTAGGAAATATGCGTCATCTGGCATATAGTAGCAGCATGAGTTTGGGGTTTAAAAGATTGGAAGGGTTTGATATTTAAAATAGGAATTTCACCATCTCAAACTTAAAGTGGATGGTGGGGGAATGGATGATAGACCCGATCAAGATCCCATGGTTCCGTCGTCCCGGGCCATCGTGGTCCCTGGTCTACTTAGTCAGAGGAGGTAGTCGACCCAACCTGACAGAAGGACCCTTGTCGGCAGCCATGGGTTGCTTCGTCCAAGGGGACCTTGTAGACCTGGGATGGGTATTTGTCTAAGGGGACAAATTTGAATCCACCTTAGCTAACAGAGGGCTTTATGCCCTATCGATTATATCCTATTGATTCATATCTCAAGGATTTGATGCCATTGGGGAGCATACGGGCTCTGGCCATAACCATAATATAATGGTGCCATTTGGCGGCGACCACCTGGTTCAGAGGGCCCCGAGTCATAACCGTTTATCCTGCAGTGCCATTTGGCGGCGAAACTGCCGTTTAGAGGACTCGTACCACGCCCTTGCTGGCAGGAGATTATTTGAGAATGGATCCTAGTGATATTTTCGACTAGGCATTAGCTCTATGTGAGCTGAAGTAAATTTTATATTGTCCACCTCGGCAAACTTTTGCGGAGGGTGGATGTATTTTGCTTTAAGTGTTTTGACAGTTAGATTTCAATTTTAAATATTTTCGGAGTTTAGGATTTTGGGAATTTTTATGGAGTTTTGGAGTTTTTGGTGGTATTTGAAATGATCTGTGTGGACCCCTCCGGTTGAGATTTGCATTCAACACGGCCATCATCGGGGTGATTGGGATTATTGATATCTGTGGATTGAACCTTGTCAACTCTGTTTACCTGCTAACAGAGGATCGGGTTTTCGTAGGCTTCATGCCCTTTGTTAGTGAATTCTCTTGATTATAGGCTTTGAAGGCCTAATATGAACTTATAAAACAAATATCTCGGTCGACCTCGCGACCGTATATTTATTTAATAGTTCGAGCCGTGTCGACTCCTATCTACCCGTATAGGAGGATCGGGCTCGAACTGGAATTCATCTATTGACCCGCGCAGCATCCCTAGACGTCACGTGTGTACCAATAACACGCTCGCCGGGGCCCATGCGGGTGTTTGGGGGTATTTTATAAATATTTATTAAACCTTGTCTACTCCTATCTGCTTGCATAGGAGGATCGGGTTCAAATCTATTGACCCGCGCAGCATCCCTAGACGTCACGTGTGTACCAATAACACGCTCGCCGGGGCCCATGCAGGTTTAGGATTATATTTTCCCCTTTTAGTGTACCTATGTGTATACAAATTAAGGTGCACACGTGCAGGGGTATTCTTGAAATATCTGTACACGCCTTCTGTCCGCTTGCATGAAAGTTGCGGATCCGGTGGCGTGGCGTTGTAGCTTGTGGACGCCTTCTGTCTGCTCGTATTAAGGTTGCAGATCTGGTGGCGTGACGTCATACGAGTTTCATTTGGAGATATGTACGCCTTCTGTCTGCTAGCATGGGTGTTGCAGATCTTTCTACATTATCTACAAGTATTTGAATTGACTACGGACCTCCTGTAAATATCCACAGATGACATGTTGTATACGTGACTTGTTTCTCATAACGCCTTGTAGGTGCGTTATTTTATCCACTACAAGCCCTCAGCCTGTGCTTGTATATTGGTTTCATGTTTTGGAGAGGCTGTTGCATACATCAGCAAGCCCGTTGTTCGTAGAGCATATTATGTCCTCTTGTGAGTTTGACATGAAGATTGCCATCAATTTCAATCTTCATTATTTGCATATTTGAGCACATCTGCTTGCCTTGACGTTGATCGTAGAACATTATCACATTCATCTGTACATGTCTCACTTATCGTTCATAGACATTCATAGGTTTCTTGTAGTTGCTTGTAAGTGGACCACTGTATATTTGCAAAGTAGCCAACCTCACTTGTAAGGAGGATATTATGTTCATTATACACTAGTCTCCCTCACTTGCGAGATATCAATACACTCGCTTTTATGTTAACTTGTGTTTGATTGTGAGAGGGCCACACTTCAATTTGAATTTGGTATGCACTCTTTAAGCATTTTCTCTTTGTGATGTTTTTGCATTGATGTAGTGGAGAAGTTATTTGCATATCTCTTGTATCTATTTGCGCTATTGCGTTTCTCACAATTCTCTTGCACGTGTTAGAAGGATGGTGGATGGTATTGTGACAAGTCTCTGACTTTAATTCATTGACCAACACAAGCTTTGTGCTCATTTATGTCCACTTGAATGATTAAGATTCACCCAGACCTTAATTGCTCATTCAGCGATCCAAAGTTTGGTTCTATATGCTCGACTCTAATTCAAGTTCTTTAGAGATCATATTCATTCAAGTCCAGCTCTTTGTAGTCCATATTATTCAAGCTATTTGTAACATTCAGATCAAGTTCAACACTCGAGCCCAATTCGATTTCGTGTTCAAGTTGATTTGAACTTAACTCCAATTTGATTTCATTTCATTTGGGTTTGAATCCAACTAGTCCAAGTCACATTCATTTGATGTTCAAATTGAGTCCAAGCTTTGTCCACTTGATACTCAAATCAAAGTCAAGTCCCATGACTCATATAGTTATATTGAGTTCATTTAGATTCGGGTCAAATGCTTGCAAGTTCAAATTTCACTTGGCGTTATACAATTCAAGTTCAAATGCATAAGTTCTTGTTATTCACATCTTGCCCCATTTTGAGTTCAGAGTACATGTTCACAAGTATAATATTGACTTATCCAAGTCCTTGTTCAAATTCAATTGAAGTTCAAATCTGGTTCAAAAACTTGAGTACAAGTCTTGTTGTTCAAAATAAGCTTAAGTCCACATCTTGTAAGTTCTCTGTAGTCAAACTGAAAGTCTTTGTTGATCTTCATATCAAACTTGAACCTCATATAATATTATTCATTCCTGTTTGTTCAATGCCACTTTCCTTGAATCAAGCTCAGGTCCACAAGTCCAACTTGAGTCCAAGTTTAAGCCTCTTGAATTCATTTAAGTTTGAGTCCTTTGTTTGTCCAAAGTTCAAAGTCTTCTGAGGTCCCACTCAAGTCCTTGTGGTTCAAATGTTCGTTCAAATCAGTGTCATTTGTTACAAATCCTTTCAGATTCTGAGTCCAAGTGCGAGTTCAGTTCCATATGGTTCATTCAACTTCCTCGTATCCTTTCATATGAGTTCAAATTGAGTTCAAATCAAAGTCCCGTTCTAGTTCGAGTCCCCTGTTTGCTTGTTGATTTGAGTTCAAATCTTTACTATTTGGTTCAAGTTAAAGTCCAGATTTGAGTCTCTCGTTATCCAACATCATCTGATTTTGAACTTAATTTGATTTCTTCTCAAGTTATATTAAGGTTCACTTAAGTTCGAGTTCAAGTCCGGGTCCTCTATTGTCCAAATATTGTTCAAGTCAGATCTTCTATTCACCCGAAATTTCGGCAGCCTCCCGGCGTCTCCCCCGTTTAGGGGAAACTACGAGAAAACTGGACCTTTCCCACCACGCTAAGAAAAGCGTGTATGGTAGGTGCCCTCTTTCGAGGACACCGCGGCCGTGTAAAATCTTCAATCCCCCACCACGCTACGAAAAGCGTGTATGGGTCTTCGACAGCACCTGTTTGAAAAACACAGTTATTTCCCCGCGAGCGGGTACTTATGAATATCCCCTTCTCGCCATAGGCGCCGCACCGGGTTCCCTTCCCACCACGCTACGAAAAGCGTGTATAGGCGGTTTGCCGGCGCGCCGCGAATGCCGAAAAAGAGATCTTAGGTGATCACCCACTTCGTCGTAGGCGCCGCACCGGGTTCCCTTCCCACCACGCTACGAAAAGCGTGTATAGGCGGTTTGCCGGTGCGTCGCAAGCGACGAAATGAGCTCTCGAAGTGATTACCCGATTCGTTGCAAGCCTCGCGACGCACTTCCTCCCACCACGCTAAGAAAAGCGTGTATAGGTGGTCGTTTTGTCGCGCTGCGAGCCTCGAGGCGGGCTCTCGGAGTTCTAGGGTTAGAGGGTTATACCTTTGCAATCGTCGGCGGGGTGATGACACGTAGACCGGGGCAAGGGAAGAGAAGCAAGCACTTGCATTCTCTCTCTTTGACCTCCCCCCTTTTATTATTAATAATTATAATTAATCATAATTAATTATAATTAATAATAGATAATTAACTAATTATAATAAATAATCAATTAAGTACAATTAATTAATTATGACTACAATTAATTAATAATTAACCATAATTAATTATCATTACTTATAATTAATTAAGTAATTATTAATTAATTAATTATAATTAGTTAATTAATCATTATCATTAATTAATGATTAAATATAATTAATTAAAATTATAATTAATGAAATAATTATAATTTATAATTAATTACTAATTATTAATTAATGATAACTAATTTATTAAATACAATTAATCATAAGTATTTATAATTAATTTATTAATTATAATCAATTAATAATTTCAATTAACAAATTAATTATAATTAATTAATAATTATATTTAATGATATAAAATAAAATAAAAAAAAAATAAAAATGAAACAAAAATCCTCCCCTCCTCTCTCTGTCTCTCTGTTTGCGGTTTAGGAGATTAGGCCGAAGGAACGCGTGTAAGGGAGAAAGTCACCTTCGCGTACAGCAAGCTCCCGTAGTTGCTTCTGTCCAAAATGTCGTAACTTCCCACCCGACAGGGAAGGAACGTCGTCTAGGGTGCGAAGTCGGGCGGCAATGAAGGAACCGAAGAGGCGCTCCAAAGGAAGAAAGTTACCCTCACAATGATCGAGCTCCCGTCGTCGTTTCCGATCAAAAGGTCGTAACTTTCTATCCGACAGGAAGGAGGGTCGTCGAGAGAGCGAAGTCGAACAGCGAGGAGCCGGAGAAGGAGTCGTGCAATCCTTACAGCGGGCGAACTCCCTCGTTGCTTCCGATCAAAGTTTGTACCTTCCGATCCCGCAGGAAGAATGCCGCCGAGAGGAGCAAAGTCGGACAGCTACAGGTAGGGCGACTGGTCTCTCTCTCTCTCTCTCTCTCTCTCTCTCTCTCTCTCTCTCTCGGTGGAATAGAGAGCGACGGACAGGGGGTCCGGCCTGAAGGTCGGAGTCGGACAGGGATCAGAGTTGAGGAGTTTTGCGGGAGTCTCTGAGATCCTGAAATGAGAGCTTCGCTCTCATTTTAAAGGCGTGAGGGGAAGCTCTGCCGAAGCGAATCGCGCGTGGGATGGCATTTTCGGCGCCGCTGCAGAGGGATGGGCCGCTGTATGCACGCAATTCTGTCAGGATATGAGGGCAGGTAATGATTTTAGTAATTTTTTTATTTCTTTTGTTTGTTTCTGTTCGGCTGCTTGGATAGAGGTCAACAAATGCCCCCCAACAAATGTGGTACGCGTCTAGAGCGAATCACGTTTGTTGTATGCTGATTGCCCATGTGGATCTCTAGATATTTTGCTCTAGATGTCACACTAAGGTCTTCATTTAGTGGGTCTCCAGAAATTTGCTTGAATGTCACACTAAGAGTTCTTCACTTAGTGGATCTCTAAATATTTGCTTGGATGTCACACTAAGATTTTCCTTCTGTAGCTTCCCAAGAGTCCATCTCTGTACCTTCATGGCTCTTTAGATGCACTTATAGTCTTTAGTAGGATTGACATGTTGGCTCTTGTCAAGTAGAGGTCCAAAAGATATTGATAGTATACTTGATAGGTTGTTGATGATAGTATATAGTAGCACTTTGTAGGTTGATGATAGTATATAGTAATGCCACTTTCTATTTTTTCTTTTGGCACTACTGTTTTCTTAGTTTTCAGTTCTGATTTTATAATTGTGCTGATGATTCTTTGTTTCTTGTGCAGGTCACTACAGAGATAGGATCCAGTCAGTCAGCTACCACTGGAGATTTGGTTCTGGTACGTTTTTTAGTTTGTTTGTTCTGTTTCTTTTTTTTTTTGGCTGCTTACTGACCCTTGTTGCCTTGTGCAGGTTCCAGAAGTGCAGAGTACCTGGTCTTTGGAAGGAGCTGAGCAGAGCTGTTGACTTCCTCTTCAGGCATAATTTAGAAGACAAATTTGTAGTCCTCTGCGAAGGACATTGTACTTTTCTCTTTTTTTTGTTGATGTAGACTTGTAAAAGAGAACTGAAAACTTGTATATAGATTCTGAATTAATAAAATGAAGCATTTTTGTGAATTCTACTGTTGACGAGCTCTCTTTTTACTGCTCCTGTGATTTCCGTGGTCGTACTTCAAGTTGTGTTGATGATGAAGTAAATAATTTTAAATATTTATTTGGGGATCTCGGCACGCAGCGCGATGTCGACTCAAATAAATATTTAAAATGCCCCCAGCCTTCAGGGACACTTTTAGATGTCGTTTGGGATACCTCTTTCTTATAGCTTTAATTTCCCTGGGATTTTGGTTCCTTCTGTCCTGTGCTTTGTGCTGCAGACATTGACGGAGAATTACCTGATTTTGTCCTTACTGACTTGTCAGGAGATTTGCACCTTCTGCCCTATGCTTCTTGCTTTGGCGGGCTTGATGAAGGAGTAGATGCCGGTGACCTAGACGTATTAGGTCGTTTTAGGTCAGTGGCGAGAAGTCATCGGTCCTTTGCTTTGTGCTTTAGTGGACTTGTTGAAGAAAAATTCCTTCGATCCTAGCTTTGTGCTTTACGGATTTGTTGAAGGATTTATAGGTTTTGGATTTGGTTGATAATACCAATAATGCGTAGTATCTTGATCCTTAACCACTTGAGGAGACTTTAATCTAAGTCACTTGAGTTCATCAGATCGGAAGAGCTGGGATTTGATAGCTCTTCGTCCTCTGGTTGCTGAGACAGGGGTCCCTCTACTACGGCCTTTCTTATGGCGTATTGAGTAGATGGAGCTGCCAGCGATCCGGCCATATTTGGGCTTGTTGGATCCGACCTCTTACACCCATTCAGGCTTCAGACTTGAGCTAGGGGGAAATATGCTTTCCAATGCTGATTTTGCTGAAGCTGATAGATTTGGAGTCTTCCTTCGTGGTTGAAGATTTAGAGCCTACGCGAATTTGGTAATTGCTCGAGATTTCTCCTTCCCACTGGAACCTTGATTCTCCGGTCAATTAGGAGAATTTTGTAGACTACGATCACTTGAACTTATCGAGTCAAATTTGCCTTCGTACTTCCTACAGTCCCTACTGACGGGTTGACGAAGTGGGGGTTCCGCTACTACGGCCTTTCTTGTGGCGTGTTGAGTAGACGGAGCTGCCAGCGATCCGGCCATATTTGGGCGTGTTGGATCCGACCTCTTACACCCACCCGAACCTTAAGCTTCAGGCTGCTGAAAGACTTCAGGTTGTTCTGGCTCAATTTGTTGAAATGCGAAGTCACAAAAGTCTCTTTCTGACCTTTGAAATCTTGATTTGTTTGAGAAAGTGACGTCTCGGTCTTTTGAAAGATCACCTGCATATACTTCGAAAAGAATTCTTTGTATTCTTCAGTATAAAAGAATATTCGTGTTGGTGATTTTAAATATTTATTCGAGGATCTCGGCATGCAGCGCGATGTCGACTCGAATAAATATTTAAAATGCCCCCTGTCTTGCAGGGACATTTCAGAATAGAAGAAAGTTTGAGATTTTGTAATTTTAAATATTTATTTGGGGATCTCAGCGCGGAGCATGGTGTCAACCCAAATAAATATTTAAAAATGCCCCCTGTCCTGTAGGGAGATTTTGAAATGCGTACTTGCAACACAAGAGAATTTCAAAAATATAAAATGTAAAGTGTATATAGATATGCATGGAATACACAATACATTAAATATAAAATTTCCTTGAGCAATTTTACGCATGGTATTTCTTCAGGTGTCGACCGTTGATCGGCGGCATGGGCCTCTGATCGTGCAGATCGATAAGCTGGTAGGCTCCTCCTTGGTACACCTTCTCGATGACGAATGGGCCTTCCCAGTTGGATACGAACTTGCCACCAATTCTTCGGTGTGGGATGATTGGCCTTCTCAAGAATCGAGGGCGCACCATCCGATCGAATGATTTTGCCATCCTTCCTCGGTAGATTTCTAAGTTCTGTTGGGCTTGCAGCCTGACTTCGTCGAGTGCATCGAGCTCCTCAATTCTTAGGCGAGCATTCTGCTCTTGAGTAAGCTCATTCTGGATAGCGACCCGAAGAGACGGTAGTTCAACTTCTAGCGGCAAGACGGCTTCAGCCCCAAACACTAATGAGTACGGAGTGGCTTTGGTTGGTGTTTTGTAGGTCGTACGATACGCCCACAATGCTTCTGCCATCTTTGTATGCCATTCTCTTTTATTCTTGGTGAGGATCTTCTTCAATAATTTTACCAGCGTCTTGTTGAAGGCCTCAGCCAAACCATTGGCTCTTGGGTTATATATAGACGAGTACCGCCAGTCAATCTTATGACGATCTACGAACTTGTAGATTTTTGTACTCTTGAATGCTGTGCCATTGTCTGAGATCACGCGGCGTGGTACACCGAATCTGTAGACGACGTTGTGGGTAAAGAAGTTGATCACGTGCTCGGACGTAACTTCCCTGAATGGTGCCGCTTCTGCCCACTTAGAAAAATAGTCTGTTGCTGCCAGTATAAAGCGGTGCCCTGCCGAAGATGGCGGATCTATTGGCCCAATTATGTCTGTGCCCCAACATTCAAATGGCCAGGATGCAATTGTTGGATGCAGTGGATTTGGCGGTTGATGAATGACATCACCGTGAATCTGACATTCGTGACACTTCTTAGCGTGGTTGATACAATCTCTCACCATCGTAGGCCAGTAATAACCCATTCTTTTAATTTTAGCGGCCATCTTGGGACCTGACTGGTGTGCTCCACAGAGTCCTTCGTGAACTTCTATCACCACTTTATCAACTTCCTTAGTCCCTAGGCACCTTAGCCACATTTGATCAAAAGCTCGCCGATATAGCGTATTATTGACAAACGCGTATCGCAATGCTCTTTTTCTAATTTGTGCAGCCAGAGATTTATCTGTTGGAAGTTTGCTTTCTTTGAAATAGTCGACGAATGGTTGCCTCCAATCGTCTTCGACTTCAACATCTAGGCAATCTAACCACGACTCTGAGAATCTACCAGTTCTTCGTCTTTTTACTGCTGGACGTTCCCCTGGTTGATTTTTAACAGTGATTTGTTGGGGAGGTTGAGGATCAACCGGAGCTGCATCCTGTTGGCTTGAACCTGGTATTCCCTCTGCCTGCGGGAATTGTAGGGTTGCTGGCTCTAAGACCCGGCGATTTTCAACCGCAATGAATATAGGTGGCCTCTTATCTTCATATGCAAGCTCCTTGGCCAGTTTAGCTAGACAATCTGCTTTTGCATTCTGTCCTCGAGGAACTTGAGTTATCTTAACATTTGGTATTTGTTTTAGAAGCTGAAGAGCTCGTCGGTGGTAGTGGGCCAATTCAAGTTTGCAAATCTTGTAAATGCCCAGAACTTGATTTATCACAAGTTGAGAATCGCCGAAGATTTGGAGATCTGTGATTTGGACATCAATTGCAATCTCTAGTCCTGCTATTAGAGCTTCGTATTCAGCTTCATTATTGGTCCGAGGTTCAGTTAGACTGAACGAGAATCTCATGATACCTCCCTCGGGTTCTATAAAGACTAGACCGATGACAGCTTGGGCCTTTGCAAGATTTGGAGGTTTGGGAGACTTGATAGACGATGCCCCATCAAAGTACATCTCCCAAAATGGTACCTCTTCTTCATCAACTTGCATGATTTGTTCATCTGGCAAATCATCATTGAGCGGAGAGTCAGCTGGGATTGGATGTGCGGCGAGGAAATCTGCCAAAGCTTGTCCCTTTACTGCTTTCTGTGGCATGTACACTATATCAAATTGCAGTAATAGTACTGCCCACCTTGCCAAACGACCTGTCAACGCTGGTCTTGTCATCAAGAACTTCAGCGGATCGATCCTTGATATCAAGGTGATTTTGTGGGAGAGCATATAGTGGCGGAGCTTCTGGACTGCAAAGATCAACGCCAGACAATGTTTCTCAATTGGAGAATATCGTACTTCTGCTCCGATTAATCTCCGACTGATGTAGTAGAGTGCATTTTCTTTTCCTTCCTCATTGTGCTGAGCCAGTAACGCTCCGAGGGACTCTTCTAGTGCTGCCGTATACAGTATAAGAGGCTTCCCCGGAATTAGCGCTGCGAGAATGGGTGGATTCAACAAGTATCTCTTGATACTGTCAAATGCTTCCTGACATTCTTCATCCCACTTGAATCGGACATCCTTCTTCATTAGTTTGGAAAATGGTTGGCACCTACCCGACAGATTCGATATGAATCGTCGAATGAAAGCCAGTTGCCCTTGCAAGGAACGGAGTTGACGAAGGCTTCTTGGCGGTGGCATCTCAATAATCGCCTTGATTTTGTTGGGATCGACTTCTATGCCTCGATGACGAACGACATAGCCAAGAAATTTGCCGGAGGAGACCCCGAAAGCACACTTAAGGGGATTCATCTTTAGGTCGAACTTCCTGATTCTTTCAAATACAACCCTCAGGTCATTTAAGTGATCCTTTCGATTTATGCTCTTAACGACCAAGTCGTCTACATAGCATTCGACCTTCTGATGTATTAATTCATCAAAGATATGGGTCATTGCCCGTTGGTAAGTGGCACCAGCGTTCTTCAAGCCGAAGGGCATGACCGTGTAGCAGAAAATACCGATGGGCGTTCTGAATGACGTATGCTTTTCATCTTCGGGCGCCATCTTGATCTGGTTGTATCCTGATGATCCATCCATAAACGAGAACATGTCATAGTTTGACGTGTTGTCTACCAGGAGTTCAGATACAGGAAGCGGAAAGTCATCTTTTGGACACGCCTTGTTGAGGTCCCGAAAGTCGATACAGATGCGTATCTGACCATTCTTTTTCTTCACAGGGACAATATTGGCAATCCAGTCGGCGTATTTCTCTTCGCGGATGAAGCCCGCTTCCATGAGCTTTTTCGTCTCTGTGATCACCTGCTCTTCAATCTCCAATCTCATTCTCCTTGGAGCTTGTTTGACTGGTGTCACATCTGGTTTGATTGCCAACCTGTGAACTGCTACGTCAGGGGATAAGCCGGGCATCTCAGCATATGTCCAGGCAAAGCAATCCCTGAATTCACAGAGGAGTTCTTTTATCTCTTCCACTTGATCTTCTGGCAGAAGGGAACTAATGAATGTTGGGCGAGGGTCATCCTCGGTTCCCAAGTTGACTTCTTTTAGTTCGTCCATAGTGGTTGCCTGTCCACCATCTTCAAGCTCTTCTGGTGCAGGCTTGGCCTCTAGAGGCTGATCATCGTAATCATCAACTTCATAGACCTCTTCATCAGGAACATCATTGGATTCAACTTCCCTGCAAGTGATGGCTCGGCAAGTCTCCTTCCGGATGCATTTTCGCCTGACGAATCCAATACCTTTGTATGCATTCATTTCCTTCCGCCGCATTGGACGTGGATTCCTTCCATACCAGAGACTTAGGCACATACGAAGTTGTCGCTTGGGGGTGGGAACATTGATCCACTTTCGCAACATTCTTTGAATGCCTTTGGTATTAAACCTAGGTATCCTCGTAGGTAGTAATTCTTCAGAATCGATGAAGACATGGTCCCAATCACGATTCACTTCTTCGTCCTTTCCTACGGAGTAGAATATATTCCCTGACTCGATCCCCTTTCTGATTGGAGGCAGATAAAGGGTTACAAGTTCTTCAACTTTATGCACATCTCGTTGAATTATTTCTTTAAAATACTGTAGGGGAATACGAGTGACTACGAGCACGCTATCTGAGATTGACAGGCTACCTATTCTTCTAGAGAATACCTCTTGCACCGTGTTCATGTAGATAGAGTCGTAGTCATAATCATCATTTGAATATGCGACCTCCCTACCCCATTCGTCCATCGAATGGCATACCTTCTGGGATTTTGTAGAGGTGACATCCTCTTCATCTGTGTCGCTCCCAAGGTGAGGTACACGTTTCCTTTCTTTAGAAGTGGAAGTGGTAGCTTCTTTGGGAAGAGTCGGCGTTGCCTTCTTTCTCCCCACCTGCTTCCTCTCACCTTTCTGTTCAGGTTGCTTTGCACTCTTTGGGTTAGATGCTTGAGCCTTTAGAGAGTTTGACAGCCTCGGCTTTTTAGGCATGAAATACTGCGCATCTTCATAGACTGTCGCTTCATGGACTGCAAAGGGCTGAATATCACCAGAGATCCTGAATTCTTCCCCATCCCTAAGGTACTTCATGCACTGGTGTAGTGTTGATGGGACGATGCCATACTCATGCAACCAGGGGCGACCCAGGAGCGCCTTGAATGAAGTGTCCGCATCAATCACATGAAATTTAGCTTCTGTATGGAATTCTCCAAATACAAGAGGTAGCATAAACGATCCAAGGGTTTTCTGCCCTTTTTCGTTAAAACCATGTACCATAAGCTTATCTGGCCCGAGGTGCTCTACGTTGAGGCACAACGAACTTAGCGCTTTTAAGCTCATGAGGTTGATGGAGGATCCAGGGTCGATCAAAATTCGACTGATTACCAGATCGTCACTCTCTGCGGTAACATACAGAGGTCGATTGTGGTCTGCCGTCCCAAGCATCATGTCGTCCTCAGTAAAAGTGATGAACGGTTCATTTCGAGCTTGCAGGACCTCAGTCAGGTTGCGCTCAGCGAAGTACGCCTCATATCTTTCGGGGTCTTTGAGAGCCTGAATCAAAGTCTCCCGAAGATCCTTGGACATCACCAGAGCATCGTATATGCTGAGCTGGGCAGGGATCTTCCTCAGATGGGATAAGATATTATAATCTATTCCCTTAACTGGAGTATATTTCTTCTTGGGATCCTCGGAGATAATGTCTTCGTTGACAACTATCTCTTTTCCCTTATCCTTATTGGATATTCCTTTCTTTGGCGGAGGTGGTAGTATCTTGCCACTTCTCAACTGCACTTGAGCGATCTCTTCTGGATCAGACTCATTTAATGGGATTTCTTCTTCAGAGTCAGCCATCGTCGCGTCTAGGGATTCATTCGTTGACTCAGAATCACCTCCCAGATTTACATGTCCTATCTGCGACGCTATATCGGGATCAGATTCATCTGTCCTTGGAAAATACAGATCCTCCTCTGAACTGTAGTCCATTGACGATGTTGCCAGACAGGTCTCAATGATCATCTCTCTGACATATTTTTCTTTTGTCGGAGTTATTGGCGTTACTGAAATGACCCAACAAACTTCCGTGGGAAGAGGGTCCTCGTCAGCTTCCTCTGCTTCGTCAATCTTGAGCTCTGACATAAAGTCGGCAAGCTTAACAGGACGCCTCGCGGTCTGGTAGTATTCATCCAGACTATCTATAACCCTTTGGGTTGCTGTTTTCTTTTCCTTGGGTTTCTTCAGTTTTGTCTTCTTCTTGGAGGACTTTTTCTTTCCAGACTTTGAAGGGCCCGCTTGGTTAGGAAACTGTTTAGAAGCAGACGCTTGTGCCACAGGTAGTGCCTTCAGATTTAACACTGGCTCCGTAGGAGATTTCCATTTTACACCCGGAACTCCTTCAAGCTGTTTCAGCATTTTCACAGTTTTCTTAGAGACCGCAGTCTCCCACTGTTCTTCTGGAATCGGCTTCTTCCCTTTTTTCCTTTCTTCAATCGGGGGTACAGAAGAAGTCGTAACTACCCGAGTTGACTCTTTTCTGGGGTGAGTCAGCACATTATCGGACAATGTGAGCTCTCCTCTTCGATATTTTCTTTCGAGCCAATCTTTAAAGACATAGCAATCTTCGATTGGATGACTCATCACCCGATGATATGGGCAGTAGTTTGGGTCGCCACTATGTCTTGACTCCTCGGGTCTCTTGCACTCTGGCAGTTCTAAACCCGCTTTCAATGCTTGTCGAAATAACTTGGCGACACTTTCCCTCTTGAATGAATATTCCTTATTCATTTTGTCTTTGAGGGAGGGGAACGTTCGATCACCAGTTCCCGTTGTTTGCCTCGGGCGTTCTCCACCGCCCTGATAATTTCGTGGTTTATCATTACCCCCGAGTATCAGCTTCGGCTGGGGGTTAGGGTTGTAGACTTGCTTAGGCTTTTCTTGATATAGCATCGGCTGCTTGCCTTTGTCTACGTTATACGTCATCTGTTTCTCCTTATCGACTCTGGAGAAAAATATGGAATCAGCCTCACCTCTTCTAGCACCTGAAGCTTTAGTCTTCTTAGGCTTATCAGAATAATTTTCTGATTTTGACAAGTTCAATTTCTCAAACTTGGCCACTCTGTCCAGCAGGTCCTGAAATGTGGTGATAGTAGCCATGCACAGGAATGGTTGCATTTTGTCATCAATGTTTCCCATTAACAACTGTACGGCATGCTCCTCCTCAAGCTGTTGTTCACATTTCATACTCAAATTACGCCAGCGAGTGATGTATTTGGTCACTGATTCTTCCTTCTTTCTCTTATTCAGAGCAAGATCAGCGATCGTTATCTTCTCGGTCGCACTGGCAAATCTCTTCACGAACATATTCTCTAACTCTGCAAATGTCTTTACAGAGTCATTTGGTAGTTCGGCGTACCATTCGAAAGCAGCTGCTGTCAAACTGCTAACGAATTGTCGGAAGAGTAGAGCATCATTCCCTCCAGTATTCTCGCAGGTGGCTTTGAACTGTGCCAGGTGCTGTCTGGGATTTTTGTTGCCATCAAAAGTATTGAATTTTGGCACAGAATATCCCTTCGGGTATGGCACCTGATCATACTCTGCCGGGTACGGGCGACCTTTACCCACTAGCTTCTCTGCCTGATCAATAGCTATAATAGCCCTGATCCTTTCTGTAATGATCCCTTCAAGCTGTGCAGCAGTCACAGGCTCGGAGGTACTTGCGATATTCTGCGGAGTAGGCTGACGAGTGGTATTCTGAGCCTCGTGGCCACCTTCAGGAGTGTCCCGTACTCCTGAGACTTGCGGCACTTGGAAGTTTGGAGGATCAGGGGGAGGATTGGGCATAGAACCAACTGCAGCATTTCTCTGCATGATCTGCATCATTGCCGTCATTTGGGTCATCATCTCTGTCATTTTCTCATGCAACTGAGAGATTTCCCTATCCTTGGCCCTCATTTGACGTTTCATTTGTCTCTGCATTTCTGCGAGCGTGACGTTCTCGTCAGCAAAGGGATTATCCTCAGCCTCTTCTCGCTCTTCTTGGGAATGGACACCTCTGCCAGTGGTGGACCCAGCTTCATGGCGTCGCCGATATACTTGTCTAGGCGGTGGTTGCCAACGATCATCATCTTCATCATCGTCGTAGTAGGCCTCCTCTTCGACATTGATGTGTCTCACCATGTAGACCACTTCCATGTCCAAGGTGTTATTTACCTCTTCCAAGTCTTCTTCTATGTATTCCATATTTTCTTCTAGATTTCCTTCCATGTATCCTTCAATATTTTCTTCTCCCGTATCTTCTTCTCCTTCTTCTAGTACTCGGATCTCCGAGCGGCGGCGCCACTGGATCTCCGGTTCTTGGTTAGGCAGGAAGATCTCTTCGACCCGTGGGCTACGGTCGAAGTTAGACTCTTCCTTGGGAGGAGTTGGTGAGCGACGGGATCCCCTGGAGGATTCTCCAAGGTGTCTACCGTTGGGAGGAGCGTCATCGTGGGCCTTCTTTTGGACCCACTTTTGACGTTGTTTGTAACTGAGGGCGGATCTCCGGGAAGCAGTACCAGATGTCACGCCCAGATCAGTCTTTCTTTCGTTCTTTTCTTCTCTGCGAGGCCTTGGCCTCCAGATTTGTTTTCCCTTCCACCGGGACCTTTCGGCGGTGGATCCCTGAATGTGTGGTTCAGGTGTCACACCCCGATGTTCACCGCGTGGGGTTTGTTTTCTTTCCTTTCTCTCCACAGCAAGAGACAGACGCTCTCTTGGTGGAATTCTTCTTGCTTCGACCGTCAGTGGTCGCTGGTACCTTCTCTTTTTCAGTCCTCTCTCCTTCACGGTCTTCAGGACTCTGTAGACTCGAGCTGAGAGAGTTTCAGGCTCCTTCTTCTTTTGAGGAGGTGGGACTTCAGGCTGTCGGTCCCAGAAAGATTTCTTCAGCTCCCCAGTAGAGCTGTTCCTCTTTACCCACTTCAGATTTGCAAATCCGTTTCGGGTAGGAATGGTCGCTTCGGGCTCTTGGGCCGACAGATTTGAGGGATGAGTTGAGAATTGTTGCTGAGCCCGGAGCTCAGCATTCAGTTTCCTCCTCTGTCTCCTAGTCAGTTTTCCTCCAGATGAGGAAGCTTCAGAAGTATTCTTCGCGGGTGCAAGTAACCCGGTTGGCAGATGTGTGGTGTTTGTCGTCACCACGGAGATCCTTCCTCCGGCTACAACCCTCTTGGTGGCCGGGATTTCTGGCTGCGACAGCCGTTCAAAGACAGAAATCCTCTCACGAGGATTTTCAGCAGCAGCATGTCGTTGTGCTGGCAGGTGCACACGACGAGTGGTAGTTCCAGCAGAGTGTGGCCTCCTGGCAGGCCCTTCAATATTTCTGCCATTCGTAGGAATGGCGGTGGCCCTTTCAACAACAGCAGGGAAGTCAATGCTACCAAACTGGATGGTAGCTCCAGCATTCCCTGTCTCGATGATAGCATTTGCCAGTTGGATCCTGGCTCCTTGTCCCAGCTGGACAGTCATTGGTGTGTTCTGTAGATCCATCTGCATAAATGAAAGGTAAGGGTTAGTGATCAAAATTTGATACATCACCCCACCCTTTCAAAAATGCAGAGACTTGCACAGAATAGAAAACAAAAATAGACAACATTAGCGAGCAAATTCAAATAATATAAATTTAAAATACTGCTAAATACGTTATCCTGATAAATTTGTTTTAACGATAATTTTGAAAATTCAAAATTTTGATTCACTGAATGATCATTTTGAGAGATTCAAAATTTTAAATCTGCGTTGATTTGACTGCTACGATAGTACTGAGATGACTAGCCAAAGATGGAAAGAAAAACCATTCCCCAGCGGAGTCGCCAGAAATCTGTGGGCTCCGAAAATTCGGCCCCGGCCTCCACCCGACTTTTTTGCTTTTCAAGGGGGGAGTTTTAACGAAGTTATGTTCCGAGGTAAATTTTGGAAGGCAGATGAGATAGTAAGATAAGACACTACCCAGAGATTTCGCCCTCATTTTGCGAGGACTTTATGATCTGAGTTCTGGTTTCCTATAGGCGCAAGCCCCTATAGTTAATTACCCCTCCCGATCACGAGAGAGAACTTTCGATTAAGGCTAGTCGTCAATCAGATACGTAGGAAATATGCGTCATCTGGCATATAGTAGCAGCATGAGTTTGGGGTTTAAAAGATTGGAAGGGTTTGATATTTAAAATAGGAATTTCACCATCTCAAACTTAAAGTGGATGGTGGGGGAATGGATGATAGACCCGATCAAGATCCCATGGTTCCGTCGTCCCGGGCCATCGTGGTCCCTGGTCTACTTAGTCAGAGGAGGTAGTCGACCCAACCTGACAGAAGGACCCTTGTCGGCAGCCATGGGTTGCTTCGTCCAAGGGGACCTTGTAGACCTGGGATGGGTATTTGTCTAAGGGGACAAATTTGAATCCACCTTAGCTAACAGAGGGCTTTATGCCCTATCGATTATATCCTATTGATTCATATCTCAAGGATTTGATGCCATTGGGGAGCATACGGGCTCTGGCCATAACCATAATATAATGGTGCCATTTGGCGGCGACCACCTGGTTCAGAGGGCCCCGAGTCATAACCGTTTATCCTGCAGTGCCATTTGGCGGCGAAACTGCCGGTTAGAGGACTCGTACCACGCCCTTGCTGGCAGGAGATTATTTGAGAATGGATCCTAGTGATATTTTCGACTAGGCATTAGCTCTATGTGAGCTGAAGTAAATTTTATATTGTCCACCTCGGCAAACTTTTGCGGAGGGTGGATGTATTTTGCTTTAAGTGTTTTGACAGTTAGATTTCAATTTTAAATATTTTCGGAGTTTAGGATTTTGGGAATTTTTATGGAGTTTTGGAGTTTTTGGTGGTATTTGAAATGATCTGTGTGGACCCCTCCGGTTGAGATTTGCATTCAACACGGCCATCATCGGGGTGATTGGGATTATTGATATCTGTGGATTGAACCTTGTCAACTCTGTTTACCTGCTAACAGAGGATCGGGTTTTCGTAGGCTTCATGCCCTTTGTTAGTGAATTCTCTTGATTATAGGCTTTGAAGGCCTAATATGAACTTATAAAACAAATATCTCGGTCGACCTCGCGACCGTATATTTATTTAATAGTTCGAGCCGTGTCGACTCCTATCTACCCGTATAGGAGGATCGGGCTCGAACTGGAATTCATCTATTGACCCGCGCAGCATCCCTAGACGTCACGTGTGTACCAATAACACGCTCGCCGGGGCCCATGCGGGTGTTTGGGGGTATTTTATAAATATTTATTAAACCTTGTCTACTCCTATCTGCTTGCATAGGAGGATCGGGTTCAAATCTATTGACCCGCGCAGCATCCCTAGACGTCACGTGTGTACCAATAACACGCTCGCCGGGGCCCATGCAGGTTTAGGATTATATTTTCCCCTTTTAGTGTACCTATGTGTATACAAATTAAGGTGCACACGTGCAGGGGTATTCTTGAAATATCTGTACACGCCTTCTGTCCGCTTGCATGAAAGTTGCGGATCCGGTGGCGTGGCGTTGTAGCTTGTGGACGCCTTCTGTCTGCTCGTATTAAGGTTGCAGATCTGGTGGCGTGACGTCATACGAGTTTCATTTGGAGATATGTACGCCTTCTGTCTGCTAGCATGGGTGTTGCAGATCTTTCTACATTATCTACAAGTATTTGAATTGACTACGGACCTCCTGTAAATATCCACAGATGACATGTTGTATACGTGACTTGTTTCTCATAACGCCTTGTAGGTGCGTTATTTTATCCACTACAAGCCCTCAGCCTGTGCTTGTATATTGGTTTCATGTTTTGGAGAGGCTGTTGCATACATCAGCAAGCCCGTTGTTCGTAGAGCATATTATGTCCTCTTGTGAGTTTGACATGAAGATTGCCATCAATTTCAATCTTCATTATTTGCATATTTGAGCACATCTGCTTGCCTTGACGTTGATCGTAGAACATTATCACATTCATCTGTACATGTCTCACTTATCGTTCATAGACATTCATAGGTTTCTTGTAGTTGCTTGTAAGTGGACCACTGTATATTTGCAAAGTAGCCAACCTCACTTGTAAGGAGGATATTATGTTCATTATACACTAGTCTCCCTCACTTGCGAGATATCAATACACTCGCTTTTATGTTAACTTGTGTTTGATTGTGAGAGGGCCACACTTCAATTTGAATTTGGTATGCACTCTTTAAGCATTTTCTCTTTGTGATGTTTTTGCATTGATGTAGTGGAGAAGTTATTTGCATATCTCTTGTATCTATTTGCGCTATTGCGTTTCTCACAATTCTCTTGCACGTGTTAGAAGGATGGTGGATGGTATTGTGACAAGTCTCTGACTTTAATTCATTGACCAACACAAGCTTTGTGCTCATTTATGTCCACTTGAATGATTAAGATTCACCCAGACCTTAATTGCTCATTCAGCGATCCAAAGTTTGGTTCTATATGCTCGACTCTAATTCAAGTTCTTTAGAGATCATATTCATTCAAGTCCAGCTCTTTGTAGTCCATATTATTCAAGCTATTTGTAACATTCAGATCAAGTTCAACACTCGAGCCCAATTCGATTTCGTGTTCAAGTTGATTTGAACTTAACTCCAATTTGATTTCATTTCATTTGGGTTTGAATCCAACTAGTCCAAGTCACATTCATTTGATGTTCAAATTGAGTCCAAGCTTTGTCCACTTGATACTCAAATCAAAGTCAAGTCCCATGACTCATATAGTTATATTGAGTTCATTTAGATTCGGGTCAAATGCTTGCAAGTTCAAATTTCACTTGGCGTTATACAATTCAAGTTCAAATGCATAAGTTCTTGTTATTCACATCTTGCCCCATTTTGAGTTCAGAGTACATGTTCACAAGTATAATATTGACTTATCCAAGTCCTTGTTCAAATTCAATTGAAGTTCAAATCTGGTTCAAAAACTTGAGTACAAGTCTTGTTGTTCAAAATAAGCTTAAGTCCACATCTTGTAAGTTCTCTGTAGTCAAACTGAAAGTCTTTGTTGATCTTCATATCAAACTTGAACCTCATATAATATTATTCATTCCTGTTTGTTCAATGCCACTTTCCTTGAATCAAGCTCAGGTCCACAAGTCCAACTTGAGTCCAAGTTTAAGCCTCTTGAATTCATTTAAGTTTGAGTCCTTTGTTTGTCCAAAGTTCAAAGTCTTCTGAGGTCCCACTCAAGTCCTTGTGGTTCAAATGTTCGTTCAAATCAGTGTCATTTGTTACAAATCCTTTCAGATTCTGAGTCCAAGTGCGAGTTCAGTTCCATATGGTTCATTCAACTTCCTCGTATCCTTTCATATGAGTTCAAATTGAGTTCAAATCAAAGTCCCGTTCTAGTTCGAGTCCCCTGTTTGCTTGTTGATTTGAGTTCAAATCTTTACTATTTGGTTCAAGTTAAAGTCCAGATTTGAGTCTCTCGTTATCCAACATCATCTGATTTTGAACTTAATTTGATTTCTTCTCAAGTTATATTAAGGTTCACTTAAGTTCGAGTTCAAGTCCGGGTCCTCTATTGTCCAAATATTGTTCAAGTCAGATCTTCTATTCACCCGAAATTTCGGCAGCCTCCCGGCGTCTCCCCCGTTTAGGGGAAACTACGAGAAAACTGGACCTTTCCCACCACGCTAAGAAAAGCGTGTATGGTAGGTGCCCTCTTTCGAGGACACCGCGGCCGTGTAAAATCTTCAATCCCCCACCACGCTACGAAAAGCGTGTATGGGTCTTCGACAGCACCTGTTTGAAAAACACAGTTATTTCCCCGCGAGCGGGTACTTATGAATATCCCCTTCTCGCCATAGGCGCCGCACCGGGTTCCCTTCCCACCACGCTACGAAAAGCGTGTATAGGCGGTTTGCCGGCGCGCCGCGAATGCCGAAAAAGAGATCTTAGGTGATCACCCACTTCGTCGTAGGCGCCGCACCGGGTTCCCTTCCCACCACGCTACGAAAAGCGTGTATAGGCGGTTTGCCGGTGCGTCGCAAGCGACGAAATGAGCTCTCGAAGTGATTACCCGATTCGTTGCAAGCCTCGCGACGCACTTCCTCCCACCACGCTAAGAAAAGCGTGTATAGGTGGTCGTTTTGTCGCGCTGCGAGCCTCGAGGCGGGCTCTCGGAGTTCTAGGGTTAGAGGGTTATACCTTTGCAATCGTCGGCGGGGTGATGACACGTAGACCGGGGCAAGGGAAGAGAAGCAAGCACTTGCATTCTCTCTCTTTGACCTCCCCCCTTTTATTATTAATAATTATAATTAATCATAATTAATTATAATTAATAATAGATAATTAACTAATTATAATAAATAATCAATTAAGTACAATTAATTAATTATGACTACAATTAATTAATAATTAACCATAATTAATTATCATTACTTATAATTAATTAAGTAATTATTAATTAATTAATTATAATTAGTTAATTAATCATTATCATTAATTAATGATTAAATATAATTAATTAAAATTATAATTAATGAAATAATTATAATTTATAATTAATTACTAATTATTAATTAATGATAACTAATTTATTAAATACAATTAATCATAAGTATTTATAATTAATTTATTAATTATAATCAATTAATAATTTCAATTAACAAATTAATTATAATTAATTAATAATTATATTTAATGATATAAAATAAAATAAAAAAAAAATAAAAATGAAACAAAAATCCTCCCCTCCTCTCTCTGTCTCTCTGTTTGCGGTTTAGGAGATTAGGCCGAAGGAACGCGTGTAAGGGAGAAAGTCACCTTCGCGTACAGCAAGCTCCCGTAGTTGCTTCTGTCCAAAATGTCGTAACTTCCCACCCGACAGGGAAGGAACGTCGTCTAGGGTGCGAAGTCGGGCGGCAATGAAGGAACCGAAGAGGCGCTCCAAAGGAAGAAAGTTACCCTCACAATGATCGAGCTCCCGTCGTCGTTTCCGATCAAAAGGTCGTAACTTTCTATCCGACAGGAAGGAGGGTCGTCGAGAGAGCGAAGTCGAACAGCGAGGAGCCGGAGAAGGAGTCGTGCAATCCTTACAGCGGGCGAACTCCCTCGTTGCTTCCGATCAAAGTTTGTACCTTCCGATCCCGCAGGAAGAATGCCGCCGAGAGGAGCAAAGTCGGACAGCTACAGGTAGGGCGACTGGTCTCTCTCTCTCTCTCTCTCTCTCTCTCTCTCTCTCTCTCTCTCGGTGGAATAGAGAGCGACGGACAGGGGGTCCGGCCTGAAGGTTGGAGTCGGACAGGGATCAGAGTTGAGGAGTTTTGCGAGAGTCTCTGAGATCCTGAAATGAGAGCTTCGCTCTCATTTTAAAGGCGTGAGGGGAAGCTCTGCCGAAGCGAATCGCGCGTGGGATGGCATTTTCGGCGCCGCTGCAGAGGGATGGGCCGCTGTATGCACGCAATTCTGTCAGGATATGAGGGCAGGTAATGATTTTAGTAATTTTTTTTTATTTCTTTTGTTTGTTTCTGTTCGGCTGCTTGGATAGAGGTCAACATTTCCAACGGCTCCCAAGTCGCCTCAAAGTCAGGAAGGTCTTTCCATCTAATCAGCACTTCTTTGTTGCCCTCTTTATCTGATCTCACTCCTGCAAGCTCCAGTGATTCTAAAATTACTTCCAAATCCTCAGTCAGTGTAGATGGCAATTCCTCACTATTTGCATGCTCCCCTAAAGCTTTCCTCAACTGGGACACATGGAACACTGGGTGTATGGTGGTAACTTCAGTCAATACGCCACTGCCCCAATCCTGTCCAACACCTCATACGGACCGAAGTACCTCGGTGCCAGCTTCTCGTTCCCCCTTTTAGCAACTGTCCTTTTCCTGCAGGGCCGCAATTTTAGGTACACCTTCTCTCCCACTTCAAACTGCATGTCCCTCATATGTGAATCTGCCTGCTTTTTCATGATTTGTTGTGCCCTCAAAAGATGCTTCCTCAATTCTTCTAGTACCTTGTCCCTTTCCTCCAGATACTGCTCAACTGAAGAAACTGGTGTACTTCTTTTCCCATAGTGCACTAGGTGCGGAGGGTCTCTCCCATACATTACCTTGAAAGGAGTCATCAGAGAAGCCGAATGGTATGATGTATTGTACCAATACTCAGCCCAAGGTAACCACCTCGTCTACATCCGTGGTGTTTCAGAAGCAAAACACCTCAAATATGTCTCCAAGCTCCGGTTCACCACCTCAGTCTGTCCATCGGTCTGTGGATGGTAGGCGGTACTTCTCTTGAGAACAGTGCCCTGCATCCTGAAAAGCTCCCTCCAAAATTGGCTGAGAAAAACTTTGTCCCTATCAGACACAATCGACTCAGGAATCCCATGTAATCTAACCACTTCCCTGATGAACGTTGCCGCCACTGACACTGCGGTGTAAGGATGTCGTAAGAGAATGAAGTGGGCATACTTGCTAAGTCGGTCTACCACAACTAAAATGACTGTGAATCCCTCTGAGCGGGGTAGGCCGTCAATGAAGTCCATGGACACTTCCTCTCATACTCTATTTGGAAGTGCTAATGGTTGGAGTAACCCTCCTGGTGCCATGGCCGTGTATTTATTTCTCTGGCACACCTCACACCTGAACACCATCTCCTCAACATCCTTATACATCCCCTTCCAGTAGAGCTCCGATGCTAGCCTCCTGTATGTCTTCTGAACTCCTGAATGACCTCCAACTGCGCTGCCATGAAATTCCTGCAACAAGTGGGGGATGTGTATGGAATTTCGTGGCATCACAAACCTCCCTTGATACAATAGTCTCTCCCCCTCAAGGTAATAACCCGGATGACTACTCTTCTCTTTCCCCAGATCCTCCCTGATCTTCCGCAACTCTTCGTTCAACATGCTTTCTTGCTTGATGGTCCCCCAATCTACCATCAATGGAACTAACACCGCTAATTCCTGAAGCTCTCAGACACATCTGGATAAGGCGTCGGCTGCTTTATTTTCCAAACTAGGCTTGTATTGGATCTCAAAATCATAGCCTAATAATTTGGATAACCACCTCTGATGTTGCTCGGTCACCATCCTTTGTTCTAACAGGTATTTCAAACTTCTCTGATCAGTCCTTACAATGAAATGCCTCCCTAGAAGGTAAGGCCACCACTTCTGAATTGCCAAGACAATGGCCATCAGCTCCCTCTCATATACTGACTTCAATCTAGCCCTGACTGACATCACTTGACTGAAGTATGCTATTGGTCGGTGGTTCTGCATCAAAACTGCCCCCAACCCATATCCTGACGCATCAGCCTCTATTACAAAGACCTGACTAAAGTCTGGAAGTGCTAACACTGGAACTGTAGTCATGGCTTCCTTCAGTTTCTCAAAGGCCTGGGTTGCTGCCTCTCCCCATAAAAACCCATCCTTCTTCAGTTGCTCAGTCAGAGGCCAAGCAATCGCACTGTATCCCTTCACGAACCTCCTATAGTACCCAGTCAACCCCAAAAACCCCCTCAACTCTTTTAAGCTTTTAGGCCTTGGTCATTTCTGCATTGCTTCAATTTTACTCTGATCTGCCGCCACTCCTTCTTGGGAAACAACGTGTCCCAAGTACTCCACACTAGCCTGGGCAAAGCTGCATTTCTTCAGGTTGGCTTTTAACTGATGATTCTGTAATACTCCCAAAACCACCTTCAAATGTGCTAAATGCTCTCCCTCAGTCTTGCTGTACACCAGAATGTCATCAAAGAATACCAATACAAACTTCCTGAGGTACGGCTTAAATACCCTGTTCATCAAAGACTGAAAAGTAGCAGGAGCGTTAGTTAATCCAAAGGGCATTACCAGAAACTCATAATGCCCTTCATGTGTTCTGAATGCTGTCTTGGGAACATCTGCCTCCTTCATTCTGATCTGGTGGTAACCGGACTTCAAGTCCAGCTTGGAAAACACCACAGCCCCAAATAGCTCGTCCAATAGCTCATCAATCACCGGAATTGGGAACTTGTCTGGTACAGCGCCCTTATTCAGAGCCCTGTAATCCATACAAAATCTCCAACTCCCGTCCTTCTTCTTGACCAGGAGGACTGGACTAAAAAAAGGGCTTACACTCAGCCTTATGATTCCCGCCTCCAACATCTCCCGAATCAGCCTTTCTATCTCATCTTTTTGGATCTGAGGGTAACGATAAGGGCGGACGCTGATCAGTGTCTCCCCTTCCTTCAAAGTAATAGCGTTCTCCAGCTCCCTCTGAGGTGGCAAACCCTGTGGAGGTTGAAAAACCTCACTGAACTGGTGTACGAGCGGCTGCACTGAAGAAGGAATAGTGCCTTCTTCCTCTAATCTGACCCCTTCCAGACGGTGCAACTCCACTAAGTATCCTCCTCCCTCCTCCTGAATGGTCCTGATTAGAGACTTGAGAGAAACCCCAGCCTTGGTCAGCCCAGCATCACCTTGAATCACCCTCTCCTTTCCCTCCACCACTAGTTCCATCTTCAATGTGCCCCAATTGATCTTGGTCTCCCCCAAGGTCTGCAACCACTTCATCCCTAGGATGACATCAGTACTACCAAGTTCCAGTGGAAGAAAATCGTCCCTCACCTGAATCCCCTGAATGGTCAATAGCACTCCTCTGCAAACTCCTCTACCCATCTCCACCTTCCATGTGCCCATCATCACCCCATAGCCTCCTGTATCCACTAACTCCATCCCAAGCAGCTCAACAATCTGGGTTGAAATGAAATTGTGGGTTGCCCCACTATCTATTAACACCACCACCTCGCGGTCAGCTATCACCCCTTTCGCTTTCATAGTGTGACTCGAAGTAAATCCCACTACTGAGTTCAGAGAGACTTCTGCCACATCTAAATGCAACTTCTCCTCCTCCTCCACTTCTGAGCTGCTCCCACCTCCCTCTTCGTATTCCTCGTCTTCGCAAACGAGGAGAACCTGAAGAGTCCGATCCTTGCACCTATGACCCGCGGCATGTACTTCTCATCACATCTAAAGCACAATCCCTTGGCCCTCTTCTCCTGCATCTCCTTATCAGTAAGCTTTTTAAAATTTCCCCCAGGCCCTCCTCCTCCAGACTTCTCCTTTGGTACTTCTCGTGTACCCCCCGGTACAGCTCCTTTGGGAGCTAGAAAGGTGGTCGTCATCCTGTAAGATCCCCCGGAGCTGCTGCCTCGAGCCCCCCTCTCCAGATGCTTCTGGTCCTCGACCAGCTGTGCCAACTCCATGGCCTCCCCCAGATCGTGTGGTCTCATCACTCTAACAGTTGCCCTGATTTCTGGTTTGAGCCCCTTCATGAAGTTCCCCTCAAGTACGGTCTCAGAAAGGCGATCCAGCCTGCTAGCTAAGTACTCAAACCGATCACGAAAATCTGCCACTGTCCCCTCCTGCGTCAGCGCAAAGAACTGCTCGTAGAAGTCTCCTCCCCTGCTGGTTCGAAAACGCTCTAGCAGACAGTCCTTGAACTCCCTCCAGCTTCAAATGGGCCGCCTCATGTCCCGCCACTGGTACCACGCAAGTGCCTTCCCTTCCAAGCACAATCCCACCACTGTCAGTTTGTCCTCCTCCGTCAACCCGTTGACGGCAAAGTATTGCTCCACCTTGTAAATCCAGCCATGGCCATCCTCGCCCTCAAAGATGGGCATCTTCAGTTTCCTCACCTTGGGATCTCCTCCGTACCCCCGGTATCCTCCGTAACCCCCCGCTCCTCGAAAAGGAGGTGCTCCCCAAGAGTCTCGGTCGTCCCTTCGCGATTGTACCCAAACCATTCCTCGTATTCCTCTCTTCTCCCTTCAAATTCAGCACCCCTGCGATGCATTTCTTCCCTCCTTCCAACAAAATCAGCACCTCTTCGTTCGTACCCCTGGCTCATCTCCTCTCTAGAAAGCGGTTCTAGAGGAGGCATGTCATCCTCCCCCTCAAGGATCTCCACTTCCGGATTTTTCCTTCCCCGATACGGGATCGGATTTCCTCCTATGCCATGGCCGTCGGTAGTCTCTCTTACTTCCGATGTCGTCGGATTGGTCTTCATTTCCAGTAATTTCTTCATCATTTCTTCCATAGCAGTGAACTTTCCCTCCAACCTTTCATTGTTGGAGGTAATTTGATTTTGAAAATCAAAGAACTTTCCCTCCAAATCTGATTTTAACTGTCCAAATTCACCTTCCAAGACTTCAATCTTTTTCCCGGTCATCATTCTTCTCAAGAAACTCTAGAAAACTTCTTCCGGATGCCCAAATTATCGCTGAAATTTCAGGATTTCAGCCGCCGATGGTCCCAAATCGATGCTCTAATACCAATTTGATAGGAAATACTTGAGTTCGCAAGTAACCCTAAGGTAATACTTGAGTTCGCAAGCAAACCTAGCTCAAAAGGATGAGCAAACAGCAGGTTTTCTGCTGTTTCCAGCAGGAAAACAGCCAAAACACAGAGATAACAGAGGAAATCTGAAGCAAATCCAAGCAAATCACTTGTATTCCACTAGTAGAAGAAATAAAATAGCAAGCGATACAAGGATCTTCAATTCGAGAGGAAGATTAACTCTCCAAAATCTCTAGCCAAGAAGACTAGAGCCCAAACCTCCAAGAAGATCTCAAATCACATTCAAATTCCAGATCACCCTAATTTCCCCCCAATCCTCCTAATTAACCATAAAGGAGTTTTACAAATTGCCTAAACAGCCCTTCCCATTCAAAATTTCCCTCCCAAAACCGGATCTAGTGCACGCTTGGCCCCGTCGCTGGTTCCGCCCGTTTCCGCTGCGCTCGGTTCCGTCTCGCGTAGACGAGGACCGGTCCGATTTGGACCGGTCCAGCCAGCCCAGGAGGGGCCGGCCTAACAGAGGAGTAGAAGACTTGTAGTTGAAGGATGGTGGTTGATCGTAGCAGAGGTGTTGCCGGAGGGACTGCTGATGGTGCAGCCAATGGGATGGGAGGTGCATTGAAAACCGGCCAATGGGTCCCAAGAAGGGAGCCATTCTTGACTTTCTTTGATACCATTTTGACGTAGGATATATGGCATAACTACTAAAAAAGCCTAGACTAATGGCGCAGGTGAACCAATGTTTCATAGTCAAAATAAGACTGCCTCACGCTCATTTGATGCTATGAATCCATACGCCCAAGGCTCAATAGTCAATTCTCGTCAAATGCAAGACAGTTAAAGTCAAGACAGACATCAAGGAGAGCAGAGAACCCAAGAGGAAGATGGTGAAAGAATGAGCAGTTCCAAGAAAGAAGAGAGCGCAAACTTGTTGAAAGGCACAGAAGATATGAGCCCATATCTTTCTGCGTCCCAAACAAGAAGAGACGCAGCAGATGAGCACCAGATAACATAAATAAAAAAGTAATGGATCATTACGGTTAAGATAGGGATAGGAAAGCAAGATTGGCATTTTCTACTTCATGAATTTATATATGGGTGTAAACAAATTGAGTTTGTGCAAGCTATAGAGTGATGTTCAACTCAATTCATTAAGCAGACGAGCCAAAAATATTTATTTGTATTTCGTCTTTTACTTACCAAATAGACGACAAGCTATTCACAAACATGAAATCTACATAAAAGCTATAAAGAAATTATAGAATATACATGTCACCACCTATATATGTGTATATATCCATGCAAATATAAATGTTTAAATATGAATAAACACATTCATACATACATGTACACACAAACATATAAGTATGTATGCACGCATGCAGGGGCGGAACCCCTTAGAGGTCAGGGGGGGCAATTGCCCCCCCTCAAAAAATTTAAAAAAAAATGATTATATGATTTTTTAGATAAATTTGTCCTTATTTATTCATTTTTGAGTCTTTATTTCAAGAGTTTTTAGGCAATTGCCCCCCCTAAAAATTTTAAAATACTATGATATTTAGGTAATTGCCCCCAACAAATAGTAAATAAAATTCATCATTAAATTTCAAAAATATCCTTCAAACGAAAATTTGTTCCGGGGGCACTGCCCCCAGAAACCCCCGCAGGGGCGCCGCCCCTTGACCCCGCGACCTGACCAGGCAGGTCGAACCCCGCCAGGGGGCGCTGTCCCCTTGGACCCCCGCCCTATATGCCTTATAAGTTTGCCCCCCTGAAAATTAAGGCTGGTTCCGCCCCTGCACGCGTGTATGTACATATACACATCCATATATAAATACACACACATATATATATATATATATAATCAAGTTGTTATCAAGCCAAACATGAATACATGATTGAACAAAGATTTTGTGCTTATCTACTAAACATTATGTGAACATATACAAAATTATTAAAACTAGTCAGGCTCAAGTTAATTATCAAACCAAACATGATCAAAAATGAATAACCTGTCCTTTTTACAGAACTAGATCTATAGCATCAAACCGAATAAATAAAAAATCTGAAATTGAAGAGGCATAGTGAAACACATGTTTTTTATTACAGCATGAAACACACCAGAAATGTGTACTTTTTGTGCTTTAAACATGTTAAAGATTAGATGATGCATTTCAAATGTGATACGTGTTCACATAGCATGTCTTATGTGCGCATTTTGCAGCACTATGAACAACAATTTGATTGAATCTAATTTGATCTATGGGAGAAAGTGAATTTTATAAAAATTAGAAAGAATCGGTTCATTATTTTATTTTAAGATTAGTATAGTATTTATATGATCTTAAAGGGCTTCTAATAATACAAAATCAAGAAGTAATAATTATAAAATCATTGCAATAGTCTATGGATTGATGAGTAGGAAAAACAATAATTATAACAGTGTATGGATTATTGAGTAAGAGCAAAGATCCTTCACATTAATAAGGTGATAGTGATAGAGAAAGGAAAGAGGACGGATGTCTTGGTGAGTTGGAGTCCTAATTAGTATATTATGCAGGAGTTTCATACTTTCCCTCAGGTGAATGAATTGATATCATTCATTCAAAGTTTGCCAAATAATTCCTGAAAGACTACTCCTGATAATACTTCAATAAGTATGTCCATAAGTTGGTTCACCTGTGAATGTTAGAATACAAGTACTTATTGTGAATCTTTTTTTGGTGTTCCAAGCAAACTTTTTTATCTTTTTGTACTTCGAAAACAATTCAATTTACTTCTTTCTTTTAAAAACCTGCGAACCAATCATACTACTTTAAATGGTTATTTCCATTCAATGGAACTAAATATTTTGTAACTCTCTTGTTGGATTTAGATTGCATTCTTCAATTCTAATAGAACTTGAGACCAAGAGTAAGTGCATATTGCCGTTATTTTCATTGGAGAGGAAAACTGTGGTTCAATTCACAAGGAAAAATAGAAAAGGAAAAAAAGTGACCATGCGGAGATGAAGGACATAGCAATGGAAATACTTTGCAGCAATGTAACAATGAAAGCTGCACCAATGATAAATATTTGCAGTAATGCAGCGATGAAGGATTCAATTATTAAAAAATAGGAAAAAAGAGTGGCAATGAAGGATGCAAGATTTTGCATTAATGCAATGATGAAGGCTACAATAATGAGAATACAAGAAAGAAAAAGCTTAAGTCTCTAATACCATGACAATAATTGGAGAGGGGCTGGTTGAGTATTTCATTACAATACTTCGTCTAGTATTTATGCAATCCTACAAGCACTTCTAATAAGAAATATACATAATAAGGGAATAATAATTAAAGAATAATTATAATAGTTCATAAATTGATTGGTAGGCAGAATAATAATTAGAGAATAATTATAATACTCCACAAATTAATGAGCAGGTAATAGGATTATATGGATTAATGAAATGGTCGTGGAAGAGGAAGAAAATATGAAAGTCTTAATGACTGTGAGCTCCACCCAGCGGAAACTATGCACCCGTTCCCAGAACTTACAAAAGATTCCTTCATAATCAACAAAATGGTATAATCTTTTCCTTAAACAAATCAAGAGATTATCTGGTAATTCTTATTGTTGTTTCACTATAGATAAATGAAGAGTAACAAATAATATAATGTTCTGCATCACAACGCCATCTTCATTTTTATACAAGCTGGGAACTGAGAATTGGCCGTCTTTATCAAACTGGCTTTCTCTAAATTTTCTTTCATCTTGTCAACAGCACAAATTACCTTTTTCTACAGTATTCCATAAGTCGTGGACACTCAGCATTTCAAAATTGTTGAAGAATCGTTACAGTGAGCCATCATCATACAAGATAACTAAATAAAATGCTTGCAATATGTTAATTTTAAGGGATTTACAACTTTAAGGATGGTACCTACATTTCTTGTTTATAGCAAATTTGGTATCTAATACAACATCATGATTGCGACGCCGCAACACTATTTATTTACAAAATTGGTTTCTTTTTTCTAGACATATTCAGAAAATTTTTCTCATAACTTTCCTATCAGAGCATTAAAATAACTTCACCCTTCAGAGATAACTAAGTATGACAAGCATCTTTAAGCCATCATTATATTATCCATGCATAAGAAGTTACATGGATACCTGCTTTGAGATACAAGAGGAACGGACAAGACATGGATATAAAAACACGGACCACAAGTTGTGCATCCAGGACACTATTGAGTCATTGATATAATGATTTAAGAGTGACAAGTTGAATATAACTGCAATGACTAATCCTAACACCAATGGAATCTTGATCTGAATTCATGTCAAATAAACGAAGTCAATCAGCTCAATTACAGGCTAGCCAAATAGCTAACCATACTATGATACCATCTACTACGTGGGCTCCAAAAATTGGCGCCCCACCCTCCCCTCTTTCGGGAGAGTTTTAACGAATGAAGTTCCAGGGTAAATTTTCAAAAGGCAAATTGAGTTTGAAATAAGACACGACCTAGAGATTTCGCCCTCATTTTGCGAGGACTTAGATCTGAGTTCTGGTTTCCTATAGATGCAAGATCCTATAATTAATTACCCCTCCCGATAGCAGGAGAGAACTTTCGATTAAGGCTAGTCATCAAACGGATACAGAATATCTGGCGTATAGTAGCAGCATGGGTTCAATTTTTAAAAATTTAACATTTAAAATTAGAAATTTCACCGTCTTGCACTTAAAGCGAATGGTGGGGGAATGGATGATGACCCAATCAAGATCTCATGATTCCGTCGTCCCGGGCTATCATGATCCCTAGTCTACTTAGTCAGAGGAGGTAGTCAACCCAACCTGACAGAAGGATCCTTATCGGCAGCCATGGTTTGCTTCATCCAAGAGTATCTTGTAGACCTGGGGGAATATTTGCCTAAGAAGACAAATTTGAATCCACCTTAGCTAACACAGGACTTTGTGCCCTATCGATTATATCATATCAATTCATATCTCAAGAATTTGATGTCGTTGGGAGCATACGGGCTATGACTGTAACTGTATTACAGTGGAGTCGTTGGTCAGAGGGTCACGGTCATAATCGTTAACCACATGAAGCCATCCGGCCAAACAACGAGTTATTTGCGGAGCCATCCGACCAAACCGCCAATCAGAAGACTAATGCCACGACCTTACTTGCAGGAGACTAGTTTGACAATAAATCCTAGTAGTATTCTCGACCAGACATTATCTCTTTGTGAACTGAAGTAGCTTTCAGATTTGTCCACCTCGGCAAACTATTACAGAAGGTGGATGAATTTTGCTTTAAGCGTCTGATGATTGATTTCAATTTTAAATATTTTGAATTTTAGTATTTTTAAAATTTTGAATTTCATGGGCATTTGGGAGGCATTTTAAATGTTTGAAATTAACCCCTCCGGTTGAGGTCTACATTCAACGCAACCATCATCAAGATAACTTTGAGGTCATTTGAAAATATTTGTATTTTACGAGAGTTTGAGGACATTTGAAAATATATGATTCCTTACGGTTGAGGTAAACATTCAACACAGCCATCATCGGGGTATTTATGGGTAGTTTTCATTTTGTTGATTGAACCTTTTTTTTTATTTTTTTTTACTTGTTGATTGAACCTTGTCGACTCTATCAACTTACGGACAGAGGATCGGATTCTTCGTAGGCTTTATGCCTTTATTAGTGAACTTTTTTGGTTATAGGCCTTGAAGGCCTAATATGAACGTATTAAAAAAAATATCTCGATCGACGTTGTGACCGCATATTTGTTTGATAGTTCAAGCCGTGTCGACTATTATCCACTCATATAGAAAGGTCGGAGTCGAACTTAAATTTATCATTTGACCCGCGCAGCATCCTCAGACGTCACATGTATACCCATAACACGCTCGTCGGGGCACATGCGAGTATATGATTTTGTATGCAGTTTGTACGATGCAATTATATGATTGTCATGCATATGCAGTGGATATGTATGTCGTATACGCATATGTGTATATGCATTTGCACGAGTGTTTGCATGTTTACATAATAAGATATGCATGTTGCAATGCATGCGCGGGGGAGTTTTAAAATATTTGACACTGATCAACTATGCAGGTAACTGTCATTTGAATATGCGCAATGCTCTATTTGGGAACTTGTAGACGCTTTATATCCGCTTGTATGCATGTTACGGATCCGGTGGAGTGGCATAGCGCTGTAGGTCATTTGTTGCTTTATACAGGTAGACTGTCGTGCACTGACGAGTCTCCTGCTAAGATTCATAGATAATTGCATTCGTCACAGATCTTATGCCTTTGTTTGTGGTCAAGTCGCTTTGCATGCAAATCTTTTAGCGTCAGCCATAGGCATTTGTATTCGTTGTAGTTATTTTGCATTTTGCTTGTGGTCAACACATTGGGTGTACAATGGAACTTCTACGACAGCTCGCAGGAGCTTGCGTTTGTCGTAGTCCTGTATTTGCCCATAGATGACATATTGAGTCACGATGGGTTTCCTACAACGGCCCGTAGGCGCTTGCATACACTGCATATCTTTCAACTTTGCTTGCAAACGATGTGTTAAATGTATGACGGGTCTCCTGCAGCAGCTTATAATCATTTGTATTTGCTATGTATCATCTGCTTCTGTTGGTAGAGGATCGGTGTATTTGTTATGTCTTTCCGCTCATCACATGTTGAATCCCCCTGCTTGTAGGAGATAGGTGCATTTACTTGCCCCCGCCTTATTATAGACTATATAAGTATCCTAGCACTTGTTGTAGGCTCTTGCATATGCATTAGGATTGAACGCAAAGTGTTGTTGCATCCATCACCAATTTATTCATGGATGTCGATTGGCAAGTTGTCATGTTCATCATATATCTATTTTTAATGTTTACAGTGGCTGTTGCACAGATCTGCAAGCTAGTTCATTCATCTCGAACCCACTGAATGTGTCAATCGTTGTGTTCATTGCATATTGGTTGTCGTCATTTACGGGAGTTGGGTGTGCTTGCTGATAGTTGATGTATTTTCTTAGCATCGTTGTAGGAGATTAATGTGTTGTTGATAGTAGAGATGTTAATGCATTCATTTGCACATTTTTCATGTTTTATTCATGAATATCCCTTCATTGCAATTATCCTCACTTTGCAAATATGATCAAGATAAATATTGTTCATGGGTGAGTTAGAGATTTTATATCATTACTCATAGTCAAGTCATGTATTCGTATTGATCGTCACTAGTGGATGAGATGTAGGAATTTTCCTTGTACGCCACATGTCATTGCTCGTAGTTGTTGTCGACGTTCATTTAATTGCTTGGAACCATCATTTATCATTTGTATTTTCATTTTTATTATGCATTTATTAGTTTAGAGTTCGGTTCCCTATTATTCGGTCCAATAATTTGCAAATTCAGTCCCCTGTGATTTATTTAAGTTATGTGCATTTCAGTCCAAAATTTTTTACAGCCTCCCAACGTCTCCCTCGTTTAGGGAAAAATCCAGGAGTCATAGCCTACCCGCCACGTCAAAAAAGACGTGCATGATCGGTGTCAGGTCATACCACAACTATAGTCTCCAATCCCACCACGCCAAGAAAGGCGTGCATAAGTCTTCGGAAGTACCTGTTTGAAGATGCACAATTCTTTCCCGGCCGGCACTGAGGCGCGTGCAGGTGCTTAATTTTTTTATCCCGCCACGCTAAGAAAAACGTGCACAAGGCTCGTCCGCCTCACCATAGACGCCACACCGGGTTCCCTCCGACCACGCTAAGAAAAGCGTGCATAAGGGGTCCCCGGGTGCGTCGCAAGCGTCAAGAATGGGACTTTGAGTTCAAGAATTATACCCTTGCAAGTGGCAGCGTCGACGGTGATGTCGGGATAGCGGTGACAGTAAATGCAAAATTGCATGAGTGAATGCATTTTTTTTATACATAGATATATTTTTTTTTTCTTTTTTTCCCTTTTTTTTTTGAACTTTGCTTTTTTTTTTTTTTTTTTTTGGGCATGTACACACACACCCACACACACACATATATATATATATATATATAAAAGAAAAAAAAGACAACACTAGTTGATAACAATAACTAATAAAAATATCAACCATACTGAGCACCTTAATCAAGGCAAATAACAAGCATAATGATAGAAGCTTACTGTTTGTGTTGATTTAGGTGAGGTTTGGGCTGTTTGAACTTATGTGGGTTGTGGTAGTGGTTTTTGAAGTGAAGTGGGCTTGCTTTGATTAGTGAGGTTGTGTAGTGGGCTGTTAGAGAGGGGAATGGCTTTCTAGTGGGCTGAAGTAGATGAATGAATGCAGGTTTAGGAGAAAGGAGGAGGGTTGGTTTGATTCACGTGAAAGATAGTGAGGTACGAGTTAAAGAAAGCTGCAGGTGTTTAAACAAAGAGGAAATGGGAGATGCGACTGCTGGATTGAAATTGAGCAGAGATGAGGAAAGACGATTGTGGGAATTTCGTATGAGGTGAAAGAGCTGTTGTATGCTTCACGTGTAAGGTAAGGGAAGGAGAGGAAGGATGCAGGTAATGGGCTGGCACGGGATTGTGAAGGAACGGTGGGGGCTGGGTAGATCAAACACAGAGGGATCGGTTTGGCTTGGATGAGACGCGTGAATAGAGGATGGTGAGGTCGGAGGTGGGCTCCGTGTGAGTTATCGGTGACTGGGGCTATAGACGAAGGCAGGAGTGGGAGACGAAGAAGTTTGAGGAAGTCGTTGAATCGGTTTGCTGTGAGGAACTGATTGACAGAGGCTGAGTCGGCTGTTGTGGCCGGAGGTAGCACTGCAAGGCGAGATCGGGAGGTCTAGTCGGACATTCAAGTGGTGTTGGTGTTGGAGGAGACACAAGCAGGAAGGGTATGCGGGTTCTGTCTAGGTCGGACCAGCCAATTCGTGCGAATGGGGGAAATGAGGAGGTTGATCGCAAGTGGAAGACAAGGGCAGTGGTCGACGCGCTAGCTGAAGTAGATTGGAGGGCTTTGACAGGTCGATTGAATGAAGGTGTGGTCGGCTCGATGTGCTGTGGAATCGGGTTATAGCAGCTGAGGGGAATAAGGATCGAGGGAGATCAGTTGTGGGGAGCTCGTCTACACGTAGACGGGAGAAAACTGAAGCTCTGCTCGTTCGTGTATAGGCGAAGAAGAATCCTAGTCCATCACTTATTCGTGTTCTAAATAACAAGGTCATGGTTTGCCCGCCGCCATCCAAGGAGAACTGACTGCAGCGGCATGTTATAGAGCAGTTGAATTACAGGATTTGTGGATTTAATCAAAGTTCAGTGCAATTTATTGGATTTAATTAGAGATTTACGGAGAACTTCGATGGGATATGAGGTATGCGATTTGATTTTTTTATTTTAATTATTTTATAATAATTATAATAATAAAGATATTATAATAACAATATTATTATTATTATTACTATAAAGATTATAAAAAAAGGATCAAAACTTTAGGTGCCTTGAAATTCGTGTGATGATTTCTCGATTTACGTGCAAACATCTCGAAATTTCACGTCGATTTGCACGCGTGAACTTCATTGGACAAAATTATAGTTCAATTTACGTATTGTTGGCGTTCCGATCGCAACGGCGCAGTCTGTTTTGCGATCAGAGGTTGTTTGGACAACGTCGCGCTTTGATTTCTTTGATTTATGCATTGTTGTTTCGGAATGTGCGCTAGTTTCGTTGCGTGATTTTAATTGAACAAACTGACAGTTCTCTTTGGGTATTGACGACGTTTCGCACACAACGATGAAATCCATTTTGCAATAGAACGTCATTTGGGCGACGTTGCGCATCAATTTCCAGTGTCGGTCATCCTTTTCGATCGATCTCGCCTGATTTGACTGCGAGGAGTCCCCTCTTAGGCGAATTCGATGCTCTGATCGCAACGGCGAAGTCCGTTTGACAATCGGAGGTCGTTTGGCCTATCAAGTGACGCGTCGTGCCAATGCACACGTTGCTTAAATCGTCATCTTTCGTCTCTTTTTGCCTGTTTTGATGTGTATGGGTCAACAATATACAGTTTAAGATGTTATTTTAATCCGTGTTATGATAATATAGATTCCAAAAATCAACTAAACATTTTCAGTGTCAAAAATCTTGCGAAGCTCCAAACTACAACTTTGATGTGCATACCTAAAATGTTTACCGCACTATTCATGCTTAGCAATTGGTTAACCACAAGAATCTTGGTAAACTTAGGAAAAAACTTAAAAATAAGAGGCTATTGATAGCTAACTAATCCAAGAAAAAACATAATTTGAAGTTATCAGATCAACTGGTGCATCTAATAAGTCCAAAACAAAAGAACGGGAAAGATGAATGAATTTGCAAAATGTTTTCATTCCTTAACAACATAAGAAAAATATTCTTGGCCATAACATTTTTTTCAAACAAAAAAATTCAATTACCTTCTAAAAAAGGCTTCTATCACACCATGAACATGATGAAAGATAATGTTCACATCTTCTTCCTGTACAAAAGTGGCCTCATATGAGGCATTTAAAATCAATAGACTTATTTCAAGAAGCATATTAGAAGTTCACGAAGAAAATGAATGACATCAAAACTTTTAAAGGATGCTGGCTTTGCAAACATATTAAAATAGAATAAAAGATATTTAGAAGGGGTTTTTCATTGGTGAATGATATTGTAGAAAAGTAGAAATAATGAAAAATATATATTGAATTTTATTGCTCGATTCCGTACAAAATGTGAAAGCATTTATAGACTTTTCTAAAAGTCTTATAATAAAATAAATCAAAGCTAATCACCAAAAAAGAAAAAATATTCTCAAGAGAGGTCGGTGGTTAGAAGAGGAAGAGGAGACTCACATATTACAATCTAAAGATTATAAGAGAATCTGTCTAATGGTTAGAAACATTTATCCATGTGCTCAATAATCCCTATCAAACTTTGACTTGTGAATCTCACAGTCTTTTAACAAAATTGGATATCAATTCAATAAAGGAGTACCAGAGAGTCATCAAAGGAATGCAAGCAACCATAGGGTTGAACTGGGAGGTCCAAGATCAGCCCATAACATGATAGAACACGGTCCAAATGCGCTTTGCGGAAAGGGAGGTGGCATCAGCATGGTGTAGTCAAAAGTTTTGCATGGTTCAACCATGAAGGTATTTGTCCTTGACATGCGAACAAGGGTGGTGTGGGTTTTGAGAAGTGATTGTGTACAATTACACATGCGAGAGTACTCCAATGTCATCAAATAATATTAGGAATTATAGTGAACATATTCCCAATAATCAATTAGGAAATATTACCTAAAATGACATATTTCCAAATAGATTTGTTACGGGATATCATCTGAAATATAATTAAAATTTCTCATAATTTTTGTAAGGAAATTCTTAAACTATGCTAGGAAAGTTTAAAAGGAGTAGTGTTATGTTTTCCAAATAAATTGACCGAATCAATGTGCTAAATAATGTGGTTCTCTTTATGGCCTAATTTACTCTTATCATTGTATACTAGATTGGGATAAACTTGAAGTAATGACCCTGACATGTCATGCATTATGTTTTTTTCCCAAATCTTATGTTTTTTTCCCAAATCTTACCTAGCAATAAGATGAAAATTTAATGCAAGACATGTCAGGTAGATAAAAGGGTAGACCAAAGATAAATTACATAAAATTTTTATTAATATTAACCCAAACTTTGAATAGACATGGCATAACTCTTAAATTTTTATTATGCGTGTCATTTAGCCTTTCAAATTTAGCAACTCATGCAAATGAACGACAAATAATATTGAATAATCAACATAAGATGTTTGAAGAGGAAATGAATACATGTAATCTCACTAAGGAAAGTATGATGGATAATTTTATTAAAAATTGGAACGTTATGATAAATCCCTAAGAAAGTGTCTAGAACTTCCCAAAAAAATTATGTTGCTCTCTAGATAAAACTAATAATAAATAGCTCTCTTAATAAAAACTATATATCTCAAAAAGTTAAACTACTTCCTTAAAATATAATAAATTAAAATAAGTAATTATTAGACAATATGATCCATCAAACATTGATGTCAAAAGCATCTTTGAATCAAGTCTTTCATGAAGACGTTATTAAATCCATAAATATGGATTTTTACATCAACATTTTGCGAGTGCAACCTCCTATCATGTGATGTCATGTAACATAGAGGCAAATACAAAATCATTGTGTTGATTATCCTGGGAGATATATTAATAGACAATTCCTCAAGAATTGAAGATAATGGATCGTTAAATTAAAATTTTTAGCAAACATAAGGGGATTAGGCTCAAGGTAAGACATGATTTCAATTGCAAGTTTAAAATCTTCTTATGATTCCCAATAAAATTCAAATGTGAACTCAAATGATGGCACCAGTGCACATTTAAATTCAATCTTAAATTGAAATTCAGATTCAAGTGTGAGTTTAATAGTAAAATCATCGTGCAATGGACAAAAACTTATGGTTATCCTTAATATGATAGCCTCCTTTGCAAAGGGATTTAAAAGATATGGTATAGGTGGCATCTCAAATATAGGAGGGAGGAAAGACCATAGGTGACATTAAGGCAAGTATTAGTTTGACTAGACTAGCACAATTAATAGTTTCCTTAACAACATTATCAAATTGGATAATAATAGGATTGAAGTTTATACCTTACAAGTATTTTATACTTTATGTTTTTGTTCCCCTTACGATCCAATTCAATAACTAAGTTCATCAAATGTAATAATAATTTGATAAAATATCTCATTGCTTTATTCTACCCTTGGGTATAAGTACTTGTCATTTGTGAAATCCCGTGATCTTGAGAATTTAATGAAATTATCTATATATAATGAGATAAAATAGATACTCTAGATATGCAAAGATGTAACAAAAATTATATTCTATATAAATAGAATGATAAAAATAATTTATTATGTTGACAATAGATCTTATATACACACAACAATCAAATTTTACTCCTTTGAACTTTGTTCATGCAGACGTCAAGATAATAAAAATTAAATTGAGTAATTCATATCAAGTGGTTTGTAGCAAGCAAGATTTAATCTCATAATATCACTCAATCTCAAGTCTCAATTTAAATGAAGGTAATTCACTCCAGCTCAGATCCTAAGCCTAATATGAGGGCTGCCAATAAACATAAATTTCATCCAAAATTTCAATCTAGGACTATACCTCATAGAAGCATCAATCAAAATTATGTTAGCCACAAAAGTACTCTACCAATAGTGTAGCAACTTCGAATGACATTAATGAGCCATCAAGTATGCTTGTGGGCATCAAAATTTATTGTCTTAGCTCTAGTTTCCAAGCAAATAAAGCAAAAGATGTTGTGAAATAGTTTGATATATCCTGGAAAGACTATAGAAGACACTATAGTATCGGAGGTGTTAACCTCAGCAAGATGAGGTATCTATAAGGGTGAGGTGTGACGTAGACAAGGCGAGGAAGCGGGCAGATGAAATCAATAGCAGCAAGAGACATTGATTGTACTTTTAGGGTTGGCAATCATTAGGTAAGAATGCAACCAAGTAGGCATTTGATGTGGGCTATCATAGGAGATAGAAACGTGTGTAAATGGTCACAAGAAGAAGAGAGGTGAAATGCTATGTTAGCGATACGCAAAGCTGGGCTCCTATAGGTTGATAGGCATCGAGCAAAGTGGCAAATAGTGGATGTGAGGATGACTCTACTGCCAGTTTGATACAAAGAGATGAAACAAAAAAGAGAGAGAAGAGGGACAAGTACAAAATGAGGAACCCTAAGGGGGAGAGATATGGAAGGAGAGAAACATAGGACTTAGAAGAGAAGTTGGTGGCAAAACTTGAGAAACTAAATTTCATTTAACACTCAATCATCACAACCCATCATCCAAATCCTAAGGTCTTACATATAGTTAAAAAAAAGACTTTGATGATGGTTAAATGAACAACAACAAGTCTTTGTCCCACTACGTGGGGTCGGCTACATGAATCCTTTTTCTCCATTGTGTCATGTTAAAAGTAAAATTCTCGTTTAAATCTAATAAAGAAAGATCATTTATAATATTTTCTAACCAAGTCTTTTTAGGTCTACCTCTACCTTTCTTAACATAAGTCAAATTTAATACCTCTACTTTCCTAACCAGGTCATCGGAAGGCCGCCGATTTATATGACCAAACCATCTAAGGTGACTCTCTCTAATCTTATCTTCCACTAGAGCTACTCTAACCTTTTTCATGTATATGCTCATTTCGTATCCTATCTCTAAGAGTAAAGCCACTCATCCACCTGAGCATCCTCATCTCTGCAACACTTAACTTAGTATTATGCTTCTCTTTTAATGGCCAACATTCAGTTAAATGAACAAACTAAGAAAAACAATCCCAAAATTTATCAAACAGATAAGTTCAAAATACATAAATGAAAATCTAATATTTTTAATTTCTAATAAAATAATAAAATTATTGATAAATCATGTCACCAAAGTCGACAACAAGTCTTGATTTGATGACCATCATCATTGACAATATTCCTTTCGATGAACTAACATAAGCAATGAGGAAAAGATAGCACACCTCCACCAAAGCCATGACTAGAAACCTTAGTGCCAATATGTGTCACTTGTTTTAAGGTAGACCTAGGTGTAATAATCAAGGTGCTTTATTGTAAACTAAAGTCATGAATTTAAATTTTAAAAAAAAAAGATTTAATCCCAAAACAGTCCCAAACTATTTTTATGTATCCCTCAAGAATTTTTGTTCATTCTTGAGGAGGATAGTAGTTCTTTTTCTTCTAGTTAGTGGCTGGTTGGCCTTTCCTTTTTTATACATATTTGTAATAGCTTTTCATAGTTGAATGTATTATATGCAAATTTCAAAAAAAAAAACTATTTTTATGTGGCAAATTTATTCCCAAAGTATTATATTTCTAACTCTCCAATTTAATGTCTTGACTATACAAAAATAATTCAAAATATTCCCTCATGTAAAAATTGTGATACAAATTTGATCTCAATTTAGTCCCTCAAGAAACATTTTGGATCAATTTTGAATTCTTGAGGGACTAAATAGGAGAAATAATGCTCTGAGACTAAATTGATCACATATGAATGATTAGAGGCCCATTTTAAGATTTAATCTAACCTTGAAACATCCTCTCTACTAAGGCTCTATTTGGCACTGATATATTGTGTTGCATTGTGTTGTTTTGTAAAGCAAAACAAGATAATTGTTTGGCAAATTTACCATGTAAAGTGTTGTAAGAATTGTAGCTATTTGATTAAAGAAACTATTATAATATTAATATGAGTAACTCAATGACTGAAATAAATAGAATTATAAATTTATTATTATTATTATTATTATATGATAAATTAATCTTAAATAATATATTATTAATTAAAAATAAGGAGGGTATTTGTTTATTAAATAGAACTAGATTTTAAGAAAGCATGTTTTTGAGAAGTCATCTAAACCACCGTTCTAAGGAAACCACTTTTTTGCTTTCATGCAACTGAATTTTTTCTGAAAGTCATTAAACCAAATGCCTTGAAAGTACTTTGGGGTTCGAGGAAGCAAATGAAAGCTACCAAAAACGATTACCAAACAAACCCTAGCTGATGGTAAGGTTGCATGATCAACCCTCTAAAGAGACCCATAGTTGTTGGCAACCATAAGCGGATAAGCCCACTAGTTAGGCCCTTTTTACATCATATGGTATGCCACGAACACTGAATAATAGTTTAAATGCAGCATGCATTATGTTAAATAATTCGTTCAACTAAAATATTATGAATTAGAATTATATATGGGACTACAATAATAAAAAAGTGATTTTAGACCACAGAAATAAGGTGTTATAAAATCGTTAAACGTTAAAAAAAAAACTGAAATAATAGAAGCATAAAAATGAATCAACCTCTACAGCTCAAAAGTTTGGGTTGTGGTGCCTTTAGGGACGTATAAAAGGAGCAAAGAAGATCATAGAATATGAAATCAACAAAATGAAGAGAGAAAAAACTATAAACTAGAGATTCAGTTTCCAATGATGAGAGCAAGAGCCATAAGACCTGCCAGCCAGAAAGAAAATCATTGTAGAAGTAGTTAACCATAAGTACAAAGACAAATTTTAGAATATGGCGCATAGACCTAACTCATGATGAAAACCACAACAAAGTGATGTTAAACAATATGGCCATAGGAATGAGAAGCAATGTGAGTAAAATAAACATGGACGACAGTGGAGATTATGGCAAAAAAATAATGCAGGATCTTAAACCATAAATTTACAGAACAGATAGGTCTCGTAATTTTCTCATCTCTGAGAAACATGTTTGCAGCTATCAGCTCTCCTTCAACAAAAAATGATTAGAGATATAATCTACTTATGGATGACAATTAAACCATGTCAATGAAGCATTAAAAGGAAAAAAAGAATATTAAGAATTTCAGATTGCTGATTCTATAATATATCAGTCATTAGAGGCAAGGGCATACAGAGGTTTTTTAGCGCATGGAACTTAAGCATGGGAAAGGGAAAATTAATTAAACCAAGAATTTCAAAATTTTAATTAAGGGCGTTAAACTTATATTTCCAAAGAACAACACATGGCAAGAACATAACAAAGACATCATTGGTATTAATCCTTTAAATGGTTTCAAATACGAATTGCATTATGAATATAATCTTCAGCAATACACATGCCTTCAACTTTATGCACACACAGAAAAAGGGAACAGTATTTCAAAACTTAAAAGTATCCCATAAAACTAAAAATGAAGAAAAATGTTTATTATACCTTAGTGAGAGTTTGGATCTCCCTTCTCAACCAACTTGGAAGCCAAATGTTCTTCTGGCGATATCTATGTTGCTTCCAATATCGTTGAACATTGAATATGTTACCTTTAATTCCAGAAATGTATTATGGCAAAAAAATGAAAAGTAAAGCAAGTAGGTAACAATTGAATGCTAGCTATTACCTGGCTCGCTGCTGTAGCACTGTAATCTGAACTCATGGCCACTTGTAAAAAAGCTTTAAAAAAGTAACCATCATCTCAGTAAGATGGATTTTCACAAAGAAACAAATGGGAACTCAATATACAGAAAAAAAGCGAAAGTACAAGGAAAAAATTCAGCCACCAACCTATCTTGACAATCCCCGTTTAAATAAAATCGGCGAAATGATTCCCCATCAAAACTATAAACAATGGACAAGTTTTCAACCTGCATAAAGATAAAAATATTATGAAAAACAGTACACTTACAGAAATGCAATGCCGCACTGCTAAAAGGATGTACAAAAAAAAATCTTCTTGAATCAACCGCTTTTTTTCACTTGGCAAAGAGAATGGAAATTTTAATTAAAGAAATTGAAGGATGATGGCTTTAACATGTTGGCAAATCATCTTAAGAATGTTAGGAAGCATATTTAGACCCTGGAGGGGTTCTGTGATAAGCGTATTTAGGGTTTAGGCAATATGGGGTGGCCAAGGGTAAAACTAGTCAAAACAGAAGAGCTTTTTTCACGGAGGTTTTGGTTTTTGGTACAACAACAACAACAAAACTTTATCCCACTGTGGGGTCGGCTACATAAATTTTTTTTCTCCATTGTGTCCTGTTAAGGATCAAATTCTCATCTAAATCTAATAAAAAATGTCATTTCTAATATTTTCTAACCAAGTCTTTTTAGGTATGCCTATCTTTCTTAACATAAGTCAAATCTAAAACATCTATTTTCCTAACCGGGTCATCGGAAGGCCGCCGTTCTATGTGACCAAACCATCTAAGGCGACTCTCTCTAATCTTATCTTCCACTGGAGCTACTCCAACCTTTTCACATATATGCTCATTTCGTATTCTGTCTCTAAGAGTAAAGCCACTCATCCACCTAAGCATCCTCATCTCTACAACACTTAACTTAGGTTTTGGGTTTTGGTAAGGAGAAAATATTGAAACCAGGGTTAGGAAACACTTGGAATGTTTAGAGTAATGTACAAGATGTAATTTAGAGTGCTTCATAATTTTCTAATAGTTTTAGAGGTTTTTGATGGGGTTTAGAACAAGACTAGGTCTGGCTGAAACTCTTTGTGGCCGACAGCCCTGGGTTTAGTTTTAGGCTTTAGTGGAAGGGTTTAAGGTTAGGCTTGGGGGCTGGAAACACTTGTGATAGATATAAAATTATTTCTAGAATAATTCTGGAGTTTTATCACAATTTTTCAAGAGGTTTAAGATGCTCAAATGGTCAATGAAATAAGATTAGGTCATGTCTGCAAGCTTTGGTCGTCAACTTTTAAGGGATTTTTACTCGGAAATCGTGATTTTGTGGAAGAAATGACGAGAAAATAGTTTGATCTTGTGGAGAAATAGGAGAAGAGATATACAATAAAAAATAACAATTTGGAAACATAAAATCAATTACTCATCAAAGTGATTAGCATTGAAGAGATCGCCCAATCTCCTCTAAGGATTGGCTAATCACCTAGCCTTCACTCTCTCTTAGAAGGAACTTTAACTTTCTTCAAACACATCAAATCCTTTTTCCCCAAGCAAATAAAACACTTATATATATTCTTACCCACTCAAAATTCAAAATAAATTGAAACATAGGGAAAAAGGATGGTGGAGACATTGGCAATCAATTGTGTGGATGAGAAGGGGGTGGTTACACATTTAACCACTCATAACCACCACTCTAATTAGTGGAGGCCGGCCACTCTAGTTAGAATTAACTTATTTGAATAAATTTTACTTCAAATAATCAAATTCTATTGATTTTAAATGGTATTTCCCACATTATTTGAAAAGTTGAACTTCCAAAATTCCATAGTTCTGAATTATCAAAATCAAATTAAAAAATCTGAAATTCAAATTTTCATATTCTCAAATATTCTAAAATGGAAATACTAAAAACACATAAGTCTCATAAATTACATAAAAATGGGTATAATGTAATTAAAAGCTAGTCAATTATGCTTTGAAGCAATTTTTTTGCTCTAAGCTTTAATGAATGGTCCACTTTTTCTTGCATTGGCACATTGCACCAAATCAATCTCTAAGCGTGATTTGATATTAAAATGATTCCTATGGTAATGAAACTTTGCATAAAGGTCAAGATGGTTCAAGCAAAGCTATCTACGCCTAAAAAAAGGAATTTCAAGGCTGAAAGAAATTAAATAATATGAAATATAAAATGATAATATGACCTAAAACCAATGTTAAAAAAAGGCATACATAGTATTGGGATTATAGATGCAAAAAAAAAGGAGGTGATTGAAGCCCATGGCATATACGAAGATGTAGAAAATCTAAAATACACAGAAAAATTCCTATCTTAAGGACTTCTGTACCAGTCTAAGCTGATGAGGACATCAGTCAGAGATTTCGACACGTGTACCGTCGACGAGGACGACGATCGACGGCCACGATTCAGAGTCTTTACCTTTGATGTATTTTATGTTATATGTATTTTAGTTTATGTTTTCCTAGTTTACCCTTTTTGGGTATTGAGTCTCTTTGTAGCCCCAAGGGCATTAGTGTCTTTTTCCTTTCTCGAGTTTTGAGACCTATATATTGGTCCCTATGCTTTGTATTTTTTTTTAATGAATGATGAATGAAATTCCAATTTTCTTTTAGTGATCTCTTTGTGAGTTCTTGAGAGGAGAAACCGTTAGAGAGGGCCTGCATCACCCGTCAGCCACCGGTGGATTCCGGGACTCGCGGTTAGTACTTAAGATTTCTCTTCTCCTCCTTCCTTGGGAACCACCACCACCGGCCACCTAGCCCAAACCCCATTGCCGCCAATTTTTCCTCCCTAACCAACCACCCTCACCACCCCCATAAGCCGCCGGCAGCTCAGCACCCGGCCGCCGCCGGTCTTCCCCAAGCCCCTCACCGCCAGCCCCCTCTAGCTCCCATTAGCCGCCGGTCCCTCCTCCCATGACCCATGTATTTTGAATTTCAAAATTCAAAATAATCCTTAATTACTTTCCTAAAATAGCCCCTCTTAAATTTGGAAAGTATTTTTAATTGAGATCAATCCTAGGTTTGAATTTTAAATACTTTCTTATTTGATGCCTTCGTTTTAGGAAACCCCAATCTCCTCAAATTTGATTTTAAACTCAAATTTATTCACCTAATCACATTGATTGCATGGGGACCACATACATTGCATGTGGACATAATTCCCCCTCCTCTCCTTGGCCGTCCCTACCCTTTCCTTTTGTTATCCCCCAATTAAATCCCTCTCTACCCAATCAAGCCCAATAACTCCATTAATCTGCCGCCCCCTCCCCTCTTTATTTGGATTTTGAAAATCAAATACCTATTCCAATTAATCTGAAATAAACTCAGATTCCCGCTGACGGGTTTCTTCCTAATTTAATTCTCCCCTAGTCCGTGACCTAGGGAAGAATTCCTGCCTTCACCCAGCAGCTGTCCAACTTCTGAGCTTCCCCAAGGTGCTGCCCAAGACTCTACAGCAGATTTCCTAGCTGTCCCACAGTCCGTAGTTTCCTGTTTTGCTGTCCAGACGCATCCCAGCAGCCGCCTGTGCCTTCAGATCTGAGAAATCAGCAATTTCACCCCGCTGAAATGCTGATTGAGTAACCTCCATTGCAGTCCAGAGATTTCCTGCAGGTTGCCTTTGCTGTCCAACAATCCGGAAGCTCCCGTTCGCTGTCCAGAAGTTGCCCCACAGCCACCGGCTCCTCCGTATCAAGGTAAACTTTCCATTGTTCAAAAGAACTTGAAGCACCTATTGTCTATTAGTGGCATCCTTGGTTTTGTGTGTAGATTTTCTCCTGCAAAAGCCTAATTCTTAGAGTGTGAGTGAGGGATCTCAAGGTGAATACTCTAAATATTAAACTTTGGGCTTTTGTTAATCTTGCCATTTGCTTTACTTATTTGCTTGTGGTTGTTATTTGCAAGTATCCTACTAACCTCTATTGTAATTGCTTGCTCTTACTTAATCTTCTCATGAAATTTTCTGAAGATCTAACTTGAATAAACATTAAGTTCACTTTTAGACAAGCAAAGTTCATAATTCTATTAATCTCTTTAAAGCAATCCTTGTTTATCATCTTTGTTTCACATCATAAGCTCTCCTCATTGTCACATGGGATCCATTACTAGAAACCATAGAGAAATTAAAAGTAGAAAGATTATAATAGAAAACTGGTAAGTCTAAACTAATGAGTCTAAATTGCTTGTACAAAAGGCAAAACTGATTCTCATAGGATGCAAAAAATAACCAGTAACAAACCTTGCAAAGAGGACATTTTACAGAAGGTGCTGATTGACAGTATTTTTCTTTGACAAATTCGGACCACTGAACAATACAATGATAGCAAAATGCATCTGTTAAAAAAAACATTGAAGCAAGTAAGACACGGATATAGATCTACTAAAAACAGCTTCATTAGATTTGAAGAAAAATCCACTTCAACCGGGCTATCCATTGATAATTGATAGAATGAAATCAATAAAAACACATGACAGCAACCTAAAACCAGGGCCTAACAATAAAATGGTCAATCACATACAATAAGATACATAATAAATTCCCACATAAGCTCCAAATGAGTATCATATATAATCAATAGATTATTACAAAAGCTAAGTAGACAAATCAAACAGCTTCAAGTTGCTTCGAAGGGCTAAGTAGCCAGCAGGATATCGCGGTATCGCCAAATGTTTAAAAATTAAAACCATATATGCTCATCATGTAAAACAAAATTCACTACAAATCAATATCAAATTCATGCAAATGCTCAGAACCCAATTAAGAAAATATCATAAAATGCATATCTAGGGAATGCAGAAACTGTAGGATGCCTAATAGTTAAATCATGAAGGAGGTGCATCAATAAAAAATGTAGAATTAAATTTTACGAGTTGCTTTCAGCTTCTAAATTCATTTTTCATTTCATATTCAGTTTTTATTCCAGATTAATATACCTCCATAAGAATAAACGACATGATATGAAGATATTAATTTATTGTTCGATGCACGTTTAAATCATCATCAAAAATAAAGCTAATCTCATTCATGATAATATTTATTTGACTTTTTAAGCAAACTAAACAACTGACATATATCTTTGAAGATTTTATAGGCTCAGTCACATTGATTGAGTATATAAAATCTTCAAATATATTATATACTCAATGTGACTGAGCCAAATATGCAGTCACCATAAATCGTTCCAGCTTAAATTGCTAGAGTAGATGGACTTATGGACTCCTATTGCTGTGAATATCTTCAATTCTGTTATTTTAATCACACTTTTGCTCCAACTGTAGAAAAAACAACTCCAATGACCGATGAAAGGTTCATATGGGAAGCATTACCAACAGAGCAAAATAATACGAAGAAAGCAATTAAATTTTAAGAGGATCGTGGTCAAAGAAACAAAATAGTAAAACAGCAGCAAAGAAATAAGAACTTTCCGTATGGTCCTTAAGACCCTAAAAGAACGGAGACCAAAAAAAAAATCGAAAAAAAAAAAGTAGCCCGATTCTTACGAAAGCAACGATCAAGATAGGCTTCTCGCCGTAGAGGTTCGAAACAAATAGGGCACGCTTCTGGCTCGCTTCTTCCTGAGGTTTCCATGGTGAGAGACGGTTATCCAATATCTGCGAACCGCTATGACCGCATCACGCAGCTCACCTTGATATGTTCGTCGGGAGCTTCGATTGCCAAGGAGGTTCACGGTTGGAAGCTTCAACATGTGATGTGAGTTTGTCTTAAATCGTCCTTAACCCGTCATTAAAAATACCTCCATCAAATATGAACTACGAGGCATCTTCAAATTAAAATTTTCCATAATTGAATGTGGGACTATTTGACCTCCAAATACAGCAATCTTATAACCAAATTGAATGTGTCGAACATAACGATATCAAAATCGGTCCAATCTGAATACAAATGGAATCAAATCAAAAGCTTAGAGCATATTTGGGAACTCCAAAGCATTAGTTGAATGACCAAATGATATTCAAATATGACATGCTTATACTACGGTCTCTCCAACCACTATTGTCCGCCGACTATGGTCATTCCGACCTCTATTGCTAGCCAAGTATAGTCCCTCAAACCTCCGCCACCCAAAGACTATGGTCCCTCAGATCTCTGCTGCCCACCAGCCATGGTATCTGTTGTAATAACTCATATTTTAATCCAGTTAAATAAATTTTTTGAGAAGTCATTATAAGTCTAAATTATAAACCATTTTCTCCATAATATAGATATTATTGTGCTCTAGTTATAATCCTTTTTTCCTAATTTTTGCACATTGATGCAATTCCTTAATAAATTGTGATACGTCACCAAAAAATACTTTGATCGAGCACGAATCTCGAGGCATATTCAAGTTGAAAACATATAAAATTAAATTCAGGATCATCTGAATTTCAATTTCAGCAAACTTATAGTCGAACTGAATGTCTCAAAGAGACGAACCTAACGACACCGCAATCGATCCAACCCAAGCCCAAATGGGTCCCAATTAGGGGCTCGGACCACATTTGCAAGGGTCAAATCATTATTTGGATGACAAATTGATATCCAAATATGGCATGATTATAGTCGAATCGAGCGGCTCGGCGAGACGAATCCAACGAGCCCAAGATCGTCAAATTCTGACACCATTAAGGCACCTAAACAGTTGAAAAACTCTCTATGATCGGGGAATCAATACGAGCCATCCGATGTAGCACTCCGAACCTCCCCCGAATCATCTCTATATTTATGGGGTGTGCCACTCATAAAAATTTATAAATAGACCCCCACTCTCTACATGAGAGGGACCTTTGGCTGGAGATAGAAGAGAACTCTAAGGCTTCCAGAGCTCCAGCGCCACCGCCGACGAACTCCCGTCAACCTTCGTCGGACCACCGCTTGGTTGTTGACCACTGCGAGACTTCCACCCGACCGCCGACCGCCATCGGACTTCAGCCCGACCTTCGTCGGACCACCGCCTGGCCGCCGACTGCAGCCGGACTTCCACCCGGCCGCCGACAGCCGCCGAACTTTAGCCCGACCTTTGTCGGACCACCGCCCGGCTGCCGACTGCCGCCGGACTTCCACTTGGCTGCCGACCACCGCCGGACTTCAGCCCGACTTTCGTCGGACCACCGCCCGGCCGCCGACCGTCACCGCACTTAAGTCCGATCTTTCGTCGGACCATCGCCCAGCCGCCGACCGCTGCCGAACTTCAGCCCGACCTTCGTCAGACCACCGCCGACCGCAGACCGTTGTCGGACATCCACTTGGCCCCCGGCCACCACTGGACTTCAGCCCGACCTTCGTCGAACCACCGCTTGGTCGCCGACCGCCGCCAGACTTCAGCCCGACCTTCGTCGGACCACCACCCGACCGCCGACCACCGCCAGACTTCCACTTGGCCGCCGACCTCCACCAGACTTCAGCTCAACCTTCGTCGGACCACCACCTGGCCGCCGATCGCCGCCACCTCCGCCGGACTTCCACCCAGCCGCCGACCGCTCGGCCGCCGACTGCCCCCAGACTTCCGCCCGGCCACCAATCGCTACCGGACTTCCGCAGGACCTTTTGTCGGATCATTCCCCGTCAGCTGAACTTCTGCCCGGACACCGTTGGACTTCTGCCCGAACATCTCCAAAATCTTTGTCTAACTCTCCAAGCTACTGTAATTCTACCGCCTTTAAGTCGAGGGACGGGTCAACCCTTATAATTCACTCAAGTTTAGTGAAATATTTTCACTTAGTCGAGGCCCCGTGGTTCTTTCCTCTTCGAGCTTTTCACGTAAAAAAGATCGTGTGTTTCACTTCTTTCTTTCTGTTTGTGTGCTGGACATTCGTGCATCACTAAAACGAAAATTTTACTCACTCTACCACCACAAATCTTCTAGCCCGCAACAAATTGATACATGACGATACAAGTGGGAATTTTAAGACAGTCAAACATCCGTTTTGCAAACTTATTTCACCAAAAAAATTTAAACACGATGGGTTTATTTTATGCATATTTTTCTATAATTTTTATAGCTCTAAATTTGAAGATATAAAATAATTTATATGAATTTTATGCTAAAAATTAAATAAATTGCATAATTACCAAAATGCCCCTAATTTATTTTAATATAAATATCCTAATTCACTTATATAACTTTCATAAAATTCATTTCACTCATTTCGTTTTTTAACAGAGAGCAGGTAAGGAAAACAAGAGAGAAAAGTGAGGAGAGAGGAAAAAAAAAGCTAAGATGTGAAGGTCGTAAAGTGATTTTTATCAGTTGACCCTATTGAAAAATGTGCATGTCTTATTGTAAGAAATCATTACTTTATATCTGATTTCAATGATTTTGTGTATTTTATATTTTATGCATTTTAATTTGATCAAAACCTGCAAAATTTATGATATTTTATATTTTAGTAAACTTTCACTACATAACTTTTGGTAGTGATAGATGTCATCAATATGAACTTTTTTATTATAATATTATTGAATTTTACTAAGTAAAATAGAAATTAATATATTTCATATTATTTATGTAGATTGAATAACTGATATTTTTACTCTAGACTTGTTGTTAATACAAGCATTACTTAAGTGAATGTGGATATATGATTGAGTAATAGTTGGTCGCTATTACTGTTATAGTATTGTGATAATAATATGTGTGGGAAAAAATAAGACTGGTTATTCACTGATGTTGGCTAGAGACTAACTGACTTGTATAGAATAGTAGGCCGATGAACCTTCCTTTAAATACTGTGGTTTGATGTTATTCTCTACCGATTCATGTGATTCATTAATTAGGAGTTATAAGAAGATGATTACTATACAGATGAACAAAGAGTGATGACTATGTTCACGGAGCCAACGATTTTTTAATACTGATATTGATACTAATTACTAAAAAAATTACATTTTAACCAGTATTCTTTACTTGTTTAGTAAGTTACTAAAATGCTTGTTACTACTAATTCATTAATATTGTACGACTTTATTGATATTGTCTTAATTCACTATCATTGTATGGATCTACTATTACTACTACTATTACTGTACTGCTCTACTATTACTGCTACTAGCGATGTTGATTCATTAATTACTAAGTATGGAATGCATTGTTATTGTCACATTTATACAAATTTGCTGCATTGATACGATTCACTCTTGTATTGAAACGACCTCCATACCAATTTAGTGGGCTACTGAGTTACAAATTTCACGATTTCTTCTTTGTATTGTTTTTATTAGTTTTTATATCGTATCGGTTTCTCTATCGTACTATTTTACTGCTTACGGACTTTACTGATTTCTTACTATTATCGCATGTAAGTTTTATTATTTTATATTAATTTATGATCATATAAATATTACTGTTATAATTTGACTGCTGACATGCATATTGCTCATTTGTAGAGCTTTGAGTTCAGTTATAAGATTTTTTTACTTGTTGAGCTCTTGAGCTCATTATATATGGTAATTCAAGGTCAATGCAAGGAAATAGGTGTGTGAGATTGATCACAATCCTTCAAGTTTATGTTCTTATTATTTTAAAATTTTTTTATACTCAAGACATAGTAGTTATGATATGATTATATAGATCTTAAGTAGTGTACATAATTTTTTAGAAAACAAATATAGATGTATATATATTGATTTTTTTATCAATAATTTATTTTCACTAGTATTTATATTGATAAAAAAATTTAGGTAGTCATGATTGTTGTATATTAAAAGATAAAAGATAAATTTTTCTAAATTGATTCTGGTGCATTACACCTCTGACCACGGTCGGCCATCTACTACGGTCCCTCCGACCTTCGTTCCCCGTTAACTATGATCCCTCTTACCTCTATCACCCAACAATGATCTCCTCTATATCTATCACCCAACAATGATCTCCTCTATATCTATCACCCAACAACGATCCCCTCTATCTCAGTCACCTGACTACAACCCCTCTAACCTCCATCGCCCTATTATAACCCCTCTAACCTCTGTTGCCAGACTATGGCCCCTCTGACCTCCATCGTCGGACTATAATCCTAATTACCAAATGAACACGCCAACATTCTTTTGAGAATAACTCCCATATCACTAGATTTTTCTAACTCCTACCATATAATGTACTCTATATGATGTATATTTGATACATTAAGCCAAGGCCTTCCCCCAAGGAAGGACACCATTTGTAATCGACTATAAATACTAGTAAAATCATTTTAATTGGGTCAAGCCCTGTGTTTTTTCCCTTTCCAGGATTTTTCAAGTAAAAATTTAATGTCACTTATGACTCTTACACCCATCTCTCTTATCTATATGTTTTGGATCTCCATACAAAGCTAGGATATTAAACCTTATATCTCTCTACTGCCATGAATGTTCTAGCACACAATAATTTAGCATTATCTGTAGAAAATTATCCTTAATTGTTGGGGCAACCTTTTTTGTAACCATAAAAGGCCATTCACATCAACATCTTGGGCATAATTGAAGCGAGGTAGTCCCTTTATCATGATCTGTTATCAGGTCCAAAAGAAGTAATTCAATATTGAGAGCAACCTCACTATAATAATAAATATGCATTATTCTATCACCTCTCAACCAACAACCATTATTGTATCAATTTTATGAGAAACAGATTTGGACTAGGGGTAACCATGGTTGTAATCTCAAATATAATTATGGCTAGCAAGTTTGAACTCCTAATGAAATAATGTTCAACCTTCTTTGAAGGATTAATCAAGGGTTAAACATAGCTTTAATTAAGAATTGAATAAAGTTCAAATCAATTCAAACAAGACCAAAATGCATCTGAATCAAATATTGTTGAATAAGTTTGAATATTTTTAAGGATTGACTCATTTGAGTTGTTCTAGTATATATGCAAATATATGATCTAAGCCTACTAGTTCGAACTCTTAATCAAAATTATGTTCAAACCTTTATGAAGGATTGGTCAAAGGTCAAAATTGTAGGTTGGATAAACTATGTGCAAAATTTAATATGTTTATATAAAGAATAAATGTACACAATAAATACAACTATAATATAGTATTCAACATGGACATATGGATCAACATGTATGTGAAACAAATCTACTTATAAAGAATCCTTGTAAAATTTTATGCGATCATATGTTACTTCCAATTACTTCTTCTATTCAGGTACATGATGTATTGTATTGTATACACTCTATAATCACTATTGCAAATAAGATGTGTAGATGTAAGAACTATTCCAATTATGATTAATTTTTTAATTATCAAATAACTTTCATTAAGGAAGCTTTGGGAACCTCATATATAATGCTTTGTTCAACGTCCAAGGAGATTTGGAAGAGAGTGTCACCTTTTTATTATCACAGTCATTCATGTTCATGGCATTTTCATACATTAAGATTTCATTACCATCCAATAAAATTTATTCAAGTTCCTTAGAAAATAAAATATGAACTATGTATTATGCCATAACTTCAGGAAATTGTCCTCATCCCTAATGGCATATAGGATGATGTCTTTGGGCCTCTTGAAGGATACCTTCCTTGATGCCTTATTTTACATCGTGTTTGATATTCTACATTACTGATCAAATATTTTATCCAACATAATTATGTTTGGTCAATAGGTTTTTGGGTAGCTTTATATTCGCTCACTTATTAGAAATATAAAGAATTAATAAACTGTAAAAAAAAATTTGAAGTTAGCGTGATGAATTTATTTCTCACATTTTTAATGACGTAAAATATTTTTTTTATCTTACTATCTAACTATATTGTCAAAGTATTAAACTATTTAACCACTCTATATTTTCAATGCCCACTCCCAACTGCTTCCCTTAGAGTTGCTAACCTCACCTGGTAACTAAGCCTTAAAGTAGACAGTTACTAGTGATCAATGGGATGGAGTGGACCAATGATGTCTGAATTCATCAACTTGTGCCTCTTTCCTAGAGGATATGTGAAATAAATAATCAAATATCTCTTACTTTTGTGTGGCTTATGCTTATTTATTACTAATTGTGCATTCTCTTATGCCACTCTACATATGGGGTTATATCCCCTATGAGTTTCATTCTGTAACACCTATTAAATTTGTGCACAGTTGTACCTATTTTGACCTGGACTAGTAAGGGTAACCCACCGAAATTTCTACATTCATGTCTTATGAATGTGTATGTGAGTGTCTGAAATTATTCTTAAGTGGGCCTCGGGGGTCTGTGTGTATGATTTGAAAATATTAAAATTTTCTCCCATGGTACTGCAGTGCCTAGTAGGGAACACTATGGTATTGAGCTCTATCTTTTTGCTAATTCTATGTTATGGAACTAGGGGCGGCACTGCAGCGTCGTGCTCTCTTGAGGAGAGCATTGTGGCACTTTAGGATCAAACACTGTAGTGCCCGGCCTGAATCTTAATGATATTCCATCCAAATGATCTTTTATCGAATCCATTTTCTTTCCCTAATTGTAACTAGCTATAGAGAGAATGATTCCTAGAGAGAAAGCTGTATTTAGACAACTTCAATTCATTTTTTGCTATTGATCCCATTCTAAAAGTTGTCCGGAATGTTTTGCCTATCTCATTTTTTAAAAATAAGAAATTTTGGGATTTTCATAATTTAAATTTAAAATTTTGTAGTATAAAATGAGAATAACTCTATACTTGCTTCATCGTGTAACTTTTGTATATTATAGAGATAGTCATTAGAAATTTAGGTATTTTTTGAAAAAAATAAAGTCGGGTAGTTTGAAAAGTGCGTTATTTTATTAAGTTAGAAAATAATTTTAACCCCGAAAATATTGTTGTGGTACAATAACAGATCTAAAATAGAGTTCTAAATAATATCTGGTAATCTAATAAAATTTTAAAATTGAGATTTTGCTCAATGGTTATATTTGTTGCCTATTGTTAAAGTATTATGTGAATTTTTGAAATTTAATCTTTTATATTTATTTTAGAGTAATGTAATGATACATATACTTATCTGCTTGAAATATGTGATTATGTGGAGTTCTGATGTTGGAGCAAGTTCAAATGTTGAAGCAAGTTTTGGTGATGAATGCAAGAGTCATAAGAGCATGAATTTCTAAATATCTTATATGTGCTAAGCATTTGAGAGTCATAAGGACCTGAGAGGAATCTAATACTTTCTATTTTGATATATGAAGTGCTTCTTTATTTACTTTTAGTATACAATTTATCTTATTTCAATTATCTATAATTAATGTAATGCTTGCTATGATAAATTTCTTATGAACTACCTTTAAATTCAGTTAAATACATAATAAGTGAATTATTGAAAATCTAAATTGGTGGGTGTGACTTATTGAGCTGTGTTGGCTCACAACTATTATGCACTCTTTTTTAGGTTCAGGAAGGGGGAAAAAGCGTGTAGAGTAACTGAGTATTCAGGATATGTTCTATTTCAATCTATAGAGGTATTTTTTTTTATTTTGTACGGCCGTGGCCAGTTATTTAGTTGTTATGTTTTAGTCTATAGCTATGTACTATAGTGTGTAAATATTGTATATACATTGTGATGATGAATGAAATAAAAAAAAATTATGAATGAGTATTTCCTTCTGCTTACTAGAAGTTAATTAGTACCTTTGTTATCCGTTTCAATTTTTAAAAGGAATAAATATGAAAAGCCCATGAACTTTGATCTTGGGCTCAGTCTGTCACAAATCAACATGGTATGTCATGTTTTATCTGGGGGTCATATTGGGTTTGGTTGTGACAACTTCTACCACCACCTCCTCCTTCTTAGTGGTAGTAACCTTCTCACTTTCTTTTGCCAACTCCTCCATATCCCCATCCTTCTCCTTCTCCTTCCCACTCTTCTCATGAGATGTCCTTATAAAAAAAATCTACACAAAATTGGTTAGAACATCTAAATTATGTTGTAATTTTATTTAGCTATTGTATAACCTTATTTGGTTATCCTCCGTCATTATTTGTCCACCTCTCAACTCTAGAATAATAAAAAAAAAGCTACTTCATCCCCCTATTTGGATGGAATGAATTAACTTGTAGGTAGTTGTCCATTTGCTATCTCACATCCTCTCTCATAATTTTTTTCTTAAAATCTTAATAATGATATGGTGAGTTGGATTATTTATAATGGATATATAGAAGTTCTTCTAATTAAGCCTATATAACAACTGAGGATGCTTAACTCCCTACAAATGAGAAAGAAGGAACAAATATTAACACATTGTATACATCTCATCAGCTCATTATATTTCTACACAATAGAAAAATAAATACTTGCATATTACTAATAAGCCATAATAGAAAATTCTTACTTATGATTACATTTTTGCTATTCTAGCTCAGCATCCTTGGCACTCTATGTTACAACCCAACTTGATATGACCCACAGTTACATGTCACACTGTGTTGGATAGTGACAGAATAAAGGTGGAACACAATAGGCGAGATCTTTATTGGAGAAATATCATATTTCTTTTTAGATAACAATCGTCAGAGCTTCTAATTTTCTACTATATATAAATTTATGTATCCATAAATTTTTTTCTTTCTATTTATCCACAAAAACATACAGTATACATTCTTGCTACAACAGTCTCCGACAACAGGAAAACACATGGCAGGAAATACAGAAATGTTAGGACTTAAAAAAAAAAAGATACATATATACTAGACAAACTCAAAAAATTAGCCTCATTTACTCAATTGACCCTTCACTTCTGCCTTGGCCTGAAAATGAAATGCATAATACATAATGAACTAACATAGCTCAGCATATTATATTACCTAAATCATTTCTTAATAATTACAAAATAAAATATTAAAATAAAACAATTATTTCAATTTTTAATAACATATTTACATTTAAGGGGTGTCAGAATAGTATAAGATTTTGCAGATAATTAAGTATGTTACATGTTTCAGAACGCAATATATTGAATAGAATTTAAATAAACACACAATCCAAAACATAAGTAATAAAATTCCAACCCTTATGCCCTCAGTTCTTTCAACACATTTAAAAATTCCACAACATAACTCTACAGATATATAATAGAACTCCCACATAACTCTTTAGATATAGAATATCATATAAAAATGTATAAATATGTTAAATATGTCGTATACTAGTACAATCAAGCTGTCAAACATAAATTGGACTATTTACATAACTCTAGAAATTTGCCCTACGGGCAGCATTTTAGCAGCCAGACATATAACAATTGTAGCTAAAATTATCGGAGATTGTGCATAACTATGTTTCTGAATTTTAATTATTTTAAATATTTTTTAGTGTTTAAATATATTCCTACAATTAAAAAAAATAACATTTCAAAAACACCTGGTAAAAATTTTATAGAAAAATATCTAAATGCCCAGAACTATGTTCTTCATAAGATACAAGAAGTTAGTCAGAGAAAGTTTCCCAATTTAAAAGTTATTTCGATTTAAACACTAGGAATTTATATTTTTTATCAGGAAAATCCCAAATTGGTCATATTATTAAAAATTAAGATAGGCAAAATATAGCTTACCTCGAACCAAATAACTTTCAGAATTGCACGATAGTTAAAATAGATTGGAGTCGCCCAAACCATGGCTTTCTTTCTCTAGAATTCTCTCTCTCTCTCTCTCTCTCTCTCTTTCTCTCTCTCTCTCTCTCTCTCTCTCTCTCTCTCTCTCTCTCTCTCTCTCCCTCTATTCAGCTGCCTCAAATGAGAGAAATGAATTTAATTTTTAGTGGAAAATGATATGTTAGTATAAAATATAGGCCTAGTACTGCGGTGCCCAACCTTCTATGTCGCAGCACTCCCTCAGGGAGAGCACAGTGCTACAACGCTACCCCCATACCGCAACACTCTAATTAATTTATCAAAAAAGAGAGCTCAATGCCACAGCGTTGCCTATCCTGGCATCACGATGCCCCAAAATTTTTTTTTTCAGATTTCACAAAATGAGCACAGACCCTTGGGACTCTCTCCAGAACAAATTCAGACATTCCCAAACACATGCAAAAGGGTTCAAATACAAAATTCAGTAAATTACCTTTTTCAGATCGGGTCAGAACATGTGCAACTATACGTGGGTTCAGTGGGTGTTACACTCTATCCCCGAGGAACTTGACACATAACTTTCCCACGATGAGAATGGCTTCATAAGCCTAGTATTGTTGTGCAATTGTAGTGTTGTAGGCTGAGGCATCCTTCACCATTACATATACTTCACAGTGAGTCATGTCCCTCTTCAATTTTCATAGTATACACTCCAATGACATCCTACTGCAAGGGTATCTAAAAAATGCATTCTCAATGTCAAAACCATGAGAACTATGTTAGTTAAGACAACACTATGCTTGTTATAGTTAAGGAGGACATTATCGACAAAGAAGCACAACCCAAGATTCCACATATCATTATTGTCATTATACTTCATGAAAGTATTTTTAGGATCAGAGCTCTTAAAAATCATATCCCCACCAAAGTAACTCTTAAACAACCTGCTACTTCTTATCATGCTTTCAAACTCAGTATCATGTGGGAACTCTTGAAAATTTAAAGCAATCAATGCAAACTTTGCAATCTTAATAGCCATGCTCTTCCCTTCAATATTAAACATGATATATAGAGTTCTTATTATTCTTTTTATCATCAACCATCTTCGATAATAATTGATGAATGAGGGCAATAGATAACTACATTTTGGGAGCTCTAAAGGAAGGTCCAAATCATGGGCAATATGACCATTAGTATTAAATTTCTTAAGTAGCTTCTCCATAACCCCTCAGCTCTATATATGACCCTAAAAAAGTAATAAATATTAACTAGCGAGATTAGCTTGGACATTTGCATACATAGTAGAACAACTTAAATGAGTCAACCCTAAATTATCTTGACTTGTTTAATAATATCTGAATCAATTTTGATGATTTTTAACCTTGTTTGAACTTATTCAAATCTTATTTGAAATATTGATCAAAATTATATTCAACCATTGATCAATCCTTCAAAGAGGGCGGAATATAGTTTTGATCAAGAGTTTGAACTAATATAATTAGCTCATACATCTATATATTTGGTGAACAAGTCAAATGAGTCGATCCTATAAAATATTCAAATTTATTTATCAATATTTAAATTTGATGCAATTTAGCCTTATTCAAACTTACTTGAATCTTATATAAACTCTTGATCAAACTATATTTAGCCCTTGACCAATCCTTAAAAAAGGGTATAACATAATTTTGATTAATAATTTGAATAAGTTTGAATAAGGCAAAATTGTATTGATCATTTTCGAGAATGATCAAATAGATTTGTCTCATGTTTTGAATATTAGTAAGATTATTCGATGGTGATTTGGTCGTCATTCTATTGGCAAATGAGTTTGGAAGACGGCTCTAAAATGACAACTAGTACATATATTGAGGTATAATAGTCAAGGGGTTTAGAGTTTAGAGTGTGAAGCTTGTTTTTAATTCTAAAAGATAAATAAAAATACATCACTAAACTTCAAATATAGTGGACTATGCCAAACTCATCTCACATATCATACAGTTGAAAAGCCAGCCCAAATGTTACACATTGAAGACACTTTTGTCTCCATAGGGTCTCACCTTGATCACCTTATGTGTACATTTATAAATATATCAATTTAAGGACCATTTTGACTCTATATGTGCTTATCTAAACATGTCATTATAAATATATCGATTTAAGAACCCTTTTACCTCCACGTGAGTTCATATTTGTTGCCTTATATTTACATGCTATTATAAATATATCAATTTTATGATTTTTTTTTTTTTTGCATCCATATGGGCCCATTTTTGTTGCCCTAAATCCTAAATCATATATATAAAAAGTTTACCTTATACGACAGATCAAAACAATTTTAGACTATGACTCACAAAACAGAAGTCGCAAATCAGAGAGATTTGTGGAGTTAGATGTACTAGATGACACAGCTCACCTTGGCTTGTTGGTTGAGAGCTTAGGCTTCCAACTAAGAGGTCTTGGATTCGAGTCTTTGTGTATGTGCTGTGTATGTGAGTTTGCCTTAATTGACTTAAATGTCCAAAAAAAAAAATGTACTAGATGATATATGAATCTAATGAACAACAATGTTGAAACTTGAGGATGATGTAAGCAATGATAATTTATGAGCACTCAAATGTACAGTGTAATTAAAAGTTTAAGATTGCACTGAAAAGATGTAACGTTAAAAGTTTCAGAAGTCATGTAGCCCACTCAAGAATCTGTAACTACAGAGACATCATGTTTACTTCGAACTATTATTACAAGCCAAGCTCCCCAGCTGGTACTGAAATGCCTCCAAGTGCTCCTCCTTGACGCACTGCGTCGTAATCCTTCTCCCATGTTCCGCCGCCGGCAGACCTCCGATGAGCGCCACGGCTACGGAATCATCAAACGCAACTGGTATGACATTCACTGGCGTCCCCCACCCATAGTCCACCTCACTAAACCCTAACTTCGTCCAATCCGACACGAACAGATAATTGTATCCGTTGTTCAGTGTATAGGGATCCTCCTTCAACCCCCCAACGGTCCATTTTTCAAATTCGTTTAACAGGCCGCTCTTTCCATTCCTTATGATTCTCACCACGTCAGCAAGGTTTGCCTCCGCCACTCTTCCGGCCGTCGAGGTGACTGTCACCGGGTAGAAACAGTTGCCGTAGAATCCCCCTGCCTGTGGTAGAACATTGGCGAGGAGGTGGCGGGTGCTGGCGAAGAAGCAGAGATGAACGGGCTCGTCGGGCTCGAACGACCCGACCGCGCGGGTTCGGGCCTGCCATGTCTTCGCAATGACGGCATCGAAGGAGGAGCAGTAATGACCAGTGGAATGGAAGAAATCGGCTTTCAGCTGTTGGATGCTGTCGTGCGGTATGTCTATGGTTGTGTATTGAAGCTTCGATGTGGGTAAAACGGGTGGCGGGCCTGGCCGCCGGAGTTTGGGTGGGTTAGGGATGAGGTCACGGGCCCAGATGGGGGTGATGGTGGGTTCAGGAAGCCCGCGGGCCATCTCTCCGATGGCGTTGAGGAACTGTGCGGCGCCAAGGCCGTCGGCGATGGTGTGGACGGTGATGAGGCCGACGGCGAAGCCACCGCATGCAAACTCCGTTACCTGCAAATTAAACGGTCAACAGAAATTTTGCAGCGTGGAGAAATATTTGTATATATAAGAGCTTTGGCTCGATGAACTTTATATCATGATAATTTAAAATTTTATTAAATTTATTTTAAAATTAATATTATATATGAAAATGTTACTTTCTACTAGTTTTAAAATAATCAAATTCATTTGTCATTTGTCCATCATAATATTTATAATTTTTATAATATTTATAGTAATATCAAAATAATTTAAACCAAAATTAAAATTTAATTAGAATATTTGTCACAAAATTTCTCTCACATTAAAGCATTGCATAAAAAAAGGGATTTACATATATATCATTTTATATCCTATTATTTATATATCTAGCATTTAAAATATTAATATTTCATGCCTATCGCCCATAGATCAACTGATGTATAAGAAATAAAATATTAGAGTTTATAGGATGATATGGGCGATATGAATAAAATATATGAGTAACATATTTGATATTGAAGTTATTTATGAGTGATACATATGAAAAATTAAAATTTAAGATGCTAAATATATAAATAATGGACAAATTTACAAAAATAAATTTCCTTGCAAATTTTTTTAGCCGGAAATAAAATGAAGAAAGAAAAAATTATCATAAATAACCTATAAATTTTCAAAAAAAAAAAAAACTCTTTTCAAAAATTTAAACCGTAAATAACATGATATAAAATGAAATGTATTTAAATCTGCCGAAAAATATATATATAGAAAAACTCAGAGTCGTGAACATGCCTGCATGGTGAGTGGGACATCCATGGGATGAGCATCCATCTGCGAGATCACCGGCAAAAGCTCAGCTTTCGAAATCATCAGCGGCGGTTCGAGAAACCTCACATCCTCCAGCCTGCATTCAGCCACAGCCTCCACGAACCACGCCCCCTCGCCCCTGCACGCCACCTTCACCTCGCCATCAACCTCATCGTTCACGAACCGCCCGCCGAACGGGTAATAGTGCACCAACGCCTTCGAAACAGCCTCCTTTATAGTCTTAGCCGCTTTCAGCTGCTCGCCGCTCTTGAACACATGGATGGATTGCACCGGGTTCCGAAGGCCATGCACGCGATCGATGGCCGATAGAGAAAGGGTTTCCGTTGGCGTTGGCTCCGCCGGCGTGACGAACCCGCTAGATTTGCGGGTTACTGAGAAGAGCATGTTAATTTTCTTCTTCTATGAAGAAGATGGAGATGGGATGTGTGGGAGATGATGGGGGTGCGGTGGGAGGAAGGGAATTTGATGGAATAGAAGAAAATGGGGAAGACCGCTGGTTGGGACGCCGGCCATTTTGGAAGGGAGTAAATTTTTAACTGAAATTTAAATAGGAATATCTTATCTTATTAGACAAATTTGATTTCTTTTTTTCTTTTCATGGCATATTGCCATTTTATTCTTGAATGAAGATGTTGACACCCTTTTGTTACAGCACGGCAGTATCCTGCAACGACTCAAGCAAAACAAGCAAAATCAAATGAAACAACAACCTGGCCAACATTGCCCATACATGGAGTTATTGTAAAAATTTTATACTAAAAAGTTGCTTTAGAAAGCAACAAAAAAGCTATCACAAATGAAACCTTACTCTCAAATTTTACTTGAGATAACTTTCTTACTGCTTTATAGAGTTATTGTTGGCTGAGAAGATCTCTTAACCTACAAAGGTTAGTATAACTGATAAAAGGAAGAAGAAACAGAGCAGGAGTTCTCGGTATTCATTCTATTTCTACAGTCTCTCATGTATTACAGTAGATGACTATATATATAAGACCACATCTTAGAGATTTGTTATAGATGAATGATGGAGACTTGATCTACCAAAAAGGTAGATCATTGGTGACAGAGGAAGTGGCGACAGTTGCTAGTGCTTGGTGGCAGGCTACTTGGTAGCCTTACTCTGGTTTGTTAACATGCCCCCGCAAGCTAATGGTATAGGAGAGACCGTTAGCTTGTCACGAAGAAAATGGAAACGAAGTTTAGTAAGCACTTTGGTGAAGATATCTGCAATATGATCTTGGGACGTATATGATGAACCATAATGGTGTGAGCTTTAATATTGTCCCTAATGAAATGATAATCTACCTCAATATGCTTCATTCGGGCGTGCAACACTGGATTGTGAGCAAGTATAATTGTAGATACATTGTCACAATAAAGTGTTGTAGGAGAAGAAGGTGAAAAAACCAAACTCTTGTAACAATTGCCCGATCCAGATTATGTCCGTTGATGTAGTTGCCAAGGCACGGTACTCGGCTTCAGTTGAAGACCGAGCAACTGTTGGTTGCTTTTTCACACACCAAGAGAGAAGAGTATCGCCAAGAAATATACAAAAATCAGTTGTTGATCGATGATCTAGTGAATCACCTGCCCAATCAGAGTTAGAATGTGCCACTAAGGTAGAAGATCCGATAGAAATTGGTAAATCGAAGTTGAATGTGCCTTAAATGTATCTAAGCAAGTGTTTGAGGGACTGAAAATGCTTGAGCAACGGTTGATGCATGGATTGACAAAGTTTGTTAACTACAAAAGAGATGCCAGGTCGATTAATAATTAGATATTGTAAAGATCTAACCAACTGACGGTACAACATAGGATTATCAAATGGAGACTCTGCGGTTGAATCAGAAGTTGTCTTGAGCGGATATGGAGTAACTACATGCTTGTAGTTTTCAAACCCAGCATGACGAAGAAGTTCAGAGGCATATTGGGACTGATGTAATAGGAAATCAGTTGAAGTTGCCACGATCAGTATGCCCAAAAATTGATTCAGCTGACCAAGGTTGCGGAGCTGAAATTTATTGTGAAGATTGGAGAGGAAGGTAACAATACAAGATGTGTTATTTTCAAGTTAAGAGCAGGTCATTTACATAAATCAACAAATAGATATAATCTAATTTTTGATGATATATCAGCAAAGATGGGTCAGCTGCACTAGAACGAAACCCAAGTGTATGAAGATGCGAAGTAAGCTTGGCAAACCACTAGCAAGGCGACTGCTTAAGACCATAAATAGCCTTTTCTAGAAGACAGACTAAATCAAGAAATTGAGAATCTTTAAAGCCCTGAGGCTGTTGCATATACGCTGTTTCATGTAAGTCGCGTATGTAAGAATGCATTTGAGACATCAAGTTGAGTTATGGACCATTTGCGATGAAGTGCAGTGGTGTTAAATAGGTGAACTGTGGGCATCATTGCCAATGGAATGAATGTCTCGGTGTAATCTATACCAAACTCATGTTTGTATCCTTGAGCGACTAATCGTGCTTTTTGACGAGCAATAGACCCATCACTATTAAATTTGGTTATATATATCCATTTGCATCCTAAAATAGTTTGATTCACTGGTGGAGGAACCAAATCCATGTCCCTTGAGACTAGAGTGCTTGGAATTCTGTAGACATGGCATTCCGCCAGCATTTATGTTTAACAGCCTCAGAATAGTACGAAGGATCAGGATATGAGATAATGTGATAAGTTAAAGAGACAATTTGTCTTGGTTTTAAGGAACCAGTCTTAGAGCTAGTCACCATTAGATGCTTTGGTGGGGGAGAAACCAAAGGTTGTGGTGGATGAGAAAGTTCTGTAGTGGAGGGAAGTGGTGGATCAACCGTTTGGTCTACCTGTGGGTAAACTGGAGGGAAAGATGATGGTGATATAGATGGAGTAGATGTAGTGGGAACCAAAGGAGGTTGGGACAGAGGGCTGCTTGGTGAACAGGGAACAAGAGTAAGTGATGGTAGAGGAGGAGTAGATAGTGGTGTTGTAGTGGATGAGGAGGGATTTTCATAAGGAAACACAAGTTGAATGAATTGAACATGTCTAGAAATCAAAATTTTATGAAGATTTAGGTGATAACACCGATAACCTTTGTAAGCATAACTATATCCCAAGAATACACAGGCTACGAATTTTGCAGAAAATTTGTGTGGAGTAGTGTGGGAAAGCCACGGGTAACACAGGCAGCCGAAAACTCGTAAGTGGGAATACGAAGGAGAACGTTGATATAGAAGTTGATATGGTGAGCAAGAATTTGTGGTGGAAGATGGTAGGAGATTTATAAGGTAAGTGGAGGTAAGGACAATATCCACCCAAAAATAGTAGGAAGATTCGCCTGTAGAAGTAGTGTTCGAGCATTTTCTATGATATGCCTGTGTTTATGCTTAGCTAAACCATTTTGCTCTGGTGTATATGGGCAGCCGAACTGCTGAATGATACCAACATAAGCTAAGAATTGCTTGAAAGAATTATTTGAATATTCTCCTCCACCATTTGATCTAAAGATTTTAATTGATTTGCCAAATTGTTTATCTATCATTGAGTTAAAGAGCACAAACTTTGAAAAAGTTTTAGATTTAGCTTGCATTGGGTAGACCCAAGAAAAAATGTGTGTATTCATCCAGAAATAACACATAAAACTGAAATCCATTGATTGAAGATAGGGGGAAAGGTCCACATACATTTGACATAATAAGTTCAAAAGAAGAAGTACAGCATTAAGTAGATGAAGAGAAATGGATTCTATGACTTTTAGCTACTTGACATGAATGATAGACTGAACTAGACACAGAAATACATAAAGATGGCTCAGATTTAGCTATACTAGATAAAATGTTGAGTGGGGATGACCAAGGCAGGAATGCCAGAGGTTGAACGCCATGGAAGCAGTTATGAAGGAAGCAGCTGGACGATTAATGGAAGGCGGCACTAAAACTGGATATAGACCTTCACGACAGGGGCTCAAATGAATCAGATGATCAGTCTTCAAGTCCTTTATAGAATAACCATTTGAATGAAATAAGATAGAGCATGAGTTATCTTTGGTTAACTGGTGAACAAAGAGAAGATTGTGGAAAACTTTAGGGACATGAAAGAGAGGGGATAGAGTGAGCTTACATTGAGGGGTGGGTAAGAGGCTAAAATCGGTATTAGCAATTGGAATAGATTGATTGTTACCCATCTGTATCTGTTAAGATCTTGTGTATTGTTGCGGCGATAGTAGATGAGAGGCATCATTTGTAAGATGGGAGGTAGAGCCTGAGTACAATATCTAGTCATTTGGCTGGGAGGTGCTATCCGTGGATTCTGCAACCAATGCAGATGAAGACAGAGCATTGTATAAGAGGTTGGTGCGATGCCAACACTTCAGGGCAGAATGTCCAAGCTTACCACAGATTTGGCATTCAATTAGGGCGAAGGACGACCTCCTCTTATACGGGTTGTAATAGAAGAAGAGCATCCTCTATTATTACGACCAAACGGAGAACATCCACCTCTTCCATGAAAAGTAGTGAGTGCGATAGGCATTTCAAAAATTTGAGCTAACTGTAAGTCATGAATAGCTTCATTTAGGAGGTTCGTTTCTTCACTACATAAGAGAGAATAGAAATCATCTAAGTGGAGCGGTTGCAGATTGGTTCGTATGGCATTTTTAAAGGATTGATATGAGGCGGGAAGGTCATTTAAGGTGTATAGGATTATATCTTTTGGATCAAGAACATAGCTCGCTGTAGTTATGGTGTCAACCTTTAACTTAATTTTAGAAAGGTATTGCTGCATTGTTTTGTTGGCCATAAATACATTATACAGCTCATTCTTAAGCTGAATGATGTGCGATCTATTGGTCGATTGAAGGCATTTGTTTAAGGTATTCCAGATATCAGCACAGTAATCCAAACTAAGAATGTAGGGCAGCATATTTGTAGAAATTGTGGACAACAAGGCTGCGGCCAGATTTTGATCAATCAGCAACCAAGTAGAAAAATGTGGATTTATTTCAACTTGACCTGTAGTAGTGGTGACTTGACGAGGAGGCTGATGGATAGAACCATCTTGATAACCTTCAAAACCGTTCACCCGGAAGACCTTCAGCACTTGGGACGCCAGGTTAAATGATTTTATGCAGTGAGCTAAACGGTGATGACATTTTTGATAGTAGTCATGAGAAACTTAAGTTGGGGAGGGATGGAAGCTCCGCCGGAGGAAGGGAGCACATCAGAACCTTCGGTGGTAGAGTTCTCGGACATCCTGTGAAAAATATAAAACACTGACAAAAATGAAATAAAGGATTTGCCTTGGGGCTTAAAGGAACTTTGATACCATGTTGACTGAGAAGATTTCTTGACTTGCAAAGGTTAGTATAACACAGAAAAGGAAGAAGAAACAGAGCAGAAGGAGTTCTTGGTATTCATTCTATTGCTAAAGGAACTCATGTATTATAGCAGATGAATATATATATATATATATATATATATATATATATATATATATATATATATATATATATATATATATATATATATACAAGACTGCATCTTAGAGATTTGTTATAGATGAACGGTGGAGATTTGATCTACCAAAAAGGTAGACCATTGGTGACAGAGGAAGTGGCGACAATTGCTAGTGCTTGGCGGAGGGCTACTTTGTAGCCTTACTCTGGTTTGTTAACAGTTATTATAGAGAAAGTAAATTTTTAAAGTTGTTGTAGAAAATAACTTTCTAGTAAATTTTTTTAAGCAACGAATAAACAATAATCAAATAGAAATTATGATTGAGATCAGAAAAATAAAGCAGCAAGAAAATTGTTCCAAACGAAATCTAAACTCTCTATATTATTTTATGGTCCATTGCGAGTGCTCGAACTGATTGAACCGGCTTATATCTTCTGCCGCATTCACATATTCATCCATTTTTCATATTTCTTTGCTTGAACCATGAAACAAAAATTTCATGTATTTTTTCCATGCTGCTGAATTGCTAGAAGCTAGTTTTAACAATCATCCCATGCTCGTGTGTCAATTCTATGGTCTTGCCATTTACTACAAGGGGATTTTATGGAAACACAAATCTTAATTTAATGGAATGGCTTACCCATTAAAGAGTCTTCCTGGATATTGTTAAATAATTTTATGCTATTTTTTCCTCAATTCGGCATGGGGAACATGGTCTCTCTTCTCATGGGAAGGAAAATTCACCCACAAATCACATAGTCAAAGCTCCTAATCAACAAATCAATGTGAGCTGCGTAATATACACAATCTCGCAGGGATAAGCGGCCACCGGCATAGCTTAAGAATTTCAATAGATGATGTCTACATTAAACTTTAATTAATCAAAATCCATTTTATGTATAATTATCTTTTTGTATTAATTCTAAATTATATGGCAAAGCACGCTATGTGTAAGGCTGTAAAGACAAATGATACGCTATTGAAAATTATCTTGTTAGACATGAATCTTGAAATATATTTGAATAAAAAATTTTCTAAATTAAATTTATGAGCATATGAATTTCGATTTCAGCTAATTTATAATTGAATTAAACATCTCGATGAGACGAATCCAATGACACCAAAAGTGTCTAATTTGAGTCTGAAAAGGCCTAGATCAAGCCCTTGGAGTATAGCTGAAATTTTTAAATATTAATTAGAGGGCCAAATGACTTCCAAAGTTGCTTATAGTCAAATCAAGCATCTCGATGAGACAAATCAAAAGAGGCCAAGATCGCTCAATTCAAGCAACATTAAGGCACTTAATGTTGAACGAATGCTTTATCCCACCTTTGTTTCTCGTTGACTACGATCCTCAGACCACCATTGCCTAAATATTCCTTTCGACCTTCTATGCCTATCGATTATAGACCTCCGACCTCCATCACCCATTGACTACATGCAATCCTCTGACATATGTCGCCCAACTGTGGTTCTTTCGACCTTCCTTACCCAATGAATAGTCTTTTGACCTCTGTCAAAAACTAACAGCATCTTCCAACCTCTGTCACCTACCAACTATGACCCTCACATCATGGTTGCTCGACTACAGTCCATTTGAACTTTGTTGCCCGTCGAATATGGTTCTCGGGCCACTGTTGTCTAACTAAAATCCATGGCCATCTAACTAAGATCTTTTCGACCTCTATCTTTTACAGACTATATGTAACACCCATAGATAAGTGCACAGTTCTACCTGTGTTGACCCAATTTTATTTGAGGTAAATCACTAAATTTCTGCATTTAAACTCTTCCACATGTGTTCAAAAATGTTTGTGTGCATGTGAGATGTTTGCATGTCTTCTAAAGTGGATCCTGGGGGACTGTTTGCATATTCTAAAAATCTTAAAAAAAATCCCTTGGGGCGACACAGTGCTACCACATTGAGGTAATGCTGCGACGTTGTGGGCTTCCTGAGGGAGCACTACGGCGAGCACTATTGGGCGCCACGACACTCGACCTATCTTTTAAATTAAAATATATAGATCCAATAATAAAATTCATTTCCACCCAATCATAGCAGCCGTCTAGTGAGAGGAATGATAAAGTTGGATTTGGGCCGCTTTGGGTTATTTTCTGCTAACGACCTAGGCTAATTCTAAAATTTTTTTGCCTATCTCAATTTTTAAAAATATAAAAATTTCTAAAAAAATTTGATTTAATTTATATTTTTATAGCCTAAAAGCAAGGATAACTTTATACCTGTAAAATTTTAATCTTGTAACTTTCTGAATGTTATAGAAATGATAATTCTGAATATTTAGGTATATTTTTAGAAATTTTATACTTGAAATTTTGGGAATTTTGCTTTTTTGATGAAAAATAATTCTATAATATAATTAAAGTATCCAAATAGGGTTATAAATAATCTCTAGTAATTTGTTTATATTCTAAAACAATAAATTCCTGCTCAGTAGAATTCTGCTGCCTACCGTTATAGCATATTGTTAAATTCTGAATTAAGCTTATTATTGCTTCTTTTACTACAATAAAATGAATGGCATGCTTATTTGATTGAGTTGGGTGATTCTGAGAAATTATGGTGTGAATGGAGGAAGTTCTGTTCTGATGCTAAATATACATTTTGGTGCCAAAAGTACATTCTAATGTTATATGCACACTCTATTCTTACGGGAGTTATAAGGGTCATAATTCTTTGAATTATGTTTGATGAAAATCATAAGGGTCAGAATTCTCTAAATTTTATCTAATTGAAGGGAAATATATTACTTTCTGCTATGAGATATGAAATACTTGTTTATTTACTTTTCCAACATTGTTATTTAAATTTTTAATAACTATAATTACTATTCTGCTTAGCACAATAATTTTTTATATTTCTTTTAACACTCAGTTAAATACTTAGTAAATGATTCATTTTGGAAATTCAGATAGGCAAATATTATTTGCTGAGTTGTGTTAGGTCATAATTATTCTGCTTTCTAATTTTAGGGTATGGGAAGGAAGAAGAGTTCGTTAAGTAGTTATTTCAAGATCTTATATGAGTATGTATGGGTATTTCTTTTCTAAATGTTTATATAGTCATGGCTAATTATTTAATCTGCTATATTCTATATTTTGATTTGTGGCTATGTACTATTATATAATTATTGTGTATGCCTTTGATGATAATAAAAGAAATTTTATGATGAGTTTATTTTCTGTACACTAAAAATTATTAGCAGCTATATGTTATATTTTTTTTTATTTTGAAGTTAAAATTGGATGAAAATTTTGAATTATTTCCAAAACTCAGATCTTGGGGTCAACTTATTGCAAACTAACTCGATAAGACCTGCCCATCTATGAGTCTCATCGGGTTGGGTTGTGACAATTTCTTTTTGGTATCATAATAGTGATTTTGGAAACTGATTGTAAAATAGAACTATAGGATTTAATCATTAAGTCAAGTGAGGTAGTTTTAAGTCTTTATGGGCATTTATTTTTATTTATTTTTCATATATATAATAATAATAATAATAATAATAATAATAATAATAATGACAGATGGATAAAGTGCCAGTAAGGCAGCACCCTTACAGAGTACTTCTTCTACATTCGATTATGATACTATTTCATAGTTAGCCAGTGTAATAATCGAGTTGATGGGTGAGGCACATAGCTGGCTTCCTACTGTCCAATCTGATGATGTAGACCAGTATTTATAAATGTTTCTGAGGTTGAAGCCTCTGAGATTTGAGGGTGTTATTGAGCCAAGAGCAGTAGAGGATTGGTTGAGGTGGTTGGAGAAGACATTTAACAGTATGCAATATCCTCCTAAGAGAAAACTTCCTTTGATTTTTTTTTTTTTTGCTAGATGGAGAGGCAAAGCATTGATGGATGGGCTAGTAGGAGGAGAAATTTTAGGGGAGACTGAACTGCTTGATTAGTTGGGAGAAATTTATTAATGTATTCTGAGTGTGGTTTGTATCCCCTTATATATTTTAATAGATGCGAGAGACTTTTCTAAGGTCGGTGCAGGGGAGCCCGACTGTCATACAGTATGAGGCATAGTTTACTACTTTAGCTTTTATATATTTTGTAGTTGGTTAGCACTCCTAAGGAGAAGTGTTACATGTTTTGAGGCAGCCACTGGTTCCATTCCATATCTCTAATTTTTCTAAGTTGGTAAAGGGATCTCATTTGATAGAGAATGACTTAATAGCTACTCAATATGATGGACTGCTAGCAGTAAGAGGCTTAGTCATGAGACTTTCTGGTAGTGGTGTTCTGGGAAGATGAGTAGGTTTGGACTCCCTGAGTCTAGGAGAGGTGGACAGTCTATATCTATGACAATTTTTTATAGTGGCAATATAACCAATTCTGGTTCCATCAGTAGATCACCTATATGTCATAGTTGTGGTAGATGACATTCTAATTAATGCCACAGGATGGTAGGGTAGTGTTTTCGATGTGGCAAGTTGGACAAAGGGTAGTTGAGTGTCCATATGCAGGGCCTAATCGATGATTTGACCTAAGGCCTGACAGTTCAATCAAATCAATATGAAGACCAAGGACAGTTCCACTCCACACATTTTTTAAGAGATCATTTGATAGAGGTAGTGATTTTAATTATAGTTTTATATCAGGCTCTATAGTAAATATGCCACTTCAAGGCTAGGGAGACCCTAGTAATTCTATGACACCAACTCTGATTTAGGCATGTATATACATTTGACTCAACAAAAGGCTCGAGATGCTACAGATACTGTTATAGGTACTGTGATGCCCCAGAATCTAAATTGGAAGAATTATTTCTTTTTTTTTAATTTACACAACCAGAGCAACCTTTTTAATTTTTTAAATAACAGCAGAACTTAAACTATCGATCAAAGCATCAATATATAAATCTGTATTCATTCAAAAAATTATATATACCACTCAGGATCTATATAATTATACTACCACTACTATATCCTGAGTACAAAATAATAACTAAAAAAAAGAAATAGACTTAGAGGAATCCTAATATGATCAATCTCACACACCAAATCCTCTGTCTTGACATAAAAAAATATTTAATCATATATAATGAGCTTAAAAGTCCAACAGGTTACCAATATTTACAACTGAACTCAACACAATGTAAATGAGTAATATACATGTTAGCAGTCAAATCATAATAATAGCGTTCACATGGTTATAAGGCAATACAACAGAGAAATCCGTAAACTAGTACGTGTGTTAAATCACTAAAGCAATCGTCATATCAATACTACAATCAATAGAGAAATCGTATAAAATATCAAATCAAAATATCAGGAAAGACTATTGAAATTATATAAAAATAACTATATCCATGTATCACATGCTCAAAAATATCATATTAGTGTCAACTCACTATTAGTGTCCAATGTACATTCTCAATATGTATCACATGATTAACATATTAATTATAGTATAACAGTAGTAACATTAGCACCATAGGTGAAAGTAACAGTAAAGTCATACAATGGTAATGATTCAGTGGTATACATTTTAATAATCATATTAAACAAGTAAATGTCCTGGCTACAACAGTGTTTTTCTAATATCAGTGTTAGTATCAATAACTTATTGGTTCAGTAAACAGAGCCATCACTTTTTGCCCATCGACACAGTAATAACTCTCAATTAGTATTATATGAATCAGTTGAGGATAACACCAAATCATAATATTTAAAGAAAAGTCCGTTAGTCCACTATCCTGTAAAGGTCAATCATTCTTTAACCAACATCAGTGAATACTTAGTCTTTACTTATTTTTCTCCACATACATATTATTATCATAATATTATAATAGTAATATAGTAACCAGCTATTGTTCAACCATATATCCACACTCTTTTTAATGCATTGAATTAAAATAATGTATAATTAGGCTTAATTTAAAAAGTGTCAAAATGACCTAATGGTAGACAATAGAAAACTCTATTGAGCAAACATTCACTTTTTTAAAAAATTTATCAAATTACTAGAGATTATATAAAATAACATTCTGCAGTTTTAATTGAACTAAAACAATATTTTTTAGCTATCAAAATAAATTTCAGAATAGGTAAAAATCATTGCATTTTTAAAATCACCCGGCAAAAAATCTCAAATAAATACTCAAAACGTTTATAATCTCAAGCTCTATAACATATAAAAAGCTACACGGTGAAATTTTGATCAATACAAAATTATTCTTGTTTTTCGGTAATAGAAATATAAATTTGATCGAAAAAAAAAATATAAAATTATTAAAATAAAAAATAGGGTAAAGGTTCCATATAGCGAGACGAACAAATTTTCCAACCGACTCGACTTACAAAATCACTCCGCAATCTCCAAATCTTAATCTTTCTTTTATCTCTTCTCACTTTTCTCTCAAATTTCCCTTTCCATTTCTCTATTAGCTGTTTAAGAAGAGGAAGTGGTTTTAATAAAACTTAGTTAATGCTTTAAGATATTTTAATAAAATAATATTAATATAATTAATTTAATTTAATCCATTTTAATATAAAATTTATATAAATTATTTTGAGACTTAAAAAATTATAGAAAATTATTCATAAAATAGCTCATTTTATTTAGAAAATATTGATAAAATAGGTTTTCAAAACGAACACCTGATGGTTCCAAAATCCTTATACCGATATGTGTCAATTTCTTAAGGATTTTCACTAATGCCCAAAAATTATGAAAAAAATCATGTAATTAAAATACTATAATATTAATGCTATGGCAAAGACAGTTTGTGATTTTAATTTATAATGACTCCTGAAAAAATTTATTTGCCTGAGTCAAAATACATGCTATTATAGGTATGGCTTACCATTCATGTAATTCTCAATAAGGTTTTTGCCTATAGTAAATTCCTCAAATTTCTCATCACTAGAGTCTTCATGGAATTTCAAATCAATGACCAAAGGAGCAAATTGAATAATTTTAAATTAAGTTTTTCTATCTCAAATGTTAAAGACAATGAAGTAACCATAGTTTTATTTATCATCAATATTTTTTAGGAGAAGCTGATGAGTAAGGTTCAATGAACTGCATTGAAGGAGCATTGATGAGTTGCTTAAATGGGGATTTTTTTATCCTCTCAAAAGGATCATAACTCTTCAAAATACTTGATCACTTTCTCTATCACCCCTCTAGCTAATGTGAAGTTATATAATACCTCTTTACATTAACACTTAGGCTTCGTTTGGAACAACTTTTTTGCTGCTTTATAAAACAACTTTCTAGTACAAATTTTTTTGAATTAAAACTTTTTGTACTAAAAAGCGGTTTTAGAAAGCAGTAAAAAAACTGTCCCAAACGAAGCCTTAATATAGATATATGCATCAATAGAAAAAAGGGGAAGATATTACGTTCAACATAATGGGAAAAAATAAGGTTTGATCTCCCGGCACAAAACTTATTCAAACCCAATTTTAAACATATGCTCTACAATAATTATTTAAACATTGCATTCGACTTCCGTTTGATTATGATTCTAATCTCATTCAAATTTAGACTTTGAACTTTCATTTCAAAACTACTAATCAAACTCTATGCTGGAAGACAATATTTAAATAGGTTTGAACATTATTTAAATTTTAATTTGAACCTTATATTATGGGTACAACCTTTTTTTTCCAACTTGTTTGAAGTTTGCTTTTGAACTTAAGCTAACATAATATTTGACCCTCTTGTTCAAACCTAGCTTTCGACCTCTTCTGCTTTTGTCTCTTTCCTACTATATCTATGAGGATGGCTAATGTTAATAGGGAAAATGAATGCATCTTAAGTTGCGTTTGGGACGGCTTTCTTGCTGCTTCTTAAAGCAGTCTTCTAGTAAAAACTTAAAATTTTTGCACTAAAAATTGATTTAAGAAGCAGTGAAAAAGTTATCCCAAACGAAGCCTTAATCTTAATATAAAACAATACAATTATTATGTGGAAAAAATGTATTAGCAGATATCTTTCATATAAATGTTGAATAGATCGTGTGAGATTGGCTCTTTGAAATTTTGAAATAGAGATGATCAGGCGAGAAGTGTGTCAATACGATCAAACGAGCTCAATGTTGGAGCATATGCTTGGAAAGATTGAAGTTCAAGTATGATTTTGTTGGAACATTGACATATACAATCTTATATTTAAATATAAGAGTACTTTTAATTGAAATAAATTTTTGGACATATAAACCCCAATAAAGATATAAGAGGCTTATTTGCTCAAATATGAGCATCATCATGCTTATAAAGTCAATTTCCCCTTAACAAACTAATGGCATTTTTATCTATGGGTTCATTTGGTTGAAAATATATTCTAAAAAAATGATAATTTTATTCTCACCCATTTTGATTTTGATTTTTAGTATGAAAATAAAATCTATCACTTATGAGAGGCTTTTGAGAAAATAAAACTAATATTATATTACTACTTTATCTTATATTTTTATTTTTAATCCTAATAAAGTTTGCATTTGATGTATTTGCAATTAATCACTTAAAAAAAGTAATTTATGAGATGATTGCTTGAAGAAAAGTTAAGGTAAAATAAAAAATAGATAACTTATTTGAAGGGTTGTAATGATCCTAATTAGATCAAATTTATCATATTTTTATTTGCTTCTAATGTTGAAAATGATTCGATTTCAAAGTGATTTAAGTCCAAAAATTAAAATCAACTTGAACATTTATAAATTTGTTCAAATTATTTTGATTTCTAATCCTTATTTTAATTAACTTGATTTAGGTCAACTCATAATCATTTATTTATTTATATATTCTTTAAATACTATATATATTATTATATTTTGAACTAATTCCTTTCATTTACTCCACCTAATAAAATTTAATTTGTTGATTCCATTTTAAAAAAAAAATCAAATCTTTGAATGAACAATAAACTTGATCCCATAACTTGAACCATGTTGCCCTGACCTTCAGGGCCTATCTCGCATTTCTTCATTAGTTTGAACGAGAAGTTAGCCGTTGAAGAAGTTGTACGGGACTCTTGGCAACAAGTAGGATTTAACTTTAGTAAGATTTAGTAAATCTTGGAAATCCTGATTTAGTAAATCCTTAGTGTATCAAATCTTGAAAACTGTTTAACAGCGTATTTAGAGATTTAAAGCGTTTAATTCATTAAAAAATCAAATTTAATTTATATTTTAAATAATAATAAATTATTAATTTTAATTTTAATAATCATTAATATATTATAATTATAAATAATATAATTAGAAGCTAGTTTATTGATTAACTGATTTAGTTAATTATTTAAGTATTCTATTACTACTAATTAATTATTATTTCACATACTTGTTAATTGTTAATTACATAATTAATTAATTCATTATTATTTTATATAACTAATTATTTCTTAATTATACTGCCTTATTATTTAATTATTTATATTATATTAATTAAGTTAAATTAAATTAATTTCTAATTTAAATGATCAGCCGTCTAAGATTAGCTTTTCATTTCTTGGTTGCTGTGCTGTTCCTCGCGGCCATTTCTTGGTTGCTGTGAAGTAGAGTTTCGTTGCTGTTGCTTCTCCTCGCGGCCATTTCTTCGCCGCTTCTTCACCTTGTTCGACGGCGTCGGATTGGAAGTCACGACTGGAGCTCACTCGCTGCGAAGGTAATCATCTTTCCCGACGACAAGGGCGCCGCGCGAGAAGTATTCGCCCGCAAGTCCGTAAACCCCGTAAGTTCGCCGAACGACGGGATTTAGTAAATCCCGGATTTACGCCATAAATCTGTAAGTCCGGGATTTACGATCGATCTGGGTTTACTGCGCGCTCTCAAACCGTTTGGCAGGATTTACGACAAATCTGGTGCAAATCCTACTTGAATCCCGCTACCAAACAACCCCGAAGGAAGGGAAGAAGTCGCGAAGTTCAGTGAAGAATTCTCCTCCAAGTGAAGCCGCCATCAAGCATTTCACGAATTTTTTATCTAGTGTGAAGGCCGTTGGAGGAGCGACCTTTGCCGGAGAATCCTGGAATCGGAGAAGCCACGACGTCTATGGTAATTCTTTATTTAAAATCTATTGATTTGATTGTTTCTTTTGTTCATTTTTCTTTTCATCGAGGAAAATATTCTATGTTCGTTTGCATTGTTGTAGGAAAAGTTATATTTGAGATAGATTGAAATAATTATTCAAAATGGTTTTAGCAAGGAACACATTTATGTTTATATATCGCTAATAGAATCATTCTAGAATTGTATGCATAAGGTATTATGGGTCTGTTTGATTCTGTAACATTATAGTGTTACATAATATTGTTTATTTTGCAAAACAATAAATAAATTATTATTCTTATATTTGATGCCTAAGGTCTCATGTAGGGTGTAAATGAGTTTGAGTCGAGCTCAAGCCACCCAATGCTTGAGCTTGAACTTGGTTAATTAATAGAATTTGAGCTTAATATGACGAGTTTGAATCGACTTATTAGTAGATTCATTTATTATAAAAGTGATAAAAATATTTTGATTCAAGCAGTTATTGAGTAAAATGATAAAAAGAAGGAGAAATTAGAGGGGAAATGATAGGAAATCACTTGATATAAGAAAGTGAGATGTAATTTTTAATTGCTGTTGAGGCTTATGTTTTGTTGCTTCTTTAATTTAGTCCATTCACCTTTGGACTAAACCAGTGACGTTTACCATTAATTTATTTTCATGGCTCACTGTTTTAGCCCATTTATCTTAACAAGAGTTGCTATTGTTTTTGTATGCTCAGTCCATTCTGATTAATCAGTTAATAATTGGTGTCCTTGAAAAATGAAGCTATCTAGAAATCATTTGGTGACATATCAATTACATCTTATTGATTTCTAAAGTATGCCAATTCAACGATCTAATTTTTTTCTTGAAACTTGACGTTTGATGGGTGATTTAGCTTAATGTTTTATCTGAAAAATTTCACATTTAAAAAATTCATATTATGATGGCCTCCATAAAAACAAAACACTGCAAAGATGATTGTAGAAAATAATTTAAAGTTTACAGTGACAATAAACCTTGGATATTTGCTGAACTTAATATCTTCATGCGTAATGTGGTTTTTGTTGCTTATATTTTAGTTTTTAAAAATGTATACAAAATCTTGTAAATAAGCCTGGCTATGTCTAGAAATAAGCCAAATTTTGAGATATGAGGCTATTAGTATACTATTCATTTGTTTATAACGTTTTATGTATGATCATTCAATCAAAAAAATTAGTAATACTTGATCCCTAATGTGCTCTTATTATATATGTCTAGATCTACGACCTTGATGTTCGGTTGCACTACCATTGAATAGTAATTGTGTAGAAAATCTTGGAAGATTTACAATAGTAAATTTGAAGATTAACACTCCCTTCCCCGCACCCCCAAAAGTATCTCTCTCTTTCTCACATGTGTATAATTATATAAGTATGAATCTTGGTTACTTTTTTTCTAAAGGGCTTACCCATTATATGAAGCTCCTATCAATATAAGGCCTATGGAGGGGTTGGTCTGCGTCACCCTTGCATTATAGGGATGGTATTTTTGTGACTCAAACTCATAACCTCTTAAATCTTAATGGAGGCATTACTTAATTTCTCTTTTTCTTCGCATAACTCCAATGCTTGGGTCAGCATAAATAGCTACGTAATTTATCAATGCCGGGTATATTTCTCCATTACATGATATTCTTGATGTTGATGCTGAGCATCTCATGCAGGGTTTATTTTTTTTCAGGGCAAGTGTTTTTCTTTATGATCTTGAATCTACTTAATTATTATTTACTCAACATTTCATTTGAATTGCATGAGCAAGTTTTGGTTGTCCTTGTGTATTCTCTTGTCTAACTTAATATCTCAGATCTCCATTTTGTGACTGGCAGATAAATTTCTAAGTGAAATACAAAGCCGATCCCTATTCCCGTGAGCTTGGAAATGTCTACATTGAATCCTTTGAAGAGGGTGGTGTCTCACGTTATTTTGGATTTAGACGGCACGCTTCTAAATACAGGTGATGCCCTCCTGATTTTGATCTTCTGACACGTAAAATTCTTGTGCTTGTATGTTGCTTGCCAATGTCCTTATCTTTCCCCTTTTTTATAATTTTCTGTCTTCTGTTTATAATTTGTAACAGACGGCATTGTGGTTGAGGTGTTAAAAATAGTCTTAGCACAATATGGAAAGAAATGGGATGGCAAAAAGGCTCATAGAATAGTAGGGAAGACACCATTGGAAGCAGCAAGTGCTGTTGTGGAGGATTACGAGCTTCCATGCACGATAGCGGAGTTTATGTCCACAACCACTCCAATGTTCTCTAATCAGTTAACTTCCGTGAAACACCCTTAAGCTAATTTGCTTGTTATTTTGCTGAATAAATTTTATGACTTGGATGTATCTCTATTAGTTAACTAACCCATCACAAAAAATATGTTGTATCTTTTTTGGGTAAATATGTTGTATCTTTTTTGGGTAAATTGAGGGTAAAACCTATTCATTTACTACAAGGAATAATTATATAGGCAAAGATGAACACACTATTACAACTCTACACCAATTTGAAATACAACCATGAACTGCACAAAAATAAGCAGTGCTCAAAAGAGAAAGAAAAACAAAATATTGATAGATCTGAAGGTAAATAAAAAAATTGTGGACTCATAATATACAATAAATATCCAATATAATATGATCGTGTACAGTAAATTGTGACCCCGATTTCTACGAAGGCCCTCCATGAGCTGCGAGCTCAAAATAATTTGGAGAACCCCATTCATCATCTTCTAGCCAATATGCCTCATGAGAGAAAATTATAAGAAACCCCAACTAGCAATTTTTGCATTTTTAGTTTTGTAGATGATTTTTGACAATGTGGCATTGTAGTTTATATTTTTTCCAAATATTCTTTCATTTTTCCTCTCCAACCATAATATATAGTGTAGCAGATAGATGCAAAGGCTGCATTTTTGCTGCAGAGGTGTTTTGTGAAGCTGCTGAATCCATATCAGCGGTTCGATTTTATCTATTAGAGGAGTGAAGTTAGAATTAAGAAGTTTGCTCATAGAAATAAGGTTGTGAAAGTATGTGATAATTTTATAGGTATATTGAGGGTATCGATAAGTTGATATTAGTTTGACGTGTTCTTGGAGAAGATGATAAAGTTTTTATGATTGTTAAAGAATTGCCCATAAAGGTTCTGAAGTGCAGAATAATGTCTTGCAATACCTCCATATTTTGTTTATTCACTTTCAAAAAATAAGGTCATCAGTATACAAGTTTCAGATATGGTAATTATCTATGAAGATGACAAAGTAAACATTGTTTACTATTACTTTTTCAAAGAAATTAAAAAAATCATCCATAACATTGCAGAATAAGTAGGAGGAAAATGACAATTTTGCGTAAGACCAAGAGAGGAGTTGAAGAACCCTTCCAAGAAAATCATTTTTGCTTATGTTATCTAAGAAAATCATTTTTGCTTCGTTATCTGAATTAGAAATGATGAGGACATCAGCAGGAGATTCTGGCACGTCTATCACAGGAAGAATCATAGATCGACGGCTACGATTAGGAGTCTTTATTTATGATGAATTTTATGTATTTCTTATGCTTATGTTTTAGTCTTTCCCATTGTACTCTTATGCGGGATTAGTTTGTGTTGTAGCCTCGATGGCATTTTAGTCTTTGAGTCTCTTTTATTTATTAGGCCTATATATGGAGGCCTTCGCTATTATAGGAGATGATGATGATTAATGAAAAATATTGCATTCTTGTTGTCGTAAGTGTTGAGAGCTTTAGAGAGAGGAGAAGTCCCTAGATGAGGGCAAAAGCAACTCCCGCTAGCCGCTGGAAGTGTCCGGGCTTTCAGTTTCCCCTACCCCTTCCTTTCCTCCCTCCCTTGTTCATCCAAATCGCCGGCTTCCTCCCCCCTTTTTCATCCAAACTGTCGGCCTCCACTTCCTTCTCCTCCCACACTGCCGGCCACCCGTTCTCCCCACCCAAACCTCCGGTCTTAGGCTCAACCCGCCAGCCCTACACCCACCTAACCCAAGCTCCCTCCCTCCTATAGCCGACGACCTCCCTTGCCCCAAGACCTCGCCGCCGTCTACCCCCTTTCTCTTGGATCCAACTTTCCTAACCTTTATTACTTTCCTAAAATTGATCTTGATAAATTTGGGAGGATAATTAATCAAATTTGAATTCTTTCCTAATTTATCATGAGCTATATTAGGAAAGTCTCTTAAATCATGCCTATTTGAATTTTAAATAGGAGACGATTTAAAATATCTTTTCCTATTTTACTATCCTAATTAAAGTAAGCCCTAACTCCTCCAATTAAAGCCCCCATCCCCATGCATGCCGTCGGTCTCCCCTTTCCTTTTTTTTTCCCTCTCTCCGAAATTAAACACCTTTCCAATTGGAATTCCCAATCACCCCATCCATCAAGCTGCCGCCCCTTCCTTTCCCTCCTTATTTCCTTGGGATTCAAATCCAAATCTCTCTAAGTAGCCTCCAAAATTTCTTGTAATTGCTGTCCTTTATTCCCCTTGTCAACTACTTGGGTTTCTCTCCTTAGGATCAATTACGTGGAACATAGGAAGCCTTTTTGGTTGCTGCCCAGATTTTGTGGAGCAAGGAAATTTGATGTAAAACCATGCAAGGAGTTCATAAGAATTAAAATTTTAATTGACAAAGTATCCCAAATGATAACTTATTATGATACGTTCAAAATGATTAAAGAACCTTAGTTTCCACTTGCTTAGGCGAAGGAGTACATGAAAGATAACCAAATCTCGTTGGATAAGACAAAGGTAAAAGTAATACTACTTGCTCTTGAAATAACAATCCAAAATTTAATAATGAGAATTTCACCTTGAAGAACTAATCACTCGGCTAGACTAGGCTTGGTTTGGAGAAGATATTCCACACTAAAATTGAGATCACCACGAAGAAGATGGTTCCAACGATCTTTGCCCACGGAAAAGTAGCCGGTGGTGGAGGTGGTGGTGGATGGCCGACGATTATCCACGGGTTCGGACGGATGTATGCTTCAAGCGACAACGCCAATAGATAGATGATGCGGTTGACGTAGTCTCCAACGTTGTCTTCGTTTCCAAAGTGCAATTCAAAGAAAGGTGACTCCAAGATGATCACCCTACCTTATTCATCCATAACCAAACCATGATCGTGGTCGGGATCCGCCATGTGAGAACATCGGACGATCGTGGGAGATGTGTAGTGGAAGATTATCCGGTTAGAGAGGAAGAGGGAGGTGGGCGGCGGCTTGAAGAGGGAGAAAGGAGAGGGGCGGCTAGGGTTAGAGGAGGAGTTAGGAAAAATATTAAATCTAAAATAAATTTCAGATTTAAGTGGATTTGGAGGGATTTTAATTTGAATTTGAATTCAAATTAATTAGTAATTAGGGCCTTAATGGAGCATTAATGGGGGGATGCCCATGTTGGGGCCGGCGGCATGGAGAGAGGAAGAGGGGGTTAGGAGGGATTGTGTGGGTTTCCAAATTGAGATCTCTAATTGGGAAAGAGAATAATTCAATCCAATTTAATTCAAAATCAAATTGAGACTAAATTTAAAACTTTCCTAATTTAGCTTGGTTAATTTAGGAAACTATTTGAAATTCAAAATTTGAATTTCAAATGAAGATAAATTATTTCCAAAACAGCCACAACTAAATTAAGGAAGAATTAATGACGGATTAACTCATCATCCAAGGCTTTGGACAAGAGGGGAGGGGCGGCGGTAGGCTTGGGAGAGGGAGAGGGCGGCCGGTCCAAGGGAGGATGGGTGGAGGCGGGCGGATTTTGAGTGGGGCTCGGGTGGGGTGAAGGGGAAAGGTGTTGGGGTGGTTAGCCGATGTTGTGGGGGAGACAAAGAAGAATAGATGAAAGAAATTAAAAAAAAATAAAGAAAACAAAATCACGAATCGAGGACTCTTCCACCAGTTGATGGGTATTTCGATTGCTCTCTCCTAGAGCTCTCTTTCTCTCCACTAGTGCTCACACATGATGAAGAAGAAGGCAAAGGGAAATTTTATAAATCAATCATCATCTCATACAATGCAAGGGGCCTCATATAAATAGGTCAAAGGAAGAAAATAAAATACTAAAGTGCCCTTGGGCTACAACATAGACTTAACTCCTAGTAGGGGTACAATAGGAAAACTCGAAGCAAAATACATGAATAGAAAATACATAAAAAATATAAACTCTGAATCGTGGCTATCGATCTACGATTCTTCCGTCGGTACACATGTCGGAATCTCGGGTCGATGTCCTCATCAAAATTGTTGTCCAGAATTTCCCCAAGCTTCAATTTGCTGTCCACTCATGAATGAATGATCCCAAGCATGATCATGGATTCGTTTATGACCCTCAAGGACGAATAGATGTTCTTCAGTCTCCCTTCTTTGACATCGATTTCGAGATCGACCTCTCCATCGAAGGCTACATCGCTCGGATCTTCTTTACCTTGACAAACGCCATCGACGAGCATCAACTTCCTGTTCAGTGGAAAATTCTCCCTCCACCAATTACCTCTTCTCTGGATAACTCTTCATTGAGCTATACTGTAAGTGCCTACTGTCTCGTGGTGACATCATTAATATTGTATAAATTACTCTTCCGCTAAAACTACTCAAGAGTATGAGTGAGAGAAACTCAAGGTGACCGTTTTATTTGTTAACCGGTGGTTTCTTGTAATCGACAAATTAAGCATTTGATAATTTCTGCTCTGATTTTAATTTCTCCCTACTCTTTATTGTAACTGTACGCTATTATACGATTTTTTAACTAAGAAATCCTAGAATGATGTAGAACTACAATGCTTTGGATGGATGTGATTAGAACTTGCACGATTTCTTGATAAAACAATTATGATTAGAACTTTTATCAATCCAAAACGTCAAAGTAAAATAAGAGAGGGGTGCCTACGTTTAGGCTAAGTCGTTTGCCAAATGCTAGATTTATCAAAATCACGTAGAATATCAATATTATGCAATTAAGTAGCTTTCAAACAAAATCCCTAATCTAACAATAAGATTAGAAGCAAAGAAAGCATGCTCATCCCTACGTTTACTACACTCGAGGTAACGACAAGCAAAAGTCCTACGTTTACTAAGCTTAGGCAATGATGGAGCACGGTTCCTTATGACTTGTCATCACCTACAAGAATAGGGGATTAGGCAAGTAATAAAAGAAGGGGAAGTGGCTCACCTTTGTCCAAGTCCGGAAATAAGATGTGGAGGAAAATCCGTCGTGGCCTCCTTTAAAAGGTTCAATTGGAGAGAAAGAAGTTTCTCCCAAACATTGACGTGTTGATGGCCATGATCTTTGCTGTCCTTATCGTTCTTCTTCCAGGGAATAGAGCCTCCTCTTCAAAATCCAAGTGGAAGGAGGTAGGAGGAGGGGTCGGCAAAAGGGAGGGCTCCTTGGGAAGCTTAGGTTTAGAGTTGGGAGGAATTAGGGTTTGGGTTTTGAGTGGAGAGTTTAAAATCGGAAATAAATTTTCAGATTTCTCCTTGGAGGGAAATTAGAAATCAAAATTTGAACTTAATTCCCAAAGGGCTAGGAGTTAATGTGGAGAGGGGAAAATTGGAGAGAGAAAGAGGGGAGAGAGACAGAGGGGCTGGCGGCATGGTGAAGGGGAGAAGGGGATTGGAGGGGTGATTAAATGCTTGATTGATTGGGATTGATAAATTAGGAAGTAATTATTAAATCCAATTCAATTCAAAATTGATTTGGATGAAATTTGGAAACTTTCCTAAAATAAATTTGCCAACTTTAGGAATATTTTCAAATTTCAAATTGATTGAAATCTGAAATTATTTCTCCCAACTTGAATTCAAATCAAGCAAATATGGAAGGTGTGGAAGATCGGAGGGAAAATAGGAAGAGGAGGGTTGGGACGGCTAGGCTAGGGTTAGGTTAGGTTTGTGGGATGTGATGATGTGATGAAGGGAGTGGTTATGTATGAAAGTTGGAGGGGTTTGGTAGTCGGCCGTGAGTAGGAGAGGTGGCTTAAGGGTGACTGGTGGTGGTGGAACTTGGAGGTGGCCGACGGTTGGGATCCCAAGGGTGGGCCGAGAGGTGGAGGAGGGGAGGAAGAAGAAAATAAAATAAATTAAAGCCACGAACCTGACGATTCAAGGTTGTTGGATGATGCGCACTTCTCCCTCTCCTAGGGATCTCTCTCCTTAGCTCTCAAATCCTCACAATAGAGTAGAATGCAGAAATTTCTTCATAATAATTCATTAACTTCAAAAGGATCACAATAGGGCTATAAATAGCCTCATACAAAAGACTCAAAAATAAAGGACGACAATGCCCCTAGGGCTTACATACGACATCCCTTAATAAAAGGGTAAAATAGGAACTAATAAAGCAAAATACTATATGTCATAAAAATAGAAAATACATAAAATAATCTCAGAAATATAATGACTCGATCGTGGCCGTAGATCGACGGCCACGTCTTTGATAGACTTTCCATGTGCTGATGTCCCCATCATAGAATATAATCTTGTGAAACATTAAGTTTTAATTAGCAAGCTTGTTAACTTTTTATATTTCCCACACAATTCCTGCATCTGTTATATGTTTCACATCATCTTGGTATCAGAGCATGGTTGTGTCGTCGTAGCATTCTAGGATTCGACATACGCATTTAGTAGGCATCTTAGTTGCATACACCCTTTCCATTCAACGTCATTACATTACCATTGTGTCTGCATTAGTTACCAAACTTCAGAGTCAATGGACCCTGAACAAATTCAGCGTACCTTAGACTTTATCGTAGGTCAGTTAGGAACTGTGACCCAACAACTAAGAGATACCCAAGGTGAGTTAGCTGATTTTCGCCGCCAAGTTGGAGAACGTTTAGACAACATTGAGAGACTAGGAAACCCCACGATGTATACCCCTTCTCGGCCTCCTTCCCCCTATATTGATGAGGCCTGAGCTAATGACGGACCTTTATGAGACCAATATCGTCATAACAACCCTAGGCACAATCGTGAACCAGTGGGTCATGATCCGAATTGGCGAAATAATGACGCTCAACTTCTCAAAAACATCAGAATTGATGCACCTTCCTTTGATGGCACCCTTGACCCACATGTCTTTCTGGACTGACTTAAAGGAATGGATAGCTACTTCAAATGGTACAATATTTCAGAAGCTAGGAATGTTAGGTTCGCTGAGATGAAACTTACAGGGAGAGCTAGTTAATACTGGACTAACTTAGAAAATATGCGTGAAGCTCGAGGTGAATACCCCATCACTGACTGGAGAGCTATGAAGCAAGAACTCAAGCAGAAATACCTCCCTTTGTCCTATTACCCCAGACTCTTAGATAGGTGGAATAGACTGACTTAGGGTAACAAACCCGTGAAAGACTACATTTTTGTTTTCGATGATTACATGACTCATTGTAGTGGCGAAAAGACCACCATCCCAGCCCAGATCCTATCCATGTTTAGAGCCGGCCTTAGGGAGGACCTTCATAATGAACTTTTCGCAAGAGGAGTCAATAATCTTGAAGCTACTTGTAGTCTTGTACTTGATCTTGAAGAGTCTAGGACTCAGTCACATTCCCGTCACCTAGACACCCGACCACCTCCTTTTAAAGCTTCCCCCAGTCAACCTCAACACAAACCTCCTGGCCTTATGACTGGTCGGCCCAGTGTGGGTCAATCCCAACCTGCTTTGACTACAAGGGTAAAACTCCTGAGCGTGAGGCACACAAAACTATTTCAGGGACCAAGTGTTTTAAATGTCATGGATATGGACACATTGCCTCGCAATGCTCCAGCCCTTATAAAGTCATCATAATTGAAGAAGTTGTCGAGGACGAGGATGAGCCTGATACTGAATTAGTTCATCATATTAATGACGAGGACGATTTCTTTTGTAAAGAAGATACCGACATGATTCACTGCCTACAAAAAGTGGATCATGTTGATCTTCAAGTTGTTAGGTGTGCCTTATCTCAACCTAAACTGAGTAATGACTGGCATAGAACTTCCATCTTTCACACCTTCACCAAGATTGGTGACAAGAACTGCAAGGTTATTATCGACAGTGGAAGCTGTATTAACGTTCTCATTCACCATGATTACCAAACTTGATCTGAAAACGGTTCCCTACCCGAATCCCTATAAAGTTGCATGGATCAATTCGATCGCTTTAGAAGTAAAAGACAGGAGCCTTATCCTCATTGAGTTTGTGGGGTACAAAGAAAAGATTTGGTGTGACATTGTGACAATGGACGTAGGTCAAATTATCCTTGGTCGCCCATGGCTATTTGACAACGATGTTCATATTTATGGGAGATCTAATACGTGCATGTTTGAACACGATGGTAAAATGATTAAACTTTTGCCTTCCTAGCCCAAGCCTTCTAAAGTGGAAGTTAAGCCTACTCCTATCAAACCTAGCCAAGGCCTAAACCTTCTGACTGCAAAAGATTTAGATGCTGAATTTAGTCATGGGTCACCCATGTACGCCTTGGTAGCTCGGGAAGCGATAGTTGATACGGAAGAACTAGTCCCGGAAGAGGTCAAATCTCTCATTGATGAAAGTTCGATAGGGATGTTAAGCCCTAGTGAACTAGTCCCGAGGCTAACCAAGAGGGGGGGTGAATTGGTTATTTAAAAATTTCACGATAACTATGAAAATCTTTTTATAACGTGCAGCGGAAACGAATTAAAACAACGATAAAAAGATCAACCACAGATATTCACCAAAGCAGTTAATATCAGAAAAAATTAAAGTGCAAAATTGAATCAGAAAAGCAAACCAGATTTTATAGTGGTTCGATCAACTTGACCTACGTCCACTCCCCGGAGCCTCCCCTCCGGGTATTGCACTAAACAGAAGTGTCTCTCCTTTTGCTCCCACAGCAAGGCGGAGAAGCCTGTACAAAAATCTCCTTTTCACCACACGGTGAGGCAGAGAACCCGACCTCCTTTCGCTTCCTCCTGAAGCAGGCAGAGAACCTTCAAACTCCTTTCGCTTCCTCCTGAAGCAGGCAGAGAACCTACGAACTCCTTTTGCTTCCACCTGAAGCGGGCTGAGAACCCCGGATCTTCTTGCGAACGATCCTCCCACGACGAACACCGACTAGACGAAAGACGACGAGCGGAGAAGATGACTCTGATCCGTGCTCGGAGCAACCTTAGTGAATCCCTCACTAACTCCCCCTCACAAGATCTTCTCTCTCTCTCCCAACTCTCTCTCTCTAGGGTTTCTCAGAGAAGGAAGGCAGCAAATGATTTTTCCAAAAATTGGAAAAAGTTCTTTTAAAGGAGGGCTTAAAATTTGCCCTAAATCTCAACTGGTCGGCCAAGATCGTCCAGGACGATCGGTATATCGTCCTGTACGATCAGTTCAAATTCAGCTGTTTCAGCCTGGACGATTAGGCTCTTCTGGACGATCAGTAGAAAAAGTTGTTCATATCGTCCCGTACGATCCTGCGATCGTCCGGGACGATTAGTTCAAATTGAGGAAAATCGTCCAGAAGACAGTTCGGGTCGTCCAGAGAAATCTGTGCTGGACGACCAAAAAATGACTTGATCGTCCCGGACGATAGGGTCATCGTCCGGTACGATTAGTTCAAAAAGGCCCCAAATCGTCCTGTACATAGTTCTGGACGTACAGCTTAAATGCACTAGACGATCAAGATCGTCCGGGAGGATCCTGCGATCGTCCAGGACGATATGATCGTATCAACCAAAAATAAATTGCTTTCCTTAATTACCAGATTAAATTAGGCATGATTATACTGGATCGTCCGGGACGATACACGTATCGTCCGGGACGATCAGACCAAGTATCTAAAAATAAGAACTTGCCTAACTTGATCTGGCGGCTGAGAATTTCTGATTTGGGCATATCGTCCCGTACGATCCGGAGATCGTCCAGGACGATCTGCTTAATCTGACCCTCTTAACTTAGTCGCCCTAATTAGGGTTTCTGTTTTAACTGGATCGTCCAGGACGATGTGGAGATCGTCCAGGACGATCTGAACAAATTTTTAACAGAAACTCTAATTCACTCAATCTCTCTCCCTGAGTGTGTGTGTGCAAGGTTACTTAGCTAGGGAATCAGTTACATTACAATTGACTCAATAAAAAGAAAAATCATACATTTGATACACTTGGACCCGATCTTGAGTTGGCTTGAGTGGCTCGCGGTCTTTTGTGCCTGAAACAGATTAGCTAAGCAAAACACACTGGAAATATGTTTGTCATCATCAAAACCAGATTTGCAATAATCTCCCCCTTTTTTATGATGGCAAACATTTGTAAAGTAGTCTGAAAATAAAAGTAAACTAGGAGATCAAACAAACAAACATTTTTTAAATTTTCATTTAACAGCTAAAACAATACAGGAAACATGACTCAGAAAACAGAAACAGACACGACTACAACTGACTCCCCCTTTTGACATCACAAAAAGGAGGAGGAAAGAAAAAAAAAAACAGAACACGGAAATAAAACATAGAAGTGACAAACTACAAAAGCAGGAAACTAAAACAGAGGTGAATCCTGATCGGAAGGAGGAGGTGGTGGTGGAGGGTTGAAGTAATGGTGAATGACCTGAAATTGAGCTCCGAACCAGGCCATGTCCTGGTCATGCTGCTGTTGCTGCTGCGCAGCATAGTCCGCGAAGCGTTGGAGGTCCTCGTTGTGTCGCTGCTCCTGGGCAACCACGTAGGAGTCAAAACGGGCCTCCCACTGGTCAAAGCGCTGCACCAGGTGGTCAAGGGGAGAGGCAATGCGAAGGGGAGCAGGTGCCTCGGGTGCAGCAGGAGCGGGAATGGCCGCTTCCTCCTCTTCCTCACCATCCGGGGCGGGCTCCGGATGTAGTCGGGTGTTGTGGAGGACATGGAAGGCATTGTTGGTGATGAAGTAGGTAGGAACATCTGGGGCTGCGGGATATTGCAAGTCATACTTGGTTTCAAGAGCATAGGCAATGAGGTGTCCTAAGGCTAGATTTGGGCGACGGCGATGACCTGGATCCCGGATGGTGGTAAGGTGCTCGAGGTACCGGATAATGAGATCGGCAGCATTAAATTCTCGATGGGCCATGATGTAGTAGGTGGTCAAGGACAGGAGGGGGGTGATGTGAATGCGATCCCCCGCCTTTGGAACGACGGAGGAACGAAGAACATGTTGAATGGTTCGGGCGTCCTTAAGAAGGGTGGAGCAGGCATTGTCATGATAAGGGGCATTGGTATTGCGGAGGAAATGATTGGCGACACTCTAATTATAATCTGGGTCTGTGATAAGGGTGTGGAGTTTGTCGCCAGTGATGGACAGTTGGAGAATGTCGTGAAAGTCTTGATAGGTAAGCTCGACAGGGCGCTGATTGACATAGGAACGGAGAGTGGAGTAGTCAGCGGAAATCCGCAGGTTCGCAAAGAAAACGCGAAGAAGTTCGGAACTAAAGGGAAAAGCGAGGGTGAGGATGAAGGTAAGAGAAGTGTGTGCGAAGAGATCAAGGACTGGATAGGTGAGAGTGCGAGGATTTGCTATTTTCGAAGGCGTGATCCCCACCTCGCAGTATCGCTCAAAGGCAGCCTGATCGGCTGCATTAGGGAAGCGAGGATCAACCGGCCCCCGGGAGGAACTGGCACCCTTCTGACGGGAACGCTTGCCACCAGCCATGAGGAATTGAGAGGGTAAGGAGGAGAAGTGGAGTGGAGAAAATCGGTGTGAAAAAAATCCCAAGAAAACTACTGTTTATAAAGAACATGGACTGATCGTCCCGTACGATCGCGACATCGTCCGGGACGATCTGGACATTTATGACGTCCTGGATGATTGGTCAAAAAGGCGGTCCGATCGTCCAGGACGATCAGATATCGTCCGGGACGATTAGACACAGGCGATCGTCCCGAGGAGTCAGCTGGACGACCGTTGATGAAAAAGTATCGTCCCGGACGATTACGTGGATCGTCCAGGACGATTTACAATAAATAGGTCGGACGGGCCGAAGTTGAATCGTCCAGCGGCTTGACAGGTGGATCGTCCAGGACGATGAAGTGGATCGTCCAGGACGATGGGCAATAATTGGTGCAATGTCAGCCGTTTGATTAGATCAGGAAGATATGGATCATATCGTCCAGGACGATGTAAGGATCGTCCAGGACGATCACCAATAATTGGGATAGTTTCAGCAGCAGGAGCAGTGTGTATGATTTTGAATGAATCGTCCAGGACGATTTTTGGATCGTCCAGGACGAAGAGGATCGTCCAGGACGATCGATGTATCGTCCAAGACGATGTGAAGAAAAGCAGAAAAGGATGAAGGATGAAGATGATCGATCAGGATCCAAAAAACACAACCATGAAAACAAAATAACAAAGAGACGAATAAAACTGACCGCAAAAACACATAGAAGTTTTTTTTTTTGATTAAGCTGCTCTTAGAAAATCAGAATTTTTTCCTTGACTTTAGATTCGAAAACCAATGACAGGACGATTGACAGCGCTGAAATCCAGAAAAGGTTGGAAATAATCAACTTTCGTAGCTCCGACCCCGGGCACCTTATCGATGCAAACCTCTTTCAAAACAAAAATTCGATTCAGAATAAAAGACATTAGATTTGAAAAGAAATCCTTTCAAGCCTCGTTCCAGAAAAATATCTGATATAATAGTGTTACAAAGTAAAAAATCAGAAATCAGGATTTTCAAGACTCAAGCTTTTGAAAATATTAAGTGGCGCACAGATTTTTCTAAGACATTTAATAATCTGAAAGGGAAGAAAGCTTGTTTTGGGCTCATTTTGTGCCTCTTTTTCAAATTGGTTGGCGCTTTGCGCATCTTTTGATTTTTTTGATACACTTTGTGCATTCAATTTGGCAATTTCGCATCTTTTCAGTTTTGGGCTCATTTTATGCCTCTTTTTCAAATTATCTGGCGCACTGCGCATCTTTTATAAGCTTTCTCCTTTTCATAATCATTAAAGAGTCTCAGCTGTGAGATTATCTTCCAGACATAGGAGATGACTCTCCGCAGTAAGGAAGAACGATTCACAAAACAAAAGCCATACAACATATGATAAATGCAATCACTTGGTTTAGAAAATCAAACTAATGACTCAAGACTTTGAAAAACACTATTGATATGAGGCAGATTACTGTAGGAAGATAAAATAATCTCTATTTCAAAAACTAACATTTTAATTTTGAAAAGGATTTTTATTCAAAAGAAACTACACACCAGTAAAGGAGTTAGAGGAAGAGAAATAATTATCAATGTTTATTCTCTTTAACAGATTCAGCGAAGTCAATCACTGCTTATCAACTTCCAAACCAAAACAAGGTAAAAACTCCCAGTCAAAAATTCAGATCACCAGAAGTAGTGAGCGGTGATCAGATCTTGAAAAGCATAAAACAGTAAGTGCAAGATATGAACCAGTAAATAAATAAAAACAGGTAGAAAATCATAGCAAAGTAAATACTCAAATCAAACTAACAATAAGGCTAACACAGAAATCAGCAGAAGAAATAAAATCAACTGAAAGCAAATAATCAAACCAAAACTAACTAACAGAAATCAGAAATTAGAATACCAAAACTAACTAACAGAAATCAGAATACCAATCAGAACAATCAGCAGTCATCAGAATCAAGCATTTATATCAATCACTCCTAATCTGGTTCTCAAAATGCTGAATGAGTCAAAGGCCAGTGGTTTAGTGAATATGTCAGCCAGCTGATTTTCAGTTGCTACGTGGTGTAGCTCAATATCCCCTTTTGTAAAATGTCCCTAATGAAGTGATGCCTAATGTCAATGTGTTTGGTCCTAGAATATTGGATTGGATTCTTAGAGATACAGATGACACTAGTATTATCACACAGAACAGAGATTGTGCCAACAGGTACTCCTAAATCCAAGACTTGCTGCTTCAACCAAAGAACTTGGGCCACACAACTCCCTAAGGCAATGTACTCAGCTTCAGCAGTGGAAAGTGCAACTGAGTTCTGTTTTCTACTGGACTAGGAGACTAACGACTGTCCTATGAACTGACAAGTCCCAGAAGTACTCTTCCTATCCACCCTACACCCCGCAAAATCAGAATCAGAATATCCAATGATCTCAAAAGAGGTGCTGTGCCTAGGGTACCAAATTCCTAGGTTTGGGGTTCCTAAAAGATATCTAAGAATTCTCTTAACAGCAGTCAGGTGAGACTCTTTAGGATCAGCCTGAAACCTAGCCTAAAGACAGACACTAAACATGATATCAGGTCGGCTAGCAGTCAGGTAAAGCAGTGAACCTATTATCCCTCTATACTTCTTCTGATCAACAGATTTTCCATTTGAATCCTTATCTAACTGAACTGAGGAGGGCATGGGAGTATTGATTGGCTTGGCTTTGTCCATTTCATATTTCTTCAAAATGTCCTTAGTGTATTTTGATTGATTGAGAAAGGTTCCATCATCCGTTTGCCTTATGCTAAACCCCAAAAAGTAGGACAATTCTCCCATCATACTCATCTCAAACTCCTTACTCATCGTTTTAGAAAACTCTTCACATAAATATTTATCAGAAGATTCAAAAATTATATCATCAACATAGATCTGGACAATGAGTAAGTCATCCCCTAATCTCCTCAGAAAAAGGGTGGTGTCTACGCTCCCCTTAACAAACTCTCTTTCTAACAGGAATGTGCTAAGCCTCTCATACCAAGCTCTGGGTGCCTGTTTCAATCCATATAAGGCCTTTTTTAATTTATAGACATGACTTGGATATTGGGAACTCTCAAAACCTGGCGGTTGTTCTACAAAAACATCTTCTTTAATTACCCCATTTAAAAAGGCACTCTTAACATCCATTTGAAACAGTTTAAATCCCTTATAACAGGCAAAGGCTAGTAGCACTCTAATGGCTTCCAATCTAACTACATGGGCAAAAGTCTCCTCAAAATCAATCCCTTCTATCTGATTATACCCCTTAGCCACCAATCTTGCCTTATTTCTCACCACCACACCAGAATCATTCATCTTATTCTTAAAGACCCACTTGGTTCCCACAATACTTTGATTTTTAGGTCTTTCTACTAACTCCCAAACATCATTCCTCACAAATTGATTCAATTCTTCCTGCATAGCTAAAATCCACAATTCATCCGACAAGGCTTGATTGATGTTGGTGGGTTCAGTCATTGAGATAAAGGCAGAATGGTTTACTTCCTTCCTAAGTCCATGTCTAGTCCTAACACCTTCAGAAGGGTCTCCTAAGATCAGTTCATTAGGATGACTCGAAGAATATCTCCAATCTCTAGGCAACTCTGTTTGAGGTTCTACCCTTTCCTCCAAATTTGTATTTCCAACTCCTTGGGTAACCTCAATAATCTCTTCATCTTCTACTTCAGATCTAGACTCCTTAGGATCAGATTCATCAAACACTACATGGGTTGTTTCTTCCACCACCAAAGTCCTCCTATTGAACACCCTAAAGGATTTCCCCACACTTGAATATCCTAAGAACACTCCTTCATCAGATTTGGGGTCAAATTTTCCTAAGGGTGACTTCCCGTTGTTTAGAATGAAAATCTTACAGCCAAAGACATAGAGGTGGGACAGATTTGGAGTTCTACCCTTAATGATCTCATAAGGTGTCTTGCTCAGTTTGACTCTCACATTCACCCTATTCAGCACATAACAGGCAGTATTCACCGCTTCAGCCCAAAAGTATTTTGGAAGTGAATACTCGGCAAGCATGGCTCTAGCGGCTTCCACTAAGGTCCTGTTCTTCCTTTCAGCTACCCCGTTCTGCTGAGGGGTCCTAGGAGCTGAAAAATTGTGACTAATCCCATGATCCTCACAAAAACTTCCAAATCTTTCATTTTCAAACTCCCCTCCGTGATCACTATGGATGGTAATAATCTCACATCCTAACTTCTTCTGAATCCAAGTAGAGAAGGATCTAAACTCATCAAATGACTCAGATTTATGTGACAAAAACTTAACCCAGGTGAACCTCGAATAATTATCTACAATCATAAAACCATAGACTCTCCCCCCTAAGCTGGCAGTGCTAATGGGTCCAAAGAGGTCCATGTGAAGAACTTCTAAAGGTCTAGAGGTGCTAATGTCCTTAACAGAGTGAAAAGAGGACTGGACTTGCTTCCCCAACTGACGGGCATCACACAGGTGATTCTTAGTGAACTTAAGCTTGGGCACACCTCTAACTAAGTCCTTTTGGGTGACTCTCCTAAGGGTTTTCATACTGGCATGACACAATCTCCTATGCCATAACCAAGACTCATCAGCAGCAGTTTTTAAGCAAATTGAATTATCAGATTTAATGCTACTTACATCCAGCTTGTAGACATTGTTGATCCTTTGCCCCTGCAAAATAACTTCATCATTTAAGCTTAAAATGCAGCCAGTGGGCAGGAATTTGATGCTGTATCCCTTGTCACAGAGTTGACTGATGCTCAGCAGGTTGTGTTTCAGTCCATCTACAAGTAAAACATTATCAATCATAAAGTTCTTTGAATCACCAATTATACCTGTGTCTACCACCTTCCTGGTGGTGTTATCTCCAAGTGTAACCTTGCCTCCAGCTCTGGCCTCCAGCGAAATGAACTGATTTGCATCTCCAGTCATATGTCTAGAACATCCGCTGTCCAGGTACCACATGCTCTCACGAGGTCTTGTGTGAGAGCACACCTATAAAAGTATCAAACGTCAGTCTTAGGAACCCAAACAGGTTTGGGTTCCTTCTTATGAAAAGAAGAATGCAATGCATGCGTGCTGTGCTGTGAAACAGGCAGTTTGGGTTTCCACACCCAATGTGTACTACGGTGAACAGTGCAGGTGTGAGAAATATGTCCTAACATGCCACATGAAAAACATCTAACACCAGGAAAAGGGTTAACTAATCTACGTGGATGATAATGCCTCTTCCTAGATGTATATGAAACATGCTTTGAAGAACTTGCAACAGATTTTTCAAAAGGTGGTGGTGCATAAAACTGTTCAAAAGTAGGCGGTGTTTTGTTCTTTTCAAGAGCACTGATCTTTACTTTCAAAAACTCATTTTCTTTCTTTAAACTTGCAATTTCAAATTTCAAGGTTCCCTTGCTACTTTCTACTTCACATGCCATTGTATCTAATTCTTTAAAAGCTCTTTCTAAGTCCACATGCGTAGTTTTCAATGAATCATGCTCAGAAACTAAATCAGAATATTTTTTATTCAACTCATCGAATTCATCAAGCAAAGACATGTGATTTGAATCAAGTGTGGAATGATCTTTAACTACAGAATCATGCTCTTTTTGCAAAGTTAAGTAATCTAATTTCAAACTAGCATGAGTTTTCTTAAGCTTCCTATACGATGTATGAATTCATTCAGAAACTTCAAATAATTGATCGTAGGTAAGCTCACATACCTCGTCCTGATCCGACTGACCAGGGTGATCATCAGCCATAAGACACAAGTTTGTTTCCTCTTCAGCTTCAGTCTCAGAAGAGTCGGATGCAGAGTCTGCCCAGAACGCCTTCTGAATCCGCTTCTTGTCCTTTCTGAACTTTGGTTTCTCCTCACCCTTCTCCTTGCTTGGGTGAGCTTTAAGTGTTGGACAATCAACCTTTATGTGTCCAGGCTTCCTGCATTCAAAACAAACAGATTCAGATGAACTCTTAAAATTTTTATTGGACTTACCCTTGTTCCACTTCTGATAGTTCTTATGTTTCTTCCTTAGAAAGCTTTTGAATTGCCTTGTGATTAAGGCAACATCATCGCTATCAGACCCGGAAGTGCTAGCATCTGAATCCTTGGCCTTTAGTGCCACTGTCTTCTCTTTCTTGCGTTCACCTGCATCAAGTTGCCTTTGGTTCACCCCTTGCTCGTAAGCAATAAGTGATCCAAGTAAGCTGTCAATAGAGTAAGTGTTTAAATCTTTAGATTCAGTAATAGCAGTAATCTTAGCATCATAAGAAGCAGGCAAACATCTTAGAATTTTGTTCACTCTTTCGTAGTTAGTAAGTTCTCTACCTAGAACATGCAAAGAGGTAACAATCTGAGTGAACCTTGTGTACATTTCTGAAATAGTCTCACTAGGTTTCATGCGAAAAAGTTCGTAATCATGTAATAAGATGTTTAACCTAGACTGTTTGACTTCAGTTGTACCTTCGTATGTTATGCATAATCTATCCCATATTTCTTTTCCCGTTGTACAAGTAGAAACACGCATATAGTCTTCGGATTTTAAAGCACAAAAGAAACAGTTCAAGCATTTTGCATTTAACTGTGCTAAATCACGATCATCAAACGTCCAATCAGTAAAAGGCAGTTCAATTTTCATATTGTTAATCAGTCTAAAAGGTGGTTCGTATCCGTCCTTAACTAACATCCACATGCGATAATCAATAGACTGTAGAAAAGTAGACATGCGTGTTTTCCAAAAATCAAAAGGAATATTATCAAACAACGGTGGTCTTGTAATAGAATATCCTTCAGCAGTATTACGATTATTACAGTTAGCCATGGATTAAATTCAAAAGTTTTTAAACCTAAATTTTGAATCCCTCTCTGATACCACTTGAAAGTTCGATAGGGATGTTAAGCCCTAGTGAACTAGTCCCGAGACTAACCAAGAGGGGGGGTGAATTGATTATTTAAAAATTTCATGATAACTATGAAAATCTTTTTATAACGTGCAGCGAAAACGAATTAAAACAACGATAAAAAGATCAACCACAGATATTCACCCAAGCAGTTAATATCAGAAAAAATTAAAGTGCAAAATTGAATCAGAAAAGCAAACCAGATTTTATAGTGGTTCGGTCAACTTGACCTACGTCCACTCCCCGGAGCCTCCCCTCCGGGTATTGCACTAAACATAAGTGTCTCTCCTTTTGCTCCCACAGCAAGGCGGAGAAGCCTGTACAAAAATCTCCTTTTCACCACACGATGAGACAGAGAACCCGACCTCCTTTCGCTTCCTCCTGAAGCAGGCAGAGAACCTTCGAACTCCTTTCGCTTCGTCCTGAAGCAGGCAGAGAACCTACGAACTCCTTTTGCTTCCACCTGAAGCGGGCAGAGAACCCCGAATCTTCTTGCGAACGATCCTCCCACGACGAACACCGACTAGACGAAAGACGACGAGCGGAGAAGACGACTCTGATCCGTACTCGGAGCAACCTTAGTGAATCCCTCACTAACTCCCCCTCACAAGATCTTTTCTCTCTCTCCCAACTCTCTCTCTCTCTAGGGTTTCTCAGGGAAGGAAGGCAGCAAAAGATTTTTCCAAAAATTGGAAAAAGTTCTTTTAAAGGAGGGCTTAAAATTTGCCCTAAATCTCAACTGGTCGGCCAAGATCGTCCAGGACGATTGGTATATCGTCCTGTACGATCAGTTCAAATTCAGCTGTTTCAGCCTGGACGATTAGGCTCTTCTGGACGATCAGTAGAAAAAGTTGTTCATATCGTCCCGTACGATCCTGCGATTGTCCGGGACGATTAGTTCAAATTGAGGGAAATCGTCCAGAAGACAGTTCGGGTCGTCCAGAGAAATCTGTGCTGGACGACCAAAAAATGACTTGATCGTCCCGGACGATAGGGTCATCGTCCGGTACGATTAGTTCAAAAAGGCCCCAAATCGTCCTGTACATAGTTCTGGACGTACAGCTTAAATGCACTAGACGATCAAGATCGTCCGGGAGGATCCTGTGATCGTCCAGGACGATATGATCGTATCAACCAAAAATAAATTGCTTTCCTTAATTACCAGATTAAATTAGGCATGATTGTACTGGATCGTCCGGGACGATACACGTATCGTCCGGGACGATCAGACCAAGTATCTAAAAATAAGAACTTGCCTAACTTGATCTGGCGGCTGAGAATTTCTGATTTGGGCATATCGTCCCGTACGATCCGGAGATCGTTCAGGACGATCTGCTTAATCTGACCCTCTTAACTTAGTCGCCCTAATTAGGGTTTCTGTTTTAACTGGATCGTCCAGGACGATGTGGAGATCGTCCAGGACGATGTGGAGATCGTCCAGGACGATCTGAACAAATTTTTAACAGAAACTCTAATTCACTCAATCTCTCTCCCTGAGTGTGTGTGTGCAAGGTTACTTAGCTAGGGAATCAGTTACATTACAATTGACTCAATAAAAAGAAAAATCATACATTTGATACACTTGGACCCGATCTTGAGTTGGCTTGAGTGGCTCGCGGTCTTTTGTGCCTGAAACAGATTAGCTAAGCAAAACACACTGGAAACATGTTTGTCATCATCAAAACCAGATTTGCAACTATTGAAACTTTCGCTGACGTGTTCCCTGAAGATCTACCCAATCAACTTCCCCCTTTAAGGGACATCCAACATGCCATTGACTTAGTACCTAAAGCTTCTTTACCCAACCTGCCTCACTATCGTATGAATCCGGAAGAGCATGCTAAGTTAAAAGAGCAAGTTGATGATTTACTCCAGCGAGGATTCATTAAAGAGAGTCTGAGCCCATGTGCTGTTCCTGCACTTTTGACTCCTAAGAAAGATGGCTCATGAAGAATGCGTGTTGATAGTCGTGCAATCAACAAAATCACGATAAAATACCGTTTCCCCATTCCCCGCTTAGATGATATACTAGACATGATGATTGGAGCCATCCTCTTTTTGAAAATTGACCTCAAGAGTGGATATCACCAAATCAGGATCCACCCTGGTGATGAATGGGAGATGACATTTAAGACTAAGGATGATTTATATGAATGAATGGTCATGCCTTTTGGCCTTAGCAATACACCTAGCACTTTCATGAGGGTTATGACTCAATCCTCCGCCCATTCTTAAGAAAATTTGTGGTAGTTTATTTCAACGATATTTTGATCTATAGTAATTTGGTTGGACAACATTTAAATCACCTAAAACAAGTTTGTGAGGTATTGAGGAAAGAACAGTTATACGTAAATCCTAAGAAATGTAAGTTCCTCACGGATAGTGTTACCTTCTTAGGATTTATTATATCATCCCAAGGGATATCAGCAGATCCCGAAAATGTGCGTGCAATTAATGAGTAGCCTGAACCTAAGAATATCAGGGATGTTCGGAGTTTTCATGAATTAGCCACATTCTATCAGAGGTTTATTAGGAATTTTAGCACCATCGTCGCCCCAATAATTGATTGTTTGAAAAAGGACAAATTTCATTGGACCATATCTGCCTCTAAAGCTTTTGAAGAGATCAAGAAGAGAATGATAGAAGCCCCTGTCACGCGTCTACCTGATTTTCCTAAAGTTTTTGAGGTAACTTGTGACGCTTCTGACCTTGTATTGGTGGAATCCTTTCCTAAGAAGGACATCCCGTGGCCTACTTTAGTGAGAAATTAAATGACATTAGACAGCGATACTCCACATATGACAAAGAATTTTATGCCATCATTCAGTCACTTAGGTATTGGAGACACTACCTGCTCCCGCAAGAATTTGTCATTTTCTCTGATCATGAGGCCCTGCGTTATATAAACTCCTAAAAGAAACTCATTGCCCGACATGGCTGTTGGGTCGAATTTTTGCAAGAATATACCTATACTATTAGACACAAAGCAAGTTCTGAAAATAAAGCGGCGGACGCGTTAAGTCGTCATATGATGATCACTCGAGAAATGAGGACCGAAGTAATTGGATTCGAGAGTATTAAGGAGAATTATAAAGACTGCCCTGACTTTAAGGATATGTATTCTTTACTGACAACTGGGGGTGAACGAATAGTTAATGATTTCTTTCTTGAAGACGGGTATTTGTTCAAGTCGTGAAAGCTCTGCATCCCCAACATGTCACTTCGGGAATTCCTCATTTGGGAATTACTCGGTGGAGGACTAGTTGGACATTTTGGCCGAACGAAAACCATTGCCTCTGTAGAATATCGTTTTTACTGGCCTAGTCTTAACTGTGATGTTAGTAAATTGGTGAAATGATGTCACACTTGTTAGCTAGCTAAACAGCGTGAACAGAACATTGATCTCTACACACCCCTCCTAATCCCCAATTGCCCCTGGCAGGACGTAAGCATGGATTTTGTCCTTGGGCTACCTAAGACTGTTAGAAAACATGACTCTATTTGCGTGGTAGTTGATCGTTTTTTCAAAATGGCCCATTTCCTTCCTTGTTCCAAAACTTTTGATGCTTCTCGAATCGCGAAACTATATTTCAACGAGATTGTTAGGTTACATGGATTACCTAAAACCATAGTGTCTGATCGAGATGTCAAGTTTACTAGTTATTTTTGAAAGACTTTGTGGCATAAGATGGGTACCAAACTGCAATTTTCTACTGTTTTTCATCCCTAAACTGATGGCCAAACAGAAATTGTTAATAGGAGTCTATGCAACCTCTTAAGAACCTTGGTAGGAGAACACGTTCGAGATTGGGACTCTAAACTTCCTACAGCTGAATTCGCTTATAAAAACTCTGTTAATCGAACTACGGGTCTAAGTCGCTGAAATTATGTACGGGTACCAACCTAGACAGCCTATAGACTTGATCCCTATGTGTCCTAAGTTAAGAACATTTGAGTCTGCATCTATATTTGCATCGCATCTCCATGAATTACACAAGGAAATTAATAAAAAGATTAAACAAAACAATGCTAATTATAAACTTAATGCGGATCGTAAAAAAATATTTAAAGAATTCGAGGTTGGAGATTTTGTAATGGTACGGATTCGTCCGGAACAGTTCCCACAAGGGACCGTTAAAAAGTTACATGCTAGAAGTGCGGGACCTTTTAAAATAATATAAAAAATAAATAGTAATGCTTATGTGTTAGACCTATCTGTAGGTTTTAACATGAATCATACGTTTAACATCGAAGATCTTGTAGCTTTTGAGGGACCAGAGTTTAACTCCACAAATCCATTAAATATTGAGCCTTGTGTGACCCTACCTGGTGAGAACCCTAGTCTACCTCCACTCCCGGATATCCCTTCTTTATCTAATGCGGAGAAAATTTAAGCAATACTTAATGATGAAATCATTTCCACCAAAGAACGTGGGCACCAAAGGTATTTAGTTCAATGGAAAGGAAAACCGGAGACGGAGAACACATGGATTGATCGTGATGAGCTACAGAAATTGGATCCCGACATTCTAGAGTTATATGAAGGCACTCACGACGCTTACTTGACAGGGTCGAGTTTTTTCTCACCCGGGGAGAATGATGAGGACATCAGCCAGAGATTCTGGCGCGTTTATCATAGGAGAAATCGTAGATCGACGGCTGCGATTAAGAGTCTTTATTTATGATGTATTTTATGTATTTCTTATGCTTATATTTTAGTCTGTCCCATTGTACCCTTATACGGGATTAGTTTGTGCTGTAGCCCCGAGGGCATTTTAGTCTTTGAGTCTGTTTTATTTTGGAGGCCTATATATGGAGGCCTTCACTATTGTAGGAGATGATGATGATTAATGAAAAATATTGCATTTTTGTTCTCATGAGTGTTGAGAGCTCTAGAGAGAGGAGAAGTCCCTAAGTGAGGGCAAAAGCAACTCTCGCCAGCCGTTGGAAGTGTCCGGGCTCTCGATTTCCCCTACGCCTTCCTTTCCTCCCTTGTTCATTCAAACCGTCGGCCTCCTCCCCCCTTTTCAATCCAAACCGTCGGCCTCCACTTCCTTCTCCTCCCACACCGCCGGCCACCCCTTCTCCCCACCCAAACCGCCGGTCCTAGGCTCAACCCACCAGCCCTACACCCACCTAACCCAAGCTCCCTCCCTCCTATAGCCAACGGCCTCCCTTGCCCCAAGCCCTAGCCGCCGTCTACCCCCTTTCCCTTGGCTCCAACTTTCCTGACCTTTATTACTTTCCTAAAATTGATCTTGGTAAATTTGGGAGGATAATCAATCAAATTTGAAATCAATTTCAAATTTGAATTCTTTCCTAATTTATCATGAGCTAAATTAGGAAAGTCTCTCAAATCATGCCTATTTAAATAGGAGATGATTTAAAATATCTTTTCCTATTTTACTATCCTAATTAAAGTAAGCCCTAACTCCTCCAATTAATGCCCCCATCCCCATGCATGCCGCCGACCCCCCTTCCCTTTTTTTTTCCTCTGTTCTAAATTAAACACCTTTCCAATTGGAATTCCCAATCACTCCATCCATCAAGCTGCCACCCCTTCCTTTCCCTCCTTATTTCCTTGGGATTCAAATCCAAATCTCTCTAAATAGCCTCCAAAATTTCTTGTAATTGTTGTCCTTTATTCTACTGTCAACTACTTGGGTTTTCTCTCCTTAGGACCAATTACATGGAAGATAGGAAGCCTTGGTTGCTGCCTAGATTTTGTGGAGCAAGGAAATTGCTGTCCAGAATTTCCCCATGCTTCAATTTGCTGTCCACTCATGAATGGTCGATCCTGAGCATGATCATGGATTTGTGTATGACCCTCAAAGACAAATAGATGTTCTTCAATCTCCCTTCTTTGACATCGATTTCGAGATCGACCTCTCCGTCGAAGACTACATCGATCGGATCTTCTTTACCTTGACAAACGCCATTGACAAGCATCAACTTCCCGTTCAGTGGCAAATTCTCCCTCCTCCACCAATTACCTCTTCTCCAGATAACTCTTCATTGAGCTATATTATAAGTGCCTACTGTCTCGTGGTGGCATCATTAATATTGTATAAATTACTCTTCCGCTAAAACTACTCAAGAGTATGAGTGAGGGAAACTCAAGGTGACCGTTCTATTTGTTAATCGGTGGATTCTTGTAATCGGCAAATTAAGCATTGGATATTTCTGCTCTTATTTTAATTTCTTCCTACTCTTTATTGTAACTGTACGCTATTATAAGATTTTTTTAACTGAGAAATCCTAGAATCTAATCTTGTGAAACATTAAGTTTTAATTAGCAATCTTGTTAACTTTTTATATTTCCCACGCAATTCCTGCAACTGTTGTATGTTTTACATCAAGAAATAGTTTAGAAACAATGTTAAAGGCTTTGAAAATTTCAAGTTCTACACAATAAAAGCTTTTTTTCATATTGACTTCGAAATTAATTAAAATTCTTTAGTAAGAAGAATGTTATCAATAAAGATTCTATTATACAGAATGTCTGCTTGGCTAGGATGAACAATTATAGGCATGATAAGTTAATCCAGTGATGTAGAACGAAGAGGGGGGGGGGGGAGGGGTCATGTGAATTTTGAATTTTCAAATTAATTGGAAAAGGGAGGGAAGGGGTCGGCCAAAGAGAGAGGGAAAGGGGAGAGAGTGTCTAGGTTCAATGAATGTGGAATTTGAATTGATTCCCAATTAATTTATGATTTACCCAATCCTTGAGACAAAGGAAGGCTTTCCAAAATTAAGTTAAATGATTTAAGAAAGAATTTGAGATTTCAAATTCGTTTGAATTTGAATTTAAAAACTTACCAAAATTAAAACAACTTAATTTAGGAAAGAATAAATTTTAGAGGGAAAGGGATTTGATTGAGAGCATTAATTTAGGGGAATTAATTAATATGTGAGGGAAAAGGGGGGGCGGCCAAAGGAGGAGGGGGGAGTGATGTCCACATACGATGTATGTGGCCCCAAGGCATTAAATGAGATTTGATATTAAATCTAAAATTGATTTCATATTTAGAGGAATTAGGGGAAGGTTTCCAAAAAATAGATTTGTTAATCTGGAAAGGATTTGAAATTCAAATATCTTTGAATTCAAATTAAGAACTTTCCAAGTTAACAATAGATTAATTTAGGAAAGTAATAAAGAGGCTATTTTGAATTCAAAATTCAAAATTCAAAATTTGTGGAGGAGGGAAGAGGTTAGGGGTGAGGTAGTCGACTGGCTATGGAGGTGGAGGGATTTATGGCCGGCGGTTGATATGGATAAAGTGGAGGAGGCTTGTGGCTTTGGAGGGGTTGTGGGAGAATTGGCGGGTGGCAAGTGGGGGATTTTGGTCGGTGGTCAAGGGAGGAGGAGAAAAGGATTTAGGGAAAAAAGATACAACCGTGAGCCTGGACACATCCTGCAGCTGACGGGTAATACGTTGCCCTTCTCCAAGGGACTTCAAGCCACGAGCCCGGACCCATCCTACGGTTGGTGGAAACTCCGATTCCCTCCCATAGGAATCTCACCCAAGTTCTCTCCAAAGAACATAAGCGCAAACAAAATTTTATTAATAATCCATCATTACATTACACAAGCAAGGGCCTCTATATATAGGCCTAAGAAACTAAACAAGACATATATGCCCCTAGGGCTTACATAGGACGACCCTCTTAAGTAAGGGTAAAAATGAAAAATTTATAATAAAAATAAAAATTACAAATAAAATTTAAGATAACGTGGGACAATGACTGTCGTCGATCTTCAGCTCCTCGGATAGACATGGATGGTTGGATGCCCGCATCATCCAGCTTCAATAAGTTTAGCAATGATTTTGTAAAAATTATTATGTAAAGAGATAGGTTTGAATTAAGAGATGTTCTTGTCATGGTGAATCTTAAGAATAAGAGTAATCTCAACTGCCTTTATTTGCTTGAGGAGATGAGATTTGAAGAAGTATTTGACGGTATGAGAAATATGAGAATCCACAATATCCTAACATCTCCTCAAGCAAGACATGTTGCCTCAAAGGTAATGTCAGTCTCTTTTCCTTGAATAATGGATATTTCTTACTGAAATATTTCTGTGCCAAAGATTATGATATGACTTCAACGGGTGGTCCATATTTTTTTTTTGATAAACTTTTTATTCCTATAAATAGTTGCTCGAATTTAAATTAAAAGAGATGAATTCACCGCCATTCATATTTAGATAAAAATTCTGGACTTATGGTTATCTTGTTGAAATTCTGCAGGCATTTCTAAAATTGCTAGTGTTGTGGGTACTACTTTAGCTGTCAATTATCTCACAGCTGGAAAAACTAAGTTAATTTTTGCAAGGGTCTTTATCCAGGTAGAAAGTAATACCTTTTTTTGTAAGGAAATTGCCATATCTGTAGGGACTTCGAACCACTCAAAAGCATCAGCCTAAACTTAGCATTTAAACTCCAACCATGCTAGTATTACTATAGATAATCTATTTATAAATACTGCATTAACATCAAGATTCTTCTAACCAATCAGCTAGCAACCCAATACATAGACAGTGGCACAAATTCCCTCATGCAAAATAAATTCTCATCTCTTGGCTCAAATGATGAAAATCCCACTTAAGTGGTATCCTGCCTCTCTCATGAAGTAATTGCTTATTTGTTATAAATCTCGTTTACAAAAATGAAAATTAAAAATTTAGTCACCATCTCTACAAAACATCAATGAGTTATCCTAACTTTGCCTCTCGGAATGTGAGTCTTCCATGGATTGGATCATGTCCTTATTTGTAAGAATATTATTCATTTTTAGAAACTTCAGCTTTTTTATATTTTGGTGGCAAAAATTAGCATATCTCAAAGTCTGAACCCATGATTTTGTAACTCTTATAAACTTTTAAGCCTGGTAGAATTTGACTTAAAGTGAAATACAAGCAAAATCTTCTTTAAGCCCATTTATATGAATAGTCAAATTTTTCATGGGGAAATCAATTATGGTAATAACACCTTTTTTCCTTCTTTCTGTTATTTATGCTGCAAATGCTCCTAATAGGACTACTCTTTGACTGTGATTAAAAATATTGAGGCTCAAACTTATTAACCTTTAGCCATTTTGGGTTATTTTATCTATTGCAAAAAGATTGATGAAAAATTTGTTGGTAACCCTATCTATATTAGTAAATTATGCGAGTTCAATAACATAATATTTAACTCATGCATTTAAACTTAAGTTTAGTGGTTAAATTTCATTTGGTTTAATAATAAAGTCGATAACTGTGTTAACATCAAATTTGATAGGATTCTTGTTAATTATGATTGGTGGATCTTTTTTTGTTATCCTAGTACAAAGTTGACAATCTCAAGTATTTTGATCACTCATCATTGATCATCCATACTCAATATTAAAATAATAAGAGATGCATATTCATCTAAAAAAATTTCAGTTCTAAAATTTCATTGTGATACTCTGCACTTTATTTTTTGTTGGAAAATTATATAGTCCCAATCACATCTTTTATAATAAGCTTCATAAACACAAATTGTTATTAAAAATGCTAAATGATATTTATTTATTGGTTTGTATTTCATTATTGTTTAATGAAAAATGAGCAATTTATTTGTTTTAACTAACGGTGTCAATATTTGACATGACCCGAAAACCCGACCCGAACCTAACCCAAAAATTTTGGGTCTGGGTCAACCCATTTGGAAAATGGGTCAGATTCAAGTTTCATATTCTGACTCGATTGCAATTTCGGGTCGTGTTTGGGTCAACCCGAGAACCCAAAAGCAACCCGAAAGTAACTTGAAACTCGTCAGTCGGGTGCGCTCGCTCGCTCACGCTACGCTCACTAGCTGTGCTCTCCCGCAAGTTCCCACTCGCCTGCTCTCCCCCACTCGCGCTGCTCTCACCAGCTGTGCTCACCCGCAAGTGCCACTCACCCGCTCGGCCTTGCTCGCGCCGCACTCGCCCCCTCGCATATGCTCACCCCACCGGTTGCGCTCGCCTGCTTGGTTACGTGCTTGCTCTCAACTGGGTCAGTCGAATTGGGTTGGAGGCAGGTCGTGTTTGGGTCTGAGTTTATGACCCGTTTAGTTAATCGAGTTGGGTCATTTGTAGGCGGGTTAGTTTTGGGTTGGACCTGAGCCTGGCGAAAAATCATTTGGACATCCCTAGTTTTAACCCTCTAAACCAAGATCACATTAATCCCATTTGAATGTAAATGCTCAACAAATTGCTCAGCTTCTCTCAAAAGCTTATAGTGCTTGGTTCTCTTAAGATTATTTAGAGAGGCAAATCAAAATGGCTTGAAAATGGTGAAGATGATTTAAATTTTTTTTAATGGGAGAATCAAAGGAAAGAAAATATATAATTATATTAGAGAACCTTGCACTAATATAGACACTTTCTTAGATCATTCTGGGATTACTAATGTTGTTATAAATTACAATAAATATCTCTTAAACTCACCCGAACTTAATTTTTTTGAGGCCTTTCTGTCACCTAATAGTAGCTGCATTCCACATCATCTTGCCTCTTTGCTCATTGCTTTTGTTATTGAGATTAAGGAGGTGGTTGTTCTTCATCTAAATTTTTTGTCTCAAGTCATGACGGGTACTCTTTTGATTTTTGTACTTCATGCTGGGATGTTTTAGGTTTTCATGTTTATGAGGCTATCAAATGCTTTTTCAAATCTTATTTCTCCAAACAAGTAAAGGCCAGTGGGATTACTCTTATTCCTGAGATCTATCATAACAACAATATCTCTGATTTTAGATCTATTTCCTTATATAATATCTTTTACCAAATTATTGTTAAAATCCTTATAGTTATACTAAAATTTATCATGCCTATAATTATCCACCTTAATCAAAAGTCTCTACTGATAATATTCTTCTTGCTAAAGAAATTTAAGTTGATTTTAAAGGCAACTAGAAAGAAAACTTTTATTCTGCAAAGCTTGATATTTTTCAATTCTTTGACATTATTTCTAGAGACTTTTTAATTCAGAGAATGAAAAAAAAGTGTTTTCTCATAGGTTTATCAATTTTGTTGAGGTTTGCATAGGCAATGTTCATTACTTCGTATGCTTCAATGATAATTTAGAAGGGTTCTTCAACTCTTCTTGTAGTCTTGGGCAAGGTTTTTCTCTTTCCCTATACTTTACATCGTTATGGATGATCTTTCTTATCTCTTTTAAAAAGTAGTATAAAAAATGCCTACTTTGTCATCTCCATGGGTAATCACCATATCTCATACTTGTTATATTCTGATAACCTTTTTATTTTTGGGAAAGCGAATCAACAAACTATGAAGTCTTTGCAAGACATTCTTTTGCACTTCAAGAGCCTTTATGAGTTACTTTTTAGCCATCATAAAAGCTCTATCATCTTCTCTAAGAGCACTCCAAAGCAACTACAATTTAACGATACTCTTAACATATCTAATACTTACAAAATTATCACATACTCGAGCACCCCTATTTATATGAATAGACTTCTTACTTCTGACTTCAGTTTTTTGATGGGTAAAGCTGCTATTGTGTTGGAAGTTTGGAAAGCCAAATCATTTTCTTTTATTGGAAGGTTCTAATTCCTAAAATTCATCATTTTGAAATACTATTACTGGATCAGATGGGTTATATTACCTAAGAGCTATTACAAATTGATAAACACGCTTTGCTCTAGGTTTTTGTTTCATGAAGACTTAAATTCTAAAATGCTGCATCTTGTATCTTGGTCTAATTTATGTAAGCCTAAGAAATTTGGGGGGGCCTGAGACTATTTGCTATTTCAGCTCTATACTTTGCCTACAGTTGCTCCTTATTTTAGAGAGTTTAGAATTTTCAAGAATTGCTTGCTTGTTGCTGTAAACATAAATATGACTATTTAGAAAACTTCATCTACTAAAGGTTCTTTATTATGTAAGAACCTTAAAAGGCTGCACAGGCCGTCAGACACCACTTCTCTTTTAAAATTTATGAGGATCCTTGGTGTGAGGGGAATTGCTTTAACGGCATGCTCTTTGATGCCTCCATTCATCATAAAATTGACTCAAGTGCTTCACTCTCGATGTGATTTGTAATGGTGAATGGTATCACTCTGATATCATTCCTGTGGCGGTTTATAATAGGATTAAAGATGTGGTCATCAGTTTATTATAGGATTAAAGATGTGGTCATTGGTGCCAATCTTCAAGGTGATTCAATTTTTTAGCAGGAAGGTACCAAACTACACTTTTATCTATGATTTCTATGCAAACAATGCGGTTATTGATTATTGGAATATATGGCATAAGAAATGCACTCTTAGATTCTCTTGTTTTGCTTGGTTAGTTATGATGGGTGGTTGAAGAATATCTGATGCTTTAAATATTTGTAATATTGCTGCTGAAACGAAACGTACATTTTATTTTAATGACTAAAAGTATTAAGGATCTGTTTTTTGAATGTGACTATACGTTTGAGGTTCTTTGCAGTATCATTCCCACTTCTACTTCTTTCTTGTTGTGAACCGAACCTACTCTAGATCTTTGAGCATTCAGCCGCCTTGCAAAAGACCTCTGCAGCCAAAAACACAACCTTCTTATATATTTATCGCATTGTGTATTACATTTGGAGAGAAAGAAATAAAAGAACTATGATGCACAGACATGGACATGACATGACACGAACACATCAATTATTGAGAATATAGGATACGGATATAAGTTATACTCACAATTATAATTTTTATATATCTTAAAAATAGTGTATAAAAATTGAATAAGCAAGATATTAAAAATAATCAAGAAATAATAAATCATTTAATTATGTTTTGTGCTTAAAATGATTAATATTAGGATATCAAGAGTTGGACATCGATGTTGTATGTTAGGTATCAAGAGGGGAGATGCTAATGCAGTTGAGAGTCTGGCATTAATGTTGTGCAATGGGCATCAGTCGTTGATGTCGAGACGGTGTTGGACATAGATGAGATATCGAGATGGCGCGAGGGTGTGCTTGTGGATGTAGAAATTGCTGGTGTTGAGTATCAATATCAAGACAACATCAAACTTCAATAGTGAGATATTTTTGAAACGTTAATGTTGTGACGATATCGAGCATCGATGTTGAGATGACATCAGGCATTGTTGTGAAACCCTAGCTGTGACTCACCAAAGAGAAATGAAAATGAGAATGTTAGAAGAATGGGATAATGAGTATGAAAGACTAATTTGAGGCTGTGGAGAGGAAATGAGAAATTTAGATTTTATTTTTTTAATAAATAAAAATTTGAAATCCAAAAAGCTATATTAAAAAAATGTTTTTTCATAAAATATTTAATATACATGTCTAATTATTTTTAATATTTTTTTAATTGAACACATCTTCATTGTGTTCAACATGTGTCGGATGCATGTCATGCCCGGTACATGTTGGATATTGTATACGTCTTTGAGAAGTGTCGGTGCATCATAGTTAAAGAAGATTTAGAAAAACTATGAACTGCAAGGCCACACTGGCAAAAATCATTTATAAAGCTAAAAATAAAAAAAATTGCCAGATGGGAATTTCTATAATTTTCTCTCGTGGGGACATATTTGTTGGACGATGATAAATGTGGTTCTCCCAAATATTCTGAGCTCGCAATCCGTGGATGGTCTTAGTGGCAACCGGTATTTTAATTCCGTACTATTCATACATGATCATATTATGTTGTATATTTTTTGTTCATTCTAAGTCCATAATATTTCCATTTACCTTCAAATCTATCAAGTTTTTATTTTTCTTTATCTTTGGAGCATTGCTAATTTTTGTGCGGCTCATGATTTTATTTCAAATTGGTGTTAATCATTCCTTAAATTAAATGAATGGGTTGTAGCCCTCTTATTCAAAGAAAAAAAAATCGCCTGGCTCCTACTGAAGACATTCGTAGGCTACTAGTTTTCTAGTTTTTTAGTACATGCATTGATTGCACGTGAAGTCCTATAATTGTACAATTTTATTGTTAAGTGGCAGCACATCAAATTGAACTACTATTGAAATCTTAATTAGTTTTTTCTAAATCTATGAGCACGTTTGATTGTGTTTTATTTTTTTCTTTATCTTTGTTTTGTTTTTATTTTGTTTATGTTCTGTTTTTTCCTTTCATTTAAACTAGAAACATGTTTGGATGTGTGTTTGTTTACTTCTTTCATGATAGATATTTTGGAAACGAGTGATAACGATGTGGTGTTTTAAAATGTTTTTAATAACCCATTAATTTGTTAAAAAAACAGGTAAACACATATGTTGCCCAACGCAAGTTGTTTTTTTAAAAACAAAAAAAGAAAAACAGGAAATATAAACATGGGAATAGTTCAAGAAAAAATCATTTAATATTATTTATCACCTCATAAATTTTAATTATGGGAAGAAAGTAAAAAAATAAAATTTAGAGAATTACTTTAAAATGGATAACAATAACTATGATGACTGGCAAATAGTACAAGGAAAATTACAAAAATTTAAAACTGAATATTATTTTTTACATTTTCTTAAGAAATTTAAATAAGCATATCTGGATCACCTTGGTTTATTAGTGAATTTCATCTGAAGCAACACATTTTAGAAAGAAAGTTTAATAAAATTATTAAATTTTGGCGTGATTGGTTGAGATTGATTTTCAAATATAAGGTTGAGATTCTCTTTGACTGAATTATCAAGGTCTTTTTTTGGTAATTTTTAGTTTTCATATTTTTAGAGACATTGAGGTAGCTTTTGTTGATGCTATCCATCAAGCTATTTTCAATGGTAATTTTTTATATTTGACTAACAATGCACGAACTACAGAACACAGTCCCGGTGTATTATGGGCCCTTTTAAAGAACTAAAAACATGGGATCACCTTTTGCTCGTACACAACATTTGCTTTAAGAAATTTGTAGAGTCCTCCCAGTTATTGAATCTGTATAATAAAGCTTATTTGCATTCTTCTAGTATTTTTCTTTTACAAATTAGATTTGACAATTCTTCAATGAAAGTTTGTTGATTTCTAAATCTATTCATGCACAAGTATGAACATGTCCTGAAACTGTTATTTTTTGACTTTAACCATCATGTCTCAAAACAACACATTTGATCATTACAGGTGGTGCAATATTAAAGCACTTCCAGGTGCTAATCGATTAATTAGGCATCTAAAGTCTAAAGGAGTGCCATTTGGGTTGGCTTCAAACTCTCCCAGACCAAACATAGAAGCTAAAATTTCATATCACCATGGTAATATAATTTATGGAAGCCTCTTTTTTAAACTTTTTGACGACATAAACAATTACCAATGCTTTGCTGTAATTTATCCTTTTTTTGTGATATTTAGCTTTTGGTTTCTTATTTCAATAATTAGGATGGGCGGACTCATTTTGCACCATTGTTGGTGGTAATGAAGTCAAAAATGGGAAACCATCACCTGATGTGTAAGAACCTTAACGAAATCTTACATTATTTGTAATTTCTTTTATACTTACTAAATTATTTGTTCTTTAGTTTCCTTGAAGCAGCAAGAAGGATGAAAGTTGATCCTTTGAATTGCCTGGTTATTGAGGATTCATCGTAAGTATCTGCAAATCTTGTAACTTCTTTCACGAACTTTGCATCATGTACTGACATATTTTGTTTACTATAATAGTTTGAATAGATTTGGTTACATCAGTATTTTGTAAATGCTGACATGTGCTTTAATCATCACTCCTTTAGTAGGAATTTCAGTTTGGTTAAAAGCTTAGAAAGTTCATGAAACAATAATTTTCTGAAATCTTTTATTCCTTAGTTTCAACATTTTATTTTTCTGAGTTAGGATGATTCATTTCCCTACAAAGTGCTCGTGGAGGTTCAACTGAAAAGCAGATTATAAGTCTCCAACACTTAACATTATTAGTAGAAGAAATTTGATGTCCATATCAAGCGATGTGTTTATAGTTTTTAGCTAAGACGTCTTAGAATACTTGCAGACTTGAAGGATTAAAAAATAGCATATGAGCATACTTACATGCTTATGGATGCCACATTATTTGGATGAACCTTTATATTGTTCTTTTAGGAAGCAACAGTGCAATGTAGGTGAATCCCCGAGTGAATGAGTGCTCCTTTATGAAGAGAAAGATGACGGGGGTTTGGTTTTGGGAGTACTCTCTTAGGTCTAGTTCACGGGTTATGGTTTCAGGAAAGAATTGACCACGGGCTTTAGTAGATTCCTTGCTGTGGAAATGATGGTTTGTCTTTGAGTTCAGAGTTAGAGCGGCAGAGGCCAGTGAGCTTGGTGAAAGTGGGTCTGTCTAGCAGCAAACAAAAAGTGGAAGCTCTGCACGGGTGAGAAAACCGGCTTAAACAAGTTCCCTGTAGCAAAATGTTCTTAGGGGCCTTGACTAGCTTGGAATCTTGAATTAATCCTCCAGCATAGTTAATTGATAGGTCATGCAAATGGAAGTGGGATTTTACAACAATTAAGCACTAAGCCATTGAAAAAGCGGCACCATTAACTTAGTATGTTTGTTTATTTAAACAACATTTAGTCTCTCTAGCAACGATGATTGTATTGCAGATCTCTGAAGTTTGTTTGAGAAAAAGAAAATAGATGCTTCAGTTACATAAAAGTTTTCATTGTTACTACTTCTTCCTGTCTAGCTTTACTGATATTTCTCGAGTGCTTTGCATTATTTGAGATATATTAAGGCGGAACAAAATCTCATTTGTTATGCAATTCAAATGTCGTAATTTTTGCATTAAGTTGATCTAGATCTTCCATGTCGGGTTTCATATAAATCAAGTTAATATATATCCAAAAGTTTCATCCGTTACAGATAATAGCTTGTTTGGATATAGTGGAAATATAACCTTGCTTCATATTTGTTCACCTTCTTAAAATGATGGGGAAGAGGAGGGTTGTTAATTAAAAGCCAACCACTGTGAAGACCCTACCGGGCATTCATTTCAAAGGTCCCTGTTCTATTACTACAATAAAGCATTGCTTTAGGGTTTATGATTTCTGGTCTAGATTTAGCTGAATATATTTACTCTATCTTAAATATGCTTTTGCTTGTGTTAGACCAGGTGTTATGGCTGGGAAGGCTGCTGGAATGGTAGTGGTTGCTGCACCATCACTTCCTAAACATGCCGGTCTTTGCAACTCTGCTGACGAGGTGATCAATTCTCTGCTTGATTTGCATCCTGAAAAGTGGGGGTTGCCTCCATTTGATGATTGTATGCTTCTTCAATCCTGATATCCGTTTCACCTACATCCACGTTATATATTTCAATTACCATATGTTTCATGGTGATCCATTGTTATTGAATGCCAGGGATTGAAGATACTCTGCCAATGGAACCTTGGTATATTGGAGGACCTGTTGTAAAGGGTTTTGGTCGTGGGTCAAAGGTACTTGGCATACCTACTGGTATGTTAAAACCTAATAACCACACTTATTTTAAGCTTTCAAGTTCATTAGTATTTCTTAAATTAATCACGACTAGCTTATTACTTCAAATTTACTTTCACATAAGTATGTGCTGTATACTTTTACATCAAATGTAGCTATATATTACTGATAAGGCCGTGGTGCATGCTTCTGCATTAACCATTACACCTGCTAGCCAAGAATTACTTATTTAGAACATATTTCACTTAATTAGGGGTGTAGTTGAGCTGACTAGCTTGGTTAGTTAAATGGGCTTTGCTGTAACTATAGATTTGATGGGCTATGACTAAGCTTGTTGTTCAGCCGCAGGCTTGTTTAGTGAATGAATGTATTTTCTAAATCTAGAATGACAATGTGTTATGCAGAAATAAAATAAAAATATTGTATCCTAGGTTCTAAAAACCGGACCGAATATGAATCGAAAAAAAAGGAAAGACTTAAGTTCAAATATTTAAGCAGAATTTAACTGATGGTTGAACCGCAATGGCATAATAGATAATAAAATTATATAATTTTTAATTAAACATCATAATAATGATGTAAACAACATAAAAAAAATGACTACTTTATGACAAAGGGAACATACACATGAAATATCTTAATATTTAATTATTCATCAAGGGTTGTGAATTGCATGCTTTGGACCACAATTTATAGACTTTACATAATTTAGGTTTGGCAAAGATCTAGTTCAATTTAAATTTAGATTAACCCTTTTATTTTAAAAATTCCCAAAAGAGGCAAAACTCCATCTAATTTAAGATTTTTTTTGGAATGATGGGTGGTAAATATAAATGACCTTGGAGAGATAATCTCCAAGGTGAGACCTGCAATGCTTTATGACGCAAAATGCTAGTCATTAAAAGAGAAGCATAAAATTAAGTGTTGTAGATATCGAAATGCTCAGATAGACGAGTGAATTTATGCTGAGAGATAGAATGTGTAGAATGTGAAACAATTATACACGTGAAAAGGTTGGAGTAGCTCTAGAGGCAGAGAAGATTTGAGAGAGTCGCCTTAGACGGTTTGGTCACATAAAACATCCGCCTTCCGATAACATGGTTAGAAGAGTAGATGTATTAGATCCGGTTTATGTTAAGAAAGGTTGAGGTAGACCTTAATAGACTTCATTAGAAAGTATTATAATTGATTTTTTTATTAGATTTAAATTATAATTTGACTCTTAATATGATATAATGGAGAAAAAAGATTCATGTAGTCGACCTTAGGTAGTATGATAAGGGCTTGATGTTGTCATTTGTTGTTGTTGTTGTTGGATGGTAAATAGTAAAGTGTGTGACTTGAACTTATGACCTTGAAGAAATAGTCTTCTCCAACCATTGGATTGCGGATCCTTTCACCATCCAATTCAAATTTGAAAGATCAAAAGCAATTCGTTGCTCCTATCCACCACACATCCCACATATCCGCAGGTAGTATCAATAAAATTTTGAAAAAATATATGAAACAGGAACCTGGAATCCGCCTACCATCATCCGCAAGCAACAAATGACACTACATTTTTTTTATGAACACTTCACACAGCATCATGATTATATTAAATGAACTGTGGGTAAAATACTTATTGAAGATGAGGCCGTGAAAGTGCATTTATGTGGTTTGGATTTGTACAATTTTTAAAAAAAAACCCAATTTGATGAGTAGATGACATTATTGTTGAAGAATTGGGAAGGAAAAAGGCTGAGAGCACAAGTAACTTGGATAGAAAATATAACAACATCAAGCCTTTATCCCTCTATATGGGGTCGGTTATATGAATTCTTTTTCTCCATTGTGTCATGCTAAGAGTTAAATTCTCATTTAAATCTAATAAAGAAAGGTCATTTCTAATATTTTCTAACCAAGTCTTTTTAGGTCTACCTCTATCTTTCTTAACATAAGTCCAATATAAAACATCTACTTTCCTAATTGGGTCATTAGAAGGTTGTCGTTTTATGTGACCAAATCATCCAAGGCGACTCTCTCTAATCTTATCTTCCATTGGAGCAACTCCAACCTTTTCACATATGTGCTCATTTCGTATCATGTCTCTAGGAGTAGAGCCACTCATCCACCTGAGCATCTTTATCTCTGCAACACTTAAATTAATATTATGTTTCTCTTTTAATGGCCAACATTCTGCACCATGAAGCATTGCAGGTCTAACCACCATCTTATAGAATTTTCCCTTAAATTTGAGTGAGACTTTTCTATCACACAACATGCCCGATGCATTCCTCCACTTCAACCATCCAACTTGAATTCTGCTAATAATATCTCCATTTATTACACCAAAAAATTTAAGCATTGTTCGCACAAATAGATTTAACATCTCATACAACATAATAATTGAAAAATAAAAATTCATAAAGTTGAACCTAAATAGTTGGGATATTTTTAATGATAATGTTGATAGCACTGCAATTTATTTTTTGAATCAGTTATAATTTTAGGGATCTTGAAATGTTGCGCAGATGGATTTGTTTTGACCCTGCTGCATATGCCGCCTTGTTCTGCTTGAATGGAATCAGTCAGAAGTTTTGATAGTGTTTCCAAATAAACCTTTGTTTGCGTCGCTTAGAACCTGATTAGTTTTGTGATTTATTTTTCAAGATTTGGTTCCTTTTATTCATAGTATTTTTTATCATTTGATCTTTTTCATTTTGGTGTTACTACAGCTAATCTGCCACCAGAGAACATCTCTGGTTTATTATCGGAGCATACATCTGGTGTTTATTTTGGTTGGGCTAGACTGTCTACTCGTGGTATCTATAAGATGGTCATGAGCATAGGATGGAATCCATACTTCAATAATACAGAAAAGACAGTGGTAAGTAAACTCATTTGCAGAACTTCGCTCACCATATTTTCCAAGTAAAAATATTTCTCAAGATTTTTCTCCCTGCAGGAGCCATGGCTTCTCCATGAATTTGATGATGATTTCTATGGGGAGGAGCTTCGGCTTGTTGTTGTGGGCTATATAAGACCAGAGGTATTTGAAAAAAATAAAAGAAATTTTATTTGCTTACCCATCACAATTTTTTCCATGAAGACTAATATATATTTTTTTATTTTTCAAATGTATAGGCTAATTTTCCATCACTTGAGAGCTTGATTCAGAGAATCCATCAGGATGGGAGGATAGCAGAGAAAGCTCTTGAGCTTCCAATATATGCAGGTTACAAGGATGACCCATATTTGAAAAATTCTCTTCAATTGAACAATTATTACTAATGATGGAGATTAAGCCATTATTATTTTGGAATGGTAATCTCTGTCAAGAACTATACTATTTTATAGCGAGCAGCAGCAGCAATAACATCAAACATTTATCCCACTACATTAAGTTGGCTTTTTACAGTGAGAATAGTTTGAATAAAACAATCTTATGCTGTTAACATTTACTAAAAAAAAGATGTTTTTATCCTTTTTAAACTGCAGGTAGTATACTTAATAATCAAATGTTTCATTTCCTGCTTGCTGAAGGACTAATCATACACTTAGCCTGGAAATTAGTCATCTCACCTGTATGATGCATTGTTTAATATAATGCGTTCTTTAATAACTGTCAATACTTTATAGCTTTTAGTCTTATATTTGGGTAATTTTTACTGGTTCAAATTGATTGTTTCATTGTAGCAAACTGTGCAGTGGCCTTAAAAAGTATATAATCATATTAATAAAATCAATTAAGGTTTTGTTTGAGGTAGTTTTCTTACTGCTTTAATTTTCAGACCACAGTCACAATTTAATTATTTTGATCATTATTTTTTCATTGCTTTCAATAAATTTTTGTATTAGGAAGTTATTTTCTATAATAAATTTTTAAAAAATTGTTTACTCTATAATAGATGTATAATCATCTTTATAAAAGTTGCAGCTGCCCCAAAAAGACTCTAAGTTTTAAAAGAGCTAAAATTCATATTCTTTTAGTTAAAAGTATTAACCATTGTGATAAACATGATACCAACATTTCAGCAACTTATGGTTGGTAGGTTTCAAGCTTGGTTTCAGGGTTTAGGTTGGTGGTTGGTGATGGCGGTGGCCGGTGATTGCAATCGCTAGTGGTTATGGTGGTGGTAAGGTGGTAAATGGTGGTGGCGGTCGGTGGTGGGGACGGTCGATGGTGGTGGTGGCCGACAACGGGTTGTGTCGACTGCTAGCAATGGTGGGGGTGGCGTCGATGGTTGTCGATGGTGGGTGGCGGCGGCGGTCCGTGGTGGCCGGCGGATGGAGGCAGTGGTGGGTGGTGGTTAAGCTAGTTTGCTTGTGGTGTAAACAGTTTTTGCTCAAAATTAGGCGAGTTTGATTTACTTCAAAAATGAACTAAAATGATTTACACATCTACTTTACTTTGCTCCACTTTGTATTCCAACCAAACATCAAATTTTTTAAAATTTTATCATTTGGAATACTTTAAACCACTTTGTATTCCAACCAAATAGTCAATTATTTATATTTTGATAGGAATAAAAAATATATAAATTAATATTATTTTTATTTTTAGTGAATATTGTATAAGATGGTGGCCTGGGCGATGGCGGTCAGCGGTGGTGGCGGTCGGTGGTGGTTTGGCGGTTCTCATTTTAAAAAAAAATGAAAGCACCTAAATACCATCTAAAAGTTATTTTGAATATTTAAAAAATATATTTATTTTCAAATTTTAAAATATAAAAAAAAAATTTTAAAAGTGAAAAAAAAAATTAATACTTCCAAAGTTTATCTATACTTCCTAGTGCTTGTACCTTTAAAGATAAATTGTTGTATAATTTGTGTTAAATTAAGAAGGAATAGTGTAGGGAGTTGTATATGATTTAGAGTTGCATTTGAATTAAGATCAAATGATACACTTGATAAAAATGAAGGTAATTTTAATAATTAAAAAATGAAAGTGATTAGTTGCTTTTTCTCCATTTTTAATTATTTTCAGGGGCAAATGAAGGTGATTTGCAACCTACATACTAACTAAATAACCTATTTAATTATTCTTAACATAGAAAATTCTTTCTAAATAAGAAAAGCTTCAATATGGCATTGATAACAAGACATAAAAGTTAAGTGGAAGGTTAAAATATTTCATTCAAAGGTCACATGAAAAACTCTCAATTTCTCAAGAAATTTTAGTGGCTTCAAATATCTCAAATGCAAATATTATGATTTCACAAGATATATATATATATATATATATATATATATATATATATATATATATATATATATATATATATATATATATATATATATATATATAACTTATAAGCACATGTCAAATATTTGGCATATATTGTTATTTTTTTTCTTTTTAATTTTAATTAATTCCATATTTATTGGATATTTTGATATGCCTATTTATTTATGACATAATTATCTCTCTAATTAAGAGAATTTTGATTTTATTAAATTTAATTTAGAAGTCCTATGATATAATGAGAGGTTTGATTTATTAGCCTATTTAAATTATGAAAAATAATATTTTTTATTTTAAAAGTATAAAATATTTTTTGTAAGTCACATCAAATTCTATGTTTGCCTTTTATTTTTTATAAGGGTATCATATAATGTGTCTGTAGCTAGTCAATAGTCATCATGTTTGAATTGTTATGTTCAAAGTCTTCCATCAATGTTTGAACACAATTATATGATAATCTTTAATTTTACTTTGAGAAAATTGAATATTTTCATTGTAGATGACATCATTATTATATAAATATTGCTATCATATTTTTAAAATTTTAATTTTTAAAAGGATAGAAATATATTCTGAATGTTTCTTTAATTAAAAATTATGATATAATAGACATGAGAGCTTATACATCATAAAAATTTCAAATGATTGAGCATAAATTTCCATGCAATAAATGTGTTAGACATTTTCATAATTAAATTCAGAAGTGAATGGTCTAATTTCAATAAATTTATAGCCAAATAGAGTATCTTGACAAGATAAATCCAACGATATAAAAATGGATTCGATCCGAATCCAAATGAGCCTAAAGCAAACATTTAAATCATGATACGAAATTTTGGGATATTAATTGAATGATCAAATGGTCTATAAATCTTGCATGCTTATTAACCAATCAAGTGACTCTATAAAAGGAATTCAACGACTCTGAGATCATTCAATTTTGATATCATAAGTGCACTTAAATACTAAATAATTGGATTATGTACAAGGAAAATAATATAAGTCATGTAATGAGTGTTTTGAGTCATTAGCTAAATTTACTAAAATGCCACTCCCAAAATATTATAAATAGACATCCATTCTTTATATGAATGAGACTATGACTTGAGCTTAAAGAGAGCTTAGATATCTACAGTACTCTAGAGCCTTGCAAGGTGTTCAAAGTCGTCCATCACCATCAACTACCATTGTCATCTGATTGCCATCATCACCCGACTGTCATCATCATTAATCATTGCACCTAAAAATCATAGTCCATTCACTATCGTTTGACTAATATCATCTGATTACTCTCACTTGACCTATTGTCCGACATTCATCTATTGAGCATCGTTACCCATAAGCCATCATTTGACCATAGCCACACGACCTCCATCATATTGTTGTTACCCGATAGATATTTTGTGATCATCTTCATATTCAATCACTTTTCTTATAATCTCCACATTCAAAAATTAAAAAGCTGCTTTAATAAGCAGTAAGAAAGCTTTCCCAAATGAAGCCTTAGTATATGAATTGGTGAGGAACAAAGAGTCATGTAAGGGAAAAATTATTCTGTGCGGACACCGGATGCATTCAGACTCCAATGAAAATGCGCCACGTCCAATACCGAGTTGATACCGAGCCGATACCGAGCCGCGGTCGATACCGCTCGGTACAACTAAAATATCGAGCATACCGGACGTCCGAATGTGTCGGATGTCCGCACAGAATAATTTTTTCATGTAAGGGGAATGTGTAGGAAAATAGTCTACATTACTTTCATATGGAGGTTGATTGGTTCAATGCTAAATTTAGTCAAAGCTGAAAATGAACATGAAAAGTCATTTATTGAATGACTTAAACTGCACATAAAGTTAACCATTTGGCTGAATAAACATGAAGCTGACCTACAATTGAGTGAATGAATAATAAGCTGAAGAAAAACCTTATTGATTTTTTTGTTTATTTGAATTATCATAATTAAAAAAAAATATGAATTCCCCTTATTTATAATTTGACCTAAAAGTTTGTTTTGAGTGAAGAATCCAAAGGCATTGGATGCTCTTTACATTGGATTCCAATGGCTAAAAATTTAAAAAACATGGCAAAAATGCCCTATAACAAGGCATTTCAGGTAGGATTTGGCTTATATGATGTAAAAAAAAGCCCTACAACAGGATGTTTTAGCTCCAAATAAAATTTCTTACAAGTGGTGGCGCTCCGTTTACGAAAAGTACAAAATAATGTGCTATTTCTTAAGATGTTGTCAAGCTGATTCGTAAGCCGGTTTGAGCTCAACTTTAAATGGTTTGTAAGTTGAGCTCGGTGAGCTAACAAGCCAAGGTTGAGTTAGCCTCGACTTAACTCATTAGCTCACGAGATAGTTCGTTTAAAAAATATTATCATAACATACAGTTAAAATATATTAAAATTTAAGACTTCAAGTATTCAAATATTATAAATATTTAAAAAATTATATCTCACATTCTTATATAAAGTGATTTTTATTGTTTATCTTCTAATTGTACTTTTTTAATAATTTTTTATAATAATTATTTGAATCATAATAATTTTCTCTCTTTCGTTATAAATGAGCTGGCTCGAACTCATCGAATAAGCTCGAGCTCAAACTTGATTAATCAATCAAACTCAAGTTCAAACTAAAAATCACTCGAGTTCGACTCAACTCTTTTCTTTTAGATCCCTAAACATCATATTTAATTATAATAATGAATTTGTGTTTAGTAGGACATCCTTTCAATGTTAAAAGCCCACACCACTTTTTGTTAACATTACCCTAAATGTTAAAAAAATATGAATTTTTTCACAAGCATTTAGAATTACTTGCTCTGACGGAAAGGCCAGCAAAATTTCAATATTTACAAAAAAAAAAAAATGAATATGGTAATATAATAATAATAATAATAATAATAATAATAATAATAATCATCATCATAAAAGCATCTTCAAGAGAAAGGTATATTTATTAATTAAAGTTAATATAGACATTTTTAAGGAGAAAAGGTATATTTATAAGAAAAAATTCCTCCAAAATAAAGTTAGGCTTAATTTTGTCAAATCAGAACTAAAATAAAGCTCAAATTTAGACAAATTTGAGATTCATTCAATCTTAAATGATTCAAATTTGAACCAAACTCACTTAAGAAATATTAATTTTAATTTATTTATCTATAACAACAACACTGAAGTATGATTTATAATCATTGATTAGCGATGTGCTTACAAAATTTAGCGGTGGACGTTTAAAAAGTCACTTTGATTAGCACAAATCTTGATACAATATTTAGTTACAAATTTTTTAGAATTAAATTTAGAATCACTCAGAGTCAAATTTCAACATATTTATAACCAAATTGAGCGTCGTGGTAAGACGGACCCAATGACATCAAATATAATGTGATTCGAGCCAAATGAGCCTAAATCAAGCGGTTAAAAGAAAGTAAAAATTTTTGGGATATTATTTTTCAAATTTTGCATGCTCATAATCAAAACAAGTGGCTCGATGAGATGAATCCAACAAATCCAAGATCACTCGATTATAATGCAATTAAAGTTACCAACTATTGAATAAATAATTTATGATCATAGGATTCTATATGAGCAATTTGATAGAGTGTTATGAAATTACCCGAGTTTTATATAAAAAAAAAAAATAGAGTGTTATGGAATTTTGACTAAAGTTACTAAATATCAACTCCAAAAATACTAAAAATAGTTCCCCTTTCTTCATAGAATGGACTTGGACTTGAATTGGGAGAGAGCTAGGAGATCTAAAGAACTCTAAAGTTTTATTTGACATCTGAAGCTGATTATCACCACCAACTATCGCCTTTGTATGACTACCACGTTCTAACAGCCATCTTCTAACTACCATCATTCGACCACCACTCAACTGCCATCATTTGACCACCGATCACTCTTGCCTAAATGTCACCGATCGCCCTTGCTAGAGTATCATTGTCCGATCATCATCACCAAACTACATCTAACTTCATCTTGAGCATTCTCCATCACATTTACAAAAATATAAACATGCAATATTGCCTTCTCTAGTTCAGAGAACGAGTGAATTTTGAACATATCTACATAGTGGATCATTTAATCTTGGTCATACATTATAGTTTTTCCCCTTTTTGAGGTTGGATCTCTTTGAAAAGCTAAGACATTAAAATTCAATATTTATGACTGCAAATTTTCTAATATGCAACAAACCATACTATAATGTATACACACAATGTTGTAAATATGATTGATACAAATAAACGCACAAAAAAAATATTTAGAGATTTTATAAAATGTATAGTTGTGATAGAAAGATAAAAAAGAAAACTCCCATACAATAACAAAAATAAAAAGAAATTCTCTCTCACCTACTTTAACCACTACTAAAGGTTTATTTTGGATAATTTTTTATTAGCTTTATTTTTCAAATTGTAATTATACTGTTTTTGACTAATAGTATTTTTATTGTGTTTCAGAATTTTTTTTATGTAGAACAGCTTTTCATAACTAATTAGCTCCACTATTCATGATTTTTCAATCAATAAAAATAAATAAATAAATAATTTTGAAAATTATTTAAATGAATCACAAAGATAATTTTTTTTTCATAATTATTGAACATTTGGTTTCAATAATTATTTTTATATAAATTGTTAATATTGAGACATGTCAAGTTGATATTTGGCAATTAGTGGAGGTTGTGATTAGGGAGGATAATGAAGTAATTACTCTTTAGGATATTTTCTCACCCACTTCCTAAAAAATATCCCATCTCGTATCAAAGAAAATCTTTGATCTTTGACCAATTTTGATTAATTAAAAGCAAAAAAAAGTCCATTTAGGCTTCGTTTGTAACAGCTTTCTTACTGCTTTTTAAAGTAATTTTTTAGAGCAAATTTTTTTTATTTGAAAAAGCTACTTTAAAAAGCATTATGAAAACTGTCTCAAACGAAACCAGCTTATCATTCTCATGATGATGTAAGGATGTTTATATATGTCAGAGTGACCAAATTTTGATTGGTCTTAAATTAGTAGTTGATGGGATCATGAAAACCTCATTTGATTAAGCATTATTCCATTGCATAATGTATGAATCTCATGGTAGTTCAAGAGGATTAGGTCAGTGCTCAAAACTTTCAAATAAAAAAGGACCAAATGTTATTTCATGTTATTGATGCTAAAATATGAATATGCATTTGAATGGTTATATTTTTCCTTAACACTTTTTGAAAAGTGTTTTTTTTTTCTTGAATCCATTTGATTCTTGGAACAGTGATGAGATTGAGTTTAAATGATTTGAATGATAAATGTATTCCCTATTTCCATCAAGCTTGATTGGATGATAAACTACTTATGATACATATGAAAACTAATAAGAAAATTTTAGATGTTTTCACCTCTTTTTAGTAAGATGTAGGTGAGAAAAAGATTGATGAAAATAGTTCTAAAAGAATTTTATTAACCTCCAAAGCGTTGAAAGACATCATATATGCGTGTGCTGAATCTTAACTTAGAGTTGAACTGAAAGTTTCAAAGAAAAAAACCCATCAATGCAGCAAATGATCTGAACCGACTCCAAATGAGTTCAAATCAAGCACTTAAGTTATATTTGAAAACTTTAGAATGTAAATTGATGGACCAAATGGCTTCAAATTATTATGAAAATGTCTATCTTAAGAAGCCTATAAATTGGATCTCATTCTCTATAAAAGGGATGTTCAATAGCTGAGAGAACTAAATAATTCTTTTGTATATCCTGGTTATTACTACTAAAGATCACCACCAACAATTGTCATCGCCATGATTAGACATCTGTCAACACTTAACGTTGTTATTAGGTTTTAATTGTCATATGCGGACATCAGATTTCTATAGTTCCTAAAAAAACTGGGATGATTATTCTCAATTATAAGTAACCCATCTTTTTCAATGGTAAGGAAAGAAGATTTTTGTATCTTTTATTCTATAGCGGATTATTACAACTAGGCCATACCTTAATAGCTTTTCCTCTTCCTAGGTTTTTCATATAAAAAATTTCTAGTCTCCTACAACATTTTCTGTTTATGCTGAATTTTTGTCAATGACTAAGATATTAAACACTAACTCTACTGACCCAAACATTTTTAACACATATAACTATAAATTCATGAAGATATTTACTATGAATTTATAATTAAATTATAAAATATTAAAACACAAATTGCTCTATAAGATATTTCAAGTGTGCCATAAATTTTCATATCATAGGAGAACTTATTCAATATCATATGTTAATTTTTTTAATTCATTAAAAAAAAAGGTCAAAATATTCCAACCAAAATTTCTTACAAGTCTATTATCATTCATTTTGAGTAGGACTTTATTATTATTTTTTTCCATTGACTTTTGCTTTATATATAAACAAAATATATTAAAAAAATGAGTAAGAATCCTTAAAATTTATGCACAAATTACAGCTGTGATTAAGTAGGGTGTCATATATTTAATATTTTAAATATAAATATATATATATGTAATATGATTACGCAAGATTACATAAGATGATTTTATGAATATATGATGTATTCATATATTAAATAATAATAATTTATATTTTAAAGTCATTAATGATCTTTATATGATCTTATAGGGATATTTTAATCATAAAAGTTATTATCTATTTGGTCACACAATAGCATTGGTAATGAATGAACAACTTGTTTAGTGCATTAGTTAAATTTGAAGCACTAAATAAATCTTCAAAATATATAAGATTAAATTTGAGTCAACTTGAAATTTCTAATTTAATTTATCTTTTGATGATATCTTAGTCCTTCATATATAAAAAAACATCTAATAGCAAATTATTATTAGATGGAGATAGGGTCATCATGTTTGTTTTGTGTTGAGCTGTTGATTAACATGCATGATTTAGGTTTGGTTTGGGATGATTTTTTTACTGTTTTTTAAAGCTGCTTTTAGTGTAAAAACTTCTACTTCAAAAAAATTTTGTACTAAAAAACTGTTTTAAAAGCAGTAAGAAAGTTGTACCAAATAAAGACTTAGTGATTGAAAGGTTTGGTATGATTTTTTTGGAAGGTTGTTAATTTTCTCTTGTGTTTGGAAGGTTAGTATTCAAATTTCTTTTGGTTAAATTGGGTATAATTATTTCATATTTTTATATAATTATTGAACTACATAAAGTAGTTTTAGGTGGTTAAAGTTTCTCAAAGGATATTTCCATATAAATATATATAGCCTTCTCCAAGAGTTTCAACCTCCAAAAATGCTTAGTACATTACTAAATAATCCTAAAAGAAAACAAAAACATTTTGATACTTTGAAAAGGTAATTAATGAAATTAGCTATATTATCTTTAAGATTTATGCAAGATACAAAAATAAATAATGTATGTACGTTAGGACGTTCTGATAAAAACTAATCAAAATAGACTTTAAAATTATTCTATCCACTTTAAAATGAGTGTAATAAATAAATAATTTGTATTACAGTCATCTCAAAATAAATCTAACAAGTTTAAAGCTAATTCTAATAACAAAATTTGATTAAGATATCCTAACATAATTTTTTTTCTTAACATACAAAGTACTTTCCAATAATATATGGTTTCAAGTACTTTTATTGATGTTTACTTGAGTTTCATACTTATGGATGATTGCATCATGTGCCCTAAATTACACATATAATACCCAAATCATACAATGGAGTACTAGAAAGCTGCTTTAGAAAATAATGAAAAAGTTATCCCAATGGAAGCCTCAGTTAAGCGAAACTTCTACTCCTCTACACGGTGAATATGCTACAACATTGAATGCTTCTAACTCATTGCTACTATCTTTTGTATTTTGCTCTGGTGTTTATTATATCTTTGTCTTGAACACCTATTATTTACCTCCTCTCTTTTTTCTCCTCTCTTTTTTCTCCGTAGAACATAATGTATCTTTCTACCACACATCATTCATGTTGCCACTAGCATGTAATTATTGTCCATAATGTTTGAGCATGCCCTTAGTAATGATGAACGAATGGATCTATTACCACAAGATTATCAAGTGCCAATGAATATCTAATCATACAATCAGATAGCTAGCTTTTAGGTGATAAAAAAGGTTGTGTTATGTGGAGCTAGATTGGTGAGTCAATAGTAATGTGTGTATAAATGAACCATGGCCTTAAGTTTTAGAGGTCGTTTGGTTAGATTAAAAAGGAATGTAGAGTAAAATAAAATAATGTAAAAGAAATATAGGATATTGAAATGTTTGGAGCTTTTTTTATGAGTGTAGAGTAAATATAGGTGATTTTTTTTCCTTGAAGTACTAAAATAAATGTAGTGTTTAACCCAATAATGATAGTAGTTGGTGGCCAACGGGAGATGACCGACAGTGGTGGCAGGAGCTGGTGCCAGCGGTGCCGATGCTGGCAATATTGACGAAAAATTTACAGTAATTAAAAATCAGCTAAATCTAACTATTTCTAAATGCACCATAATTTAACTTAAGATTAAATTCTAAAAAAATTAGATTTTTCTCTATATTTTTTTAGTTTAGATCAAATACCAATATTTTTAAAATCCTTGTATTTGAAATACTTCATGCCGCTTCTACTTCAAATCAAATTGCCCCTCAATGATTTTGATTCTATTTTCTTTAAAAATAATATGAAACTCATTAATATTTTGATTTCAATCAATTTCCATAGTTTCAATGAAAATTAAGAGTTTTAACCAAAAGACTTTAGCAGTCCTCAAAATTCCATTATAATTCTATCAACAATCTCCCATGAAATTTCATTTGTATTGTAATTTAAACCTTAATTTAATAACATATCCTCTCTTTTTTAAGCCTTATCTTTTTCTTTTCTTTATAACAATTTATTAAAAAAAATAATTAACTGAAATTAACCATACAATGCATCTATAAATGAATAATATTATACTCATAATGAGGCCAAATTATTGTCATTTGTCATAGCCTTTATTTATAACTATTCATAGAATACTCTGATATAAATAAAATAATTTGAATATTATATTCTTGATGCTTTAATCACTTATCATATTTGTGTATATTATTTATTTTATCATTAGATATTAGTGTTTGATTTACATGTAAGCCAACCTCTATTTGTCTTTGATTGTGTTGAATAAGTTGTTGAAAGTGTGTTGTTGTTTTAGTTAACATTTTGCATACAATTAGGCAAGAATAAGTCACAATATTATTGATATGTACATTTTTCATACATTCTAGAAAGGGTCAATGTCCCAAGTTACTCCATGAAATCGTCATCATCTTCAGGGTTGCTATGAATTGCATTAATATAAAATAAAACACTTGATATGTACTCGTACAAACATATGTAGGTAACTCTCAGGTACGAAGAGGTTCCAACAAAACCTCTCGATTGAAGTGGTCACATCACCTAAGAGAGAAACTCATCTGAAGGGAACATGACCTCACAGCAAGTTGATGTAACATAAGGAATCTTTTGAATTCTAAGGCTTCATTTGGGCCAACTTTTTAATACTTTCAAAAGCAGTTTTCTAGTACAAAATTTTTTAGTTCAAGAAATTTTTGTACAAAAAAGCTACTTTAGAAAGCAATAAGAAAGCCGTCCCAAACGAAGCCTAAGTCTCTATAGAAAAGACATCTGTGCTCATGAATCTCCAAAAAGGAAATACAAATGTTAGCCCAAATATGTTAAATATTTAAATCCTGATCACTAGATGTAGAAAAACTAGAATCATAATTTTAACATAAATCATTCAAAAAACTAACATTTTCTTATATATTCTAAAATTCTAAATCTATTTCACAATTTTTGTGATTACTAAATATAGAACTAAATAGATAAACTAGAAAGTAATTAATTAAGCCATGTTCAAACTATGAACTTCATGAAATTCAAGCACTCATTAATCACTAATCTTCAATTGAGATTTTGGATTTTATTTGGAGGTTGTTGTGCTAATTTGTTCATATTCAAACACTATTTAGTCAATAAACTGAGTCCAATTGATCAAAGAGGGATTTTTATAATTAATCCCAACAACTACCATCTACCATCATCACACTTTATCATGCACATGAAATCAAAAACTGCTCATCTACATAACACTTAAAAAATATTTATATTATCAAAAAAATCCAAATTTCTCACCTTTTTTTTAAAAAAAATTCTCCCTTTGAAAGCTCTAGTGCATGACATCAAGATATACACAGCTGTAGTCATTGTAGACCTAAGAAGAAGCTGTCACATGGCTGATAATTATGGTGAGGAATTGCTATAAAAGCTTGAGGTTTCTAGAAACCTAATTAAGAAAAAGAGAGAGAGAGAGAGAGAGAGAGAGAGAGAGAGAGAGAGAGAGAGAGAGAGAGATGAATGACAATAAGATTTGGCCACATGTGAAGCAAGATATATGGAGGATCTTGGAATGGCAGTTGGCCTCCCTCTGATGATGACATGAGAAGATTTTCTAAGATTTCTCTGGCCCTCCTCAACTGATTCTTGAATTGGAGCTAAAGATAAGTGAAGGTGGCAATTTTTTTTTTCTTTGTATGTATATCAGATATAATATATTATTGTGTCATAAGAGAGATATAGTGAGAAATAAATGCGAGAATATAATAGAAATATTTACTTTTTTTTCTCTTTAATTCTCTCTCTAAAGCTATTTTTTCCTCTTAACTCTTTTGTTACTGAAGGAGTAATATTTAAATAAACATATGTAATAAGAGATTTAAAGAGAAATACATGAGAGAATGTAGTAGAATTATTTACTTTTTTTTTTGGTGCTACTTTGTTTCCAACTCTCTCTCTCTCTCTCTCCAAATGTAAAGATAAGAGAAGATTGAAATACTTTTTTATATATATTTCAAATATAATATATTATAATTTCATAGCAAAGATATAGGTGTCATTTGATTTGCTAAAAAAAAGCAAAATAAATTAGAATGCAAGTGATTATTATTTTTATTTAGTTTAAAGTAAAATAAATACATATATAGCTCATTGATCTTGGTGGTCGGTGGCTGACAGCGGCTGTACTATAGATTTGTGGTAGGTGACAACGAATGGGCAAAGTTAGGGGCCAGTAGCAAGTGGCGAGAGGCGACGGGCTACCTACAACACGAGTGAATCAGCTCATAGTGTATTGGAATTCGATAAAAAACAAATGAGTTTTGAATTCATAAAAAATAAACTGCAGAGTGAATTTGTAATTCAATATATATTTTTTTTTGCATTCTTTTTCATCAAATGACATACAAATTTATAAGACTCTTGTAAATACTTTACACTACTTTTTTATCAAATCAAACAGCTCCATAATAAGAAATAAATGAGAGGACGTAATATAAATATTCACTCTTTCTTTTTATATAGCATTTTCTCTCTTCAGCAACTCTTTTTTTACTGAACGACTAATATTTAACTAAAGATGATTAATAAGAGCAATAATGAGAAATACATAAGAGTGTAATATAAATATTTACTGTATTTTTCCTATTACTCTCTCTCCCCCCCCCCCCCCCCCCCCTCCCCTCCAAATTTAGAGATAGAGACGTTTGCAATAAATTTTTAATATATATCAAATATTATATATCTTGGTATATGTCATAAGAGAGATATAATGAGAAATAAATGAGAGAACGTTAGAGAAACGTTTACTTTTTTCTATTACTTCATCTCCAAAACCGCTCTCTCTCTCTCTCTCTCTCTCTCTCTCTCTCTCTTTTGTTACGGAATGAGCAATATTTAGTTATGCTAGGCAGTTTAAACTTAGGTTTCGTTTGGGATCAGAGGCGGAGCTATGAATTTTTTCATGCGGGGACACAAATTATTGAATTTAAAAATATCCTCAACCTTTTTTATCTGAACTTGGGACCGGCATTGACAGTTTTAAATCTTTTTTTAAATCATCATTATATAAAGATAGAATATATGATATAGAAAAAACTTACACTTGAGAACGTTAGCTCTTAATATTTTTCTTACATATTACCTATAGTTTCTCCCTCCGAGTTTTTATATTTAAAAATTATTGTACAATCATTTCATTATCAATACTATTAAATATTTTTTTTCAATATAAGTAGACAATTAGTCATCCAAGAGTCTCTTATACGATTGCAAAAAGTAACTTTGTATTTATTTCATTAAACCCGTTATTGAGCTCTTGAAGCTATATATCTATCACAGTGTAAAATAATTTGATTTTATAATGATGTATATTTGTAATAATTTGAGCACAACGCTTTGATCTTCGTCGCATTACAAATATATCAGTCATATAATTTGGAATAATTATGTAATTATTCTCACAAAATAGTCCAACTTTTTTAAATAATATCCCATCCATCATCTCTTATATTTTGAAGTATTTGTTTTGATACATTTACCAAAGTCAAGATATTTATAATATCTTGATCCTTTATTTGCAACACTTTGTGATAATTTATTTGTAACTCCTAATATAGCCTTCATCATATGTAAATTAAAAATAAATTTAAAACTTAGTACAAAATCAAGTAAGGCATATGCTTCTCCTTTTTGCTCAATATAATCAAGTAAGGCATATGCTTCTCGTTTTTGCTCAATATTAAATCTATCTTGTATTACCATCTCAAGAACCACAGTTATAGATTCAAACAGAAGAATTAAACTGATGAGTGAACCATATTATGAATGCCAACGAGTATCTCCAAACCTTTGAAGAGCAATTTCCTAGTTCAAACCCTTGCCTTTGATAACTCCTCAGTATTCTAATACTAAAATTTTTTATTTTTTTTAAATTCAAACTAGATCATCTTGAAATAATAATATTATTTTTTCCATCCATGGCTTCTAAATCTCTTGAAATTTTATCAAACACTCAATATTACATATAAAGACAATATCCTACTATTCTTAAGTGGTTTCATGTCTTGAGTCCTCCACCATAAAAAAACCTTGATTAAAGTCCCTAATAGGAACCTTAGGGTTAACCATGGCCTAAAAACTTGTTTGACCCCTTCATGTCAACCACCACCTCAAATAAAATTATTTGACCACTCAAAAGTATCATCTAAATTCTTAGTCCCCCACCATAGCAAGTGAAAGCCTTGGATCAAACCTTCCAAGGCTAAATTAACTTTGTTATTATAGCCACATCTTGAACTCTAGCAATTTTAGCACATCAGGCATTTGAAGCTTTAGAGCTAGAACCAATGGTGTTTAAATTTGGTAGATATATTATCTAATATTGGGTAAACTTTGCCTTCATAATTTTATGATTTCTTACTTTAAAAAAATTAATTATAATAGATGTATTAGGTTATCATATAATGAGTTGGCAAACTTTTTTTACAACAAGATAATAAACTGACCTTCCAACTGAATTGACTTTCTTATCTTGCTCTCTGTTACTCTCCCCTTCTAGACTCTGCTTAGACTAAAATACAATATAAATAAATAGCTAGCTCACCTCCTAACAACAATACACCCCCCTCCCTTACATGAGAAATAAGCTTCCTATTTATAATTTTTACAAATAGCTGAACTGGTGTTGCCGTAATGACCTGGGAAACATTACAGTACTATTGAATCAACTTGTTGGTTCATCAATCGTCTTAGTTGTTTATTGGTTTAACTATCAGTAACTATCACCCACTGCAGCTTAGTGGTGATTTGCCACTATGGTGCTTGGCTTGGCATTACAACGCTCCTTCCTTGATGTTTTAGCACTTTGCTCTCTATTCGGATCTAGCCCTTTATCATTCCAGCACTGCCTTATAGTGCTCCGATGCTGAGGATAAGCATATCCCCGTGATGCTCCTTCAATTATGGAGTATTTTTCTTCATGAACAAAAAGATAAATTTAAATAATATTTTATAAAAATAAGTGTAATTTAGATAATACATTTTTTAGGATAGATTGGAACACAACCTTCTCAAAGTCAATAGAAAACTCCTTTTGGATTCAATAATTTAAGTTTGCCCTATCCTCTTTAACTTCAATAATGTTCTTACTCGAGATGAGTTTCACAGAAATAAAATAGTGTTAGGATTTAGAGTCTTGGTTTAGGACATATGCAGAGTAGTTTACTATCCTATCCTCTCTTCTTTTATATTGAGCATTAGAATCTTGATAGGCCAAGAACTTAAGGATTTCGTTATAATTGATAGGGGAGATGCAAAAATTCAAGTATTCATACCCATCAAATTGGTAGTTAGGGGTTTGGAAGGCATGGTTAATGCATATAAGGGTTTATCCATTTCCTTCTAATGAAAATAAAGTCATTTTAAGGCACCTTTGCACTGACAAAGAATTCTTGAACAACTGGGACTATAGTTATGTTGCCATAAGATTTAATAAAAGGATTGGACTTACTTAAACATATAATTAATTAACTCATCTACCAATAACAAAAACTAAAGCTACTAAATTTTCCAAAAATATAAAAGTAGTGTAATCAACTTTCATTTCATCAAAACACAATTTCAACAATCCAACTCAAAATGTCTATACCTCAAAATAGTAAAATTGGATTACAAAATTAGTACCTTATACTCGAAGCTCAGAGAATCTTCCTCTAGACCCAATCTACTCCACCGAACCCTTTTCTTTGCCTGAAATATTTTAAAAATAGCTTAATGAGCCAATTAGACTCCCTCCCTTACCCATCACCGATATAATATCCAATGTAGATATTTAAAAGGGATTTATTAAAAATATATATAAAGACTTATGGAATGCTTGAAATATAAGCAAAATATGAATTTACCAAAGTTTCAGTATATATCTGATCTTAAAGCCAACACTTGCACTTTCATAACCACATAACCGCCTTCACAAAAGTTTCCAAATGCAGTACAAAATACTTATTCTAAGATATTTACTTGCATATCACTTTCACTTTCACTCTCTCCGAAAGAATTCATACAAAGGTTTAGAGTTTACTAATATATATTTCAAAATATTTCTTCAAATATATTCATGAAAATATTAACATATAAAATGTAATGATTATAATTAAAATATTAACATATAAAATGTAATGATTATAATGCACATGTCTCGATGTTTTCTTATATCTCTACTTTCTCTTATGCATCCCTTTACCTTCCATACCTATATATAACAAGTGGGGCCATAATCTCTCCTACATCTGTATCAAGCAGATGAGGTCATAAGAGTACTTCAGTGTTATATAGACTCCCACACCTGCTTTCAACTAGTAGGGCCAAAATTTCTCCCACATCTGCATCACGCAGATGGGGCCAAAAGAGTACTTTTAGGGCCCTTATAACTTAATACATAATACACTTTTTTACATTTCAAAATAGAATATCTCCAATGCCATATAATGCAAATGCAGTGTAATAGTACTTAAAATAGTATTAAAAAAGTGCATGAATTATCCGTGAAAGCCACATTACTTATAAAATAGCTTACTCATTGAACTTTTTTTTTAATTTTTAACTTCAGAGGGACAATCACATGAACATTTCAGGACTTTTACATAACTGCTTCATTTGCCAAAAAAGCCTTAATTCAGTAATATACTCAAAAATTCATGTAGGAAAAATCAACTTTTGAAAACTCAATTTCATATAACTAAAGCATTCATAATAAAGATGACAATAACAAATTAAAAATCACACGGTAAAATTTTTGTAAAACTCAAGAAAAAGATATTTTCATTCATATATGTTTATAAATTTACAAGAATTGAAATTTGAGATAGGAGTTTAGGAGTCTACCTCAAGCTCTACAATATCTCGAACAAGCTCAACGGATGAATCCCGAGTTTAGGACTCCAAATCCCTCTCTCTTCCTTTCTCTTTCCTCTTCTCCTCCTTCTCCTCTCTTCTTCTCTGACAAGGCTGGGTGGAAATAAGTTTGGCAAGTGATTTTAGATAATTTAATATTTTAAATCCACTATTCTGACCCAGTGCCATAGCGCTCACTTTTTAAGTGCTACTGTGCTCCCAACAAATCTTCTAGATTCTCTTAGAATATCCTCACCTGAGACTCGGTGCTTCCCCAACACCGCAGCGCACTACCAAACCTATTTTTTTTTATAAAATCTGAGAGCTCAATGTCGGGCACCGCCAACCCCGACGCTGTAGTGTCCACATAATAAATTTTTATAGCTTGGATTTTTCACTTTTTAGACCCCAAACCTTGGTTATTTACAATCTCAATAAGTATTTTAAAATTCATAATCACTAATAAATTTAAAATTAATGATTATTAAAATAAAATTACCTAAATTTTAGATGATGAGTATTACAACAGCAATGTTGGGTTGACTTGAAAGAATATCTTAGTTTTTCTGGACTATAAGAGCCTCTACTACTCCCCCTGGGTTAAGAAAGCCTCGCTCCGGGATGAGAGTTTTATAAACAATCAGGTTGTTGTATTTTTCTTCAGTAGTGTCACTTATGAATCTTCTAACATCGTAAGAGGTTAGTCCTGATCTCTTCCTACTTATAGTTGGTTTAGGGGCCATTTATAATGATTTGAACAGAGCACTCACTTGAAAACAAACACTAGATAGGAGACTTATAATATGAAATGAAACAAATCAACCAATATTACTTATATAAAATGACTAGCATAATGATGCTGAACTAGGAAGCACTGCGGTGCCCGATCAAATTGGCTAAATATAGTACTAGCGCTACAGCCCTAAAGTCAGACGGTGTCGTGGCGCTAAACTTTGGAACATGTTATAATTGGCTTTTAAAATAATTAAGATGACATCGCGACTTTAACTTCATATTTATAGTTTTTACAAATAGTTGAACTGGCGTCGTGATGCTGACCTGGTGTTGACCTCATTTTTATGAGGTCACAGGGACCCACCTAGATCCTTACCTTGTTGATCTGATGATTGATATTCATGCAAGTGTCAATCATCTAGAGCTTCAGCTCAATCAAAATCAAGATCTTAATCTAGTTCAAAATCTAGATTCCAGTTCAAACCTCAATCTTGACCTCGAATCAATCCAATTCTTAACCTTGACTTTAACATTTGATCCAACCTTCAATCTAGCTTTAGCCCTATCCCAATCACTAACAATCATTCAAATGATTATGAATGATCTGGATAATTTTAATTCAATCAATCAAATCCAAAATCTAGCTCAAACCTCAAAATCCAGACCAAAATCCAAGGCTAAAAGACTAGGTTATGAAAGCCTTTTTTAGTGATTTTTTAAACACTTCAAAACCCAATTAAATGATCCCCGATTCATGATCTATTAATTGTATATTGATTAGGCATGTCCCTAGGGTCTACCCTCCAAATTTGAGCTCAATCTGAGACCTCTAATTTCAGAAACTGAATCTATTTTCAAAGGCTGTAAAACTTTTAAATATTTATGGCCTATGCCATTGGACATGCCATCTAGTAAAATTTGACCTTAAAGCCTTTTCAAAAGCCTCTAACCACATCTAGACCCTTGATCATGATATGTTGAGTAGTAAACTGTATTTTGGTAGACTCACTTTGACCCATAGTTGACAAGGGGTCAAAATGACCAAAATGCCCCTTAAGGGCAATTTTGGAGTTATCTTTAAACTTCAACATGGCCTATTCAAATCAAGTCTCAAAACCTCTTCTAATGCATCCTAATCACCATTAGGAGTGCATTGGACTCAAGCAATAGACCCTAGTCAAACCTGGTTGACCAGGTTAACAAGTTTTGACCAAAATACCCCTTAGGGTTTGAATACTCATTTCAAACCAAATGGCCTCATTTTTGTATGAGACCTCTTCCATTCAACTTAAAACATCAAACTAAACCTGTTTGACCTAAATCCAGGTCTTGGGTTAACCTGGTTGACCAAGTCAACCTAGGTTGACCAAATAAGCCTTTAATGATCCAAATATTTAATTTGACTGAAATGATCTCCCCAGACTTTGGGACCACCTTTAATATACTTAAAATATCATTTCAAACCTGTTGAGTCTATACCTAACTCCTAGGTCAACCTGGTTGACCCAATGACCCTTTAAGGGCCTAAATGGTCAATTTGACCTTTTGGACCATTCTGACCCTTGAAAATACTTCTACCAAACTCCAAATGTCAAACAAAACCCATTAAATTGAAACCCAGGTCCTGGGTCAATCTGGTTGACCCAATAGTCCCTTAAGGCCTTAAATGGGTTAACCTAATCCATTTAACAAAGTTAAACCCTTTAAGCTCTCAAATCCACTTAAATAATTGATCTAAATTTATTCAAAATTATTTGGAGTCAAATCCTGATCATTTGACCAAGTCAACCCCATGCTACTTGGTCAAATCACCTTAAGCTTTCATATACACATTCAAATCTCAATCTTTAGCCATCAAACCCACTCTAATCCTTCCAAGCTAGTTCTCAAGATACTCCCCATGCCACCTCACCATCCCATGTGGCAAGTTGACTAGTCAAATAATCAGCATAGGCATTTGAAGTGGTCAAAGATGGTCAAACTTCTCTTAATAAGCCATTCCATGCACCACATGTCCTCCCCATGCATTTGGGTAGCCTTTGGGGTGGGGGTGGGGGGGGGGGGGGGGGTACTTGGCAGCTGCCCAAAGTTTCTCTCTCCCAATCACTCCTAGTAATCATTAGGGATAATATAGAAAAAAGCAAAATCCATTATTATCTCTTAACTTACCCACTTCTTCTCATCCATCAGCTCAAAAACCTATCCAACAGAGCATTTATCTTCTCCAGATATAATAAAAGATTCCTCAAGCCTTTCACCACCTTTTTTCAAGCTCAAAACTCCATTTAGAGAAGAGAGAGAGAGAGAAAGAGAGAGAAAGAAAATCTGTTATCGCAGATTCAAATCCAGCCATGCAAAGCTCCTGAGCTCTTCATCAAAGTTATAGAGGACCTCTCCAACTTTTTAACAAGTTTAAAAACTCTAAAATCCATCAACTGGATTGTAAGATATCTTAACTTTTTTTTTAAACTTCAATTTGAAACTACAAAAAATCTACAATACATGGAGCTTTCAAACTCCAGGTATTGGAAGATTAGACTACCATGAATCTATGTTTCAAATTTTATCAAATTTGGTTGAGTATTTTGAAAGTTATGGACATTTAAAATTTTTAACTGAAAGCTCTAGCGAATTCCTGACCGTTTGATCGTGCTTTAATCATGATTGGACGGTCCACGACGCATCAAACGGTTAAACTGTCCGACCGTTTTTGAGTGCCCAAACTTTGGGTACTTGGCAGCTGCCCAAAGTTTCTCTCTCCCAATCACTCCTAGTAATCATTAGGGATAATATAGAAAAAAGCAAAATCCATTATTATCTCTTAACTTACGCACTTCTTCTCATCCATCAGCTCAAAAACCTATCCAACAGAGCATTTATCTTCTCCAGATATAATAAAAGATTCCTCAAGCCTTTCACCACCTTTTTTCAAGCTCAAAACTCCATTTAGAGAAGAGAGAGAGAGAGAAAGAGAGAGAAAGAAAATCTGTTATAGCAGATTCAAATCCAGCCATGCAAAGCTCCTGAGCTCTTCATCAAAGTTATAGAGGACCTCTCCAACTTTTTAACAAGTTTAAAAACTCTAAAATCCATCAACTGGATTGTAAGATATCTTAACTTTTCTTTTAAACTTCAATTTGAAACTACAAAAAATCTACAATACATGGAGCTTTCAAACTCCAGGTATTGGAAGATTAGACTACCATGAATCTATGTTTCAAATTTTATCAAATTTGGTTGAGTATTTTGAAAGTTATGGACATTTAAAATTTTTAACTAAAAGCTCTAGCGAATTCCTGACCGTCTGATCATGCTTTAATCATGATTGGACGGTCCACGGCGCATCAGACGGTTAAACTGTCCGACCGTTTTTGAGTGCGGGTCGATCCGCGGTCACGGGAGGCGACGTGGCGGCCTTACAACCGTTAGATTTCCCGCGGCTTAATCTAACCGTAGGATCGGTGGATCCGACGTGGTTAAGCCGGCCGCTAGCTGACTGCCACGTGGCATGTGAAGTGACGCCGCATCACCACCTCTGCCAATCATTAGTAATGATTGGTTATTTAATGCGCCGCCATTTTAAATCAAATTAATTTAAAAATTCAATTTAATAGCCATAACTTTCATAATTCATAGAAAATCTATTTTTCACCAAATTGAGTGTTCTTGGGCTTGTTAGAAATGGCTTGAGCACTACTATTTATTAATTAAAATCAAAGTGTTTTAATTAATGGATTATGAGATATTTGGGTTTATTCAAAATCTAATTTTATCAATTTTCTCACAATCTAGTGGTCAAATTGGATACAGCTTTTGATAAAATATTTTTGAGCATCTTAGGCATTCCCTGTATTTTTACTAAGTCCAAATGCTTAGTGGATTGCTGTGGGATGAGTTTATAAAGTGATGGGTCCATTTTGGACCCAAAATTTTGAAAATTCATAACTCTCCAAATTGGTAGAATTATGCTATCTGATTGTTTTTGTGTGCTTGTATATGTCCTAGGGTTAGGTGACCAAAGTTTTAAACATAATTGAATACTAGTGACACCTAGAAAAAATAATTAAGGTCAAGGTCTAGATAACTTAGAAATATTTTAACAAATTTTTGAAACATGAGAACATTAAACTTAGTGATATTTATACCTTACGTCCAAATTTCACTAAATTTGGAGGTCATTAGGCCAGAAAATTAAGCAAGTCAAAATTCAGCCTTTCTAGAGACCCAAAAACTTTAAAAAATTATAATAACTCTAAATTAAATCTAAAAAATATAAATAATACATCAAATTGACCAGAATCATTGGACCTTTAATTTGTTTTTAATTTAAGTTTTAGTGAAAATTAATATTAAATAAAATTAAATTATTAAAAATTATTAAAAATTTTAAATAAATTCTAAGCACATGAAAGCACTCCTATGGGTCATCCTTAACCTTTGGAAGTGATTCCATAAAGTTTGGGATGAGTTTGGATCAAAATAATTAAAACTTTTCTAATTAAATAATTTAAATAATATATTAATTAACCAAAATTTGAAAAATCATAAGTAGTTCTAAAAAATCCAAATTGATCAAAATTAGTGTCATTCAAATCTATTTGAGATCTAGCATTTTCTAAAAATGACAAATCAATAGAAATAGGTCAAAGTCAAAAAGTTAACTCTCCAGTCAACAGTTGTTCAAAATCAAGTCAAAAATTCAAAACTTAATGTCAGAAATTTCAAATTAAGTAAACTCAAAGGCATTGGACTCCATTTAAGGTTTAATATTTATTAAAAATCTTAAATAATAAAAAATCAGTCAAAATTAAAAAGTCAACATTTCAGTCAACTCTAGTTCAAATTTTAACTCAAACTTTATAAATTCATAAATAATTGTAGAAAAATCTAATTTGAGCAAACTTATAGTCTACTTACTCATATTAAAGTCTAGTATTTAAAAAAATATTAAAACTCTAGAAATTAATCTTAATCAAAAATTCAAAATTTGACCCTTTAATTAATGTATTTAAATAATTCAAATAATTTTAGAAAAATTAATATTTAATTTAAAAATCTAAAAAAATTTAATCCAACATTAAAAAGAGCATCCAATCATTTTAATTAAAATTTATCAACCTTCAAACCATTGATCAATCAAGCTACTTAATTCATACATATTACTACTAAATAATTCGGGCCTACGAGGCTATTGAATTAGCCCCATGAAAGATGAAATAGACTTCATGGCCATGGTTTAACAAAGGTAGTAATCACTTAACACTTAAATACACTTTAAATTAATTTCAAAATATTAAGACTTAAACTTGAATCAAATTTTCCTTAAGCCTTCTACAAACCAGAACATCAAACCACTTTAACCAACAACCCTATATAAGATATACACAAACCACACAACCTACCTTTTTTTTTAATCACACAGCCTACCTCACACACTTTAGATGTTCTGGTACGATAACCAACTCTAGTCTTAAATTAGGTTTGTGTTTTACTTTCTTGTTGTTGTGTACTGGGTTTTTTGAGTTTTTACTACATACTATTTGAAAATTGATTAACTGATGTGATTGTTTATTTATTTTTTATAATTTGTGATTTTATTTGATGGGCGTTAGATTACCCTTAGGTTAGACGTGATTTAAATGCTAACATAATCTTATGTAGGTGATCATGCTCATATAGGACATTAAAATTAAATGGGCAAAATTAAATTTAAATTAATCAAGTTTTTACATGTGCTTTGTTATGCTAAGTTCTCCTTTAAATCAAAAAAGCATGGCCAAGTATGACTGGTTTGAGTACTTTTAGTTTCAATATATAACTGTTTGAGATGTGATTTCAAATTATAATTTCTTATGATAACCTTATAGGATGTTTGAGTCTAAAATTTTATATTTTCAAATGTAATTTAATTTGAGTCAAGAGTTATAATATTTAAAGTGATTAGGGATGGGATAAAAATCTAATTTGGAATTCAAAGAGGAAAGAAGAGAACGCGAGGGAGATTTGTTATTCATTTGGAGATCCAAATCTGGATAATTTTTAATTATCCAAAAGAAAATGATAACACCCTTTTCGAGGGAGAGTTTCTTTTCATTTAGATATCAAGACCCAACGGATCCAAGGAGCCCACAGAAGGATGAAGAAGTGAAGATCGAGAAGAATCTCATTCTTAAAGTCACTTGAGTTTTAGGAGTAGAATCTGGGTTATCGTCAGTGGTACCCAGCCATTTTACTTTTTTTACAGATTCTGAGTTATTGTATTAAGTGGCACTTACCATAAAGACTGTTAAATTTATTTAATTAATTTAATTTGATTTGATTGATTGTTTACTTTAATTACAATTAGGATTGTCTGCTTATTTTAGTTTTTTTATGATTGCATGTTGTATTTTGATTTAGTCTAGAACTCGATCGAAAGCTCATGAGAGAATGTTAAAAATATTTCTACTTTAATTAAACTAAAAATTTTAAGCTTAGATAGAAACTCTAATGATTTTAAGAAGTAAGCCCGGGATCGACCCGAGAGTTCACATACATCATATTTTAATTTTCTCTTCCTTGTTAGGCACCTCCCCGCCTGCAGGTTCTGGTAGGTCACTTGACCTATTAGGGTATAGTCATGTCAAGAAAAAGTTGTGCAATTTCTAGAAAAAATATATATTTTTAAACCTTTTTTAAAAATTGTTTCATATTTGATTTAAGAATTCATCGAGTCAACTTGCATACATTACATTAGAAACAAACATAAAGTGTTTAAAAATTTAATTACATTTTATTTCAAGCACCAATTTATTCAACATCAATTAAGGGGCCAATTAGGATCTGCTCTAGATGTCGACCCTGATTCCTCAAACTTAATTAAATAACATCTCTACCACTCTTTCATTAAAGACTGCATACATGAATTTTAAGCGACTAGGTGATTAGCTGGCTCCTCAATCTAGGTTGGGGTAAGTCCAGGTTTGCACTGTATTAGTTAGGTTCGGGTCACTAATTTTTCAGTACCTAATTTAGATTTAGGTTATAAGGCAGGTTCAAACTATAAGACCTCAACCTCCGAGAATTGAATCCCAACTTTCTAATAAAATTGATAACTCAAATTAAATATCTTTCAATTTAAAATTTAAGCCCAATACTTAGGATAAGCTATGGTGCTTCTGAAGTATTTTAGAATTCCAAAGCATCTGCTACCTTTCATCCATTGACCTCCAGAAATAACTCAATAAGTATTCAATTTTGATACAATCTCAGTTGAATTTCTAATCCTCACTCCTTGAAAATTCTAGATAAAATTTCTACCATTATTTTAATCGAGAGTATTCGTAGAAAACTCCAGTTTCTTATAATATAATTAACTACGAGAGCTAATACTTGTAGAAGAATTAGAATCCAAATCAATTTTCAAAAACTCAATTAATTTTTTTTGGGAAAATTAATATCAAAGTCAATAATTATTATCATCATATTCAAATGATAGATTGTGAATGATATCTTTTTTCTTCGAGAAGATATATTATTTTATTATCATAACTTTGATTATGAAATTAATAATTCTTTATCTAGATTATCACACCCAAATACTAGATCGAATATCATTTTGACCCTCTGTGGTCATATGTGGTTCTTCCCTGAATTTGGCTATGATAATTAAGATGAACCTACGGTTTTATAATATGAACCCATTAGGGAATGATATTTTTGCCTCCCGATGTGATATATCATTTATAATGACGTGTTAGATTTCAAAAATGAAATTCAAGAAATTAATTTCTCTCAAAGAAAATTAACATTTTTAAAACTCCTTTTTCAACAGTTAGCATTGTAGTGCGATTGAATTGAAGTGTTGGTTCATCAGTTGTCACATCAGTGTGATTGTTCAACTGTTAGTAATTGTCACCTAATGCGGCATTATGGTGATTTGGAGCTGCGACACTTCTTCCTTGGCACTTCGGCTCCTTGCTCTCTATTTGGATCCAACCCTTTACCATTGCATCGCTGCCTTATAGCACCTCGATGTTGAGTATGAGCATAATGTTGTGGCACTCTATCTGTGGCACTGTGGTGCTCCTTAGATTAATAAGTATATATGAATAATTTACAAGTTAAAATCTATTCACTCATTAGTCTTCCACAGCTCTGAAAATGACAATTTATTTAGTGCATACCTCTTGCCTAAAAGAACTCATCAATCATGAGTTCAATTTGAACCCTTTCTCCTTGATGGAACTTGTTTGCATCATTCACAACAAAAAGAGTCAACTAGTTCATTTGCTATATAATCGACAAAAGGGTCTCATTTTAGCTATGCTTATCTCTATGTTATTCTAGAAATAGTGGTCAAGATATTGTTTGAGGAGATAAAAAAATTTGACATTATGAGAGTCATCTTTCTCCTAATCTATAAGATTTTTTTTTTCTTTTCTTTTCCCTTCTAATCAAATCTTAGTCGAGTTTCATGTAGATCAATTCTAGAAAATAATCTTATTGAGTGACATTAATGAGGGCGTGAACTACTTTAAAAAAATCAATGACCTACTATTTAATATGTGAAAATCAAATTATGGAATATAAGGTATATTATTTAATTATGGATTATACATGTTTGAGCATATTTATTATAATGACTAAAAATTAGTATGTGTAATTATTTGGAGGGTAAGTTTTTTTTAAAATTAAAAGCACTTATCTATATTGGTGTTTGCATCATCTCATTGAAACTATGGACCATCAAGAATTAATTAAAATGATAAAAGAGTTGAATAATGATCTTAGAAACCTAAATATATGATCATACCATTGTCTCGTATGGCTATAGATAAGCCTAATAGACTAAATATTAGATCTCACATAATAATTAAATAAGCAAACAAAATATCTTGTTACCAATCCTACCTATAAAAATTAGTTGGCATAATAATAGTTTCCATTAAATTAGGTATCTATAAAGATCATCAACTGTGTGATACCATTTCTATGATTGGGATCTATTTCCTTTTAGGTCATACCAAATTTTAAATTCGTTTAAGCCCACAAATTAAATGAAGTATGAAGGACTTAAAAGTAACATAGGATGGTTTATACAAAAAAGATATATTCTTATACAAACATTATTCTAAACATATCATAAGCCCAGCGACTAACTATTGCAATTAAAATAAACAAAATATATTCTATTTTCATGATGAACAAAAGTACAAAAGAATAAGTAAGAAAAAATAGAACCAACTATCCTTGTAACCCCTGTGATGCCCCAGAATCTAAATAGGAAGAATTACTCTTTTAATCTTTTAATAAACAACAACCATAGTTATATAATTTTATTCATAAAAAATAAACAATAAAAATAATTATAGAATTCAAGACATCTATATATACATATATATTCAATCTCAAAAATTATATACAATACTCAAGATCTATATAATCATCACATATCTATCATGTCCTGAATACAAAAGAATAATTAAAATAAAAAGAACATGAACATGAAGGAATCATGACCAGCCTCACACTTCTGATCCTCTATCCTGACCTGAAATTATTTAACCACATAATGAGCTAAAAAATCTAGTAGTTCACCAAGACCTACAATAGAATTCAAAGCATGACAAAGGAGCAATATGCATGACAACAATCAAATCATAACAGTTACATTCATATGATCATTGAATTAGTATAGAAATAATAAAATTCACATGCAGTAGTAATATAATCTATAAATAATAAAACACTATGGTATGAAAACCAATAAAATAGTAAACCAGTATGAGTGTCAAATTTTTAAAACAATCATTATATCCGTAATACCAATCAATATAGAAATCAGATAAAGCATTAAATCAAAATATTAGTAAAGAATGTTAAAATTAAATCAATATAATAAAATCATATAGGAGTATACATATGCTATCCAAATATTTTATATCAGTATTAAATCAATATCTTAATCACATGCTCAATATATCATGTATATCACGTTGTATATTATACTTTTTATATTAATAAATCAATAACAGTGTTAATAATAAATTCATACAGTAATATGAATAATGCTTTAATAACATTCATTTCAATAGTCATATTAAACAAGTAAGAATTTTAGCTACATGATATTTTTTAGTTTCGTATCAATGTTAGTAAACTGTTAGCTCAGTAAACAAAGTTATCACTCTTTGTCCGTCGGCATAATAGTCATCTCCTTATTATTCCCAATCAATGTATAACATGAATTAGTAGAGGATAACATCAAATCATAATATTTAAAGAAAAGCTTGTCGGCCCACCATCCTATACATGCTAATTAGTCTCCAACCAACAGGTCAACTAGTATTTACTTGTTTTTTACATACACATTATTATCACAGTACTATAACAGTAATAGCGGCCAACTATTACTCAATCACATATCCACATTTATTTTCAATGCACTGCAGTAAATAAAGCATAATTGAGCTTAATTCAGAAAGCGTCAAAATGTCCTAATGGTAGACAATAAAAATCATACTGAACAAAAATTCATATTTTTAGAATTTAACCAAATTATTTAATATTACATAAAAAAATATTCTGAAGCTTTAGTTGAACTAACTCATTATTTTTAAACGTCAAAATAAATTTTTGAGTAGAAAAAAATATATGTATGTTCAAAATCACCTGGTGAAAATTTTCAAATAAATACTCAAAACGCTCGTTATCTCAATCTCTATAACATATAAATAATTATGCGGTGAAAATTTTACCAATATAAAATTATCGTTATTTTTTTATTATGGAAATACAAATTTAATCAGAAACATATCAAAAATACAAAATTTTTGAAATAAAAAATAGGATAATGATTCCTTATAGCAAGATGAGTAAATCTTCCAATTGGCTTGACAAATAAAAATCGCTCTGCGACTTCTAAATATGGACTTCTCTTTTCTCTCTCCTCATTTTTCTCTCTAAATTTCCTATACAGTTCTCTGTTATGCGAAATTAAGAAGAGAAAGGGGCTTTAAATAAAATTAGTGACTTAAGATATTTATAAATAAATAATAATATAATAATAATATAATTATATAGTTTATTCATTTTTATATATAAAATTTATATAATTTTTTTTGGGTTTTAAAAATTATGAAAAATATCCATAAAACAAATCATTTTATTTAGAAAATTTTGGTGAAACCAATTTTTAAAATGGACACCTGACAGTCCCAAAATCCCCATTTGTACCAATAGGTGCCAATTTCTTATAGATTTTCACCATTGCTCAAAAATTACGAAAAAATTCATGTAATTAAAATACTACAATATCAACACTACGACGAAAACTTTGGTGATTTGGACTTACATTGACTCCAAAAAAAAAAATTTAATAGAGTCAATATGCGGGTTATTACAACCCCCTTCCCTTGGCTTGCACACACGCTTGCTCTCCATCTAAACTCTGCCTAAGACTAAATACAAGAGAACAAATGGTCAGCCTCCTCACAAAATTTGACCAAACTATTTATATTTAACACATAACTAACTCGGGCATCGTCACGCTGATGGTGGTAGCACTACAACACTACTAAAATAAACTAACACCATAGCGTTGATAAATTCCACCATTGCGGCACTCTAATTGAATCGACGTGTCACTTCCTTATGTTAACTGATTAACTTCTCCGTAGTGGCGCTCAAGCGATTTGGCACTGAGACGCCCTAGTTAGCGCTGCGGGGTGTTGGTGAAGATCTTGCGCTATTGTGCCTGGAGGGCGCTGTGGTGCTGGCCTTCTGCACCTTGTGGCACCATGCTCTATCTTTAGTTGAATTTCAAGGATGAACGCTGTGGCACTGCACAGGTTTGGCGTTGCGGTGTTGGGTATTTATTTTTAATTTTATGGCTTTTTAAGTAAATTCTTCTATACAAAACTATCAATTGAGATATTTTTAAAGCAAAAGAGGATAGTATAAAATATAATAAACTCCTTTGGCATCTAAACCACTTGGAATTTCACCAAACACTCCATATAACATCTAAAGACAACATGCTCAAGTGGTTCCATGCCTTGACTCATCCATTATAAGTAGCCTTATATCAAAGTCCTCAATGGAAGTCCTAGGTTGGCCATGACCTAACAATTTGTTCTACCCTTTCATTTTAACCACAACCTCAAAACAAATTATTTCAACCACTCAAGAGTGTCCCCTACATTCTAGATGCTCATGATTGTAACTGAAAGACTTGAATCATCCCTTCCAAAGCTAGGTCATGAAGTTTTTTTTAAGAAAAATATGCTAAGTCATTAAAACTAAGATTGATATATAAATAAGTTTTAATGGTTTAACCTATTTTTCTTTTAATAGAAATGAATTTTGAAAAAAACTTGGATGGCTTAGCAATGTCTGATCAATCCTAAAGCACCTCAATTAATTAATTTTATATCAAGGTTTAGATTTAGCGATCATAATCAGTTCAATCAAATTATATTTTATTTGATTAAAAGTTCTGATCTTTATTCGCACTATTTTATGGCTAAGTTCATGATGTGATGATAAGGTTTATGAAAAAAAAAATATTTTTCTCATTAAATTGTTATTGATTTTGCCTACCTAAAAATAGTAAAAAAATCAAAGAGGCTTAGCTGAACAATATAAAAATATAAAAACAGATAGTAACAATCCATGAACAGTGCACGGAATTTTATATTTTAGAAAACATCAAAAATTATGCTGCGCAGATTCGGAGGAAATCGATCGGATCTTGCCTTCAGATTTGTTTGATTTTGTCCAGATTTCCTCTTTGTTTTTCTCTCTCTCTGACCTCTCCAGCAAAGTGAAATCTTTTGGCCACTATAAAGAACCAAAAGAGAAAATAGACCAAACACCTACCTTTCCTCATCCTCTTATCTTTGCCCAGCAACAAATTCCTTTCATTTCACCGACGATGACCATCGCCGCCGATGCTCCTCGTTTCCACGTCCTCGCCGTCGACGACAGCATAACTGATCGGAAGCTCATCGAACGACTACTTAAAACCTCTTCTTACCAAGGTACACACTACCTGCTCGACCAAATGCCTCCAAAAAAAAAAAAAGTGTTTCTTTTTCTGATTGTAAATTTCGGTTTTCTGTTTTGCGTAGTTACTGTGGTGGATTCTGTGAGCAAGGCCCTGCAGTTTCTGGGTTTGCTTGAAGATGGTACTACTGCAACGCCTCCGGATCAAAAGGTAGTTTTTCTTTTTTTTTTTTTAGTTGGAATGGATGTTTGTCTCTGACTTGGTTGAATTCAAGTTGAGAACTTGTTGGTGATATGGTGTTGGATTAACTGTTTTTATGGTGGATTGCAGGAGGTTGATGTGAATTTGATTATTACTGATTATTGCATGCCGGAAATGACAGGCTATGATCTCCTCAAGAAGATCAAGGTGAATTTTGATTATGGAGTGTGCTGAAGGACCAAATTTTGAAATTGATGAGTTTTCTGAATCTGTTCTGTTTTGTTGTTGAATAAATTAGGAATCTTCCTTGCTCAAGGACATCCCAGTAGTCATCATGTCTTCTGAGAATGTGCCTTCCCGAATCAATAGGTGAGTTAACTTGATTTTCTTTATGTTTCTCTGAAAATTTCGAATAAGCATCCAACTCTGCTCAACTATAAGTAGTTTAGTTGTTGTTGCTGGTTGGACTGTATAGGGGATGTTTGGCTACAAGTATGATTTAGTAAATCTTGTAAATCTAGATTTTGTGAAGCTTGAGAGGGTTAAAATCTTTAAATTGTGAGTGAGAGAAATCCTTACATCCATTAAATCTTGTTAATGTTGGGATTTAACAATTCCTAGATTTAATAAATCTTAGATCTAATGACTAACATGAATGGAATAAGATTTATCAAAACAATAGGATTTGAAGTCATCAAAATTTTGTATGGAAGGACTTACACTAAGTCTTTGCTTAAATCCTTCCTAAAATAGGATACCAAACAGCCCCATAATCTGGTTTTGCGAATCTGACTTGGCTAATTGACCTTATCATGATCCACCTTAGATTATTAGGACAGTCAATTTTGGATGTCTTAGGATTAACTTTATTTCTCTCCTACTAAACTAAAAGTCATGCAAACCATATATTGTTGTCTTTATCTTGAATTTTCCTTTTGAGATTGCCTAATTCCTAGGTTTACTATCCTTCAAATTTGAACCAAAAACCAAACAAACATTTTTGTCGTGAACTCCACCTCTTTTCATTCAATACAAGGAATGTAATATTCCTTTTTGCTTACTAAACTTACATTCCACATGTTCACTAATCTTAATCTATAGGAATTAGGATCATTTATCCTCACTTGCCTTGAATAATTTCTCAAAACTAGTAAATCTAAAAATACCATCCATGAATCATATTATTTTGATTAAAATCAGAGAATGTTTGAAAAGATTTATGTGCATGTTATTAGATGCCAAATTTTTAGTATTCTAAATGAAATTTTATTCTTATTGGGGATTAATTTTCTTTTGCAGATGCCTGGAAGAAGGAGCAGATGAGTTCTTCCTGAAGCCAGTACAGTTATCAGATATGAAAAAACTAAGACCTCATATTCTCAAGGGCAAATCCATGGACTGCAATGAAAGTACCAGCACTGCCAGCAGCAGTAGCAAAAAAAAATCCTCGAATGAGGGTATTTTACCCGAGTGGACAAAGACCAGGCTTAATCTTGCATGGAGTTTTTTATCTTATTTTTCATCTTCTACATGTAATTATTGAGTTTTGATCTCTCTTTTCTTTCATAGTTGTTTATAAGCATGTATTGGGTTAGTTTCTTCCCAATATTTTTGAGTTTGATAGTTTGTCCAGAGGATAGGAATGGATGAAATTTATGAAAAAGGAAATGGAAATCATAATATTGTTGATAACGTTACAACTTACTGGACTTTTTTTTTCCTTTTATTATTTTTTGGTTCTCTTTCCGGTGCAAAGGTAACATGTTAACAGCTTGAGCAGTATATTATCAGCTTCTTACTGGCTTTTGAATGAAATGCTACAAATCTGAAGAATATGACACTGGAAATTTGTTCACTTAGGAGGTACTCAGCATTCTGAGATCTAGATACATGGAAGTAGGATGACAGGATAAATGAGGGAAGGAACTGCTTGTAAAAAACAAATTAAGCATGTGATGTCTTTTGGAAACCTATTGGTCTGGTTACATTAAACCTAGTAGAAATAGGGACTTGGAAGCCAGTGCCGATGTTTAGTGGCATCAAATTAAGTGGGGAAAATTCTTGTTTTGTTCCGTCAGGAGTGGCCAACCTTGCACTTGATGTTGATAGTATGGGAATGTATGGCTTACTTCGGATGATCTTTGATGTCTTAGACTTGGGATTTGATCCAATGGTTAGAAGCAAACTCTTATAGAGAAGAGTGGCCTTAGACAACCTTGATTGGAATGCTCTTTTGTGTGTCCTTTTGTTCAGAATACCATTTGTTAGAGATTGTAAGGGAACAAGTGGTTTATGCATTTATGGTCACTTCTAGACATTATGTTAGCTCATTTTTTTTTCCTTAGTCCAAGGCTGGAGACGTCAAGGTGTGTTTTGACCGTTACAGGGAAATGAGCACCCAAAGGGGTGCATATGTCAGAAAGGCTACCATTTGAACTAGAGTGCTTGACTCTTGATGTGCAGGCTAGGGTTTGGGAGGTGATTGATGCCTACTCATGAAGCAAGGTTGTTACTAATCCAATCTCAGGTTGATTTAAACCCACATAAGAATAGCTAAGTCATTCGATGTGATCTAGAATAGATCTTAGTTTGGTTATAGGCTGACTTGATTCAATCTCAATCTGAGCCTTACATATTTGGATATACAAACATTATTCATATCTAAATACATCCATGCATCTATAATTCAATCCATTCTCAAGCTAGCTCGATCTGATCCAAATTAGACTCAATCAAAGTTTGATATAAATTGTGCTTAGATCGTTAGTTCGCTCGTTGACTTGATCCAAGCTCAATGCCAGCAAAAGGTAAATTCTATTTTCAAGTGATTGATGATCTTGAAGCCAAATTCATAACCTTCTTTGTAAGTGAGGGATCATCATTTGTTTTCTCTAGTGGAAATCATCACCAACTTGGACTAGGTAAAGATCATTTGTCACACATTTAGGAAACAGTTGAACATTATCCAAAAGAAGAGAGGGAATTTTTCATTGTGAAAGGGGGGCCTGATATACTATGGAGTTTGGAGTCAACACTTTGTTGTCTTACAAGTAATGAATTGTATTAGCCTAAATCTAATATCAAGTAAATTTGGCTCAATTAGAAATTGAAATTTTGATTTCAACTCGACTCAAAACACATCTTGAAATTGAAATCATTTTGAGTCTAGCCGAGTTCACTTAAGTGTTTTTATTTTGAGTTAATTCGAAATCAATATCGAGTCAACTTGAAATTTATTTTAATTACTTATATGCTTAAATAAAACTATTATATTAGTCATAATATTTATTTTATGTAAACACTTGTTTTGTCATATTTTGAGTCGACTTGATCTATATTCTAGCAAGTTGAAGCCAAATATACATAAACTGGAAATCGATTTTATTTTTAGAATGAAGCTTGAAATAGACTTGAAATTGAGTCAAATTAAAATAACTTTGATCATTACTAAGTTTTATTCAACACATAAAATGTATAGTTCTCTTAGATATTGAAAAGTTCCTTGTGTTTGAAATGCCTCACATGTTGTGATTGTAAATATGTGAAAGCCTTTTGCAATTAGTGCATAATTAGCAAAGAATATAATCTTAAACCTAAAGTGCTCTAAAAAACACAGTAGTAGAAACATCTCCTAGCAGAGACTAATATGAAGATTTATCTACTTATCACATACTATCACAACCAATCCAATATGACCCATAGACAAAACATGTCATATTATACTAAATGGTGATAGGCCAAACCCAAGATCAAAATTTTGGGGGCTTTTTCATATTTTTTCAATTTAAAAAAAAAAACTGCAACACTTCTAATTAACTTTTAATCAACAAAAAAATAAACTCATTCACACATTTCTTTTCTTTCTTTTCATTCATAATCAAAAGATATATGTACAACAAAATCTATACACTACAATTCATGGTTACATACCAAAATAGAGCAAATAAAGAAATAAATATAATTATACAAAAATCATAAAGTTAGAAAATACCTAATTGACTCGGATAGATCAAAACTTCGAACTATGGCTACTCAACTAGCTCTTTCCCCTTCCCTTAACCTAAAACAAAATGAAGAATAGGTGTGAGCCAAAACAATTCAGCATGTCACACCTATCGATCTAAATTTTTAATAATTCACTTATTATATATTTAACTAAATTTAAAAATAATTGTTAACAATTCATCATACTGGGCAGCATAATTCTTGTAGTTATTAGAAATTTAAATAAACAATTCAGGAAAAGTAAATAAATAAGTACTCCATATATCATAGTAGAAAATAACATATTTTTCTCAGGCCATTATACCTCTCATCAAAAAAATATATCAGAATTCAAACCCTTATGACTCAATGTGCTAGCATATCAAAAAATAGATCCTTATGACTCTCAAATGCCTAACACACATCAAATATTTAGAACAGGCTCTTATGACTCCATATACATTCAACACAACAAATCCTCCTCCAATATCGAAGCTCCAAAGAATCACACATTTCAAGCATATGAGCATATACATCATTGCATTGTAATAAATGAAATAAAACTAAACCAATTTCGAAAATTCCCATAATGCTTTACTAACAGGCAATAGATTCGACTAATAAACAAATTTTCATTGTTTTAGAGTTTCATTATATTACCAAGGATTGTTTAGAACACTATTTTGAATCTTTAATTGTACTACAACATTATTTTTTTAACTGGATAAAATAGCGCACTTTTTAATTTGCTAGACAGAAAATTTTCAAAGAAAAAAAAATCAAAATATTCAGAATAGTCATATCTACAATATAAAAAAGTTACACAATGGAAATTTTGCGAGTATGAAGTTATCCTCATTTTTATGAAATAAATTTATAAATTAAATAAAAAAATTCCAAAATTTCTATATTTTTTAAAACTAAGATAGTCAGAATATAACTTATCTTGATCGGGATAACTTTCAGAATTGGTTTGACAACAGAAAAAGAACTGGAGTAACCAAAACCCAATTTTCTTACTCTAAAATTCTCTTCTCTCTCTAACACACTGCCTATGGGGGTGGATTTTTTTGTTTTTGATTTAAATGAAAATGAAGTGAATTTTGATATCTTTATAAAAAAGAAAAGATCTAGTGCCATGACGCTCGACTCTACAACATCGCAGCGCTCTCACTAGAGAGCACGGTGCCTTAGCATTGCCCCCAGCTTCGCAGCTTATGAATGGCATGTAGTTTTTACTACTGATTCTCTGCTTTTGCTTATAGGTGAATCATAGCGTAGCGCTACAAGTCATTTGTTGCTTTATGCATGTAGACTGTCGTGCACCGACGAGTCTCCTGCAGTGGCTCGTATTTATCACAGATTTGCTATGCTCTCCTGTAAATAATATGTTGTATGTGCGGAGATCTACCATACCTGCAGCACATCTATCATCACTGCTTGTTAGTGTTTGTAGGGAACATTATTATTTGCAGGAGAATATGCGTGTTCATTTATAAGTTGATGTTGATTGTCGGGCGTTACTGTATTCGTAGCATGTTGCCTGTTAACGCCTTTGTGTGAACTATTATGTGCATGACAGGCTCTTGATTCTTGCTCGCAGGTTAACCATTAGTGGATGTTTACATTTGTCGTATGTTGCATTGTGTATCTTTGCATTCATCATACATTGTATATCAAGCTCTTCAGCTTGTAGGGGACTCGTGCATCTGTTAGGTTCTTGATTGACATTAACCATGAAGGTATCTTTGCAATCATTGTCCACTTCCATTGCTAGTTATATATTACTGCATTTGCTTGACACTAAATTGCTATTGACTGCAAAGGTATTATAGCATTTATCACTAATCTCCCTATGCACACTGGCTGGAAAGCTGCCATATTTGTTGCACGCTGACTTTGTGTTCATTACACCAGCTTCCATGCTAATTTGGTATGTCAGTTTTCATTGCTTGCGGGGTCGAATATATTTTCTTGTATGTTGATGTTGACCGCAGGACGTTGTTGCATTCATTGCATATCCTTCATATCTTACTCATGAGTAAGCCATCCGTGATTGAGATGAATCGCTTGTATTTAGATTATGTATTCTCCTTAATTAAATCGATTATCGCTTGTTGATGTTTGCTTGCAAGCAAGTGGCATTTGGCAATTTTTCCATCACGAGTCCTCTGATTATTCGTTAGTTTTCAACTAAATGACTTGAACCTTATTTTAGGATTTGTATTTTCAATTTGATTATGCATTTTAAATTTAGGGTCCAGTTCCCTGTTGTTTATTTTACAAGTTTGATTCCCTGTCATTATTCAAGTCATATCCCTTGTGGTCCAATTTGCATATTCAGTTCCCTGCATTTTGTTTAAGTTTTGGTCCCTTGGATTTGCTTAAGTCCTACGCATTTTTAGTCTGAATTTTGGCATTCTCTTGGCGTATCTCCCGTTTAAAAAAAAATTCAGGAGTCTTAGCCTACCCACCACGTCAGAGAAAGATATATATGGTCAGTGTCGAGCGACATCGTGGCCGTAGTCTTCAACCCCACCATGTTAGAGAAATGCATGCATAGGTCTTCAGGGGTACCTGTTTGAAAATGCAATTTTTTCCCCAAAGACATTGGGGCATGTACACGGTGTGGGTCTCTGAAAGGATGCTGCGAGTTGGGGTTAGAATGCAAAGGGTACGATCACACTATCCCGTAGGACAAAACGATCGTAAGCCTTTACACGCTATGCAAGCAGACCTATGGGAGAACAGATGGGATCATACATATGATTAACCATGGAGGATAGTAACTTTTGCCTACATACGTTGATGGGTAATAATATATATGACCCAAAAATCACGAGATTTCATCCATTCGATACATCAGCTCGAATAAAGTTTATTTGATGTGGGTATCGATTTTCCACGGGTGCAAACCCCCGTGGTTAATTACATCTTAGGCCTTGGTTTAAGAAAACTCTCGATTAAAGACACTATATTATTCTCTTCAAAGATTTAGCGCATAAGGAAATATCTAGGCTCTCCTAATCCAAAGGGAGATAGGCTCAATCAGGCTATTTCAACATGCACGTATCACACAGACACTCGACCGATCAAAAGAGAAGAAATCTGGAGAGGAGACATCACACACCAAGCATGCATGAGAGAAAGATGGAAGTGGTGTCATCCGTGTGATGCGGATGGGTAGGATTTAGAGCTTCTGAAGAGTAAGGATAAAGAGCTTACATGCAACTATATATCAATACCTCCAGCCTTTAACCCTAGATCTACAAGGGCCGTACTGTACACCAGGTACTAACACCCACGACCTAACTAATACAAGACACCGCGAGGGGACTTATAACTTAAACCTTACTATGGATCTAAGCAGCCCCAATCTGGATTTACTATTCTGCTCAGAAATGGGTACCAGCTAAACTCCACCTAGCGTATTAAATATATGAAGTCTGGTCTTATATAAATGCAAGAGTGGTGGGAGGCACATAAAGGGAAATGGACACTAAGCCCGACCATGAATGACACCATGCTATGCAAAAATGAACTATCCCTCTATATTGCAAAAGAAAAATCTACATGCTTTTGACTCAAGGCTATGCATGTATGGGTAGGGTCAATCATGACTGGCCAATAGTCACTGTGAAGTGAACATGACTTAAAATATTAATCATCATTTTAAAAAGTAAACCACAAAAGGTTCATGCATTAATTTTAAAAAATTAGTTGATTTTAAAACTTATTCATTTTTATCTTGTTTAAATAAATTTTAATTTTATAAATCCTAAAGAGCTTAACGAAGACTCCGTCCAAGCCACCCCCAAGCAAAGCAAAGGGACCTATGAAAAAACATGTAATTCTAATGCTCAATCAAAGTAAACAAATCATCACATCACAAATAATAATTAATGTCCATGAATGTAGTTGGGTTCTGCAATACACCCCAGAAAAATAAAAAAAAGGTAGCTGAGCTCTACCATATATACAATTCAGCCTAAATCTATACATAAATGAATTGGTGTATGGGTTCTTGATCAGTCTCCATCTACTTGGCCTCCTGCCTTCTGAAATTCCCATACACCAACAAAGCTTTCCTAACTAAAATTATATTTTGAAAAATAAAAAATTACATGAATCCCCGATAAAAAATACCGTCAGCATAATTATAATAAATAATCACACATCAATCATCCAGAACCTAGTCCTTAGGACCACATTCCCAAGGGTAGCATTCCTCACAGTACCTATTAAAGAGCGTATTTATAATTATGATTGCAGCATTTTTTATTTACCCTTTGGGAATGTGGCAACATGCAGAAGATATTTCTATAAATCATCTAACCACTTAATTGCAAGTGCCCACTCATCAATCAAAAAGAAAAAAAATAACCTGAACACAATATGAAAGAGCAAAATAATATATATATGCATGTTTTGACAAGGCAACGAATCTTTGAATTAAATGGGTGAGATGATTGTATTCATATTAACATCTAAACACAAAAAGTACATATGAGAGCTTCTAATATAGTCAAATGAATAAATGATATCATGACATAATCTCTAAATACAAACATTCCTATATGTCAAGCTTCGTTGGGCATATGTAAGTCGACGAGAAAAAGACAATGAGGAAAAGAAGACCTTCATTCAACTACATGAAAAGATATACCTTCTGCAAATAATACCAAAGTTTCCAACAAGCATACAAATGTGACATTTGATACCAATAGCATAAGCATACATATTTTCACTCAAATCAAGAACTCATATTATTATGATTTACAATGAACCTTTCTAACAACTTTATGCAAAGTAATAAGTTGTATGCATACCCATTTGTTCACATCAAATGATCATGTGTTGTCGAGGTTCGAAGTATACATATCTATTGGAGCATAAACACAAAGCATACTCAAGACCCTAATTCCAAATGTAAATATAGCATTAAAAATTTAGACATGTGTACGGCCTTTATATGAAACAAATACATAAGATTCAACTTCCAGTGTGATATAGAAGTATGTATGAAATTCATCGTATACGTGTACATGTTGCAACCAAACATAGAAACCTCATATATATACACATTTCTTTCCAAAGTTAACAAAATGCCTTTGCATTGCATCCATAAACATTCACGATTGAGGCATCAAATAGGCAAATACATAACATGATTATTAAGCTTCACATGACATTAAGCATCAATGATGTTGAGATTCATGAATATACACAAACATCTTGTTGTAATGTAATTACTTTCTTTCAAGGTTGAACATGCTCATTAACTAACCATGACCCATATAACTTCATATTGAATCGCTATTTACTTGTGATTAGGGGCGCAAACGAATCGAGTCAAGCCCGAGCCAGAGGTTGTTCGAGCCTAGCTCGTTAATTGTGCAGGCGGCTCGAGCTCGAGCTCGACTCGTGTGTCCGAATCCCAGGCTTGTATTCGGCTCGTTAGCTCGAGCTCGGCTCGAGTACAAGCTCGAATTGAATATTTTTTATGAAATTTTCACATTCAAAAATGATGTTTTTAATAAAATTTTCAATTTTTCACCATAAAAAAGCGCATTATAAGTTACTTAAAAAAAACATAATGCCATTTAGATAATATCTAATATAAAGCAATTAAAAAGTTTTACATTCTCTTGACAAGAGCAAACCACAAGGATATCATATTAATAAAAATAATAACATGAAAGTTAAGAATCCATAAAGGTTAGCATGGTCCAAGGTCTAGCCACCATTCATGGCTATTGAGACAATCATAATAAAATGTAAGTTCTGAAATAGTCAATATTGTAGCATCAAATAAGAGGGCTTTGAAAGTAGGAAGTAAAACTTCAGTGATCTAGAGGGGCGAGGAAGGCTTTGATTGATGGAGGGTCTACTTAAACTATCATAGCTATCTCAGCAAAATTTAAAACAAGCAAAAATTTACTTACAATATACCTATCAAATTGCTCCAACGAAAATAACCAAAGCTTGAGCACACGAAGAACCCCTCTAAACAACAACTCGGCAAGTCCTCTCATGTGAGCAAAAGCATAGGAAAAACTTCAGGGAAAAAATAAAAGTATGAAACAATGCCCTAGCGACTAGCTCACGAAAGGCGGAAGGGGAGAACGTCACACGCTTGCTTACTAAGAGGAGAACGCCGCACGCTAACAAACGAACCTTACCTAATCGGAGTCTGGAGCAACGGAAGAATGACGGCAAGAAGCACGAAGAAACGATGCCCTAGCTCCTTCGAAGAGGAGAATACCGAACCGCCCGCACGTAGCTCTCGAAGAAATGAATGTGGACCGGCTCTAAACTTCGGTATATTACATCTAATTCGCCCGGTTTGACATTTTTGAATCTCGCTAATTCCATTTCACAATTCCCCAGCCCGCTCAATTGTCTACCTTTTAATCGAGCTAGCTCGACGAGCTTTCAAGCCGGATAGGTCTAGTACCGAACTCGAGCTCGATAATACACCGAGCTCGATTTTCTGCTTGAACTCGAGCTCGATTTTCTGCTTGAACTCGAGCTCGATACTCGATAAGCTTGACTCGCGAGCTCGTTAACGAGTCGAGCTCGAGTTACTCGCGAGTCAGCTTGACTCGTTTGCACCCCTACTTGTGATTGAAGCATGTAGCGAATGAAGCTATATATATACATCATGAAAATTTTTCTTTTAACTTTACATACAAGGCAAAACAAAAAAAGAAAAAGGGCGAGCTTCAAGTTGAATACGAGTATTAACTACCCGCAAAAAACTGTATGAATTTCATTAGCAACATGAACGGTATCCAACGACTTCATCAATTATCGCTTTATTTTGACGTGTGTATTTAACATAAATTGTGAAAAGGGACCATTGCAATTCCACTTTAACTCACATGGTTAATAAAGCCGCCGAAACCTTCTATTAGACATATGAGCATGGCATTTTAAAAAAAATGTGAAATATATGTAAGAGTATATTCAACTAAAACATAAATCCCTGTATTAAATATGTAATTTCATAGTTTAGATACATATATGATCTTTCCAACAAAGTAATGAGCCTTTAATGTCAAATACAAATGTAGTTTCACAATCCAAACATACGCATAATTTCCCTGGCGTGGTTAAGATTAATGGATTTAAGCATGCATGCTAAGTGCACATAGAGACGAAAAAGCAAACACAAATCATTTCTTATTCACAATGTTTTTTTTTTCACATACAACCATCTCTTAGAGGCAATTATTCTCACATCCCTTTTTAACTGAGGCTCATTCTGCAAAAGTAAACTGTGAATCGAATGGTGGAAGCATACAAACAATCTTAAACTAATCTCTATTTATAGAACAATCATATAAAACTCTAATACAAACAACTAGCATGCATCATTTAGACAATAAAACACATAAGCGATGGCTTGGATTTGATGTCATACATGTATAAGAGAATGGAACCATCACGGTTATCACCTATTAGAATTTATTACACTTTTACATAACAATATTTATGAATTGATACAAGACATCATGAAGCTCACTCCATTTACTGTCATACCATTAATTGAAATGGTAGATCCACAGATAGATACCAACATAGCATACATCATTCCTTCAGAAATACAAAGGTACAACAATTTCATATAAGTCATAATAATGTAATGGTCTTCATGCGATGCAATGGTTTTCGTATCAAAGAAATAAAGCTACTGCTCTCCATTCCCTACAATAAATTATCAATCATGACTTCCAAACCTATTTGAGCTTATGTATTTATGATAAGTTCAATTATCCACATTAGAATGCATATTCTTTACAAACACTTATACAGGCTAACTAGTACATAAACTCAAATCAACAAATATTTCATGGAGTGTGCCTCATGCATACATTATCTTCATCTATGTAAAATAAATCATGCTTTGAACAAGTCCAATCCACTTCACCATGGTATTGGGAGAAGATTGAGGGAAAGAAGAGGATGAAGAGAAGAAGAAAAAGAAGAAGAAGAAGGAGAAGAAAAAGGAGAAGAAGAAGAAGAAGAGAGAATATACCTGCTGTTGTTAAGAAGATCGATCGACGAGCTCGGCTAGGGCAGATTCGGGCTGGCGTCGAGTGGGGCTGGAGGCCGTCAACTGCTTGGGACGAACGGACCAGAGAAGTCGGGAGCAGTGGCAGCAAACGACCGGGTTGGCCTGGAGGTGGAGTCGGACGGGAGAGACGGCAACCGAAGCGGCTTCGACTCTAGAATCGCGCGAATAGAGAGAGACAGAGAGCTGGAGGCTTCGCCCCTTTGCGTGAGGAAGAGACGGAGAGGGAGAGCTCGGCTGGGTTGAGGCCGTGCAAATGCCAGAGAGGGACGGAGGGATGATGGGGGAGACTGACCAAAGGCTTCAGCCTTGTCTTCGCGTGAGGAAGAGACGGAGAAAGCCGTAGTTCTGGAGTGTCGATCCTCGAGGAGGTCCTTCGGCAAAGGCTTCTAACACGCGGCCTCAGGAGTCCCGCCCCGCTCTGATGTAAACACCAAAACAGAACTGTGTCGCCTGGCCCTCTGTCACGTGATTGAACACTGCGACAGCGGCAGATTTTAAATTTCGGGAAGATGGGAACCGTTGGATCTATTTCTCAATATAATATAAGATTCAAAGTCGTTTAGAAAGTCAATCAAGTTTTAATTGGACTTACGCTCAATCAATTGGGCTGATATCAGGTTTGAATCGGACCCAATTTGATTCGATTTGGATCAATTTGGGTTCAATTCGACCCAATTAATTTAACAAAAATCAAACCCAAATTGATGCTGACTCTGAGTCGAATCGAGCTCGACGAGACCCAATCAACTCAATTGAACACGCTTGAGGAAAAATGCGCAAAAAAGAGGTCAACACCCTAAGACTTAAATTTTACTCCACAATGCTAAGAAAAGTGTGCACAAGGCTCACATACCTCATCGCAAGCACTGCAATGGGTTCCTTCCCACCACGCTAGAGAACAACTTGCATAGGTGGTGCCCAACGCGTCGCGAGTACTGAAAACAGGATTTTGGGAGTTTTTCTGTTAGAAGACATTTATACTTTTGCGAGTTAGTGACAGTGAAGCTATGATGGCAATGAAAATGTACAACAGGAATTTCCCCTTCCCTTTTTTTTATTTCGCTCTTTTATTTTATTTTCTCTTCTTTTCTTTTCCTCATTTTTTTAGTTTTCTATGTTTTTCTCTATTTTTTGTCACTTCTTCTCTTTTTTTATTGAATAGTCGCAATAATAATAATAATAATATTATTATTATTATTATTACTATTATTATTATTATTATTATTATTATTATTATTATTATTATTAGCACTAATAATAATAACTAATAATAATAATTAGTAGTAATACTAGTAGAGGGAGGGGGATGGAGGCTATAGTGAGGAAGAGTGGAGGTCAGTTGGCTGTGAGGAGAGGGGTGGCTGAAGGATTGTTCGCTAACCGTAGTGGGCTCGATTGGAGGGCTTTGCAGTAGTTGGGCCGGATGAGAGGATGAAAAGCTTAGGGTGCAGCGACTGTGAGAGATCTTATCAGGTATAGGGAGGCGACTGGCTAGCTACGGCTTGGGTAGGTCTTAGAACAGGGAAGGTGTGAGGGAGATTGAGCTACTGGTTAGAGTCGGGGCAAGGACCGGATGTGGTCTGATGTGGTTTGATCGTGTTAGGAGTAATATTCCAGAATACACTGCCTAATAATAATCGGTCGTTTTCCAGCACTACTAATATTTCCCACTAACTCTGATATGTGATGTTACTTGTCTATGTATCCTCACCGTTTCTTCTCTTTTATCCTAATCGTCAAATTTCTAATCTATGAACTTAAATACGATTACTGTACATAAAAATGGGTAATGAGAAATACAGGAAGTTTCGCCTGCTGCATTCTCCTTCTTTTCCTACTATGTTTTTCTTATTCCTCTATTATGCTTTCTTCATTAATGCTTTATCTGATTTCAACATGGTATTAGAGCTAATACCAAAAGGTCTCCTCTCCTAAGCTCAAATATTCTATCTTGTTATACTGATGGCAACAGTATCTTCCCTAGCAACAGTCTCCTCCTCATCAGGCATAATGAGCTGCACCATAATAAATTTTCAAATTCCCACCCAGCTCAAATTCCTCATAAACAACTTCAAAAATCTGGTGCAAGCTCCTTTGACGATAGACAATCACCCCACATGGAGGTCTCAAATGCTAAAAATATTCAAGGCCAATGGATTTAAAAGTTTTTTAGATGGCAGCACCTCTAGATCGAATAAATTTCTTTTTAGTGGTAATGGCTAGTCTACGCCAAATCCTGAATATACTCAATGGTCTTTAATAGATCAAACTTAACCGTTGCATTATATTCAGTAATTTTTGCCTCATTACTGCCATACGTTCTGAATCTTGATACATGTTCTGAGGTTTGGTAAACTCTTGATAAAAGGTTGCAATCAACCAATAGGTCCAGGATACTTCAGCTAAAAAATGAATTACATCACATTACGATGAAAGATATGGCTATGTTCTCAATATCTTTCTCTGGTTAAATCAAAGGTAGATGCTATTAATGCTATTGGCAATTCATTGGATTCATAAGATGTCATTTTTATACCTTAAATGGTTTACCCTCCTCCTACAATGCCTTTAAGACAGATGTTCGAACTAAAATGCATCCAATAAACCTAGATAATCTATATTCCCTCTTGTGTAGTGAGGAAATCAACATTGCTGCAGAATCGTTAAAGGATGTCAGTATTCCAAATCCATCTGTAGCTCTAACTACCATTCCTAGTCGAGGCAAAGGATGCTTTCGCTACTTTAACAATGCTAGACCCTACATCTGAGGAGGAAGGAATAATGTTGGAAGAAGCAGTCACAATTCTCGTTCCCTTGAATGCCAAATTTATTTCAAATGTGGACATTTAGCAGCCGCTTGTTGGTTTCGAACTGATTTGTCCTATAAGCCACAAACACCAACTGCACTTACAATAACTAACACAGTCACTTCTCCGGACAGGTTTCTTGACACAGGAGCAACATCCCACCTAACCACAGATTCCACCCTGCTTCAGTCACCAGAACCTTTTGAAGGCTCTCAACAAATAACTGTTGGAAATAGTCAGACCTTACCCATTGCTGCTACTGAACAAGATTTACTACCTACCCCCACTCATAAGTTATCCCTTCACCCTTTGTATTATATTCCAAACCTTACTCATAACCTCTTAATTTGTTAACTAACTCACATCAACTAATAATTGCTTCGTCTCCTTTGATTCAAATGGATTCCAAATCAAGGACTTGAAGACCAATGCTCTCCTTCTCCATGGTCCTAACCGTAACGAACTATATCCCATCTCCACAAATTCAGTTAGTTCCACCACAAAATGTGCTCTTCTAACTCATCACAATAGTTCATCTATCTGGCATCAGTGTTTGGGACATCCTTCTATATCTATCATGTCAATTCTTGTAAATAAAAATCCTTATATTAGTGCAAAATATAAGTATCACTGTATTTCTTGTTCTCAGGCTAAATGCCATCGAACAAGCTTTACCAATTATATCTCTTTTTCTACTAAACCACTTCAGTTGGTTCATAGTGATGTATGGGGTCTAACACCCCTTTCTTCTTTTAATGGTTATCACTTTTATGTTCTTTTCGTAGATGACTTTACTAAATACTCTTGGGTCTATCCAATGCTCAATAAATCAAAAACTTTAAATCATTTCATATATTTTAAAACTTTAACTGAAAAATAGTTTAATATTACTCTACTTTGCTTCCTTGGATGGAGGCACTGAATTTCTCAATAATGCATTTAAATTATTCCTCACAAATAATGACATTCAACATCAAATCAATTGTCCATATACTCCATAACAAAATCGTACAACTGAAAGAAAACACAGACACATCATAGAGACTACACGAGCTCTTCTTCTAGATGCCCATCTCCCCTACAACTTTTGGGTTTATGCTATCTTTACAATAGTTTACCTAATCAACAGGCTGCCCTCACCTACAACTTTTCATGTTTCTCCCTATGAACTCCTTTTCCATAAAATCTCAACCCACAATCATCTCAAGACCTTTGGATGCCTATGCTTTCCTCTTCTACCACCATCTTCTCATCATAAGCTAGCTCCCAAAGCTCTTCCCTCCATTTTCCTGGGCTATGTCACCAATAGTAAAGGTTATCTCTATTATAACATCCAAACAGGCAAAATTTCCACTTCCATTCATATTCAGTTTCATGAAGACCACTTTCCATTCCAACCACATTCCCCTGACCATTTCTCTTCAATCAATTCCCCTTCTCCTTATGTTCCTCCTCTTACCTTAGTCCCCACCTCATCCTCCCCCACATTTGAAAATCTACCTACCCAATGTCTCCTTCCCTACCTCCACAATTGCCATCATATGCTCCACCTATTGCTTTCTTCCAATTCTTCCACCTTTTCCAATTCAACTAATCTTGTCTCTAACCATCATACCACCTCTCCTACTCTAGCCCACCCAACTCACCTTATGCTTACAAGATACAAATCTAGCCACCTCAAACTGAATCAAATCTTCAATCTTTTCCATTCCACCAACCACATCGATGACCCCACCAGCTATACCTTTGTTGTTAAACACCTACATTGGCGAAAAGCAATGGCTGATGAATTTCAAGCTCTTCAATCACAAGGCACTTGGTCCTTGGTACCTCGTTCTCCAACCCAACATGTCATTGGTTGCAAGTAGATTTTTCGAACAAAATTTCATGAAGATGGATTTGTGGCTAGACACAAAGCTCGTTTAGTAGCTCAAGACTACCAACAACATTTTGGCTTAGATTTTACAGAGACATTTAGCCCTGTCACAAAAATACAAATGATTCGTATCTTATTCTCTCTTGCCATAACTAAAGGATGGTCTATTTGTCAACTTGATGTCTCTAACACCTTTCTTCATGGGCAATTGTCAAAAATAATCTATATGACCCAACCACCTGGTTTTAAAGATCCTTCCCATCCTAATTATGTATGCAAATTAAACAAAGGAATCTATGGATTAAAGCAAGCTCCTAAGCAGTGATTTTCTACATTTGCTACACATCTTATACAGTGCGGATTTGTTTCAAGCACTACAGACCCTTCCCTCTTCATTTACTCCAATAATTCCACATTTATATATCTACTTGTACACGTCGATGACATATTACTGATGGAAAATCATCCTACAACTATTTCAACTCTGCTGTACAAGCTTCACCAGCATTTTAAGCTAAAAAATCTGGTCTATCCTTCCACATTCCTCTGCTTGCAAGTCACTAAAATGCAATTTGGCCTTTTACTGCACCAAATAGCTTATTCTAATGCAATTCTCCATAGAGTGAGCATGCTTGATTCAAAACCACTGCTTGATCATATATCCAGCAAATTGACTACAACAAAAACTTCAGAATTACCATTTGATAATCCATTACTTTACCACCATTTAGCCCGTTCTTTACAATATCTTACTTTAACAAGGCTAGATATTTCTTTTGTTGTTAATCACATTTGCCAGCATATGCATTCACCACAAAATCAACACTTCATTATGATTAAATGCATCCTACGATACATCAAAGGTACATCTGATCTTAAATTACCAATTGAGCCAAGCTCTCTCATATTATCCGCCTATGTAGATGCGGATTAGACTGGAAACAAACTGGACCGTAAGTTTACAACAGGTTTATGCATTTTTCTTGGATCTACTCTCATCACATGGTGTGCCAAAAAGCAATCTTTAGTTGCTAGTTCATCCTCTAAATCTGAATATCGAGCTTTCAGTATAGCAACCACTGAGATAATCTGGCTTCGATGACTTCTATCTGAATTTCAGGCTGTAGCTCTCCATCCTACTACAACATACTGTGATAACATCTCAGCTATTTCTCTTGCTAACAATCATGTATTCCATGCAAGGACTAAACATATAGAAATTGATCATCACTTTATTCGTGAATGCATAAAGTTTAATACTGTCATAGTGAAGCATCTTTCTATTGTTGATCAAACAGCTGACATTTTCACTAAAGGTCTTCCTACCAACAGATTTCTCTTACTGCATGATAAATTAACGCGTCGCTATGGAAATGTCAATTTGAGGGGGGGCTGTTAGGAGTAATATTCCAGAATACACTATGCCTAATAATAATCAGTCATTTTCCAGCACTACTACTATTCCCCACTAACTCTGAGATGTGATGTTACTTGTCTATGCATCCTCATTATTTCTTCTCTTTTATCCTAACCGTTAAATTTCTAATCTATGAACTAAAATATGATTACTATACATAAAAATGGGTAATGAGAAATACATGAAGTTTCATCTGCCGCATTCTCTTTCTTCTTCTACTCTATTTTTCTTGTTTCCCTGTTCTGCTTTCTTTATCGATACTTTAACTGATTTTAACATATCGATCGAGTGAGGTAGCTGCGATTGTTAGGAAATTTTTGTTTGTGGGCTCATATATTTATAAGTAAAGTATTATACATTAGACGCTATCTAAAATTGAACCAATTAAATTCGTGATCTATTTAAGAATTAAATTATTTTTGGCTTATGTGGCATCTCTATTAAATTTGTATGGAGATAATTATTTGTGCAGAGACCAAATATTTATTTTTATTTTAATGATGGGCTGAAATAAAAATAAATACACTTGAGGTATAAAAGGGTCATGATCCCCAGTTTAAGCGGTGAATAATTATTTATATAGAGACCAAGTATTTATTTTTATTTTAATGATGGGCTGAAATAAAAATAAAAACACTTGATATATAAAAGGGTCATGGTCCTCAGTTTAAGCGATGAAGTTCTCATTTTCCTCGTTTCCCATCTTGAGTGAAAAGAAGGGGTCTCTCGCTCTCTTGGAGAATTCCGCTTCAAATGTGGAAGATCAAAGATCTTGATTCTACATTTTAATGGATTCAGATACACTTCCAATTCTTTCTTTTATGATTCGACATGTCTTTCGGAGGCGATTAAATTATTTTTTTCATCTCCTTTAAATCCTAACAAGTTGTATCAGAGCTTGGTTTTCATGTTGAATCAACGAGAAATGATTTTCTCTAAGCATGTTATTGATTTATTTTAGTTTTTTTATCAAAGAAAATATTCATTTGATAAAGATTTTTCATTTGAAAAATTTATGATTTCTTGATGTAAAATATTTGCAAGTAATTTTTTAAAATCTATTTTGATTTGTCTTGAAAAATTAAGATATAACAATTAAATTGTGAAGTTCAATATTACCATAATAGTACTAATTCTTCACTATTTTTATCACCAATTGAGTTCATCATTTTCAGAAATTTAGTTTTTTTCGTATGAGAATATGAAAAGTTGTCATTGTTAATAAATTTGCATTATAAAGAATAGTCATTTTATTATTATTTTTTAATTTGTCAGTTACATATAAGAATTAAATGTATTTATATTCTTAATGATATGAAGAGTTATGTATTCATAACATCATTAAATTAATTAATGACTTATAAATAAATCAATTATTTATTAATAAAATATATTTATCAATTAAATATTTTTCATTTGAAATAATTATTCATTATTTTAAATTTAAATTAAATTGAAATAATATGTCACCAAAGTGACCTTTATTAGATCAATTTATTTAATTTAAACTTAATTGAATAATGCTAAAGATTTATTTTTAGTCTATGTAAAAAATAATCGGCCCAAAGGAAGATTATTTTTTTGGCCGGACTTTAAAGATGTAGTAATAAATATGTGATAATTTTTTTAATTACTCATGCATATAGTAAGTCGGTCCAAAGAAAAGCTTATTATTGGCAAAATTTATTATTAATATTTATTAACTATGATTTTAAGAGTGCCATTTATAATTATAATTTTTGTCTAAAGACTGAATTATGATATTGTGTTAGGTATCTTATAAAGGGCCCACCTTATACTGTTATTAATTATGAGTTAATTTTTATTCTTTTTCAGTAAATATTTTTTTTATTATCTATCAATTTAAATAACATTCCAGTGCTTAATGGCTTTAATTTTGAGAAATAGAAAGAGCACATTACTATTATTCTTGGGTGTATGGATCTAGAATATGCGATTTAAACTGAACACCCTTCTGCCCTTACTGTGAAAAATACTATTGAACAAAGGGCAAATTTTGAAAAGTGAGAGTGTTCAAATCGCATGAGTCTTATGATCTTAAAGCATTCTATTCTAGATACCATAAGGGATGCAATGTCTAAGTAGGAAAATGCTAAGAAGTTCTTAAGCCAAATAACAAACCGTTTTGTAGGTTCTAAAAAGGTCGAAACAAGTACTATTCTTAGTAAACTTGTTTCAATGCAGTATAAAGGCGAAGGAAATATAAGGGAGTACATTATAGAAATGTCTAATCTTATTACAAGACTAAGAGCATTAAAGTTAGAATTGTCTGATGACATTCTTGTGTATATAGTCTTGATCTCTCTTCCTGAACAATTCAGTCCTTTTAAGATAAGTTGCAATACTCAAAAGAAAAAATGGACTCTTAATCAGCTCATTGCTTAGTGTATGCAAGAGGAAGAAAGATTAAAACAAAAAAAGATAGAAATTGCTTACTTATCTTTTTCTTCTTATGATTTTGCTACTAAAAGAAAAAAGAATTATAAAGCTAAAAGAGCTACAGATAAAAAAACTTCACAACCTAAAGTGCAACATAAGCAAGATTTAATTATTATTTATTTTTTCTGCAAAAAGACTGATCATGTGAAGAAGGATTGTCCAAAATATATTAACTTGCTCATTAAAAAGGATAAACTTCTGAATTTTGTTTGCTCTGAAGTTAATTTGGCCTTAGTATCAAATCATACTTGGTGGATAGATACATGTGCAACTACTCATATAAATGTGACTATGCAGGGTTGTCTAAGGAGTAGAGTGCCAACTGATGCTGAAAGATTTATCTATATGAGAAATGACACTAAAGCTCGTGTTAAAGCTGTTGGCTTATATAGATTGTACTTAGAATCTGGTACTACTTTGGATTTATGTGAGACATTTTATGTACCGTCATTTAGACAGAATCTAATTTCTATTTCATGTTTAGACAAATCTAATTATTTTTGTTCATTTGGAAATGAAAAATTTAGTCTCTTTCAGTGTTCTAAAGTTATTGGTACAAGTTCTTTGATTAGGACGACTTTTTTACTGCTTCTTAAAGCAACTTTCTAATACAAAATAAAAATTAAAATTTTTGTATTAAAAAGTTGCTTTAAGAAGCAGTAAAAAAGTTGTCCCAAACAAAACCTAAATTTTAAGTACATTCATTTCAAAATAAAAATGTTGGTTATGAATAAAATCGATCCTCCTCACCTTTTGTCTTTATTTTTTCAAGGCCAGATATCAAAATGAATATTATGAATAAAATCTGATTTAATATCTTAGGTTCGCAGCCAAATCTTATTATAACATCAATGATTAAAAGGTTATTGATGTGCATGCCTGCGTGGCTAATGTGGTGTAGGGGTGTTGATAAATGACCCCACCCGTCAACCCAATGCAGATCCAATACAAAAAATTTGGGTTCGAGCTGACTCATTTAATGAATAGGTCGGGCTCGAGTCATGCATTCTAACCTGATTAACAAATAAGTCGTGTTAAGATTGACCCGCAAATCCAATTTTTACCTAAAAATGATCTGTTTGATTTTTTCTCCTTAAATTCCTTTATTTGTTTATAATATTCTTATTTTTTATCAATTAAGTCGGCAAGTTAATAAAAATATTTTTTATTAATTAAAATGGGTTAGTAGGTATGGTTTGATTTGACCGAATTCGAGCAGGATTAATTTCAAGTCTGACCCAAACTCAACCCGTTGACCTATTTTGACACCCCAATGTAGTGGAAAATTTTCTATATTATATATAGTATTAATCTTAGCATAAATCTAAAAATTTTATAGTTCAACTTAATATATTTTACTTCATAATATTATGATTTTTTTTCAAAATAGTAATATCATATTAGTTTTAATGACCATGTTAGGAAGGCAATCAATTGGCCTAAACTTGGGCCATTTTGGGACTATATCTTTTCTTGGCTATTGGCAAACACTTTACCCTATGAGCATGTGAGGGAGAACATTGATTGGTCTGCTCTTTACTTAATCGATATGTTTAAATTTAGCATCACCAATAATCTAATATAAAATTAACTAATAAAAATGAGATAAAAGCTGTTCCATTGAGTAATTAACTGATCATAAATAAGTTTTAATCGGGCCTAAACAATGAGATAGCACCTTTTTCATTTGAACACTTTCAAAATAAGAATAAAAAACTGTAACATAACCAGCAAAGTTCATCACAAACTGCCCTCTCCCTCTCCATCAAAACGATACAAAAGAATAGCACAGTAGACATTCCAAGCTATTTGAAAGGAGGAAAGCAGTCCAGCAGTACTAACCTGTCTGCTCACATATCCACAGCCACCCGGTTATAGAGATGAGCGGGAAGCCTGGGAGTTGCCACAGCCTTCAACGGCGTGTGCATGAAAGTAACCATTCCAGGATTTTCCCTCATGTCAACGTCCTCCGCCTTCACCCTTTCCGGCAACGACCACTCGAAGTGATGAATCAGATGCCCTAGCATCGACTGCACCAGATTTATCCCGAGCTGGGCGCCAGGGCAGACTCTTCGTCCCGCGCCGAACGGAAGGACTCTGAAATCATGGCCTCTGATGTCGATATCTTCTTCTTCGAACCTCTCAGGCCGGAACTCGAGAGGGCTCGTCCAGACCTTGGGGTCGCGAGCTAAGGCCCAGACATTGACGTGAATGTTGGAGCCCTTGGGGATGTCAAAGCCGCCGATTTTGACGTTTGCGGTGGCTTTGTGTGGGAGCATGAGGGGGGTGGGAGGGTGAAGCCGGAGAGACTCCTTCACGACGCATTGGAGGTAGGGGAGGTTTGGGAAGTCGGCTTCAGTCATGATGCGGTCGGTGCCGATGACGCGGTCGAGCTCTTCCTGGAGCTTGCGTTGGACGCTGGGGTTCTTTACGAGCTCTGCCATGGCCCATTCGACTGTGATCACGGTTGTGTCCATGCCTGCTGTGATCATGTCCTGAAATGTACGCGCATAGCCATGTAAGTAGGATTTAGTAAATTTTGTAAACCCAGATTTAATAAATCCTGCTAAAATTAAATCCTGAAAACTGTTTGGCAACATAAATGTTAAATCTTGTTAAATCCTGTTAAACTGTTTGGCAATATAATTAGGATTTAGAGTTTTAGACATTGCAAAGAACTTCACACTCAAAGAAGCTAGGGCTCTTCGCCCTCCCACTCTCCCGCGCGTGGTGAAATGTTAAATATGTTGAACTGTAGGATTTAATAAATCCTGGATTTACCGCAAAAAAGTTTATTTCGCCGTAAGTTCAAACGGCCGTGTAAATCCTGTTTGGCATGATTTAGCGTAAATCCTGCTCAAACCGAGCATAAATCATTAAATCCACTGCCAAACAGCTCCTAAGAGTAAAGAAGCACGGTGGAAGATGAGTTATTAGAATATTCTAATATAATTTTATTTTAGAGTTAAATTTGATGTGAGTTATTACCATGGATTAGGTTGTAAATTGAACTTTTAACATGCAAAATAAATGAAATGCAGCAAAACAATTAAAGGAAATGCTTTATGTTATTAATAGAAACTAATCATCAGAGTAACTACAGCCACTAGAAGAATAATAAAATGGAGCAGCAACTTCTCTTGCTCTCAGCCGCAGTTGTCGGATCAAAACTATCTAAACAATCATCATCACACACATGTTAAGCATATCACCTTTATCTGCCAAAATATTGAGTCTCACTTTGTATATGTATCACAATGTAAAGATAAAAATGATATGGTAGTAATTTACCACCCAAATAGTAATGCAGCTCTCTGTTCTTGGATCTTTCTCTATTTTTTTTCGTCTATTCTGCAGCTCTCGCTGATACCAGATAGCAGAATGTTTCATGTTATCAGAGCACACAGCCTATCAATAGCTCCAGATATCTCAATGGAACAGTCGGACACCTCCTTGCTTGATGACAATATATCCGCAATGCAATGCAGTGATCCACCCCATCCCTTCATCACTCAAAATTTATTGTCTGCAATATCAAAATCATTGTTCCCATCCAATTGTCATATGCTGGCACCCACCAGTAAGCTCTCTCTTCAAAATCTACTTCATGTATCTCATCTTTCTCACAATCTTCTCTCATATCACAGCTGACAACAATATATCCATTTCTTTTGATGCCCTCAGCTATCATATTAAGAATATGAAGACCAATCAAATTCTCCTACATGGACCTAGTCAGAATTGCCTCTCTCCAACTACAACAGTGGCAGCCAGCCAGCCACTTCCTCTCACCATGTTCGCAATGTGCTCACCATCAACAGTATGGCATCAAAGCCTAGACCACCCCACCAGCAAGTTTTGGCCACAATCTCCAAACAAAACAAAATGTTCAACATTCCAACCTCTTTATCTTTTTGTGTATCTTGAAAGGTCTCCGAAGGCCGTAGACTTTTTTTTTTTTTTCAAATCTAGCAATCACAACTGCAAACCGTTAGAATTAATACACTCTCACATACGGAGTCCTTTGCCCATTACTTCAATTCAAAGTTTCAAATATTACACTATTATTTTTGATAATTCTCCCTTGATGTGTAGGTAATTCCAATGTTTATAAAACGTAAGTTCCATCTCGCTTTATTAAAGTTAAAACTCTACTTTGAAAAATCAATTTTCATACAAAATAAAATTCCTCTATAGAGATGGAAGCGACAAAGAATGCCTCAATAATCACCTACAAAGTTTTCTTCACACATAGAACGCAAATATTAGAATCTACTTAAAACAACTCGCACACTTCTCCATGCTACCCACCTTCCATATAAGCTCTGGACAGACACTCTCCTAACTACTATCTACCTCATCAACAGAATTCCATCCACAACAACCCAGCATAAATTGGCACATCACATTCTGTTTCAACAAAAACCTAGTTAACTCACCGTTGCATATTCAAATGCGCTTGTTTTCCCTGGCTACCACCCTTATCCATCACAAACCAGCTCCTTGATCTAACTTATGCATCTTCATTGGTTACTCCTCAGCTCAAAAAGGCTACAAATACCTCAACATGCACATTGGCAAGATAATTATGTCTCGTTATGTTACATTCAACGAATCTCAAATTCCACAACAACTCCCACCCTCTCAATCTCAAATCCTCATCCCCTCACTCCCAGTTCCTACTCTTTATCCACTCTAGCGAACACACCATCCAAGCAAAATGACTGTTTCAACAAAAATCCCACATTATCCAGTTCCACCATAGCTTCATCACCTGTAAATAACTCCTAAGAAATAACATATATCATTTAAGTAAGATAACATTGATACTATTAGCTTCTAAGAAATAACATCGTTAATTGTTTCTCTTTTACCATTTAATACCAACCAAAGATCAAATTTCCAATTTCACGCACTGACATGAGACCCTGTCACAGGCAATTTAGTAAATTCAATGTGTTCTTCTAGAACAGAGTGCCAAAGAACACAATCCTTGAATTATTTTGTTCATCTATGACTTGTTTTTGGCAGATTAGTCTAGGAAATCAGACCAAAATTAACATTCCAAGCAGTCAAGGAAATTTAATTGTGCAGACGAATATGACTAAACCCTCCAAAACAACTCATGCATATAAATAAAGGTACAGATATAGATAGATCTAGATGGTATGGATATTGTAGATCATTCATGAGGCATTTAACATAAAATAGAGAATAATATGGTGCTTACCCATAGTAATCCGATAATAGTATCCTCACTGAGATCATACTTGTCTTGTAGTGTGAGAAGTGCATCTACAAAGTGCTGCCTTGCACCACCTTTCTCACGTGCTTGTGTATGCTCTTCCATAATGACACGGGTAAGGCGATCTCTTCGAGCACCGTGCTTGGCATAGGCCTCCTCATCCAAGGGAAACATCCATCTGATCCAATCAATGTACTCAGCAAGAGAGAGAGATGCGCCAAATTTGAGGCCATTGGCCACTATAGCCTTGAATTCAGTGCCTTGGTCATCCAATACACCCTCCGAGTTCACAAAACGTTTTCCAAATGCAAGCCTTGTTATGTTGTTGAAAGCCACACCTGAAAGGTGGTTCCTCACTACCAAGCTTTGCCCAACTTTGTCTGAAAAGCACAGCCATGAATTTAATTCTTTTAACAGTTGTAAGCTATTCCATGAAGTTACAACATAAACTTTAAACTAGGCCTCTCAAAAAAGAAGCTCCTTCTATCTTGTTCGGCTCGAGTTTGATTAATTTTTCTAAGTTTGTTTATCTAACAAGCCAAATACGAAGGTCATTTTCGATCTTGTTTGGCTTGATGATAAGATGATAGTTTTATTATGTTTACATGTACATAGAAGATGCATACATATGTGCATACGTGAATTTTATATATATATATATATATATATATATATATATATATATATATATATATATATATATATATATATATATATATATATATATATGTGTGTGTGTGTATGTATGTATACATATATGTACGTGATAATATATATATTCTATGAATTATATGATTTCTAGACTTTATATTCATGAACACTCTGTGTTCAGCTCTATAAGTTAACAAGCGAAATATTAATAAAAATATTTGACTCATTTGCTGGATAAGTCGAGCCGAACAATACTTAACTCACTGAAACTCAACTTTCCTATTCCACAACTTTAAACCAAAGTAAATGGCAATGATTAAAAAGGATATAATGTTAGCAAGAAAGTGTGTTGAAACATACTTAACATCACTTACCATATTCATCCTCATTATCAACAACATCAGTAGCCTTCAATTATTAATTGGAATCCAAGTAAAGAAATATAGACCCAAATCCTAGCCATCAAATAGGAAAATTTGAAAGAAAAATTTCTGGGTTAAACAAAGTTATATGACACTCGAACAAAATGGAAGAATCCTAAAACATTTTACATGCTAGCTACAATAGATCCCCTTTTTTGATATCTGCTACTGCCTGCTGAGACCAATCTTATATGTATTAGTTGGTTGCTTGGTTTAGTATTGTGGGGAACATTTATTAAATCATGGAGTATAACCCAAAGTTAGTTTTAGGTTTTGTTTGGGACGGCTTTCTTGTTGCTTTTTAAAATAACTTTTTAATACAAAAATTAAAATTTTGTAGTAAAAAGTTGTTTTAAGTAGTAAGAAAGTTGTCCCAAATAAAATCTTAATCTGGCCAAGTTCAGAAAAGATTTACGTCAATTTGTTCTTCTGAGGCAATGGAATTATTTTGGTAATGATCATTTCTTTTTTTTTTTTTTAAATTGACCACAAGTAACAACACTATCATAAAACATAAATTATTTCTCTAATCAAGAACTAAACCTCCTGCGAATCATAATTTAGCTACTATTCAGATGAACATGACATTCAAATGTGGATCAACTAGATCATTTCAAGCCTATCACATTTTAATTACAATTAAACAAAATGTTTTACTTAATTCTCACACCTAGATTGAATAATTTAATGCAGAGGCGTGGTTAACTTGAAATTTGTTGGCTAAACATCTAATCCAGGCTTAGCTTATGAATAAATGATTCTATCCTTTTAAATGGATAATAAATAATAAATTATGAAGAATGCATATTTTTTCAAAATGATCATCGACCACACTTAAAATTATTAACTTAATTCAGAGGCGTTATTAATTGGAAACAATCGGGAGCGAACTACCAATCCTGGCTTAATTTGGTAAGGGGTCCATTCTCTAGGATTATGATTATATATATATATATATATATATATATATATATATATATATATATATAATACGTAAATTTTTATCTTTATTTATAAAATACTCTAATGATCTAAGGAAAAAATTTTTAAATAAATTTCTTTGAAAAATTTTTAGCCGGAAACAATATGAAGGGAAAAAAAATAAAATTGATGTCAGTCGACTGGCACTGGTGCAGTGATGGCGATCGAGCTGGCAAGAGTGGGCGCAGGTAGTTATGAACTGGTGCATAATAATTTTTATTTTAAAATGTTATTTTGGCATAAAATTTTAAAGTAAAAATGGTTAAAAAAATTTTTAAAAAAATGAAGAAATAAAAAATAGGACACATTAAAAAACAGAAACCAATATATAATGAAAAAATAATTGAGATGAATAAAAAATAAAAAAAATAAAAGAAATAAACAAAAAATGAAAAATATAAAAAAAGAAAAATAGTGCAATACCCAAACCTCAAAATAAATAAATAACAAAAAAAAACAAAAACCAAAAAAATAAAATAAAAAAAATAAAAAACAAAAATGAAGAGATTGAGAAAAAAAAAACGCCAACCATTCAAAGAGTTAACAACTGATCATTATTATCATTATTATTTTTACGTTTTTATTTTAAACTTTTTTTTTCATTTTTTACTTTATTTATTTGTTCTAATATTTTTATTTTTGTTATTTCTGTTTTTTTTTTCTTTTTCCGTTTTTTTATTTTGAACTTTTTTTTTCATTTTACTTTTTTTATTTATTTTGATAATTGTTTGCTTTTTTTTTTAGTTTGTTCATCTTTTATTTTTTCATTCTTTTGTTTAATTCTTTTGTTATTTTTATTTTTTATTCATCCCAACTATTTTTTTCATTATATATTCGTTTCTATTTTTTAATATTTCTTTTTGTTATTTCTTCATTTTTTTTAATTTTTTTATTTACTTTAAAAAAATTTAATCATTTTTTACTTTAAAATTTTGTGCCAAAATAATTTTTTTGTCAGTCATTTTTTTTTTGAAGAGGAACTAATCTGCTTTACAAATTGTAAACTCCGATCAATCTAACAGGCTACCCTTACTAATTAGTCCGGGCTAAGCTTTCGCTGCCACCCATGTGGATCAAACCCGGGACCTGAGCTTTGCTGGTTCTTTCCCACACACGCTAAGCAGCGGTGGGTTTGTCAGTCGTTACAAAAGCTCAATTCCAACTACCTACACCATCCGGTCCTTCCCAACCCAATTCCAACCACCAATGCCTCACCAGAACCAATCTTTGCCTAAGATAACGATTATCATCATTTATAATTTTTCCTTCGTTTTGTTTCCAACTAAAAAAATTCCAAAGAAATTTATTTAAAAAATTAATCCATGATCTAATACCGAATCATTTTAAAATATCAAAAAATAAAATAAAATAAAATAACTTTTTCATGTATATTTTTTATACGATTTAAATAAAATATTATATAAATAAATATAAAAATTTAAATATTAAATATATAAAAACAAAATAAATCTGATATGCCTATAAATCGCTATAGGATACAGTAATCAGCAACCACAAGGCATGTTCCTTTGTGCTAAAAAATCTGGTCAACTAATCTGGTGTAGTGGACACCGCAACTTCTACACCAACTCGAAGTCTCCAACACGCCAAAACCCAATTCTTCACATTAAAATAATCAAATCCCGAAAGAAAATGTCACGAAATCATAGACTCTAAATCTAAAATTAATTGCAATCCAAATCCTCACCGGATTAAAAAAAAAACAGCAGAAATCAAGAGAAACAAAGATCAATACCCTTTCTTGTCGCCTCCCGGTAAATAGAATCCACCATCGCAGTAACCTCATCCTCCCTAATCGGCCGCAACGCCTCAAGCCGCTTCGGCGAGAACAGCTCCAGATTACAGACCTTTCTAACCTTGACATAATGAGGTCCATAGTCCGCCCATATCAAATCCTTCCCATCTCGGCTGAATCGAGCAGCCGATCTACTCCGAGGACGATCAGCCAGCAACTGATCCTTCTCCTTGAGCACTTCTCTCGCGAGCTCCGAGCTCGATACAACAACATTCAGCGTCGTCCCAAACCACACCGACATGATCGGACCGTACCTCGCCGCCCACTCCGCGAAGCAACGGAATCGCACTGGCTTGATGTCGTAGAGGTTTCCAACCACCGGCCATGGCCGGGGTCCCGGCGGAAGGCGGAAGCGAAGTCGCCGCCAGAGCGCCGCCGTGATGACGATCGCCGCTGCAGCGACGGCGGCGGTCCAAGGTGATAAGGCCATTTGCTGTGATCGGGATGGGTAACACGCTCGCCCACTCTCCACTTAATTCGGTGAAATAAGGTGTCAGTGGATCAATATATAGGTGTGAAAGCGGCGGACGGTAGGTAGCTGACAATTATTCAACGATCATATGCAGCGGTAGATGTTTGTTGAAAAAAATATCTCACATCTAGTTTCTGCGATGCTAATCAGGTGATCACAGCACGAATCATGACGAAGTCTTAAGATATCTTATAACCCGCCAGCAGAGTTGAACTTTAGGTTATCTACCAAGCAGCGCTGCATTTGATCTTATTTATGGCGGTGTATTATTATTTTTAGAAATATTTTTCAAATCTTTTTAATATTTGCGTACCTAACTCCTCTTCTTCGTAATTTGATTAAAACCACAAATAAAAATAAGAGAATGTTAATTATATAAATAATTAAAATTTAAATATTATGCAAAAAAAGATTCTTTTTGGTTTCCCCCTTTCCCTTTTTGATTTTGGTGAGAATAACAATTAGAAAAATATAGAAGATTAATTAAATAAAATCACCACATAATTATTTATTAATATGTAGTTAGGTTGACATGAAGTATGACTATTTTGTGTTGGTTACGTCTATACATCAGGAGTGTCAATAAATGACTCGACTTGATAGTCCGACTCAAAACAATTCTAAAAAATTTAAGTTCTGGTTGACCGATTTAACAAACGAGTTGGATTCAAGTTCGAAATTCCAGCCCGTTTAATTGGTTGGTCGGGCTCCGTCTGACCTATGAACTCAAATTTGCCCCAAAAATCACTAATTTATTTTTATTTCTTGGTATTCTTTTATTATTTTTACCAATTAAAGTAAACTCTATAGTTGATAGGTTATAAAAAAATTAATCAAAATGGGTTATCGACTCGGGTTCGAATAATCTAGGTTGTCAATGGGTCGATTTTGGATCCACCTTTTTTGACTTATTAATTAAATGGGCAAGGTTCTAATCAATCAGATTTAGATCGGATTAATTTTGGGTCAGACTCGAACCTTACTCGTTAACCTGTTTAGACACCGCTACTATCAAAGCTTGATATTATGACTTGTGAGATTAATTAATCATCTAAATTACATAATCAATTGGTTTTTTTCAATCCAAAAATAATGAGAATGAATTGCATTTATATAAAATATAATTAGACTCTTTTTAAATATGTTTTTTTTTAACTCATGGTGTCATTTTTTCATAAGCTATTGATATAAATTTTAACCAATAATTAGATTAAAATTGTCATAAGAAAATACGTAAGCGTAAAAATATGTAAATGGAATTTGATCTAAATTATATTTATTTACATTTTATCTCAAAATAAAGCATAATTCAAATATGGGCAAAAATAATAATTTTAGAGCAAATTATTTTTGACCTATCCAATGAATGGTTAAATCAACACTTATTTTTTTTATTAATTTAGGATATTACTCTAATGAGATTTAAACACAAGTCATGTAAAGAGAGAAAATAAAATAAAATTTAATATTTTAATTCTTTGACAAATAAATGTGGTAAATAATTTAATGAGAATCATCTCATCATAAAGAGCCTGAACTCATTTAATATCCACTGGATTTTATCGACCCTCAAATTAAATAATGGATATAAGCAACGTCTTAATTTCGTACCAATTGTTCTAATGCAAGTGAGAACGAAGCTATGCTATTTCAATAATTTGTTAATAGCTTAATTAGCATCGCTCTTGAGTATTATGTAGAACTACTAAAGAGTTTGGTAAAGATGCTTATTGAGAGTGTCACGTTCTTCATCAAAAGATTTGATAGGACACACCAACGAACGATAATATGTGACATGATAGTAGTGAGGCAGAGGCCAAATGAGTCCCTACCAAGTTACAGCTGACACTAGAAAAAATATCTAGATATTTAACATGTTAGGTCTGATCATTTGACCCACCAAGCTAGTGTCCACTAGAGTGGACGATCTCGGTTGGTGGTTGCCGAACAACAACATTTTTCGGGGCCAAATGAGTCCCTATCAAATTACATCTAACGTTAGAGAAAATATCAAGATAAAATGATAGGTCTGATCATTTGACCCACCAAGCCAGTGTCCACCAGAGTGGACGACTAGGTTGGTGGATGCCGAACGACAACATTTTTCGGGGCCAAATGAGTCCCTATCAAATTACATCTAACGCTAGAAAAAAATATATCAAGATAAAATGCTAGGTTTGATCATTTGACCCGCCGAGCCAATGTCCCCTAGATTGGACGATCTAAGTTGGTGGCTGCCCAACGACAACAGTCTTCGGTGAAATCTCGCCACCGTAAAACCAATGGATTTAACATTCTTCAGTGAAATCTCGCCCCTGCAAAACCGATGGCCAGTCCCCCAAACTTGTATGATAATAATTAAATGATAAATATACATATCATTTGAAGTTTTGGTATGTTGGTTGATTTATAAATTAATTTTCAAAGCCAAATTGACGTCAAACTCAACTGCTTCAAATGGTTGGTATATGTGGCTTTGCCGAAATTTAAATTTAATAGCCAAATAATTTTATGTAATTATCTAAATTAGTTGGGGGAAGAAATTAGGTTGAACTGTTGAAGATAGATATGGTGCGGTGGTTGGTGGGGTTGGTGGAGAGAATGACCTTAGAAAAGGTGGGGCCCATTTCTCACAAATTTGAAATTTTTGTATGAATGGTTGGTGAGTCTGCGGACTGCCTGCTGAGGGCACCATCGCGGTTTTATGTGGAGAGAAAGTCATATGGAAAAAAACAAGACTAAAAGGGAGATTACTTTGCGTGATTTTTGTTTTTATTTTTCTATCTGAAGCATAAGAATTTTGTAGATGTATCTCAGTGTAGTTTTTTCTTATCTTGAAGAGATAGTTATAATTTTAATTTTATTATGTTATTAGATAATTACATAAGTAACATTTGAAATATTAGAATTCAAATATTTAACATCTAATTTTTATTATTTATATATGTAGCTTTCAAAATATTAAAATAGAATAAAAAACATGCCTTTGTTATAATTCATATCACACTGTCACTATGTCATCTGTTGCGGGCTAGAATATACATGGCGAGAGAGTTATAATTCTACGTCTTAGCGTTGCACGAATATCCAGCTCACACACAGAGAACACAATTTTTTTACGTGGAAAATTCGGGAAAGGGAAAAAATCACGGAGCTTAGCCCAATTGAAAATGATTCTACTAGAATTTGAGTAAAGTACAATAGTCTGACTCGTCCTTGAAGATGATCAAATTACAAATGTGAACTGAAAGTTTCGCAAAAGTCCAGCATCACTCTAATGTCAGGTGGTGGTCCGGCAGCATTCTAGTGTCAGCCGGTGGTTCGGCAGTGGCACTTCAGCGTCAGGGGGCACTTCGACTTCGGATGGCACTTCGACGTCCTTTGGTGGTCTGGTGGTGGTTCGACAAAACTCCGGCGTCCCTAGGTGGTCCAGCGGTGGTGCGGTAGAACTCCGACGGTAGTCGAAGAGGAGCTAGGCGGCTGGAGCTTTCTTCCTTCTCTTCCTTCTTCTCTCGTGGCTCCCCTCCCTTTTCAAGAGGAAATGGGGTTCTATTTATAGAATTCTTGAGTTGCATGACTTGTAAATAAGTGGAAGATCAAAGGTAAATTGGGAGTGGTTCGGATGGATGGCCGATCTTGATTCTTGCGATCATGCACCATTCAATAGACCTTTGACTATCTTAATGATATCAGAATTTGATAATCTTGGGCTCGTTGGATTCGTCTCGTCGAGCCACTCGATTCGACTATAAGCATGTCATGATTGGTGACCGTTTGGTAACCAAAATTGTGATTTGATTCTTCCAAAAGTGCTTCGAGTCTTTGATTTGGACTCATTTGGGCTCATATTGGGTCGATTTTTGTGTCGTTGGGTTCGTGTTTCCGAGGCGCTTAGTCTGACTGTAAGTTTGCAGAAATCAGAGTTCTGATGGTTTCAATTTTAATTTTTGAAGCTTCCAACTTGATTTTGCCTCAAGATTCGTGCCTGATCAAGATAATTTTTTAATGCTGTATCAGTTGCCCCCCTATTTTCGGACTTCGAAGTTCTAGAAGTTCAAAAATATATAATATAGCCTATGAGAAATTTTTTGTGCGATTCAGATTAAGAAAATAATCCAAACTCGATTATAAAGGTCCTAAATGACTTTAAAAGTATCAAAATTGAGTCTGGAATGTCGAAAAATGATTTCGGGGATCCAAAAAGTGATCGAATTGGACCGTCTGGGCCAAAAATCTGGCCTATACAAAACTGGACGGTTAAACGGGCCAGCCAGCCTGCCGACACGCGCGATCTGCACCCGCGATTTACGCGCGTACAAGCCCGCCATTTTTTTCTTTTTTTATTAAATAATAATTTTGTTTTTATTTTATTATTATTATAATTTTTTATTTTAATAACATTATTATATATTTTTTATAATAATTTTTTAATTTATTTATTTATTAAATTTTTTTAAAATTCTCTCATAATTATTCCACTTAATGATGCCCTTTTGAATTCTAAAAATTAATAAATTTTTATTAATTTTATTTATTTATCTTTTATTTTATTTATTTATTAAAAAATTTTGGGATTCTCTCATCATTATTCCACTTAATGATGCTCTTTTGAATTCTAAAAATTAATAAATTTTTATTAATTTGAAGTGGCTCTCATCTCTTCCTCATATAACTATAAATACCCCCCTTTGAGGTATGAAAATTTGCACCTCCCCCTCGCTTCTCTTCTTTCTCAAGCTGAGGCCTTCCCCTAGCTCTGCTCAGATGGATATCCCCTATTCAGCCTTAGGGCCCCTCACTGAGTAGAAATTTTCTCCTCTTTCTTCTCCTCTTTCTCAAGCTGAGGCCTTCCCCTAGCCTTGTTTAGATGGGTATCCCTTATCCAGTCTTAGGGCCCCTCACTGAGTAGGAGCTTTCTCCTCTTTCTTCTTCTCTCCCTCACGTTGAGGCATTTTCCTAGTCCTATTCAGGTCTAGGGCCTCTCACTGAGTAGAAGTCTTCTCCTCCTCCTTCTTCTCTCCCTCAAGCTGAGGCATTCCCCTAGTCCTGTTCAGGCCTAGGGCCCCTCACTCAGTAGGATTCTTCTCCTTCTTCTTCTTCTTCTTCTCTCCCTCACGCTGAGGCATTTCCCTAATCCTGTTTAGGCCAAGGGCCCCTCACTGAGTAGGAGTCTTCTCCTTCTTCTTCTTATCTCCCTCACATTGAGGCATTCCCCTAGTCCTGTTCAGGCCTAGGGCCCCTCACTGAGTAGGAGTCTTCTCCTCCTTCTTCGAGAGATCCTGTAGAGGTCTGAAGTTAATCGGTAGAAGTCTGGCAACGGATAGAAGTGATGTCAGGAAGAAGTACGGTGACAGGTGAAAATTCTGCGCCAGGTAGAAGCCCGATGAAAGTCCGACGATGAGTAGTAGTCCGACGACGAGTGGAAATTTGGCTTCGAGTAGAAGTCCGACTAGAGTCTGGCGACGAGTAGTAGTCCGACGACGGGTAGAAATTCAACATCGGGTAGAAGCCCGATGAAAATCCGGCAACTGGCAGAAGTCCATCGATAGGTGGAAATTTGGCTTCAGTTAGAAGTCCGATGAGAGCCCCGTGATGGTCAGAAGTTCAGTGTTAAAGACTTCTTGATGACGTTAGCCTGTATGAAAGAGGTCGAGAGAATTCATCAATGATGTGTGACATATCCAATATTATATGTCAGAGCACTGCTCGATGATGTTAACCTATATGAAAAAGGTCGAGAGAATCCACCAATGATGTGTGACATATCCGAGGTTGTATGTCAGAGCTCTGCTCGATGATATTAACCTATATGGAAGAGGTCGAGAGAATCCACCAAGGATGTGTGACCTATCAAAGGTTGTATGTCAGAGCACTGCTCGATGACATTAATTTATATAAAAGAGGTTGAGAGAATCCATCAAGAATGTGTGACATATTCAAGGTTGTATGTCAAAGCATTACTCGATGATGTTAACATATATAAAAGAGGTCGAGACAATCCACCAAGGATGTGTGACCTTTCCGAGGTTGTATGTCAAAGCCCTACTCGATGACGTTAACCTATATGGAAGAGATCGAGAGAATCCATCAATGATGTGTGACCTATCTAAGGTTGTATATCAAAGCAATGCTCGATGACGTTAACCTATATGGAAGATATCGAGATAATCCACTGAGAATGTGTGACCTATCTGAGGTTGTATGTCAGAGCCCTACTCGATGGCGTTAACCTATATGAAAGAGGTCGAGAGAATCTACCAAGAATGTATGACCTATCCGAGGTTGTATGTCAGAGCCCTGGTCGATGACATTAACCTATATGGAAGAGGTAGGATCAAATCCCCCTGGGATCAATCACCCAGTGATTGAGACACAATAAAGATTGTGTATTTCTTGGATAATGAATTAAGAGATTATATTCATCAGTAGTTTTTTATTATTATTTTTTTATCTTTTTTAAAGAAGGAGATAATATTAGAATGGAGAGATCAACACATTACTATATTATGTAAAATAATACACCAAGTCCCTAGTATGATTTAAGGATATAAGAGTTATACTATACTCCACACATAAGAGATACCTACGGGGACAACATAATACTTAACTTGGAAGAAAATATTAGGGATATCAAAGTGACATCATTTTTTAATATAGAAGAGATACACGATGACACAAGATAAGTAATAGTACTAACATAAAGGCCTAAATTATTTAATCTCACCAACCATTTGAAAATTATTCAATAGTTGCCTTTCATGTTGTTTATTTTGCCCCCCAATGAAATGAGCCTCATGTCGAGCAGATGAATCTTGAATGAATTATCGAAGGTAGCCTTATTAGATAAGTCTCTCAATTTTATTTTTGAGCAGCTTATAGGCTTCAATGGTGTGCCCACGACTATGGTGGAAATGACAGTATTGATCCTGATTTTCTATATTCGGCTTCAAAGGATTAGGCCACTTAATATTTTTTTGATCTCGAGTGGCCATCAACACATTTTCTCGAAGGGCATTGAGTGGTGTATACTCCTCTTCTTGCTAAAACTCGTGTCGTGGCACTAGGGGTCTAGAAGATAAGTTTTTCTTTCATTGTGAGAATGAGTCCTCCATTGTAGGGGCATTTTTATGCTTTCTAGAAGTTTGTTCAAATTGCTTTCTATGGGCACTAATAGCTTCGCTGATATTTGTGCCTCCATATGATGGATCAGGTCATCCATATGATGGATCAAGTCGGTATAAGAATGAATTGTGTCTCACATAAGTGCTGAATAAAAAGGTCCAGGATAAAGTTCTCCAAGAAAAACTCCTCTAAGTAGTTCAGGATCTACCCCTGAAATTTGTCGAGCCTCCGTAGAAAATCTTTGAAAGTATTTTTTAACGGACTCATTTTCATTCTGTCGAATTCCTGAGAGGTGGGAAGAATCTTTAACCATCCTTTGATTTGCAACAAATTATTTAACGAACACTTTGGTCAATTTAACGAACTTGGAGATGGTTCTGGCAGGAAGCGAGTAGAACCATATTCGAGCCTGCCCTTTAAGGGTAGCAGGAAACACTTGACAGAGGAGTGCATCTGAGGCTCTCTAAATATGCATAATGGTTCTGTAGTGATCGATGTGCTCATAAGGGTCAGATGTCCTGTCATAAGAATCAATGCTCGATAGTTTGAACCCTGCAGGAATGGGGTGTTGAAGGATGGCTTCCGTTAGTGGTGAGGTCTCCTGAAAATCACACTGATGGAGAGATTATCTTCTACCACTATTAGGGAACTCTTCTCAGACCAACTGCCTCAATTTATGGCGTAGGACATTTTGTGAGAGGTCAGTAATGTGTGGTTGGGCCACGTCCTCAGGAATATTTGATGGAATGCGGACTAACTAACTGGGGTGAAAAGGATGGGTAGAGCTAGCGGTGTCAACAAGGTCAACATCTTGTTGTGTTTTAGGATGACCCCTTGATTGAGGGATAGGGATGTCTGCCTGAACATGTTCGGGTTAATCACCTCTGGCCAGTGATGGATCTTAAGGAAGACGAACCTCCTCCTGCTCTGCTAACATTGGTTGACGGGCCCCTCGCAGGAGTTGAAGGACCTCCTTCTAAGATTCCTCTATTTTTCATATGCGGTCTTTCATAGATGGTCATGATATCCCTTCTCCAGCAAGGTTTTGCCCACCGGGGTGAAAAGAGGCAGATGTCTGGCGTCCCTGATTCAGAGAATGATTTCTGGACTAATGAGAGTTAGAGTGAGAGGCTCCCTGATGGCGGTTGCTACGCCTGTTGGCCATTGAAGTAATGATTAATATTGTGGGACTGTCTTTCCCACAAAAGGCGCCAAACTATTGTAGGCTAGAATATACGCGGTGATAGAGTTATAATTCTACGTCTTAGCATTGCATGAATATTCAGCTAATACGCAGAGAACATAATATTTTTTTTACGTAGAAAATCTGAGAAAGGGAAAAAATCACGAGGCTTAGCCTAGTTGAAAATGATTCCACTAGAATTTAAGTAAAGTACAATGGTCTGACTCGTCCTTGAAGATGACCAAATTATAAATGTCAACTGAAAGTTTCAAAAAAGTCCAACATCACTCCAACGTCAGGTGGTGGTCCGGCAGCACTCCGGTGTCAGGCGGTGGTCCGGCAGTAGCACTTCAGCGTCAGGGGGCACTCTGACTTCAGGTGGCACTTGGACATCCTTTTGTGGTCTGGTGGTGGTTTGACAGAACTCCAGCATCCCTTAGTGGTCCGGTGGTGGTGCGACAGAACTCCGGCAGTGGTGCGGCAGAACTTCGGCAGTGGTCGAAGATGAGCTAGGCGGCTGGAGCTTTCTTCCTTCTCTTCCTTCTTCTCTCTTGGCTCCCCTCCCTTTTCAAGAGGAAATGGGGTTCTATTTATAGAATTCTTGAGTGGCATGACTTGTAAATAAGTGGAAGATCAAGGGTAAATTGGGAGTGGTTCAGATGGACGACCGATCTTGATTCCTGCGATCATGTATCATTTAATGGACCTTTGATTATCTTAAAGATATCAAAATTTGATGATCATGGGCTCGTTGGATTCATCTCGTCGAGCCGCTCGATTCGACTATAAGCATGTCACGATTGGAGACCATTTGGTAACCCAAATTGTGGTTTAATCCTTCCCAAAGTGCTTCGATTCTTTGATTTGGACTCATTTAGGCTCGGATTGGGTCGATTTTGGTGTCGTTGGGTTCGTGTTTCTGAGACGCTCAGTTCGACTATAAGTTTATAGAAATCAGAATTCAGATGGTCTCAATTTTAATTTTTGAAGCTTCCAACTTGATTTGGACTCAAGATTCATGTCTGATCAAGATAATTTTTTGATGATGTATCACCATCGATCCTTTTGCCCATCACAAGTTGATGTTTGCCTTCGCACTCCCTCTCTCGTGACTCATCTCATCTCCTTCCATCTCTTTGCTCTCTCTCCCCCTCTTGTACTCCTGTAGAAATTCATAAAGTCATTGCTAGCAAAGAAGTTAGAAAATCACACGGGAGCTCTGAAGAGAGGGCATCGAAGCATTTAAGTAATGTGTGGAGGAAACAAAGAAGTCGTGTGGGGGCTAAAAGTCCCACATGAGCTCACTAGGAGTAGTCATTAATGGGCCCAGCGATGATGCGGTCTAGCGAAGCTCGCAAACAAGGGCATCAATGGATCTGGGCAGTATGTGGAGGAAATAAAGATGTCGTGTAGTAGCTTGAAGTTACCTATGAGCTCGCAAGGAGAATGCATCAACAGACACAATGGTGGTGAGATCCTGCAAGTCCATTAATGGAGTTAACATAGGGATGGATAATATAAATAGTAAAGTCAACGTGTTAAATGTATGGATCATAATATTTTAGATGTCATATATATAAATCCCCAAGAAACAAATGTGTTATAAATGCTCAAAGTTATCATATAACTTCATAAGAAGTGTTATGCATCCTGAATTAAAATTTGCTTATAATACACATAATAACACAATTAATTGAAATATTATAGGTGGCATAACACTACAAATTTTTTATTTATTACATCAAAATACAAATATTCATATTTAAAATATCTTAGATCCAAAAGTTCTTCATGAGTGACACCCAAACCCTACTCACAAGATTAGCTAAAGTAACAAAGAGAGAAGAGAGAAGAGTGAGTAAGAAGAAGAGTTATACAAATAACTTATAAGAACTAATACAAAGGATACATCTTAAAGAAACAGTTTGTATTAGAGGATATTTAAATGGGCATGTTAGTAAAGTGGTAGGAGATTATAAAAATATTCGTGGTGCCTATAAGTTTGGAGCAACTAATAAAGGTGATAGAACAAAATTAAATTTTGCTCTAGTTTATGATTTTATAATTGCTAATACATTATTTAAGAAAAGAGATGAGCATCTCATCACTTATAAGAATGGATAAAATAAAATTCAGATTAATTATTTTTCTATAAGAAAAATATATTATTTAGATTGTAAAAATTATAAAACTATTTCAAAAAAAAAATTATATACCCAACATTGCTTATCAATTTTAGACTTCAAGATGAAGAGATGAATATTAAAAATAAAATAAAATATTATCTTAAGATTAGTTGGGGACATTTAAAGAATACTAGCAACAATATTTTTTAGAGTAAGATTCATGATCTTAAGATTTTGACTGTGCATGAGAAAGTTAATATATTATGTGTGAAAAAGTAGATAGTGATATTTAGAATATTGCAAAAGATGCACTTCGAGTATAAAAAAACTCTTAATAGTAAAAATATTTGGTGGTGGAATCAAAATATACAAGAAAATATCAAAAATAAGATGTTTTGTTATAAAAATTAGTTAAGATTAGGAAAGATATAAAGAAGCCTGTAAGAAGTCTAAGAAAGCAATATGTTATGCAAAGAATTTAGCTCTTAATGATTTATATAATAGATTAGATACTAAGAAGGGTGAAAGATATATATATACGTTAGTCAAATAAAGATATAGAAGAAGTAATGATTTAGTTCAAGTAAAATATATTACGAACTAATATCAAAAAATACTTTTATTAGAAGATGATATACAACAAAGATGGATGAGATATTTTGATAAGCTTTTCAATTAATATTGTGATAATACGATTAACTTTAATAACCTTAGCATCCTAAATAAAAATAGATGTTTTTATTTTTAGCATCGTATTAGTAAAATTAACACTAACATTGCCAGGTCCTAAGTCCTCGAAGAGAAAAATTGAGGGTTGTGTTAGGTAGTTAACAGGCCAGCATAAAACTTATCGAATAATAATGACATGAATCCTTTGATATATTGTGTTAATGCTAAAATGTTCCCTGAAAGCGACACAATATATGACCTGAATACATTGATAAATGTGTAAGGGTCGCTATGCCGTCACCCCAATGCAGTGTTGAATAGGTAAGGGTTCCCACATGAATTTGGGCAATGAAGCTAGTCCGTGAAACTAAAATTATGATAGAATCTTGGAATATAGGTTCTCTTACAGGTAAATTAATGAAATTAATAGATATTATGATTTATAAAAAGATAAATATTCTATTCATTCAGAAAATTAAATAGGTTGGATAGAATGCTTAGGAGATTGATAGTTTAATATTAAGATTATAGTATTCTAGTATGAGAATACTAGAAATGGTATATGTGTGATTATAGATAAGAGTTTGAATGATAATAATATAAAAATTAATAGAATTGAAGATAGAATTAAAGTTTTAAAAATTATTGTTGATGCTAAGATTATTAATGTTATAAGTGTTAATACTTTTCAAGTAGGTTTACAGTTTGGATGTGTTCAAAATTAATGCAAAAAATATCTCTTGAAAAAAATTATTATAGGAGATTTAAATAGACATATTGGTAGAGAAATAGATGATTTTAAAAATATTTATGGTTGCTATGAATTTGAAACGACTAACGAAGGTGGCAAGATCCTATTAGATTTTTATATAACTTATAATTTTATAATTGATAATACCTTATTTAAAAAAGAAATGAGCATCTTATCATTTACAAGAATGGATATAGTAAAACTTTGATTATTTTCTTATAAGAAAATAGATCTTTTAGATTGCAAAGATTATTAAGTTACTAGGATTGAAAGTTTATGTACCCAACATTGTTTATTAGTTTTGAACTTTAAAAAAAATGGCATAATATAAAAAATAAAGTAAAACGCTATTCTAGGATTAAATGAGGTATTTAAAAAATATTAATAAAAATAATTTTGAGATTAAGATTTTAGATCTTAAGATTTTATCTATGAATAAGAAAATGAATGTTATGTGGAAAAAAATAGCTAGTGATATTAAGAATCTTGTAAAGGATGTGCTTTGAGTGTCAAAATAAAAAGCTCCTAATAGTAAAAATAGTTGGCGGTAGAATTATAATGTGCAAGAAAAGATAAAAAAAATAAAAAGTTTTATTATAAAAATTAATTTAGATGTGAAAACTATGATAATTGGAAAAGATATAGAGGTTCATAAATAGTATAAGAAATTAATATTCAATTCAAAGATTTTAGCTTTTAATGATTTATGTAATAAATTAAATACTAAGGAGAATGAAGCATATATGTATAAGTTTGTCAAAAAAATAGATATGAGTAGTAAGGATTTAGTTCAAGTGAAGTGCATTAAGGATGAAGATAAAAAAAAAATTTTTATTAGAAGAGATTATTCAACAAAGATGGATAAAATATTCTGTTAAACTTTTCAATAAAGATAGTGAGAATACGATTAACTTTAGAAACCTTAGCACCTTAAATAAAATAAATATTTTTATTTTTATTGGCGTATTAGTAAAACTGAAATAAGAGAGGCTTTAAAGAAAATGAAGTGTGAAAAAGCTGTTGGACCTGATGATATTCCAATAGAGGTATAAAAATGCTTAGGAGATGAAGAAATTTCTTGGCTTACTAAACTTTTTAATAATATTTTGAAGACTTAAAAGATGACAGATGAGTGGAGAATGAATACGTTGATTTCAATTTTTAAGAATAAAGGTGATGCACAAGATTGTGCGAATTATAGAGGAATTAAATTAATGTGTCATACTTTAAAACTATGGGAGAGAGTTATTGAGCATAGGCTATGACATGATATTAATGTTTCTCAAAATCAAATTGGATTCATGCCGGGTAGGTTTACTATGGAATCTATACATTTATTGAGAGGTTTGATGGAAAAGTATAGAGAAAATAAGGGGGTCTACATATGATATTTATTGATTTAGAGAAAGCATATGATAAAGTTCCAAGATAAGTGTTATGGAGAGTTCTAGAAAAGAAAGGGGTTTAATAATGCTTATATTCAAGTCATTAAAGATATATATGCACTTGTGTTCAAACATAAGGTGGTTTGACCAAATATTTTCCAATTTCAGTGGGATTACATCAAGGATCAACCTTAAGCACAAATCTTTTTTGCTTTAGTTATGAATGTTCTCACTAGACATTTGCAAGAGGTTGTACCCTAGTGTATGCTTTTTGCTAATGATATTCTTCTTGTTGATAAGACTAGAGAGGGAGCTGAAGGTAAACTTGAATTATGGAGGTCAACCTTAGAGTTTAAAGGTTTTCGTTTGAGTTGATCTAAAATCGAATATATAGAGTGCAATTTTAGTAGTAATAGATCTGGTGGGGGGAATGAGGCTTTGGGCGATCAAGTCATTAATAAGAGTACGCATTTTAGATATCTTGGGTCTATTATTCAGAGTGATGGAGATATTAGTAGAATTCAGGTTGGTTAGTTGAAGTGGAGGAATGCATCGGGCTTGTTATGTGATAGAAAAGTCCCCCACAAACTTAAGGGAAATTTTTATAAGATGGTATGAGACCTACAATGTTTTATGGTGCAGAATGTTGGCCATTAAAAGATAAGTATAATATTAAGTTAAGTGTTGTAGAGATGAGAATGCTCAGGTGGATGAATGGCTTTACTCTTAGAGACAGGATATGAAAAGAGCATATAAAAGGTTAGAGTAGCTCCATTGGAAGATAAGATTAGAAAGAGCCACCTTAGATGGTTCTTTACTCTTAGAGACAGGATACGAAAAGAGCATATAAAAGGTTAGAGTAGCTCCATTGGAAGGTAAGATTAGAAAGAGTCACCTTAGATGTTTCAGTCACATAAAACGGTGGCCTTCCGATAACCTGATTAGGAGAGTAGATGTATTAGATTTAGCTTATGTTAAGAAAGGTAGAGGTAAACCTAAAATTACTTGGTTAGAAAATATTAGAAATGACCTTTCTTTATTAGATTTAAATGAGAATTTGACTCATAATATGACACGATGGAGAAAATGATTTATGTAGCCGATCCCACGCAATGGTATGAAGGATTGATGTTGTTGTTGTCATCATTGTATTAGCAAAATTAAAGTTAGAGAGACTTTAAAGAAAATGAATAGTGAAAAATTTGATCGACACTTCATTTGCCCTAAATGTCCCATAAAAAAAAAAAAAAGCACACCTACAAAGAGTGTTTTTGCAATTTTTAGACTTAAGCCTAAGTTGTGATCACCCTAATCAAAAACTAAATTTAGTTTTCCCTTTTTCTTATTCACCTAAGTTTGCTTAGGATTTTTTTTTTTTTCGATATTGACTTGCCATTAATGTGTTGACTTTTTAATTTTGGGCCGTACAAATCCGAATTGAAGAGTTGGTTTGTTAGATTTTTGGCCTAACATCATGATTATATATAATCGGAATCATAATCTACACCATTATCTAACTTCATAATTATTAAAAAAAATACTTCATAATTATATATAATCCTTAGCTACTCCAACACCAATAAGAGTGGGGAACTTGAGCTCAAGTGGAGCACATATGTGATGGCTCTAAAGAAAAAGTATAGAGATCTTCCAAAGATAACAATATATGCAAACCTGAATTCGACCGCCACAAACTTGATATCATACAGGGCTTGTTGAGAGAAAATTCTTCAGGGTATTGAAACTAGTGACAAAAAACTCTCATTGGATGAGCGCTATTTTAAGACGGAACAAAATTAGGCTTCGTTTGGTACAGCTTTCTTATTACTTCTTCAAGCAATGTTTTAGTAAAAAATATTAATTTTTATACTAAAAAATTACTTTAAGAAGCAATGAGAAACCCATCACAAATGAAGTTTTAGTTTTAAGTGAAAGGCACTTCTTATGATATTATCAATTCCTACCAAAATCAGTTGATTGTGGCCTACACCGATCATCTTCTTATCAACTTCTATCCATTTTAATGAGTATTCTTACAAATTCTAATTATAATTAGTCAATAGCACTAAATTATAAGGGGTGACAAAAATAAAAAATATGGTTAAATTCTAATTTACACTATAAATGCCTCGAATCGAGTTAAAGCAGTTGAAGGCTGAACAAATAATTTTAATTATAATATACATAATTTTAAACTTTAAGATAATATATATAATATGTAATTAGCCATAAAATAAGGTAATTGTACTGAGTGATTAAAAAGAAATTTGAATTTAAATTTAAAGCAATGCTTGCATAATATAGTAGTTAAGTTTCGCACGAGTTAGCTTTATTAAAAAAAAAATTCAAATTTAAAAGAAATGATATAAAAATGATGTGACAGTTACATATTATATAAAAATAATTTTATTTTCAAAATTAAAATGACAAAGTGGCGTATAACATTCAAACCTAAATGCACTCAAATGATAATTCATTATGGATGGATTGATAGCAATCGCCAATGACCTGTACCCATTACCCCCATTTTTCTACGCATGCAATTAATATTCTTTCTTGCCTACTGTGGAATGATTTTCTTTGCCCCCGTGAACAATTTAACCATAAGCAATAGTGAATTATTCTAATTTGAAACTTAAGAGGCTATTTGGTTGAAATACACAGTGATGTAAAATATTGTAAATGCAAATGATTTTGAAAATCCAAATATTTGGTTGGATGTAAAAGAATTGCAAAAAAAAAAAGTAAATATAAGTAAATCAAATTCGTCTAGTTTTAAGCAAGAACCATTGACCGCTGCCGCCACCAAACGTAGTTGCACGCCGCCATTGCTGCCACCTGCCACCACCCTCCGCCAGTTACCCTCAGCCACCAGCATTGCCCACCGATCACCGTCTGTCATTATTTTTAGACTTTACATTACATTCAGTACTTCTAACAAAACAAAAAAATATTCATGTGCATTTATCTCACATTCATTCAAATAATTCCAAAATATTTATTTTACGTTGTATTTCTTTTATACTGTATTTCTTTTTTTAGCCAATCAAACAGGAAAAATCTCTTCCAACACCTCGGGCAGCTCATGGAGATGATATTGTTTTTTTATCTACTCTTAAAATGTCAGCAGGCGTAGCTCAAGAAAAAGTGTCACTGGCTTAAGCACCAATGATATATTTTTGTGATAATATTGTGCTTAATGTATTTGACTTTAAGTCCACAAAGGCGAGATGTTTCCTACGTTGCACAGATGCGAGGTGATAAGAAAGTCCTGCATGAAACGTAATCATGATTAACTTTAATAGCAGTTTACATATAATTAACCTTTGTTATTGGGGTTTATTTCATATAGTCTCGCTTTCTTTGGACTTCGACGACCACATGAATTGGTTTATGGTGTAGCTCGTAGCTTTATGTAGGACTGTAATGCTTCTATTTCATAAATCATAAAGCAAATTAAATCAGCTGGATGCCATACAAGCAGTTAAGCACACAGGGCTTTTAGTAGGCCTCTAATATTTAAAATGTACTTTATTTAAAGAAAACTCTAGAAGTTTTCAGAAGTAGATAATATTCTTATCAAATAGATGATAATAAAAATAATGAGAATGTTTCCAAAAGATTGTTAATAAAAAAAATGACAAAAAAAAAAAAAAAAGCCAACGAATTCTTTAAACCAAAAGAGGAGAGAAAATGGGAGCTTTGCTCAGCTAACCGCATAGGAATAATTATTTTCCCATCTCTTCGAGCAACTAATTTGCTCTCAAATTCATAAGATATCGTCATGGCAAAATCCCCCAACCTCTCCAAAATAAAAATGAAGCATAATGACCAAAATAAATAAATAAATGAAACAGTAGAGACCCTAAACAGAGAGATATAAAGAGAGCTCAAAGAACAGAGATATCAATGTGTCAGATAGTCATTATGTATGATCTTCACAGGCCTATATCTTTAACCTAGGGCTGCAAATGAACCGAGCGTTCGACAAGCTACTAGTGGCTCAGCTCGATAAAAGCTTGTTCATGTTCGTTTGATAAAGTAAACAAACGAGTTTGAACAACTTGACATTCGGTTCATTTATGTTCATGAACAGTATCATTTAACGCTCGTGAACAAGCTCGTTAAGAAGCTCGATTAGAGCTCGACTAAGAAGTTCAATTAGAACTATATTAGAGTTTCAAAAAATACATATTGTTAAATTTAATAATTTATTTTTACTAATCCCATCTGAAATTATTTAATAATTTATTTTTACTTCCCGCATCCACCTAAAATCGCGAACAACCCGCTCTCTGAATAAATATAAGATGAATCATAGATCATTTGTCTGTTTACGAACTCATTTGGTAGCTCAAAAATACTAATTATATATGTTCATGAACGAGCTTGTTTGATAGTTTAAAAAATTTCGCTAGATATGTTCACAAATAGGCTCCATGTAATTGTTTGTTAGAAGGCTCGATAAGGCTCGTTTGTTTAAAGCTCGATAAGCACGAAATGAATCAAATATGAATCAAACATGAACCAAACATGAACACTCATTAATTTAAATGAACCATGCTTGAACACAAACAAAAAAGCTCGAATCAAACTTGAACCGAACTTGAACAAGCTGATAATAAATGAACTTAAGCATGAACACGCACATACTCGGCTCGGCTCGATTCATTTGCAACCTTACTTTAACCTTTATTCGAGAATAAAAAGAAGAATAACAGGAGAATTTCAGAAATATACCTTAAGCAAGCTGGAGTTCTTAAGAGATTTTTGTCCTTGCTTATGTTCTATATATGAGGAAAGAGAGAGAACGAGAAACCCTAGAAGGCCATGTATAAAATCCTTCTTCTATAAAAAAACCTGTGGCCCTTGTTATTTATATCTCACTCCATGATCATCCCTACACAGCAAGTGGTGATCGATAATCAACAAAAGCTCAGTGTTCCAATTTGATCGTTCTTTTAACATACATTGAACCCAAAGGCGGCTCCACAAAGCAAATAGTAAAGAAGGATTAATTTAATTTAATCTATCCCTTCCCTCGTAATTGTGGAGGAATTAGTCATTATAAGAAGCTGTGAACTATGACAAACTCTCCAACCACATACTGTGCCTTGGGTGAAAATTCAGATGCCTTATTATACGCCTATGCCTTCTGTCCACCCTAGCAATGACGAATGCTTCAGCATCCACACTCTTCTCGTGGTTCTTCGCACTAGGTCTAATTAAGAGATGGCGGAGCAATTTTGTCACAACAAGAACTTACAAATATCGAGATATTACTCACTTTGGCCTAAGTTTTAAAATTTTATCCTTTTTTGCGCAACATCCAAGAAAGATCATCTATCTAACAGTACTACAGTATGAGCATCCTTAACTTTAGTGTTCTTGATAAAACTCAAACCACTACAATAAAAAAACAACTCAATGTTTATGGCAATTAAATTGCATAAAGATGAGAAGTCGGCCATTGCTCTAATCATCATTACATTTTATTTAATTTTCATATCAAGGTTCTTTTCTCATGCATGGTTGATATGGTCTCTTGGCCCTTGAGTACATTTTGAGTTCTTAATCTTGATCTTGTGAAAGGGTCATCATAGCTCTTGATTCAATCTTGAGTTTTTGATCTTGATCTAGTAATATTAATCTGGTTTATGTTCTACATCAAAAATGCTACATTGAAATCCAGTCTTGTGCCCAAAGACTCATGCCTTCATCTATACTCTTAAGTGAATTTCCAATTATTATCAAATAAGATCAACTTTGGTGTGTCATGTCATCAAATAATGTTGCCTACTTGAGTCCTTGCTAACATATCTACTAAAAATTTAATAGGAAGAATATGAGTTGACTTTGATAGTCTATTTACCTCTACATGAACCAGATCGTGGAACTACAAAAACCACAGCAACCTCCTCTCACTTTCATGTAAAATGGGAAAAGTTTGTTCCACTAGAATTTTGACGTTCAGCTTTGACCATCTAGCAAGTCAAACATTTAGTAAAAATTTAACAATATCCTTTTTCATGCTTCTAGTAATATCTCCTATCAAAGTCCTCTCTAATCATGTACAAAGTGGATCTCCAAGCCTCAACGCACTTGCAAAATCAGTTATATCTCAAGCTTCAATACATCTTGAACTTAATCACTAAGTTGTGTCAATTCATATCATTCCATTGAGATTTATGAATCCAATCTAAAATCATTGGTTGAATTATCATCCTAGTCAAAATAGGCTTATCTCTTTGTGGCACTATCTCATGCGAAAATTATTTCATTTCATGCAATAATTGTTGTTCATGATAAATAATCAAAGCTGCACAAACGAGAGACTTCATGTTTAAACCATTTGCATCAATAATATCTTTGCTTTGATGATAGCAAAATTTGTAAATTGTAATCCTTCATCAACTCAAGCAATCACCTCTTTGCAAAATTCATCTCCTTTTAAGTGAAGATATTTTATACTCTTATGATCAATGATAAATCTTAAACTTAATCTCATAAAGACAATGCTTCCAAATCTTCAAAGTAAACAAAATTCCTGCCAACTCAAAGCCATCATCAATAAAATTCTTCTATTGTATCTATTGTATCTTGAATCGCCTAAAGGCAAAAGCTATGACTCATCATTTTACATCAAAACACAATCTAAGGCCTAATTTGAAGCATCACTACAACACAACAACAACAACAATAATAACAAGCCTTTATCCCACTATATGAGATCAACTACATGAATCATTTTTCTCCATTGTATCCTGTTAAGGGTCAAATTCTCATCTAATTTTAATAAAGAAAGGTCATTTCTAATATTTTCTAACCAAGTCTTTTTAGGTCTATCTCTACCTTTCTTAACATAAGTCAAATCTAATACATCTACTTTCCTAACCAGGTCATTGGAAGGCCGCTATTTTATGTGATCAAACCATCTAAGGCGACTCTCTCTAATCTTATCTTCCACTGGAGCTACTCCAACCTTTTCACGTATATGCTCATTCTGTATCCTGTATTTAGGATTAAAGCCACTCATCCACCAGAGCATCCTCATCTCTGCAACACTTAACTTAATATTATGCTTCTCTTTTAATGACTAACATTATGCACCATAAAGCATTGCAGGTCTCACTATTATCTTATAGAATTTTCCCTTAAGTTTGAGAGAGACTTTTCTATCACATAACAAACCCGAGGCATTCCTCCACTTTAACAATGCCATTGTCATGTCTCAAGTCCTGAATGAGAAAAGTGGAGGGTTGCGTTAGGTTGTCAACAGCTAGTGTAAAATTTGTCAAATAATCATGACATGAATCCTTTAATTTGAAGCATCACTATAGACTTAAAATCTATCACTATCTAAAAGAATGTGGAAAATAGGAGCCAACACCAAGCAAAATTATATCTTCCAAAACCTTACTCGCAAGTTTCATACCATTCAAATTTAATAGACTTCTAAGTTAATTAAATCAACGGTGTAGTAATACTCAAAAATCCTTCAACAAATCTCCTATAACACTTGTGAAACCAAGAAAATTGTGAATCTTTGTTATCATCCTTCAACAAATCTCCTATAACACTTGCGAAACCAAGAAAATTGTGAATCTTTGTTATCATACTCAATCTCAACCAATCCATCACTACTTAGACCATAGCAAAATCACAAAAAAAAAAAAATAGTTAATTAACAATGTGCTAATAAAAAGCAATCACTCAAGATAGAACTAAAGATTGGACAATGTCGCATACCACTTGTTCAAATTAAGAATGTTCACTATAATTCTGAGAAATTGGCATAAGCATTGTTCCGTGATGAAATCAAGATATCATATATAAACATAATAATATATAAAACCAAATAATATTTAAAAACTAAAACTTCATCAATCAAATCTATAAATGCAGTGGTAGCATTTGTCGTCTTGAATGGCAATATCAAAAATTCATAATGACTATTTTCTATTCTTAAGGTTAGCTTAAGCACATCCTAACCCTTGATCTTTAATTGGGCCAAATTGAATCAAATATGAGTCTAAGAAAACATAGAAGCACCCTGCAATTAATAAAAAAAAGTCATCATACATGATAGGGAAACTTTGATCTTCACAATTACCTTAATCATCTCCTTATAGTTGTTGCAGAATCTCATGTTTTCATCTTTCTTCACAAATAAAATTAACAACTTGATGAACCCTTCCTCAAAAAGTTATAGCAATTGAATATTGAACTTTTTAAGTTTTCTTGTATCCATGTGATTCAAAATTGGAACTACACCCCAAAAAAAAAAAAAAAAACTTGCCTTACAGATCAGGCAGCAAGCCAATAAATCTTCAAAAACAAATCCAAAAATTCATATAGTACTAATACACATTCTGGAGTAGCACAAGACTTGATATCTAGTAAATAGGAAATGACCAACAGTTGATCACAAAGACCAAGCATGAAATTGTCCCCATAGAACTCTTAAAAGTAAGATGTACTATTCCTCAAAACCTTTTTTTTATGACAATCAATAAAAATATAACATCTATATAATCAATCCATACCTATTATCACCTCAAACTCAAATAAAAACAGAATAAAATTAGCAAGCATATGCACTTCATGAATAACAATACCAACATTTACGAAGACATTGATTGGCTGAATGCAAGATCTATGCGCATTTATTTCTTTTTTAAAAATTTATTAATGAACATCTGGTGTTTAGGAATTGCATCTAATATTTTAATTGACCTTAATCTCTTCCTACAAATTCTAACTGATTAGTTGATGTGTTATCATAAATGAGTAAAATAATAAAATAATGTTCAATTTAGTACTATAAATACCTCAAATTGAGTTAAAGTAATTGAAGGTTGAAATAATAATTTAAAACTATAATATTAATAAATTTAAATTTAAAGGTAATACAATATATCGAATGTAATTAGTCATTAAATAAAATAATTGTATTGAATGATAAAATATAAATTGGAATTTAAATTTAAAAATAATGACTTGCATGATGTAATAGTTAAGTGTTATACAAATTAGTTGTAATTTTCAATTTATCTCAAATTTAAAAGAAGTTATATACATGATGTGATAGTTGTATTCTAAATAAAAGAGTTGTACTTCTCAAAATCAAAATGGTGTCACCGCACATTTAACCTTATAAGTAATCATATGATGATTGTAGAGGTACATTCCTAAAATCCTAGCCATTTAATGCATTATGGATGGATGGGAATTTAGGATTTAAAGGGAGTGTAGCCGTTTGTCTATGCATGCAAGTTAATATTTATTTCATAGTTATTGCGGAATGATTGTCTTATTCACAGGCATGTGCCCTTAAAATGATCAGCAAGAATCCGTAGTTCAACCAGAGCTCCTTCTCACAACAATGAAGACAAGTTTATTGGTTAGTTTCAATAATGTGATCCATCATAAATGCAATATTCTTCCATTAATGTGATGATCTATTACGGTACAATAGAGCTCAAATGCTTCTATAATATATATATATATATATATATATATACATACAAGAAGTGAAGGCAGCAGCCATTTGATAGGAAGTTGATGCACTTTTCACAAAAATCAGCGAATGAAATGCGAAAATTTGAGAAGAAGAACACCCCAAAATAATTTTTATTGAAAGAACTATAAAGAAAAATGCAAGATACAATTGGATCTTCAATTGGAGAGGAAGATCCGGCTCTCCCAAATCCCTAGCCGCCGGCTAGAGCCCAAATAACCTACGAACCAATCTAAATTCAGCAAACTCCAAAACATCCTCTTGAAATCACCCTATTGTTAGCCTTAAATAGGCTCCCATAATTCCCTCTCAACCCCTTTCCCTAAATAATTCCCTCTCATATTTGAATTCAAATTAGATTTATTTCCCTAATTAATTCCCTCCCAATTATAATTAAAACTTTCCTAAACAATCCCCCCCCCTTAATTCCTCCTCCTCTTCCCTAAATAATTCCCTCTTAGATTTTGAATTCAAATTAGATCTCTTGCTTAAATAATTCCCTCTCAATTATAATTTAAACATTCCTAAATAATTCACCTTTGATTAAGAACCTTCCTAAACAGCTCCCTCTTGATTAGGAAAATTCCCTCCCAATCAAATCGGCCGGTCCATCACCATTCCACCAAAAAAAGTGGAGCAATGAAATATTTTTGTGATGATAATATCGTGTTTTATGGAGGTTTGGTCATGTCCACAAAGACTAAACGTTTCCTGTTCTACAGATGTGAGGTAATGAAATAGTTTTACATGCTGCTTGATCATGAATAACTTTAATAAAATTTTATTTATAATTAAATTTTGTTATTGGGCTTCATTTCAGACAGCATCTATTTTTTTCTACTTCCATGAGCATACGAACTGATTAATGTTGCAGCTCATAGTTTTATATGCGAATATAATGATTTAATTTCATATATTATAATGAAAAAATAAGTAAAATCGCAACAAATGAAGCATTACTAGGATGTCAATGCAACAATGCTTCTGACACTTCTAAAGTTCAGACTCGTTCTCAAAAGACTAGTGAGATAAGTTAATATCTACTTTTTGTGGTATATTGTTGTTATTAGCTGGATTTCTAATATCTTTGAAAAACTAACATAAATTACATGTAGTAGCAACAAAAAAATTATATAACAGCATCAGTAGGATTACACAAAATCCAAATACTGTTATCCTATTTGCAACCAAACTGCCTTTAAAATTATTAGAAGTATTAACAGTTAGAAAAATTGTGATATTAATTAAACAGATCTTGTGCTTTTGTTGCATTAAAAAGTTAAAATCATAGCTTTTATTAGAAATATGATATTTAAAACAAATGTTATTTAAAGAAAACACAAGATATTCACAATATTCTCATCAAGTTGCAGATAATAAAAATGAAAAATGCCTCAAAAAAATTGACAAAAAAAGTCAAGGAACTCTTTAAACCGTAAAGGGAGAAAATACGGGAACCTTTGCTCAGCTAACCGCATAGGAATTATTATTTTCCCTTTTCTTTGAGCAAATGAATGTTCTCAAGTTCATAAGTTATCATCACAGCAACCTCCCGCAACCCCACCGAATTAAAAAACAAATCACAATAGCAAAATAAATAAAATAACACACAAATACTAGAAAGAGAAAGCTAAAAGAACAGAGATATCAACAGAATATATGGTCATTACAAACAATAAGCAAAATTTATGTTGATAAATTCTCATCTTTATTACCCTAATATCTTTTCAACCCTTCTTTGAGGATTAAAACAGGAAACAAAAAAAATTCAGAGAGAAACCCTATGTTGGGCTGGAGTTCATGAGATTATTGATCTTGCATCTTTCCGGTATCTTGAGAGAGAGAGAGAGAGAGAGAGACCCTAAAGGCGATTTATAAAGGTTTCCTTCAACAACTATCCCTGTGGCCTTTGTTATTTAAATCTTACCCTGTGGTCATCACTACACAGTCCAAGTTAGCGAACAAGCAAAGTCTATCTGAAATCCTATTGTTTTTACTTGAGAGTTCCTGCTTGGGAGGGGTGTGTTACACTTGCAAAACTAACCTTGTCGACTGTTGTTTGTGCTTTAAACACATAAAAACTTGATTTCTTGTGTCTTGATGTTTCCTTTAGATTCATTAGTGTAGGTGTTTATCCGTGTTTGTTGAAATAGGTTATTAAATCAGTGCTCAAAGACCAAAAAAATTTTCACACTTTGCATCATCTTTTAATGCATAAAGCACGCTTATAAAAAAGCACTTTCACTTCATTATATATCTCTTGCATCATAACTCTAAAATAGGCTCTATTAGATCAATGTGAGGACTTAAATCAAACTATTGCAGACTTAGAAATAAGAACTAATGTGAAAAATGAAATTTTGAATAATACTTGGGAGACTTAAAAACTATCAATGAGTTGCTACACTAAATAATGTCAGACATAAAGAATGAATAACATATTTTAAAGCATAGGACTCAGGACCCCATCTGTTACAAACAATGAACCTTACTTACCTCACACACTAAAGAGAACAAAAAAAAACTTTTGGAAAATGTCAAAAGACAACACCTAGAGATGAAATTAGAGCTTATAATAACCCAAAAGCCAAGATAAAATTAAAGCCCTCACTTTCGTCATAATGAGCCCAACAAATTTCTAAATACAAGAACTCAAATGAACAAATTTTTTAACAGATATTATATGGATTATTAAAGAGCTAACTTTGCTAAAATAAAAATAATTGAACATACAAAAATCTACAAGAACAATTTTATTGCTAAGGAACAAAGAAATAGAAGAATTGTGCATTAGTATGGATATAAATAAATAAGATGCTAAAATCAAAATACCATCCTAGACATCATGAAAAAAAAAAATTAATGCCAACTTAAACATTAACACAAAGAAAAATACAAAATGAGATGCTAAAATCAAAATATTATCCTAGGCATCATGATAAAAAAATGCATTCCAACTTTTAAATTTAACACAAAGAACATGCAAGTCATTGAATATTTAAACATATTTGAATATTTGTTAACTAGAACAGACTATAATGACAGGATTGGTGACTAATAATTTTGTGATTTCCTTCACCTTAAATTAGGAAAGTCGTTAAACGGTTAGATTCTCTTATTAAATCCTCAAATCTTAGAAGATGCTTTTCACAATGCATGGTTAATTTAAACCTTAAAAGAACTTTTCTATTAGTTTCATAACTAAGAGTCCTTCTATTTCTACCTAGAGGGTTTATTGATAAATCCTAAGATATTACTTCTCACCTTAGGACTTCTATTGAGACACCTCCATAGAAGACTAAGGAAACTATCCGTTTAAATAACATGAAAAGGGTCATGTGCAAAATTAATGTAAGGCACATATTTTATTTTCGAAAGAAATTAAAACTAAATATTTTTTTTGAAAAAGTTAGAGATGATACATCTTTTATTTGATGAAGACGTTACTACTACTGATACCTTCTCCTTTGACTGTTATGAGATGTTTGTCTTTTGCAAAACATGTTTATGGGGATTACAGACATGAATACTTTTTATATGTATGTCACTTGTGTTGAGAAGAAGTGTATATTATCATTGGTGGTAATAGTATGATGAATTCCATCTTCATTCGTGCACTCAAAAGGGACGAGGTAAAATGAAACACGAGCCCCATCCTAAGTCATTCCATGTTAATTGGGACAATCATGCATATTCATTTGTAACTAATAGTTGCTTAGTCCCCATTACACTAGGTAGTCATGAAGATCACATATACTATAATGTCTTTCTCATGGACACGGCATGTTCTTTTAGGTAAACTATGGTCATAACAATATTTATGTTTACAAACACACATAAAAGAACATATTGTTTTTAGTTGGCTCTCATATTGCCTCCTCTTCCTCACCAACTACATTAAACATCATTCTAATAATCCTACCTTACCGACTTCTAATTTGGATCATAAGGTTTACAATAAATGTATTAGCTTAAATAAATTAAAAAAATGATTTCAAATGAGGCTTTCCATCGCCTCCTTCATGTGAAGCAAGTTACATCCTTACCTGTTAAGATTCACATATGTGTTGTGGTCTATGATGCACCGACATTTCTCTTGAAAGAGATATGTAGTGTTTGACACGTATCAAACATGGCACATGACCGACATGTGTCAAACACACTAAAAATGTATCCAATTAAAAACATATTAAAAATAAATTGGACACGCATGTCCGACACAAGTGTCTTAAATATTTATGAAATTTTTTAAATATAATTTCTTGTACTTCAAATTTTTCTTTATTATAAAAATAAAAATTAAATTTCTTATTTCTTTTTCATAGCCCCAAATCAATCGTCCGTACTCAATATTCCATTGACAGAATATTTTCATTTTCATTTCTCTATAGCAGTTAACAATTAGGATTTCAAAACAACGCACGATGTCATTTCTCAAACGTCATCACAACATTAATGTTTTAAAATCATCTCAAAATTGAATTCTAATGTTATTTGGACATTGACGCTCAACGCCAACAATTTCTACACCCATAATCACATCCTCGTGTCATCTCGACATCTCATATTTATTCAACATCATCTCAACATCGACAACTAACATCGTCTTAACATCGAGGGTCAACGTTATCTCGATATCAATGCCCAATGCCCATTGCAAAACATTGATGCTAAACTCTCGACAGCATTGTCATCTCCCGTCTCAATGCATGACACAACATCCACGTCCGACTCTCAACATCCTAATATTAATCATTTAAGCATAGATTCTAGTTAAATAACTTATTATTCTATCAACCCAGTTAGCCATTTATATCCACAAATAGGTACCATCAATATTTCACATCCATCAATCATATGACTACAAGTTATATCCCTGTTATGTCAAGAACAATGTGATATATAAAAGTATTAATGAACAAAATTAACACAATTTATTATATTAACAAAATTATGTAGTGTGAGGTGTGAGCAAAATCTATTCCACATTAACTAAGTCAATGCATATGCAAAACAATTTATGATATCATATGAATCATTTCAAATTATTTGGATTTGTGAAGCAGTAAATAAGATAAACCTAACTACACATCATATAGGATATTAATATGAATATTAAATTTTCTACAGATATAACAGGCATGATTGGAAATCTATTAAACATATAAGTAAATCTAAAACAAGTGACAAATATAATGCCCCTCAAGCTACCAATCTCAACTCAAAACAAAAGATCTTTAGAGACCCAAATAACTGCACACAAGACTAGAACAAACTAGAAAGCCCTAAATAACAAAGATTCACACAAGCAACACATTAATGTGTATTGAACTACAATAAGTATTTACGCAAAAATACATGGAAATATGAAAAAGAAATAAATAGCATTAATTATTCCCCAAATCCAAGATGTCATCAAAACTAAGCCAAGATTAAATCATTTTAAGAAAAATCTAAATAAGATGATCTTTTATGTTAAAACATCAGGCATAACTAATATAGGTAATTAGTAATCATATTTTTCCATCTAATAAAAAAATATGATAATAACAAAAATAAATAATCTAAACCTTTTTTTTCTTTATTCAATCATCCACTAGGCAACGAATTTAATAATTCCAACTAACTAACTTACCTCTTATCAGTCTTTCGTATAAAGGCCAACGGACTTTCTCGCGTCGTGGAAGGAGTCACTGCAGCTGCTTGACTCATCGGCGAAGAAGAAGAACAATGAAGAAGAGGAATGGCGTTGACGATTAAGGGCTTGCGGCGGCGTCTCCTTGCGGTTCAAAATCGAAGGTTAGTGAACGACTACGAAGACAAGGAGGGAAGACTAGCGGCGGCTGCGACGTCGATTGAAGAGGACGATATGAGGATAGGGCTGACATGGCTGGCTGCTTTGTGTGGTCTGTACAGAATGTGGAAACGAGGACGAAGGGATTCAGTAACACAAGGGAAGGAAGAATCGCTCTGTTTCAATGCTGGAGAATACGAAATGCTAAATGCGACTAAAACCCTAATCAGAGCTATTTATAGATATCCAAGGCAGGTGACGGGCCGCGCCCGCGTGACGAGTGCGCGGGCGGTTCAACTGTTCAACTTTTTTTTTTAAGATTCTATCTTAGGCTTCGTTTGATTAGGTTTATTTCTTCGGTCTCAATTTGAATAAGTTTTAATCAGTGACATTTAACTGTTTGGAATAAAAATTTAAGCGTAATTATTTTTTACTAAACATCATTTTTTTGTCAGTTGTAAAAATTTTTCGCTGGCTGCTTATTCAGTTGCAAAACACAGTTTCATGTGTTTTCGTCAGGGAAATGTCCACAATATTCCCATCCACGTTTGCACATCGACCGACATTTGCGACTTTGATCTTCCTCAACACCTCGCACGCTAAATAAAACTTTCTTTATTTTTGCTCTCGTTCCATCCGGACTCCCGATTCCCCTCTATTTCGCATGATAGGTCTGAATCTGCTCAACTCCTCTTGCCCGACCACAGCAGCCACCATCCTCACTGAAGTCGATTGGTTCAGCCAACTCCGTCCCGACACCATACCGTCCAAGCACTATTGTCTTGTGCTCATCCCAACCGTCGACCCAACCTCGTAGCTAGCATCCGACGCCCCCACTATTCCTCACTAGAGCAGACTCATCTCCCACAAGTTTGGCAACTATACGCCTTTAACTTACTTGTGTATTTCCATGTATTGTGTCCTAGGTATTTTATACTTCTCCTGCATCTTCCTCAATGCCAATTTCTGGTTTTTTTTTTTTCTTGTTGCTAATTAACCCAAATCCAACTTACATAAAATATCATTAAAAACATGTGAAGAATCATAGAGATTTTATGACATTTGATATGCATCTAAGTTATAATCAGACATAATTCGTCATTGCATATTATCATCCTCTTATTCTTTAGAATCTTGGAGATAATTTTTCCGATTGGAAGCACAAACTTGCTTCACAATCAGAGAAGAACTATGAGTTTATACCATAAGCTTTTCCTTCTTCCAAGAAACATAAATCATGCATTGCAAAGAAATCCTGCGCTTAAGAAAATTATTTAGAGCAAAATAATCAGTTAAACAAGCAAAAAACCTCTATCCTTGCCACGGTTGGTTCACCAACAATGACCTACAGTTCAGGTGAAACTCCACAAACTTTTCTTAAACCACCTGGCCCGCCTCGTCTCTTAGGGGCTATGTTTCAGTAGCTAAGTGGTCAAATAATGATCACGTTGACAAATTAACTTCACCCTCTATAGAATAGTTTCTGATATGGATCACTGTATGAATACAAATTAACTTCGCATTGTTCTTTTTATTTTTATTTTTTATGATTTCGATCCTAGAGGCTTCTATCAACCATTCTCCATGCAATAAAAGTGTTGAAGAAAAATAACAATCTGCTTTAAGGTCATAAAATTGTATAATACCGAACTTTCAATACTAACCTATTTTTTATATTACGGCAACAGTTGTCATTGTTGTACTGTTCCCACTATTTATGCTATACTAATCTCAACAATGTATTTTTCCAAATTGTAGTTAAATTGAATTAATTGATTACTTATAATAACTCTTATATGACAACTACACCACGCATCTGTGTGCTTAAGTAATTGTGGCTTACTAATCAACCATTTTTTTTATTATATAAGGACTTGTATATTACTAACATCTTACTATGTATTTTTTTCTAACATCTAGATGGGAAACCAAAAAGAAGGATGTCCACCTGCATCTTGGGATATAGATACTACTTTAATATATTGTGATATATGTATAAGAGAAATAGAAGTGGGAAATAGACCAACTACGCTTTTTACTAAGGAAGGCTGGAAAAATCTACTTAAACATTTCAAAGAACGCACTGGACAAACTTATAAGTGGGACCAATAAAAAAAAGATTGAAAGATATGGAAAGATTTGTTGCGAGGCGAGACTGGAATTGGATGGAATCCAATAAAAAAAACTGTTGATGCTTCTATCGATTGGTGGAATGAAAAATTACAGGTACCTCTAAAATTCTAAATCATTCACTTTATATTCTAAATTCAAACAAACTATTATGTAACATAATACATGATTCATAATTAATCATTTATTGTACTTTAGGCTATGCCAAATACGAAGAAGTTTCGTTACAATGGAATACCACCAGAGTTGGAAGACAAGTTAGATATTATGTTCCGTCATATTGTTGCAACTGGGAGATTGTTTGGATTCCTAGTTCTGGTGTACTTCCCCCAGAACTAAATGACGATCACACAATCTCATCTGAAGAAGACTACACTCAAGATGCATGTGATTTTAATATGTGTTTCATGTTTGTTGCACCTGGTTGGGAGGATTCAGCTCATGATGCACGTATATTTCAACGGGTTGTGATGGATCCAACATCTAATTTTCCTAAACCACCTCCAAGTATGCATAATTTATTTAAGCAAGTCATTATATATGTTGATATTTGGATATTGTATATTAATTAACAAATCAATTAACAAGAAAGTTCTACTTAGTGGATGTTGGTTACCCTCTACAAAGGGATTTTTTGAAGTCGTATTTGGGAACAAGATATCACATACCTGATTTTATATTATAAGAGGATGTAGATAATTAAGGGGACATCAGGAGGTATTTAATAGTACACAATCGTCACAACGAAGTGTTATTGAACGTTCGTTTGGTGTATGGAAGAAGAAATGGGGAATTTAAAGAGATATGCCTAATTATTCTTTTAACAAGCAACGTCTTATTGTTGTGGGGACAATGGCACTACATAACTATATTCGGAGACATGTTTCACGAAATGACCCAGAATTTGAAGAATGTGATTGTGATGAAAATTTTGTTCATCCGGAGGCATACAATATAGAATAGAAGAGCAAGTTGAAGAAATTGCTACCTTGGAAGCTGAAGTAGACTTGAGTGATGTTGAAGGTGTGCACGAAATGGTTGAACTAAGAGATAGAATTGCATTTGAGTTATGCAATTGTAACATGTAATATAAATATGGAAAAAGCACATATTTTAAATGATTTTATGTTTCATTTTATATTAAAAAAAATATTTGTTATATTTCATCTTACAAATCCCCCTTTGTAAAAAAATATTTCTTTCTTTAATTTGTACAGGCATTTTTGAAAGTGTTGTAGGCAGTATTGGTTCAGTGAGATCAATAATGGAGGTTGACCTAGTTAAAGAAGATGGCTTACATGGAGATTAGGGTCTTGAAGATCCAGAGTGTCAATATATATATATATATATATATATGCAAGGATGAAGGGATTAAGCGGCCCAATGTATTTTGAATAACAAATAGTTTTATTTTTTAAATACTGTGCTAAATAAACATTTTAGTTGATGTTATCATCTTGTATTTTTGTTTGGTGTTTGTTATAAAATGTGCTTGATGTGTTTGTGTTTTAAAGAGAAACGAAATGAGTAAAATGAAAATATAAATTTACTATTTTTTCAACTATTGTTCCTGGAACATAGAAGCTATTGAACTCTTGGAGTTGTGATGCATGGCAATTTCAAATATATTAGGGGCCAAGGTTGAAAGGCTTGATGCACAATTAGCTGCCAAAGACCGAGAGCTTGCTACATTAGCCAGAACAGTTTGTCTGGCATTTCCAGATTTAGAGAGAATATTTAGATTATTGTCTAAGATAGTTGTCTTTATGGCTAATAGTTGTCAATGTTTTATAAATTGTCATAAGTAGGATGCCAAAGCTTCTGCAGCTTTCAAAGCACAGATTGAAAAGCTACAGCAAGAACGAGATGAATTTCAAAGCACAGATTGAAATAATAACATTGTATTGTAACTTAATTTTAAATTTCTCTCTATAAAAAATATGTTGTATGTTAAAGAAATTATAAGTTATTAATGTAATTCCCTTTGATAACGTAAGTAAAAAAAAAAATCTTTAAGAAAGTCACATATATATAAATTTATGTTAATTTAAGTTTGTAAAATTTAAAAAATTAATTACATATACTTGGGTATATATATATGGGTAATTTAGTCTTTTATAATAAAATCGCTAAAGTTAAACTCCTAAACAAATAATTTAAATCTGCTTTCACGTATTAATAAGCACTTAAAAAATATTAGTCAAACAACATATCATTATTGAAACTAGGGGTGTCAATTCGGGTCAACGGGTCGGGTTCGGGTCGAACCCGAGTTGACCCGGCTCTAAACGGGTCAACCCAAACCCGACCCATTTTTGCAAACGAGTCGGCGTTCTCAACTCGGACCCGACCCGCGCGGGTTGCCGGGTTGACATGACCTGACCCGGTTCTACAAGATTTGGCCGGCGACGAAGTAGCAGCAGCGGCGGCGCAGCTACAAAGAAGCGGCAGAGGCAGCAGCGGCGCGGCGACAGCAGCAGTGGGCTCGCGTAGGCCGTCGCGAATGCCATAGCGGCGTAGCCCGAAGCGTCGCGAGCGGTAGGCGGACCAGGCAACCGGCCGCGGCAGCAGCGAGCACTCGGGCACGCTTCGCGAATGTCGAAGCCGACCAGCAGCGGCAGCGAGCACGCATCGCGACTCGCGAATGTCGAAGCGACGGTGACGCGACGCGACTTGGCGCGTCGGGCAATGCGGGCAACCGGGCACACGACGAGGGCAGGGCTTGTTTCCGGGTCATTTTCGGGTCAATTTCGGGTTTCCGAGTCAACCCGAACCCGGCCCGATTTTTAAAATGGTTTGGTTTTCTAAACTCGAACCCGACCCGTTTCATAAACGGGTCGACCCGAACCCAGATTTTTCCGGGTCGAGTTCGGGTCGGGTTTCGAGTCGGGTCAAAAATTGACACCCCTAATTGTAACTCCATTTTTTAAAACTTCTTTTTCTCAACCTCCTTTTCTAAAACTCATTTTTTCATAAGTAAAAACCAAATCAAACAAAGCCTTAGTCGGCCTTAGTCTTAGGCTTACGTTTGAGATTGTTTTCTTATTGTTTTTTAAAATAATTTTTTAAGTATAAAAATTTTAGTTTTTGTGCTGAAAAATTGCTTTCAGAAGAAGTAAGAAAGTCCTCCCAAATGAAACTTTAGTCTTTATTTGGAGCAGCTTTTTAACTATTTTCTAAATCAGCATTTTAGTTCATAATTTTCTTGAACTAAAATTTTTTATACTAGAAAACTACTTTAGAAAACAATAAGAAAGCTAAGGCGGGTTCGTTTGAGACGGTTTTCTTACTGCTTCTTAAAGTTGCTTTCTAAAAAGCGGTTTCAAGAAACAGTAAGCAAGCAGTCCCAAACGAAACTTTAATCTACTCTTACAACTTTTTAATTATTCTAATTAATACCTTTGTGAATTAAGAGATAATAATAAAAATTGAAATTTTGCTTATATATATATGCCAATTATACACATAATAATATAAATATAGTCACAATATTTATATTTTAAAAGACATGACAAAATTTTTATTTCAAATTGAGCCGTTCTATAATAAAAATATAGTGCATAGTATTTAATGATAATGATAACATTTGAACCAAAAAAGTTGCTCAAGTACCGCTTTTAAGCATCACTTTCATCTTCCAACTAACTTCTGTCTTCTACGTTGAGTGACAAGCCACTTCAAATGAACAAAAGGTTTGTATTCTTATTTTATTTCTTTCGGTATATAAATTGAAACACTCATCAGCCATTCAAATTATAGTAGTCATATGATATAGTAAGAATGAGGCCGAAGGAGAGCTATAGGCATGGGCGCTGCCCCCCCCCCCCGAAAAAATAAAAAAATCTTTATTATATGATTATTTAGATAATTTGTCCAATTCAATGTATTTTTTAGTCTTTATTACAATGATTTTTAGGCAATTGCCCCCCCTAAAAGTTTTAAAATACTATAGTTTTTAGGCAATTGCCCCAACATATTAAATAATTTGTGTAGAGATGTTATTGTTAGGGAACAATGAACCAAGTACAAAGAGAAATAGTAAAGAGAATCCAAAAATATCCTTACAACCTCGCCAGGGGGCGCTGCCCCCTTGGATCCCCGACATATCTACAAAGCATACAACGATAAACAAATAGGGGTCGAGAGGTAGCGCCCTCGGAACAAATTTTGGTTGTAAGGATATTTATGAAAAAAAAACTCTACACTTATACTTATAAGTTTGCTCCTCTGAAAATTAAGATTGTATCCGCCCATAGCTATATGTTCAAAATAAATTAGATTTGACCTCTATATTCAACATTTAATATTTATTCAAACAAAGTTTAAACAATATTTTTATTTCATTCGAACCATTTTTTCTGATTATTTTATATGAAATTGATTCATGTAAGTTGTTTTGCTATTTATATAGATTTCTAAACTAACAATACAAGAAGAGAAGCATTAAGCTACTTGTCACATAAGACTAGGGGTGCAATGGACAAGTTTGGAAGTATTGATCTTCTTAGGAGAGTTAAAGAATCTCTCTTTATGCAACTTTTCAATGCTCCTTTGTTGTGATTCTTTGAGGTCCTATTTCATCAGCTTGTGATGATCATGGTTAAAGATTAGGAGAATCATGAGTAGGCTATTGTATTCAAAATTGGAGATAAGAATACAATATTTAGAATTGTTAGATTTTCTTTGATTGTTGGCTTGGAGTTCTTTGAATTTCCATCCAAAGTTAAAGTTAAGGATATGACAAGAAGTAATGGGCTAATTGATAACTAACTAAATAAAGACAACCATTTTAAGAATGCATTTATGAAGTGCACTAAGAGGAATGATATAAATAAATTATGTATATGTTTTCTTATACATAATGTTAAGTAAGAAGAAATATAATATTATTTCCACTAAAATGCTTGCATTAACTGAAGATGAATCAATATTCTTTAACACTCATGAGATAGACTATCATTCAAGAAAACACTAAAATGACTAAATATGGATGTGGTGCACTTTGAAAGAAATGTCCTGAGAAAGGTGTGTTGCAACCTAGTCTCCTGCCACTGACTATGCCATATAATTACATGACTGGGCTTATGAACAATCTCAAAATTGAAAGAGTATTTGGTGTAATACCCCAACATCTAAATTTGAAATAATTGTCTATTCTATTTCTTAAATTAATCTACCAGAGTTTCTAATAATTCATTAATATAAATATGTCAAGCAGAAACAACTATAAATCATATTTATCATAACTCAATTTATAATAGCAGGAAATCAATCACAATATGAATCTATCTCTTTATACTTCTAACTATAAAAGAATAAAATAAAACCTAGAAATCCTGATCTGCCTCAAACAACTAGGTTCTGACCCAATCCTGAAAATATGTAAAAGTTACAACATGAGCTAACAACCTAGTTGGTTACCAAAATCTGCAACCATAATCAATGCAAGGCAATAGAAACAGTATGCTTGAAGTTGCTCAATCAATATCAGTTGAACATTTAGCAGTAAGAATAAATGGGAATTAATAGAAACAATGTCATCTCATATGAACAATGAAAATCAATATAAACAATGTAATTTATAATCAATGATCACTATGTTATGTTATTCTTATACCATCAGTTACAAAATAGTATATATATGACTTTATGTAGATTAGTGCACCTATCAATAAGCAAATGTTTATCATTCTACATCTATCATATGCATGTCATATTTATGTGTCATGTTCTACATCTAATGTAATGTATCTAATACAATGTATCTTGTATAGCATGTAATTCACATATATTGTATGCATTTGTATTAGTCTTATTATATACTTGTATTAGTCACATATCAATCATATTTGTAACATATTCATATCACATTATATCATATCATTTATGCCAGTTTTCATATATGTTCATGTCATATGTATATACAAGCAATATATGATATCTCGCTACCTGTGGTGTTTTTTTGGTATCAAGCCCTATAGACTAATCCTACATAAATCAGTCATAATCAGATCAGTCATATTGTCATAAATCAGTCTCATATTATATATAAAAAGGCAGGTGACTTTTATACAAAATCACCATATAAAATTTTACTATTAATCAATCAAAATGCTCGAGATAACAATATTCATCACATATCAAAAGTTATGCGGTGAAAAATTACTAAAATTAGAGATATTACATTTTAAACAATTTTAAAGGGAAGAAAATAAGTAAAACACAAAATCATTGAAAATAGAGGTATTGTTAGAGTTACCTACTGTAATCATAGCACTTTTATAACTTGAGCGATAAAAAATACTGGCCTGATGTGAACATTCTCTCTCATTACTCCTCCCTTCTCTCTCTTCCTTCTTCCCCCCTCTCTCCCAACCAAAGTATGAAAATGGGAGATTTTGAGATAGCTTAGAGTTTATATTAAATAGAGTGGTTGATTAAGATATTTAAAAAAAAAATCAGATCCATCGCCATAGCACTCTAGATCCAGCTTCACAGCGGTTCCTTAAATTCCCAAAAATTGTATAGCTTACGCCACAGAGCTCACTCAGCAAAAATTTAGAAATATAGGGAATTTAATTTTAAGGTTATTACACTTGGAGAGAGAACTAATGTTGTTAAGGTGAGAGAGCAACAAAGTTTGCATCTATAAAGATATTTTGCCATTGCTTATGAATAAATATATAAGTTATATGCAAATAATTATATTTTAAATGTTAGTTTAGGTTAATTATCATATCAATGTTAACTAACTTTTAAGCATGCATTGAAATACTTTTGTAGGTAATTATTAGCATTACACTTGTCAACGGAGCTGATAAGACTTTATGTCAACTATATATACTCATCATCAATCTCACATAACTAAACTTGTGAAGAATTAGAAGAACGCCACGTATTTTGTTGGTAAGTATGGTGTCCACATTGAGGAAAATAGCGAGGAGGTGCATAGATGACAACACATAGATGAGTTGATACCCTCTTCTAAGCAATCCATGCCCTCTTCTAGTTGAATAGTTATAAGAGAGCCAAAGAATAATTAGTTGAGATTGGAGTATAAATTGAATGCTCTAAGTGATTTTGTTTAGAGTTATTTATATGTGAAGGAGATAGAAAACAAATGCATGGATAGTGGCAGATAGATGAGTTGGGGAGAAGGAGGATAATTGGAAGGTCATTTTTATTGATTATGTCATTCATATTAAGTTTGGAGATGATATAGTGAAGGAGAAAGAGGATAATGTGGAGGTCATAACCAATAATTGTGTTATTTATATAAAGGCCAAAGATGATGTGGTGAAAGAGGCTAAAGATGTTAACCCATATCTTCAAAATATATTTAAATATGGTATAAAGTTGATTGATTATCAAAGGTGGATAATGAAGAACGCAAAATATTTGACTAGAGATTTTACAAATTTACAATACAAGAGACACAAGATAATGCATATATGCATTATTCATCCGCTTCGCCAGATTGATGAAGTGCAATTATCTTTCTTTAAGATTTGGATGACACGATTAGCATACAAATTTATAATATTTTCCTTTTACAAAATTTTATTCTCATAAATGAAGTCTTGATGATCGTAAATTGCCGATGTTTTAGATGAAGTGATAGAAAAGCAATCCATTTCATGTTCCAAACATCATTTTTCAGCGAAAATTCTTTAAAACTATCCTTTTCTATATTCTTAAAAAATGTTTAATTCTCACTTTCAATTATTTCATTAAATTTATAAAATGCTTGTTCTTATTTTATTTAGCAAAATACTTATCTTTCAAAATTTTGAATTCTAAAGACAAGTCATCAAATCGATTGGACAATTTGTCAAATGAAATTCCATTGTTTATCTTATTATACCTTATTTAAGAAAAGGAATGAGCATCTCATTACTTATAAAAATAGATATAATACAACTCAGATTGATTATTTTCTTATAAGAAAATTAGATCGTTTAGATTGCAAAGATTGTAAAGTTATTCCGAGTGAAAACTTATGTACCCAACATCGTTTATTAGTTTTGGACTTGAAGATAATGGGGAAGAAAATAAAAAATAAAGTAAAACGATTTCCTAGGATTAGATGGGGGCATTTAAAGAATATTAACAAAAATATTTTTGAGAGTAAGATTTTAGATCTTAAGATTTTGTCTGTGCATGAGGATGCTAATGTTATGTGGGAAAAAGTGGCTAGTTATGTTAAGAATATTGCAAAAGATGTGCTTGGAGTTTCAAAAGAAAAAGCTCCTAATAGTAAAAATAGTTGGTGGTGGAATCCAAATGTGCAAGAAAAGATTAAAAATAAGAAGATTTGTTATAAAAATTGGTTTAATTGTAAAAATTCTGATAATTGGAAAATATATAAAGAGGCACGTAAGGAATCTAAGAAAGCAATATGCGATGCAAAGAGTTTAGCTTTTAGTGATTTATATAATAGATTAGATACTAAGGAGGGAGAAAGATATTTGTATAAGCTAGCCAAACAAAGAGATAGGAGTAGTAAGGATTTAGTTCAAGTGAAGTGTATTAAGGATGAAGATCAAAAAGTACTTTTTTTAGAAGATGATATTCAACAAAGGTGGATGAGATATTTTGCTAAACTTTTTAATGAAGAATGTGAAAATAAAATTGACTGTAGTGATCTTAGCACCCTAAATGAAAATAAAGATTTATGTTTTTATCGGCGTATTAGTAAAACCGAAGTTAGAGAGGCTTTGAAGAAAATGAAGGGTGGAAAAGCTGTTGGACCTGATGATATTCCAATAGAGGTGTGGAAATGCTTAGGAGATGAAGGAATTTCTTGGCTTACTAAACTTTTTAATACTGTTTTGAAGACTAAAAAGATGCCAGATGAGTGGAGAATGAGTGTGTTAATCCCTATTTTTAAGAATAAAGGTGATGCACAAGATTGTGCGAATTATAGAGGAATTAAGTTAATGTGTCATACTTTAAAACTATGGGAACGAGTTATGGAGCATAGGTTGCGGCGTGATACTAATGTTTCTCAAAATCAATTTGGATTCATGCCGGGTAGGTCTACTATGGAAGCCATACATTTATTAAGAGGTTTGATGGAGAAATATAGAGAGAATAAGGAGGATTTACATATGATATTTATTGATTTAGAAAAAGCATATGATAAAGTTCCAAGAGAAGTGCTATGGAGAGTTCTTGAAAAGAAAAGAGTTAATAACGCTTATATTCAAATCATTAAAGATATGTATGCAGGAGCTATTACTTGTGTTCAAACACAAGGTGGTTTGACCAAGTATTTCCCTATTTCGGTTGGATTACATCAAGGATCAGCCTTAAGCCCATATCTTTTTGCTTTAGTCATGGATGTTCTCACTAGACATTTGCAAGAGGATGTACCTTGGTGTATGCTTTTTGCTGATGATATTCTTCTTGTTGATAAGACTAGAGAGGGAGTTGAAGGTAAACTAGAATTGTGGAGGTCAACTTTAGAGTCTAAAGGTTTTCGCTTGAGTAGATCTAAAACGGAATATATGGAGTGTAATTTTAGTAATAATAGACCTAGTGAGGGCATTGTGACTTTGGCCGATCAAGTCATTAATAAGAGTACACGTTTTAGATATCTTGGATCTATTGTTCAGAGTGATGGTGATATAGATGGGGATATTATCAGCAGAATCCAAGTTGGATGGTTGAAGTGGAGGAATGCATCAGGCTTATTGTGTGATAGAAAAGTACCTCTCAAACTTAAGGGAAAATTCTATAAGATGGTGGTGAGACCTGCAATGCTTTATGGTGCCGAATGTTGGCCATTAAAAGAGAAGCATAATTCTAAGTTAAGTGTTGCAGAGATGAGGATGCTCAGGTGGATGAGTGGCTTTACCCTTAGAGATAGGATACGAAATGAGCATATTCGTGAAAAGGTTGGAGTAGCTCCAGTGGAAGATAAGATTAGAGAGAGTCGCCTTAGATGGTTTGGTCACGTAAAACAGCGGCCTCCCGATGACCCGGTTAGGAAAGTAGAGGTCTTAGATTTGACTTATGTTAAGAAAGGTAGAGGTAGACCTAAAAAGACTTGGTTAGAAAATATTAAAAATGATATTTCTTTATTAGATTTAAACGAGAATTTGACTTTTAACAGAACACAATGGAGAAAAAGGATTCATGTAGCCGACCCCACGTAGTGGGATAAAGGCTTGATGTTGTTGTTGTTGTTGTATCTTATTATACTCGGCGTCATAATGGATATTAGAGATAGTGGGGGTATCCTTTCTCCTTTCTTCTTCTTCTTCTTCTTGATCTTCTCCAAAGAATGCTAAAATGTTCTTTTATATTTCTTCTTTATTCTCCTTACATTAAGCATTTATTTTTCTTTTCTACTCATTTATTTCATCAACAACAACAACATCATCAAGCCTTTGTCCCACGACGTGGGTTCAGCTACATGAATCCTTTTTCTCCATTGTGCCCTGTTAAAAGTCAAATTCTTGTGTAAATCTAATAAAGAAATATTATTTCTAATATTTTCTAACCAAGTCTTTTTAGGTCTACTTCTATCTTTCTTAACATAAGTCAAATCTAATACCTCTATTTTCCTAACCGGGTCATCGGAAGGCTGCCGTTTTATGTGACCAAACCATCTAAGGCGACTCTCTTTAATCATTTATTTCATCGATAGAGAAAATTCCTTTTGGTTCTTCACTTTGCATATTGATATTCTTCGCACGAATTTTCTTTTGTTCCATGTTCTCATTTATCTCAATTTTTATAATACAATAAATATGATATATGTTTTTTTCCAAATTTAAAATATGTAATAGATCATATGGTAACGAGATGTGTTGTAAACATGAAATAATTTTATCATTCAATCTAATTCAATGCCACTAATATTTGATAAACTTTTATTCAAACTAATACCGCAAATCTATAACAAATTTCTATTTTTTTCGACGTATCAAATTTAATTTTATCAAATTAGAAATAGATAAGAACATTGATAAAAAGTTAAAACATGTGTCATCTTAGATCTTAACTCTTAAGTGTCAATCCAAATATATAAGTCGATGACTTGATGTTAATTGACAATCAAATTACACACCAAGCAATGAATTAGTTGTGCTAATGCGTGCCTTCCAAAATTCACCAATTTTAATCCCCTATAAAAAGGCACTAATGGAAGCTTAGAATGTAATAATGAAACGCACAATAAATGTTATATACATTATTAAACAAAATAATCGCACAATCTGACAACACATCCAAGTAACTAATAAGTAAAATGAAAGTGCAATGAATAAAAATCAAGTTATATAGTAAGTTATGACTTTTTTTTTTAATTTGATCTGGCCAACCCCATGCGCTTACATCTATGCTTAACTACCCACATGAACAAGGATTCTACTACCCACAAGCTTAATGTGGCAAGCCCAATTTGCTCAGTCGCACTAAGTATCGAATATTCCTTATCAAATGATTTGTTTGCGAGTTACTTCATACTAATAGTCAAAGGCAGTGCCGCCTTCCCCACATTATCCTCGTTTTAATTGATAATGTCTTATACAAGATTTTATGGCCTTTTGTAACATTTATCCTCTTATGCAACGGGGAAATTGATCAAAAATAAAATATAGAAGAATGAGATGGAGCTATATTGAGGGAGTTTTTACATATAAGAGAGAGAGAGAGAAATAAAATAATTTTTATGTATGAACCACTATAAGATAGAACAAGATGAATAATTCTTATTTTTTAATAATTTAATGGGTATATTATCTTATAAGAAATAATAATTTTTTGATTTCAAACAAGAATCTAGATTAACCCTTATTTCTTATTGATACCTCCTCAAAAAATTATCTTGATCGGGCACGAATTTCGAGGCAAAACCAAGCTGGAAGCTTCTGAAATTAAATTTGGGACCATCCGAACTCCAATTTCAGTAAACTTACAGTCAAACTGGGCGTCTCAGAAATACGAACCCAACGACACCAAATTCAACCCAATCCGAGCTCAAAAGAGTCCAAATCAAGGGTCTGAAGCACTGTTGGAAAGTTCAAACCATAATTTGGATTACCAAACGGTCTCCAAATGTGACAAGCTTATAGTCAAATCGAGCGTCTCGACGAGACAAATCCAATAAGCCCAAGATCGCCAAAATCCGATATTTTTAAGGCCTTCAAATGTCCATCAAACGGTCCACGATCAAGGGATTCAACATTGGCCGTCCATTCAAACCACTCCCTAACTACCCCTGATCTTCCACCTATTTACGGGCCATGCCACTCATGAAAATCTATAAATAGATCCCTCTCTCCTCTTGAAAAAGGCACCTAATCCTAATGAGAAAAAGAGAGAGCTCTTGCCTCCTTGCTCCTCCTCGGCCATCGCCGGAGTTCCGTTGGACCACTGCCTGAAGCCGGAGTTCCGCCGGACCAGCACCTGAGGCCCTGCACTTCGCCAGACCATCACCTGAGGCCCTGTACTTCGCCGGACCACCACCTGAGGCCCTGCACTTTGCTAGGCTCAAACCAAGGAGATCAGCAAGAAGCACAATCCTGTTATCTTTGACAGGCTCAACCACGCCCATCAATTACCTTGAACATCGAGGACTTTGATATACGAAATAAAGACATTCCTCAAAAGGCCTCCCCCGTCGAGGATCTTGCCTATATCTCCCTATCCGATGAATATCCTTCAAGAACAGTGCAGATCGGGTCGTTACTCTTAGAAGAAGAAAAGACGAAGTACGTAGAATTTCTACGAAAAAATCAGGATGACTTTGCCTGGACTCCAGCAGACATGTCAGGAATTAGCCCTGAGGTAATCACACATTCTCTTAAAATAAACCAAACCTGCAAGCCAGTAATCCAGAAGAAGCGGAATTTTACACCAAAGCACCATCAAGTAATCGAAAAGGAGGTCGACAAACTCCTGAAAGCTGAATTCATACGGGAAGTACACTATCCCACCTGGCTGGCAAATGTAGCCATGGTCAAAAAGACTAGTGGAGCTTGGAGGATTTGCGTAGACTACACAGACCTCAACAAGGCCTATCCGAAAGATAATTTTCCTCTCCCTCGTATCATCAACTAGTGGACGCCACATCTGGGCACCAAATGCTAAGCTTCATGGATGCCTACTTAAGCTACAACCAAATAAGGATGAATCCCACAGACGAGGAGACAATAGCTTTTCAAATAGACAGAGGACTATACTGCTACCAGGTTATGCCCTTCGGACTGAAAAATGCAGGAGCCACATATCAGTGTCTCATGAATAAGGTATTTAAAAACCTTATTGGGCATACTATGGAAGTGTATGTGGATGATATGCTGGTCAAAAGTCTTGAAAAATAGCAGCATATCTTTGATTTAGAACAATGCTTCTGTCTTCTGCGATCCTATAACATGCGCCTCAACTCCTCTAAATGTGCATTCAGAGTTGCCTCAGAAAAATTCTTGGGGTTCATGGTCACCCATCGAGGGATTGAGGCCAATCCTGAGAAGATTCAGGATCTAAGGGACATGGTGCCTCCAAGGAACATCAAGGAAGTTCAGAGACTAAACGGAAGGATTGCGGTGCTCTCTCTCTTCTTAGCTCGCTCCGTAAATAAATATGTGCCCGTCTTCAAGATCCTCTGAGGGGCCCATAACTCAGGGTTTCAATGAACAGACGAATGCCAAGAGGCCTTCGAGCAACTTCGAACCTATCTTGCTTCACCTCTGCCACTCTCAAAGCCAATTCCAGGAGAAAAATTATTTTTGTACTTGGCTATTTCTGCCAAGGCAATCAGTTCAGTCCTGGTCCGAGAAGAGAATGCTACTCAATGCCCCGTATACTATGTCAGCAAGATCCTATCTGAAACATAAGGACGTTATCCTGTGGCAAATAAAATAGCGTTGGCCTTAGTCTACTCAGTTAGGAAGCTATGCCCCTACTTCCAGGCCTATATAATTGGAGTATACACAAATTTACAGCTGAAAAATATCCTGCAAAAGCCCGAAGCCTATGGCAGAGTTGACATTCATTATCTGCCTAGACCCGACATCAAGTCCCAGGTGCTTACAGATTTTGTGGTTGAATACACCATCTCAGTATCTGACAAGTCACTAAGCGCTTCTCCTTCTCCCCCGTACTGGACGATTTATGTTGATGAAGCGTCTGAAAGTTCTGGTGCCTGAGCAGGAATCCTGTTGATCTCTCCGCAACAAGTTACTCTTGAATACGGACTTTGACTCAAGTTCCCTGCAACAAACAATGCTGCAAAATACGAGGCTCTTATTACCGGATTACGCCTGGCAATTGACTGTGAAGTACAAAACCTGGTGGTCTACACTGATTCACAACTAGTTGCTTCATAGGTGGAGGGGGAGTTTGACATCCATAACCCCCCAGTTGGCTCTTTATTACAACATAGTAAATCTACTCCTAGCTCGTACAAACGAACATCAAATTATACATATTCTTCGGGAGCAAAATGCACGAGCAGACGCCCTCTCCAAACTAGCTACTTCTACAACCGACGACATATACAAAATAAAGTATATCAAGGAGATATATTTTCCAAGTATTCTAGGCCCATGAATAATACAGTCAATTAAATCAGGAGAGACATCCTGGATTGACCCTCTCCTAACTTTCTTACAAGAGGGTGTTCTTCCAGGAGACCCGATAGCAGCAGTACGACTTTGGAGGCAAGCATCCAACTTTACTATTGTAAATGGAGAGTTGTATAAACGAGCCTTCTCAGGACCCTACCTCAAGTGCCTTCCTTCCACAGAAGCAAATTATGCACTCCGAGAAGTGCATTCAGGAATATGCGGAGAACATTTGGGTGGAAGGGCGTTAGCCTAGAAGATTATGAGACAAGGGTTCTACTGGCCAACGATGAAGCAGGAGGCACTAGAATTCGTACGAAAGTGTAACAGTTGCCAGCTACACGCCAACCTCACCCATTGGCCTGCTGTGGAGATCACAATGCAACAAAGTCTTTGGCCATTTGCCCAGTGGGGGATCGACATAATGGGGCCCTTCCCCATAGCCACTGGACAACGAAAGTTTATTATCCTGGCTGTGGATTACTTCACCAAGTGGGTGGAGGCCGAACCTCTGGCGGAGGAAAATGCCAAACAGTTCTTGTAGAAGAATATAATATGCTGTTTCGGCATTCCCGCAAAAATAATTACAGATAACATAACACAGTTCACGGGAAAGGTCTTTACCATATTTTGTAAAGATTTTCACATTCAGCTAGTACACATGGTCGTGGCCCATCCCCAGACTAATGGACAGATAAAGGTCACTAATCGGACAATTCTGAGGGGATTGAAGACACACTTGGAGAAGGCTGGGGGGCAATTGGCTGACGAGCTCCCAAATGTCCTTTGGGCCTATCGTACAATTGCACGAACCCCAACAGAAGAAACTCCGTACAATCTCTTCTTTGGCACCGAAGCTGTCATTCCAGTCGACATTGGAGTTCCAAGTCATAGAGTCCAAACTTTTGATTTCAACGGCAACAAAGAAAAGCTCAGATACAATCGTGACCTCCTTCTAGAAGCAAGAGATGAGGCGGTGCTCAAGACCGCTGCATATCACCAGAGAGTTGCCTGTCACTATAAACGAAGGATGAAACCACATCGTATAGCGATAGGGGATATAGTTCTGTGCAGTATCGAGGCGACAGGAAAAGGCCCTCAGCGCAACAAACTCTCCCCCCTCTGGGAGGGTCCGTACTTTGTGGCAGCTGTGGTGAAGCCAGGAACCTTCAAACTGAAGGATGCTGAAGGAAAAATGCTTCCTCGGACCTGGAATGTGGATAACCTTCGCAAATACTATCAGTAGAAGATAAAAGTATTTTTGTTTTAAGTGTTGTATGTAATCTGTGTTAAGTGTCATTTACCTCCTATATTGTTAGTAACATTTGTAGCTCCTACCCCAGAGTTGTATCAGGGAGGTATGGTGTTGTTAAATACAGTAAAGTTCTGTTCCCTTGTTCAGTTACATTATCACCTCCTTCAATTAAGACTGTAATGATAATTTCGCACACGCTGTGAGCCTTAATCTTGAAATCCTTGATTCGAGTAATACGCAACACGATTGCAACTCAATCTAGGATGATCAGTCCCAGGGGGATTTGATCCGACCTCTTCCACACAGTTTAAAAAGCATAACAAAATGCTTCAATTCACAACCTCGAATAGGTCAAAATATCCTAAGTGGATGTCACTTTGTTATAATATCCTTGGTTCGAGGCATGCACACTCTTCGTTGCACCTCAATCACTGGATGATCGGTCCCAAGGGGATCCAACTTGACCTCTTCCACACAGGTTAAATAGCAATATATAATGCTATAATCAACAACCTCGAAAAGGCCAAACGTCCTTGATGGATGTCACTTGAAACTTGAACTCCTTAGAACGAGAAGCTTGAATCTCAATCGATCGAGAGTTGGTCCTAAGTGGGTACAACCTGACCTCTTTTGCATAGGTTGGACGACGTTAATTAATAACCTCAAACAAATTAAGTACCTTAAAAGAGAGAAGGAGCATAAAGTTCACTTGGACTAAATCATAGAAGGCAATATATAATCCACTACTAAATAAACAATTCACTACTGAATCATAAATGATAACATATATGAACACAAACATCCAACATAAATAAAAAGCACTAAGAAGGATCAGATAAGTACAACTAGCAAAGACACTACTCAATATCCACTACTTCGTCATCAGCTTCAAGGGCAAATACCTTCTGCTGCTCGCTCTCTATCTCGTCGCCATCGGAACCTGGAGGAAAGTCATCTGAAGCCTGGCTATGTGTCATCTCCTCAACCTCAACTCCGATCTTTTGTTGTATTAAATGGACTCCCTTCAAGAAGCCCCGGATGAACCCATCATCAAGGCACTGCTGCTCTAAAGCCTTCACTTCTATCTCATAAATGTGATCGTGAGCCTCCTGAACATGGTCCTGGATAATGATATTGAAAGCTATTGACTTCTTGAAATCCTCAATAACCCTTAAAGACTCAAAACTCGTCAAAGCAGCTTCCTTCTCAGCAATATGAGTTTGGTACCTCTTGTTCTCAGCCTCGAGCACCGCTACTTTCTCTCCAGAAGCCCTCTGATCCTCACGAAGCTGGATGATCATCGCCTGTGCCCTCTCAAGATCAACCTGAAGACGATCAATCTGCTGATTCTAGTGGGATACAGATTGTACAATATTTGCCAGCTCAATCCTACACCCGCACAGCTCCTCCTCCAGCACCTTGGCCTCTCTAGTCTCCTGGCCGTACTTCCGCTTGTATTCTCCCTGAAGATACTTAATTTTCACAAATTTAACATTCCATTCATTCAGGGCCCTCGTTAGCTCAGCCTCGAGCTCTGTACACCGTGACAACTGAAACAAGAAAGAAAAGGGCGTTAGAAGCCATCCCAGAATGAAAAGAAAAGAAACACTAGAAAGGTGCTCCTTACCATGTCATCTACTTTGCGACGTCTGACACATTGATGGCTCAAGATATCCCCAGGAACATGAAAATTGACGGGGGAAGAGGCAAGTGGAACCTTGCTTGTAATTGCTGCAGCCCCCTCCAACTTCTTCTTTTTTAAGACCTAGGGATCTTCACCTCCTACCTGTCGCTTAGAGGCCGCCTTTGGAACTGGGGCAGGTGACTCAGGAACCTTGAAAGTTGGCTTCAACATCCGAGCATCTGACCTCCCGGGGTGAAAGGACAGACCAACCTTGAACATGAACTCTTCTTCTATATACTTATTTAAATAGCGAACCTTGTATAGAAGATGCTCAACGTCGGGGACCTTCAGAAGCCTCATTATATCCTCCTCTCCGACGTGCAAAGGAGCTGGCAAGTCCCTCATCTTCCCCCATTTCTCAAGTAGGCCCCAGTCATTTCTCACAAAAAAAGTAGGAGTTGGACCAGCTCTTCGCAGGATCCCAGGTGCGCATGTTTAACCATTTGCATCTAAAAGTCACACGCCCCTGCATGTCACTGGTGAGTCGTCCCATCCGTGAAAGGTGCTCAGGTGTCAGCACGACCCCCCGATCTCTAAAAAGTGCAATCAGTCCCACTGTCACCGACATGGCTCTGCACAAAAATTGCGACAAACACATCCCGCATCTCTTCAAAATCTCGACCAGCTCAGCGGGAGGTGAAAAATGCAGTCCTGCCTGCAGACTGGTCTCGCTGACAGTAAGGTATCCGGGTGGAGGAAGGCCAGCCCGATCAGACCTCTTCGGGACCGTCGTCACCACATCATTTAGAATGTGGAAATTCTTGTGAAGGATCATTAGAAGATCGCTCGTAATAGTGGACGCAACATCATCCACCTTCGCTCCTTTGTTGGACCTCCGCTCTCCGTTAGGCAGAGCGACGAAATTTCTCCTGACCGTGGGATCACTCGAGGGAAGGTGGTCGCCCGACATGGCCTCTGTATAGGGAGGGGCCCTGCTGTAGGATAAGGGATGCCACCTATCCGAAGGCAGGGGAAGGCCTCCCGTATAGCGAAAGGGAAGGCGGGCAGGAGGGCGGAAGGGAGGAGGTCTCTTTCTCGCAGAGAGGGGCCCTGAGCCTGGACGAGGGATGCCACCCATTAAGGGCCAGGGGAAGGCCTCTAATGAAAGAAAAGAGATGGAGGGGGGAAAGGTGTGATTTCTAAGGCCTATGGGGCCTATTTATAGGGAGGGTAGGGGAATCTTAGAAATTTTTTAAAAATATAAAAATAAAAATAAAAAATAATATATATATATATATACATGTGCTGTAAAAAAAATTTTGATCGTTGATCGGTCAACCGGCTAACCGCCGGTCAACCAGCCAAGATCGCCCGGGCGACCCGCAGCCACGACGCGCAGGCCAGGCGCAGGTCAGCCGCGGGCCAAGTGAGCCGGCCAACAGGCCAGGCGGGCCGAGCGCGGGCTAGACAAACGCGGCCGCAGCGCAGCCGAAGGCGGGCCCAGGCGGGCAACGGGCCAGACAGGCGTAGCCGCAGCGCGGGCCGAAGGCAGGCCCAGGCGGCGGCCGGCGATGGACAGCCTACCCCAATCTATTTTCGGGCCCAGAAAATTCAAATCGAACATTTTTGGGGTCCCCGGAACCATTTTTCAACGTTCCGGACTCAATTTAGGCACTTTTAGAGCCGTTCGAGACCTCTACAAGCAAGATTGGTTTTTTTGCAAATCATGAATTACATGAAAAATTTCCCAAAAAATTGTAACAAGTATTTTTGGACTCTTGAAGTTTCGACGTCCAAAAATAAGGGGGCAACTGATACATCCTTAAAAAATTATCTTGATCGGGCATGAATTTCGAGGCAAAACCAAGTTGGAAGCTTCCAAAATTAAATTTGGGACCATTCAAACTCTGATTTCAGCATACTTATAGTCGGACTGAGCGTCTTAGAAATACGAACCCAACGACACCAAATTCAACCCAATCCGAGCCCAAATGAGTCCAAATCAAGGGTCTGAAGCGCTGCTGGAAAGTTCAAACCATAATTTGGATTAATAAACAGTCTCCAAATGTGACAATCTTATAGTTGAATCGAGCGTCTCGATGAGATGAATCCAACGAGCCTAAGATCGCCAAAATCCGATATTTCTAAGGCCTTCAAATGTTCATCAAACGGTCCACAATCAAGGGATTATAGATCATGCATTCCGCCGGACCACCACCTGAGGCCATACACTTCGCCGGACCACCACCTGAGGCCCTGCACTTCGCCCGACCACCATCTGAGGCCCTGCACTTCGCCGGACCCCCACCTGAGACCCTGCACTTCGCCGGACCATCAGCTGAGGCCCTGCACTTCGTCGGACCACTACCTGAGGCCCTGCTCTTCGTCGGACCACCACTTGAGGCCTTGTTCTTCGCCAGACTACCACCTGAGGCCCTGCAATCCACCAGACTACCGCCTAGGTCCCGAAGTTCTGCCAGATCACCTAAAGACCCCGAAGTTCCGCCAACACGACATCAGACTTTCGTGGACCCCCGACTTCAACCCCACAGTTGATATTTGTAATCTGATCGCCCTTGGAGGCGAGTCAGCCCATTGTAACCTATTCAAGTTCTAGTGGAATCATTTCGACTGGGCCAGGCCCCGTGGTTTTTTCCCTTTTTCAGGGTTTTCCACGTAAAAATTTTGTGTTCTCTATGTGTGAGCTGGATATCCGTGCAGCACTAAGACATAAAAATTAGACTCTATCGCCGCATATATTCTAGCCCGCAACACTTATAATAATTTTATAAGTGTTGCTGGCTAGAATATACGCGGTGATAGAGTTAAAATTTTTCATCTCAGCATTGTACGAATATCTAGCACACAAATAGAAGAAAAATAAAACACCAGGATTTTTACATGGAAAACACAAGAAAGGGGAAAAACCACGAGGCCTCGCCCAGTTGAAAAAGATTCCACTATTGTTTGATGAGAGTACAAATAGCTGATTCGTCTTTAGGACAATCAGATTACAATATGTAGTTATGAACGAAGATCAAAGATCCAGCGACGTTGGGTGATTGAGCGGAACTTCGGAGTCACTTGGAATTCGGGCAGAACTCCAACATCACTTGGAAATCGGGTAGAACTCCGACGTCACTTGAAAGTCGGGCAAAACTCTGGCGTCACTTGGAAGTCGGGCGGAACTCCGGCGGTGGTCGAGGAGGAGTTTCTTCCCTCTTATTCTTCTCTTCTTCTTCTTCTTCTTATTCTTCTTCTTATCTTCTCTTGTTTTCGTCCCCTCTTAAGAGAAATGAGGGGCTATTTATAGTTTTTTGAGGACGTCATGACCCATAAATAGGAGGAGGATCGAGGGCAAATATGGAGTGGTTTGAATGGACGGTCGATGTTGAATCCCTTGATCACGGATCGTTTGATAGACATTTGAGGGTCTTAATCATATCATAATTCGGCGATCTTAGGCTCGTTGGATTCGACTTGTCGAGCCGCTCGATTCGATTATAAGCATGTCATATTTGGAAACCGTTTGGTAATCCAAATTATGGATTGAACCTTCCCAATGTGCTTCAGGTCTTTGATTTAGACTCATTTGAGCTTGGATTGAGTCGATTTTGGTGTCGTTGGGTTTGTATTTCTGAGACGTTCAGTTCGACTATAAGTTTGCTGAAATTGGAGTTCAGATGGTCTCCGAATTAATTTTTGAAATTTCCAACTCAATTTTGCCTCGAGATTCGTGCCCGATCAAGATAATATTTTGGTGATATATCAGTTGCCCCCTATTTTCAGACGTCGAAGCTGCAGGAGTCTGAAAATATGTAGCCTAACACTTTAAATTGGTCGAATCGCAAAAATTTGTGTTGCAAAAGATATAAATTTGCTCAAACTCGATCTTAGAGGCCCCGTTGAGCTCCGAAAGTGTCAAAATTGAGCCTGGAACATTGAAAAACATGCCTGGGGACCCCAAAAACTTCTGATTTGGCCCGTCCATGCCAAAAATTGAACTTAGGTTGGTGCAGGCAACCGAACCGGCCTGCCTGCCGTTGCCGGCGGCAAGGAACTGCGCGCCTGGCCTGCTAGGCCCGCATCGCGGCCCGCCCGCGACTCGCCTGGGCCCGCTCCGCCGCTCGCCCGCGGCCCGCCTAGGCCTGCCCTGTCGCCCGCCCGCGGCCCGCCTAGCCTGCGCGGTTTTGGGCGCTGCTTGCAGCCGTGCGCCGTTCCGCTTCTAGATGTTAAGGAAACCGCTAGCCATTTTTTTAAATAATTTTTTTTTTAATTGCAAAAAATTCGAAAAATTTTGAAAAAAAATCCGAAAAATTCTAGAACATTCCGGAACCCCCTAAAAACACTATATGTACCCCCCTTAGGCTATAAAAAAAATTCTCCTTTCTCCTTTTTACAGTCGAGGCTTTCCGTTATTTTATGTATGTGACTTTCTCTACTAAATTAACACCCCTCCTCTTGTAACGAAGTTAAACTTTTCTCTTCATTTTCTTCCTTCTCCCCCATTTCTCTTCCTACTCTAGAGGCTTCCCGCTATATTTTGTAGGTGACTTTCCCTACTGAAATTTAGTGCCCCTCTTTAGCATAAGAGTTGAAATGGGTGATCACACATCCGTTAGAAATCCTCCAACCAAAGAAGATCGCCCTGCTGTCCGATCTGAGGGTTTAAAAAAGACTTATAAGTTGACCAAAATTAACGATGTTATCTCCACCGTCACTGTGATTCTTTGATTGCTTTTAGGAAAAAATTTCATTTTCCTAATGATATGGTGATGAAGGTGCCGACAAGGTCCGATTGTGCTCGCTTTCCTCCTCCAGGATTTGTGACCGTGTATGGATTTAGTTTGCGAGCCGGGCTACGCTTTCTACCATCTCCTGAATTGATTGATATTTTGACGATCTGTGGAGTGAGTTTAGCTCAACTTTCTTATAGAGCAATGTCAATCATAATGGGGCTGATTATATTATTTCGAGATTGTGGAGCAGTGCTATCTCCAGTATGCTTTTCTTGGATGGGTCGTCTTATCAGCGATACGCAGGGTCGTATCTCTTTTAGATCCAAGTGGCTGGACATTCACACTTGAGATCCGTCAAAAAGCGAGATCAGTGAGTTCTTTTATGTGCAAAATGACTGAAATCTCCTAGAAAAATGAAAAAAACTGAAGGAGTTACCCATTCCCCTACATATTGGAGCAGAGGATTTATTGAAGATACTCAAACTTTCTGATATCGATGCCCTTCATTATGAGGTACGCTATTTAAGTAGATATATAGACAAGAAACATCTATTCAAGGTGGGACTTTCTACTCATGCAGGGAGGTCACATGCACAAATGTTAAAGAGGTCGGTGAAGGTTCCAGAGGCAGTTACCCAACCTTCCAAAGTTCCTTCTAAACGACCAGAGAGTGAGGATGATCTACAGGCATCCAAGAAGAAGAAAGTGGAGAAAATTTTGACAGTCACTAGCAAAGGTCATCGTATCTCTCCATCCAAGTCACACATTGCAGAAGATGTTTTAAAACATCAGTGCGTTGGCCGTCAACGGGCTGAGGAGTTGGTGAGTTCATTTGTTGCTTTTTTTTCTTTTTGCACTTTTCAAAGGATATATTTCTTATAAAATTTGTTTTTATTGTTTCAGTTGATGCAACATATAGATTTCAAACTTGAAATGACCAAGACTTTGAACGACTGGAATAATGAATTCGTTAAGGTTAAATATCTTCAGGGAGAGTACAAAAAAAAATATGATGGCAAAATCAAGGAGATGAAGGCAATTGAGGATCAACTAGTAGAGTGTATAGTAGAGCTGACTAATATGATGACTTCAGCCTCCTTACAGAATCAACAGATGGATCATTTATATATTAAGTTGGTAGATGCGCAGACGACGATCCATCAGCAAATAAAAGATCAGTAGATTCTTAAAACTAAAAATAAGAGGCTCCAGAGTATGTTGTCAGAGAAGGAAGCCCAACAGTTACCTTCTACAGTCATAGAAGAATTCATAAACTCTATTGCCTTCAAGATAATTATTGAGAATCACATTCAGAAAGCTCGCAATCATATCTATAACGTGGAGGTGAAGGCTTTAGATGCAGACTGTATGGAGGAGGGCTTCATCAGAGGTTTTATGAAGGGCGTGCGTACAGTGCAGCGTAAGACTGGAGCAGAGATTGAGGGGTTGACAATCAACCAGGCTTCTACTGATCCTTCTTTAGATTCTGGTAGTGAAGAGATAGAGAGTGAGTTATAGAAAGCCTTTTTCCTCGAGGAGGAGGAGGATGGTATTGAGATCCTGTAGGATTATTCTGATGTTGGTTGTACTCCTTTATTTTCTTTCTAGTGATGAGTATATGTGTTTGATGTTGATGCTTTCATATGATGTACACAATGTTCAGTGATATAATAAGAATTTATTGGTGTTTCTCTTTTTTTTTCTCATACGTACATGAAATTGATTTAGTTTTATTTCAATGAAAAATATTTTTGTGGTCTTTTCTGACCAGAGTGAATGTGAGAGATATCCTCCTTGGATATCTTGACCCAACTAAGGTTTTTAATCAAAGCATTTACTTAATGATTTTTAACCTGTATGGAAGAGGTCGGATCAAATCCCCCCGGAAACTTAAGTCGGGGCCCATAGTGTGGACTACTATGTTCTGGACCTCATAGTCTATTGCTAGTCTTAATCTAGCAATAAGGGCCTCATATTCTGCTGTATTGTTTGTTGCTGGGAACTTAAGTCGGAGCTCATACTCAAGGGTATATTTATGCAGAGAAATTAAAAGAATTCCGGCCCCAGCACCAGAACTTCCAGAAGCTCCATCGACGTATAATATCCAGCACGGAGGAGAAGGTGAAGTACTTAGTTGAATATTAGATACGGGAATGGTGTATTCAACTACAAAATCTACAAGCACTTGAGATTTGATATCAGGCCGGGGCGAGTAGAGGATGTCAAATTCTCCCAACTCTACAGACCACTTAACGAGCCTACCAGATGCTTCTGGTTTTTATAGGATACTTTTTAGCGGCAGATTTGTGTAAACTCTGGTTGTGTGGGCTTGAAAGTAAGGGCATAGTTTTCTGGCAGAATAAACTAACGCTAATGCTGTCTTATCTACTAGAGGATAACGTCCCTCTATTTCAAATAAGATCTTACTGACATAATAGATGGGGCGTTGTATCGAATTTTTCTCTTATACCAAAACTAAACTGATAGCTTGGGTAGAAACAGCTAAGTATAAATACAACCTTTCTCCTATGATTGGTTTGGAAAGTAGTGGCGGAGATGCCAAATACTTTCGTAGCTGTTCGAAGGCTTCTTGATATTCATCAGTCCATTGGAATCCTGAGCTTCAAGCACCTCTGAGTACTTAAAGAAAGACATATATCTATCTCCTGAGCATACTAGAAAATGAGATAATGCTGTAATTCTTCCAATTAATCTTTGTACTTCCTTGATATTTCTCGGGGGCACCATGTCCCTTAGTGCCTTGATTTTTTCAGGATTAGCTTCAATCCCTTGGTGGGTTACCATAAACCCCAAAAATTTTCCAAAAGCGACTCCAAAAGCACATTTAGCAGGATTGAGTCGCATATTATAACGTCGTAACAAGAGGAAGCACTGTTCCAAATCTGAGAGATGATGAGATTTCTCAAGATTTTTCACCAGCATATCATAAATATATACTTCTATAGTGCGCCCAATGAGGTCTTTGAAAATCTTATTCATGAGGTGTTGATATATTGCTCCAGCATTTTTGAGCCCAAATGGCATGACTAGATAGCAATATAATCCCTTATCTGTTCGGAACGTCGTTGCCTCCTCGTCTGCCTGATTCATCATTTTTTGACTGTAATCGGAGTAGGCGTCCATAAAACTTAACATTTGATGTCCGGAGGTGGTATCGACCAGCTGGTCAATCCGAGGAAGTGGAAAACTATCCTTTGGGTATGATTTGTTGAGATATGTATAGTCTATACACATTCGCAAAGCTCCACTTGCCTTTTGTACCATGATGATATTTGCCAACCAAGTGGGGTAATGCACTTCTCGTATAAATCCAGCCTCCAAAAGCTTATCAACTTCCTGCTCAATTGCTTGTTGACGATCCGGTGCAAAATTTCGCTTCTTATGGATTACTGGCTTACACGTCGGGTTGACTTTGAGGGAGTGTATAATCACTTTGGGGTCAATTTCGGGCATATCTGCAGGACTCCATGCAAAAATATCTTAATTTTCGTGTAGAAAATCTATGTATTTTTTCTTCTCATTGTCTGAGAGAAGGGATCTAATCTGTACAGTCTTTGAAGGATATTCTTCGAATATGGATACAGTAGTGAGGTCTTCTACAGGAGAAGCCCTTGATATCTTCGCTCCGGAGATCAAAATCCTCGATGTTTAAGGTCATTGTTGGACGTGATTGAACCTGCCTAATATAGCAGGTTTGTGTTATTTATTGATCTCCATATACTATATTGACTCCCGCTTGGGTGAGGAACTTCATCTTCAGATGAGGGATGGAAGTGACTATCCCAAAAATTGACTGGAGCGGCCTTCCAAAGATAGCATTGTAAGCCGATTATGACTTTACAATAATGAACTGAATGGAGTGTGTAGTTTGTCGAGAAAATTCTCCAAGTATAACTGGAAGACTGATTGTCCCTTCTGCTCGTATAGGTCGATTATCAAATCTATACAGTTGACCTGCAGCAGGCTAAAGCTTTTCTCTTGAGAGACCCATACTGAGAAAAATAGAGTAGAACAGGACATCTATAGAGATTCTATTATCCACCAAGATTCTCTTGACATTGTAACATGGGTCACATATCCCCGCGTTAATCACAAGTGGATCCTAATGAGGGGTTTTTACTCCCTCCAAATCAGAGTCATCAAAAGTGATAGAATGATCAATACGAGCTTTCTTTGGTGTCGGGTTTTCATCTACAACCAAAAAGACTTGATACGATAGTAAGGGACCTCCTGCGATTGTCTCAATTTCACCAATAATTATTTGATTATTCACCGGTTGTCTCTGTTGTTAATTTTGCCCTCCAGCGGGACGAGCCTCCTCTCGGATAGGTTGATCTCGAATAAACTGTCTAAGATAGCCTTGGCGGATAAGTCTTTTAATCTCATCCTTGAGTTGCTTACATGCTTCGGTGGTGTGGCCACGATTACGATGAAAGTGTCAGTAATGTTCTTGATTTCCTGTATTTGGCTTCAAAGGATTCGGCCATTTCATTGTATCTTGATCTCGAATGGCCATCAATACATTTGTTCGAGATGTGCTGAGTGGGGTATACTCCTTTTCCTGCCGAGGTTCCCGTCGCGGTAATGGAGGCCTTAGAGGTAGATTATTCTTCCCTTGCTTCTTCCTTTATGAGGATGAATTATCCATCCCAGATGCACCTTTGCGTTTACCATTTATTTGCTCAAATTACTTTCTGTGAGCGTTTATGGCTTCATATGCAGAGATTTGCGCCTCCACATGATGGATCAGGTCGGCATATAAATAAATTGTGTCCCACATGAGTGTCGAATAAAAGGGGTCAGGACAGAGGCCGCCAAGAAAGACCCCTCTTAATAATTCAGGATCTACTCCTAGAATTTGTCGAGCCTTGGTGGAAAATTATTGAAAATACTCCTTCAATGATTCTCCTTCATTTTGACGGATCCCGGAGAGCTGGGAAGAATCCTTAGCAATTCTTCGATTGGCTACGAACTGTTCGACGAATACTTTGGCCAATTTGACGAATGAGGAGATCGTTCCGGACAGGCGCGAATAGAACCACGTTCGCGCCTGTCCTTTGAGTGTAGCAGGAAAAATCTGACATAGGAGGGCATCCGAAGCTTGCCGGATATGCATGATGGCTTTATAATGATCGATATGCTTGTATGGGTCGGATGTCTTGTTGTAAGACTCGATACTCGGTAGTTTAAATCTAATCGGAATGGGGTGCTAAAGAATGACTTCAGTTAGAGGTGATGACTCCTGAAGGTTCCACTGTCGTAGAGTTTGCCTTGCACCTCCTTCATGGAATTATTCCTGTACTAATCTTCGCAGTTCATGGCGTAGAGCGTTGTGAGGGAGCTCAACAACATGAGGTAAGTCTAACTCTTCAGGGAGGTCCAAAAGAAAGTGAGGTTGCCGACCTGTGTGCGATGGATGGTTAGAACTTGCTGTGTCAGCCAGTTCATTATCTTGATGTGATTGCGGGTGTCTTCTTGGCGGAGGAAGAGGAATCTTTGCTTGAAGATGTTCGAGTTGAACATCTTCGGCCAGTGGTGGAGCTCGAGGGAGAAGAACTTCCTCCCATTGTGCTAACGCTGGTTGACGAGCCTCTCGCATGAGTTGAAGGATCTCCAGCAACGTGTTGCCCCCCAGGATAAAAGGAGGCAGAAACTTGACGTCCATGATTTATAGACTGGTTTCTAGATTGATGGGTGTTGGAGCATGAAGCGCTTAAGATGCGATTGCTATGCTTATTGGTCATTGAAGCAATACTTAGAAGTGTGTGATAGTGTTTCCCACAGATGATGCCAAACTGTTGCGGGCTAGAATATACACGGTGATAGAGTTAGAATTTTTCGTCTCAGCGTTGTACAAATATCTAGCACACAAACAGAAGAAAAATAAAACACCAGGATTTTTACGTGGAAAACCCAGGAAAGGGGAAAAACTATAAGGCCTCACCCAGTTGAAAAAGATTCCACTATTGTTTGATGGTAATACAAATAGCTGATTCGTCTTTAGGACAATCCTATTACAATATGCAGTTATGAACGAAGATCAAAGATCCAGCGACGTTGGGTGATTAAGCGGAACTTCAGAGTCACTTGGAATTTGGGCAGAACTCCGGCGTCACTTGGAAATCGGGAAGAACTCCGGCGTCACTTGGAAGTCGGGCAGAACTCCGGCGTCACTTGGAAGTCGGGCGGAACTCCGGCGGTGGTCGAGGAGTTTCTTCCCTCCTATTCTTCTCTTCTTCTTCTTTTTCTTTTTCTTCTTCTTCTTCTTCTTCTCTTCTTTTATTTTGGTCCCCTCTTAAGAGAAATGAGGGGCTATTTATAATTTTTTGAGGATGACATGACGCGTAAATAGGAGGAGGATCGAGGGCAAATATGGAGTGGTTTGAATGGACGGTCGATGTTGAATCCCTTGATTGCGGACCATTTGCCAGACATTTGAGGGTCTTAGTGATATCAGAATTTGGCAATCTTGGGCTCGTTGGATTCGTCTCGTCGAGCCGCTCGATCCGACTATAAGCATGTCATGTTTGGAAACCGTTTGGTAATCCAAATTATGGATCGAACCTTCCCACTGTGCTTCAGGTCTTCAATTTAGACTCATTTGAGGTTGTATTGAGTCGATTTTGGTGTCGTTGGGTCTGTATTTCCGAGACGTTTAGTTTGACCATAAGTTTGCTGAAGTTGGAGTTCAAATGGTCTCCGAATTAATTTTTAAAATTTCCAATTTGATTTTTGCCTCGAGATTCGTGCCTGATCAAGATAATTTTTAGATGATATATCAATAAGAAATCTAATTATTTAAAATAATGAAATATTTTAAAGAATTATATTAAATTGTCTATTACATATAGATTAAAGATTAGGTTTAAAAGAAAAATCGTCTATACATTAATTGTTTATATTACATTTTTTGGTATATTATTAATTATTAACATCTGATTTATTTTCTTGGTGTTTCAAAAATGGTAAAACTGAAGGCAGATTCTTTGCTTCTTGTACTTTCCTTTTTCACCATCCATGCTTCATTCTTCTTCCCCAAACCCTAAATGCTGCATTTGCAATCAAGCGAATACTTCAGATACAGGTAGGCTTCAGAAGCCTCTAGTCCAAGTAGCCCGCCATGGACGACGGAAGCACCACCGCCGCCAACGTCGCGAGAGCCATCGCCGTTTCACTTGACTCCGCTTCCTCTCTCGATGCCCGGAGAGCCGCCGTTGCTTACCTTGAATCCGTCAGCATTCTCATCCCACTTCCACTTTCTTTCGGTTTTCATCTTGTGCTCTTTGACGCTGCTGAAAATTGCGACTTTTCTAGTCTTTGCCATCGAAGTGCAGTGACTGATATAAGTTCGTTTGGTCTGATTATTTCCTTAATTTTCTTTGACTGTTCGCCGGAGAGGCATGGATAATAGTGTTTTTTTTTAATAAATACTTTGATGCTAGTCAAGTCTGTTGTTTTGGTTCATTTGAAGTTACTGAACATGTTTTGAAAAACTATGAATTTAGTAGATTTTTTTTTTGTTGATTGGATGAATTTTGAATACCCCAAAAGTCCATTTTTGCTGAATTTTGAATTTGCCCAAAACAGGTGAATTCCTTACATGTGATGATGAGTAATTGTGTTTTTGACCTCGCCAACCTGTACCTCAAGTACCTTGCCTTGAACAATGTCCTCACTTTCTCTGCCCTTGCTTCGTTGCCCTCAACTGTGTCTCATCTGATAGCCCCGTCGTCCTCACCATCCTTACTGCCCTCGCCTCTAATGTTCCTGCATCCATCATCCTTGCGTCCATCAACCTGGCCTCCAACGTCCACGTCCACCTTGCCTTTGTTGCTGTTTATCGCTCTCACCTTCGTGACCCTGTCACCCACGAGAAAGAGAGTTATCTTTCTGAAATTCATCCCAACAAAGAAAAGTCATTTCATTGTATTTGATTTACATTCAACCACACTACTTCTTAAATTCAAAATTCATTACATTTCTTTCACTTAAAATACATGTATTTTAATTACATCCAGCCATGCAACCTCTTAATCTATAGTGGGAGGGAGGGAGGGAGGCAGAGAGACACATTTTTGAAATTTATCCCAATAAAAAGGGTCATTTCATTGTATTTGATTTACATTCAAACACACACCTTCTAAAGTTCAAAATACATTGCATTTATTTTACTTTGTGGATTTTAAATTCATCAAACCATACAACCCTTTAATCTATTGAAAAATATTTTTGTTAATAATTTGCCTTATAAAACTTGGATGTGCGTGCGAGAGAGAGAGAGAGAGAGAGAGAGAGAGAGAGAGAGAGAGAGAGAGAGAGAGAGAGAGAGAGAGAGAGAGAGAGAGAGAGAGAGAGAGAGAGAGTACATTTCTTTTACTTTGCATTTCTAAAAAATATGCATTTTAAATACATCAACTATATACCCCCTTAATCTATTGAAAAGTGTTTTTGTTGTGTTTATTGTTGCTTATTTGTTTTATAAAACTTGGATGAATCATGTTAAAAGGAATGCGTGTAACATAAGTAACTTGCTATCAATTTGAACCAAAAAAAATGAAATGCATTTTAAACTTCTGAAGTAGGCATGTTAGAAACAAAGTTTTATATTTGATTTCATACAGAATGACATTCTAATGCTAGTTCTACTGTTTAGCTGAGCAGAATTCTGTTGTGACAAACTTGTTTGCAAGTATATTGAGTGATTTCCCTGTCTGCTATGTTTGGAGAAAAGGCAATAGTTCATATCATGGCATTCTCCAACCCTTTTCTTTGCCAAATTAGCAAGGCATGGCTATGTTAGATGCATTGCTCAAAATAGTACTTTGAATCATGTTGTTTTCATCGATGATTTATGATATTTGTTTTGGTTAAATGAATTTCTTATAAGAATAATGTGTTAGCATGAAAATGTAAATAATATATTTTTTGATGAAGGACTTGAAATTGTCACACATGACTTTGTTATATTTTATTTATTCAAAACTTTATTGTTGCATCAGACAGTTATTGTTTCATCGGACGCTTATTTGTTTAGATTATAGATTGAAAAGATATTATTGTTTATTTCTAGTATGAAGCCTCCAAATGGTTTTAATGTACATAAATATACTTTTTTACTTTCCAGCGGATTTTCTAAGTATGGGAAATGTTATCAAACCCGTAAAAACAGTAATTTGAAGGACACTTTTATACATGTTTGTTTTCCATAGTTACATTGTGTTTTACTGATGAGGACATCAGCAGGAGATTCTGACACATCTATCATAGGAGGAATCGAAGATCGATGGCTACGATTAGGAGTCTTTATTTATGATGGATTTTATGTATTTCTTATGCTTATGTTTTAGTCTTTACTATTGTACCCCTATGCAGGATTAATTTGTGTTGTAGTCCTGACGGCATTTTAGTCTTTGAGTCTTTTACTTTGAGGCCTATATATGGAGGCCTTCACTATTGTAAGAGGATGATGATTATTATGAAATTATTTTCTCCACTTGTGTCTTGGTGAGTCTTGAGAGCTATTGAGAGAGTTGAAGTCCCTAGGTGAGGGCAACGTACCACCCGTCAGTCGCAGAAAGCGTCCGGGCTCACGGTCCATCTCCTCCTTCCTCCCCAAATCGTGGGCCACCCCTCTTTTCCCTCCAAGCCGCTGGCCATCTTCTGCCCTTCCCTCCAAACCGCCGGCTACCACCACCTTCTTCCCTCCAAACTGCCGGCTCTGAGCCCCAACACCATCGGCCCTAGCCCCACCTAGCCCAAGCCCCACCATCTCCCATAGCCACCGGCCACCCCTTTCCCTCCTAGATTTACTACTTTCCTAAAATATTTCGTTATTAATTTGGAAAGTTTTTGAATTCAAATTCAAATAAATTTGAAATTCAAATTCTTTCCTAAATGATATAACTTATTTTAGGAAAGCCCCTCCCAATTATTGCAAATATGAAATTAAATAGGATTTGATTTTAAATCCACATTCAACGTATGCGGACGCATTCAACGTATGCGGACACATTCAACGTACGAGGACTCCTTCCCTCTTTCCCTCCTTTTGGCCGGCCCCCCTCTCCCTCTCTCTCTTTAATTGCTTTTTTCCCAATTGGGAGCTCCAATTAAGGAGCCAATTGGCCGCCCCTCTCTCCCTCTCTTTTGGGAATTCAAAATTTGAATTCCCTCCTCTCTCTCTTCTCATTAACTCCACCCATTAATTACAATAATTGTTGGAGTTAATCCTCACATCCTCATAGCCTCTCTTGAACCCCTCCTCTCCTCTTTCTCCGTACAAGCCGCCGGCCACCCTAGCCCCCCTCCCGAAATTGGAGGAACTTTCACTCTCCATGGATGGCCAACCCGAGCAAGATCATGGATTCGTCTTTGATCTTCAAGGACGAGTGGATGTGCATAGGTCGCCATTCTTTGACATCAATTTTGAGATCGACCACACCGTCCAAGACTACATCGATCGGATTTTCTTTTCCTTGACAACCGCCATCGATGAGCATCAACTTCCCATTCAGTGGCAAATCCTCCAACACCCACCCACGATCTCCTCTCCGAATAACTCTTCATTGAGCAATATTATAAGTGCCAGCTGTCTTGTGGTGGCGTCGTTAGTATTGTATAAATTATTCTTTTGCTGAAATACCCATGAGTATGAGTGAGGGAAACTCAAGGCGACTGTTCTATTGTTAACCGACGGATTCTTATGATTGGCAAATTAAGCATTTAATATTTTTTGTTCTTATTTTAATTTCTCCCTACTCTTTATTGTAACCGCATGCTATTATAAGATCTTTAACTGAGACATCTTAGAATCTAATCTTGTGAAACATTAAGTTTTAATTAGCAAGCTTATTAACTTTTTATACTTCCCACGCAATTCCTGCAACTGCTTTATGTTTCACATCATTTACCTTGTCCATTTATATTTTACAAAACCTACTAACATGAGATGTTGAATGAGATGGAAATAGAATTTCTTTAGGGTTCTTTTTTTTTGAAATTTTTTGAATAAAGAACAAAACCATCCCTTTGTTTTGTTGGTAGCCAAGATTTAAGTTTTGGAGAGTCCAAGTGATGTAGAACTATATGCGTAGGTTGATGTTTAATTATGAAATTACACGCTTGATGAAGAGTAAGAACAATTATTTAGCTTCTAACGATTTAAACGAAAGATTGAAGGCAAAAGAGATGATTAGCTTAGGAAATTGATTATACGATAATTGTTAGGAACACAAAATAACCAATTCAAATCGAGCTTTGCATCACGTGGGGGTTTTCAAAAGAAATCCCTAGATTAATAGTTAGACTAGTCACTATTAAGATCTCTCACTTACACTCTTAATAATTGGTTAGGCGCATAAAGCTTGCATAATCTTCATGATGTCACAATTGAGGAAGACTTAGAAGAAATAAGATTCGGGAGAGATTTCACTTTTGTTAGGATTCGGAAGAGAGTTGCCACTGAATGGGAGGTTGTCATTGATCAATAGCGGTTGCAAGGGAGAAGATGATTCGTTCCACGTATTCTTCGATGCAGTGGTAGTTCTCAAGATATATGTCGAAGAACGGAGATCGGTGAATGTCGATTAATCCTTGATCGTCAAATACGGAGCCGTGATTAAGCTCCGGATCGGCCATTCATGAGTGGACAACAAACTATGGGGTGCTGAAGCTTCTGGACAACAAAGGGAGATCTTCCGAATAGCAGGGTGACCTTGTTGAAATTTTTAGACAGCAAGTAGAACTTTTCTGGAAAACAAGTTAATTAATTCTCAGATGCAAGACAACAGTCTTGTGAGGTTGAAATCCTGTAGTAGTTGATGTTAGGAGGAGGAAATTAGACCTCTTATCATAGGAACTTTGGGAGCATTGATTGGAGAGGTGGGCTGGTGATTTTATAGAGTTGCCAATCATGGGTTCTTAAATGAGGAAATAAAATTTAATCAAATCTCCAAATCTGAAATTTATTTGGAGAAATTGATTGAGAGGATTAATTTGGAAAGAACAAAAGGAGAAAGGGGAAGAAGGAGGGGGTAGGGCCGGCAGCTAGCATGGGTTTGGGGGGTTTGATTTGAGAAGTTAAGGGTTGCTATATTTAGAATCTTAAAATAGGAAAGGGTATTTAAATACGTTTCTATTTAAAATTGAAATGAAGCATGATTTGAGGGGCTTTCCTAAATTAACTTTTCCTTATTTAGGAAATAGATTTCAAATTTAAATTCATTTGAATTTGGATTTAAATAATTCCCAAATTTAAAAGGAGTTAAATTAGGAAAGGACTTGAATGCTAGATTTTGAAATTCAAATCCAAAGGGGAGGGATGAAGGGGGGCCGGCGGCTTGAAGAGGGGAGATGGGTGGCCGTCGGGTAGGTGGGGGTCAGCCTAGGGTTTGGGATGGGGTTCAGTCAAGGGAGAAGAGGGGAGGGTGGAGGAGGTAGCCATGAGCCCGGACGCTTCCTGCGGCTGATGGGTGATATTTTGCCCTCACCTAAGGACTTCCACTCCCACAAGATCTCTCACAACTCTCCATGAACACAAGCGCTGAAATTTTCATTATCATAATCATCATCCCCTCCAAAGAAGAAGAGGGGGCTATAAATAGTCAAAATACAATAGTAAATCCAAAAGACAAAAGTACCCGTGGGGTCACATGAACCTACTCCCTCAAGTGAGGGTACAATCGAAAAAGATACAATAATAAATCAAATACAAATAATAGCTCAGAAATAAAGTGATGTAATCATGGCCGTAGATCTCCGGCCTCTTCTCTGGTAAACTCTCCACTGTCGGATGTCCTCATCACCAAGGCATCTTACGAAATGGCTGTATTGTAGTGTTGTATAGAGGCTATTAGAGGGATAGTTGAAGGCCGTGTAGTGTAATGTCATAGAGAGGGTGTTAGAGCAGTATAATTGATGGACTATGTTAAACTGTGGAACCGATTGTGTATCTTTTTTTCGCTTCCTTCCCTACATTAATAAAATTAAGTTGACTATTGATCTTCTTTTTAAACTGCTATAAATCACTTTCATTATCAAAGCCTTAGCCCTATCATTTTTTATAAACATAAATATCTGCTTCACAGGCTTTTGATTCCCTAATTTCCAATTTCAGTTAATCAGAGATAGCAGTCTCCATCATTAAGAAGCTCTATTGAAAGCTTTTGGTTGGCCAAAAGTCAAAATTGTTGTATCTTATCAGTTGATTTGAATAACTTAATGTTCCAAGCCACAACAACTCAGTTCCTCTATGAAAAGAAATGAAGATATGATGGTAAGTAAGAAAAATAGAACTTAAGCCACAATTAGTGAGTCAGCGATGAAATATTACGGTCAAGAATATGTTTAAGGTTTTGGATTTGGTTGGATGATACTGGAATTGAATTGACAAAGTTATTGTTGTATGGAGTAGGCAATTGTAGCATAGCAAAGCTAAATATTGTTCATAAATTTACTTTTGTTTTGGAAAGATTTGCATTTCGAAACTTAGGCTTATTTAACAACTTCTATATCGATTTATGTTAAATCTTTTTCTAGATTAGGTTGTAGTGATGTTTTGTAAGAAATATGTTTTGCTAGTCAAGTTTCGGGTGGTTCATTTGGATTATTTCTTCTAAATAAGTGAGATGCCTCCTTCACCCATCAGCCTCATCCCACCCACACCCTTTGCTATAAACCTAGTTATCCTTACAAGTTATAGAAGACATACATTTTCTCTATAGAAGTGTCTCGTAATTTTAAAATTAACACGTCAATAATGTTTTGCAAGCATGATGCGGGTCAGCTTACACAAGGGAAATGGTTGATAAAGAAGCTGAATAATTCACTTTTTTATGTCTGGAAAATGATTGTTTATTTATTTTTACATTTTTAGCATAATAATATGAAAATTAACATTCACCATGAATCAAATGAAGATTAGATTGATGATTTCCTTCTTTTTTTGACTTATAAAGATACTATGCTTTTTAGCACTTCAGACAATCATGAATTTTAAAAGAACAATGGTTTGGAGGAATTTTAATAATAAGCCACTCAACTGAGGTTAATGATATGAATATTTTCGGAGCTATAAGTCCCAAATGCTTATCATCATAATCACAAATAGCTTTATCCCAACTATTTTGGTGAAATTATAAATGCTATATGAAATTTCACTTGAATTTATTAATGACATGTTTAATGTGCAAGTTGGTTGATGTATAGTAAAAGTAATTCATGTAGAATATTTTCAGATGTTTGGTAGAATGATAAGTGGGAGAGTTCAGTTTTTATAGAGGCTCGTTAAAGCTTATTAGCAACCTTCTGTACAATGTAAATTCTTTTACCCGTCCTTTACCATATAGGATCTTCAAGAAGCCAAGCACCCTTTTGGCATTGCTCCATTTTGGTACCTTAGCAGTAACTTCATCCTAATGCCAGTAGAAATTGTATTATGTTTTATCTAGTTATCTATTTTAAATATTTTTCTGCTCTACAGGTAAAAGGTGGTGATATTCGTGTTTTTGCAAACACATCCCTACTTTTGATTCAGAAGGATTGCTCTTCTGAGATTCGGTTGCATGGCTTCAAAATTTTACAGGTGTTTTTTTTTGCTGCAAAAAGTTGGTAATTTCTAGATATTAGTTGACATTGATATTGGTACATCCTATTGATTGCATGAATGCCAAAACAAAATTAGTATATATCATCAATCTTTTCTTAATACAAATATTGGCTCTTTCACTCTTTCCTTACTAAAAGAATTTCCTACAGGAAATATGGTTTTCATACATGCCTCTTGCAACTTAACTTTGACCAGTATGATTCTGACTACATCTATATGAAATTTTAGTTAACTAAAAATTCATATATATTCATGGGTATTTTGAATACATCTATATGAAATTTTAGTCAACTAAGCATTCATATGAATTCATGGGGTTTATAAGAACTTGCCATATTTTCTTCTCTATTTAGTTACTTTGTTAGTTATAATTAATTTTTTGAATGAAAAGTATGTTGCTAAATGTTCTCAATAAAAGAAGAAATTAAATATATATACGACATGTCACATCCTATTTTGGCCCCTCATAGTCAACTTGAGATGTAACAGAGACAGACAATCCAATCATATATACTTTTCATTAATACCCATTATGAATTACCTTTCTCAGGATCGAGTGAGTAGAAAATTGATTAAATAATCAGAAGCATGCACACTATTCATAAAATAAAATACAAAGATTTACTATATAAACTTCAAATAAAATTGTACATACTCAAAATGTTTAATTTACAGTTTATTTAATCTATCTTTTATCTACTCTCAAAACTATACATACAAAAGGACTATATATAAGGTGCATATGATCACCTGCCCTTCCAAAAAAAAAAAAAGATCATCTGCCTTAAGTCCCATTGGCTCTTTTTTCCTTATGATGACGATAAGCTTTTACATAATAGGTCGTCGTCATCTTCCCGTCGGCTAACCATTTAATAATGGCCCTTTCCTTTAAGGTTGAATTATAATATACAACTTTTTAGAAGAAAGAGTCAAGTATCTCTTATACTGTCTCTATTAAGACTTACCTCGTCTGGTTTTTCACATTTTCATGCATAGTTCATCACTTGTCCTATCTCCCTTAATATGACTTTTCTTAAACTTTCATTATCAATCGGATTTCTTTTACCTGTAGTTACTTATTGACCATGAAGATTTAACTAATAACAATCAAACTATCATAGCAGACGTCAATAATATAATATGACACGAAATAATTATTATGAATATAGAACATCATACATATGAAATAAATTTTTTATGTACAGGTAATCATAAACATGCAATTTTCATTGTGATTGAAATTATTATCATATGCTCAATATGAAGAAATTCTGAAATTATATCTATGAATTTCGTTCTTCCTGTGCTGTAGATTATCTCACCGAAACAATTAGATTCTCTCACTGATGCACGCTCTTATTTTTCTCCCTCCATTTTGCATAAACTATCTAACAATGATGATTTCATTAAATTATAATACTTTTTGAATGCGACATTTTAATTAATCACTAAATAATCTTAAATAACTTATTATCTTAAAATGCTTTCCTCTCATTCAAGTCTCTTATCCCTATAGCATGAGCTAAACAAGATTGAAACTTCCTCGCCTAGTCGCTTATTTTTTTTGCTTTTTTTCTGTCTTCTTTTTTTTTCTTTCTTTTCTCTGGTTTCAACAGCCTCTTTTTCTTGCCCTTCTTTTCTTCTTCTGTTTCCTGATTTCAGCAGCTTATTCTTCTTTTCCTTTTTTTTTGCTTTGTTTTCTGCCACTGTGACCCCTATACCTTCACGGCCCCCACTCTTTCTTCGCCCAACAAGAATTTTGAAGTGGAAATGGGCTTTGGTAACATAAAAGATATTTAAGTTATAAGAAATTATATTAAACTTAATTAGTTTTAAGTTCCAGCACCTTAATCAATACCATTATTTATTTATTTATACATTCTAAAATAGGGATTTTAGCCTAACTATGGTAGATTAATTTAGTCTACACTAATATTAAACCTAAATTTTAGGAAAATGTAATGTTATGCATAAATTAATTTGTGTTGATTATTTCTATATGCTTTTATATTTAAAAATGATCGAAATAAAACTTAATATTTAATAAAAAATATTTTGATGAATTTCAAGACGTTTGAAAAATGGGGTATAAATTTTGGAGAAAATTTGGCATGTAGTTTTTTATAAAATTTTGGGTATTATAATTCTCCCCTTACTAAATTTTTGTCATAGAAATTCATTTTCTTCGTAGTTTACAAACAAATGAGAAAATTTCTTTCTAATTTTTTCTTATTTCTCCTAGGTTGTATCTTTTTCTGGTATGTGTTTCTATTTTACTTTTGACATATGCAATCTTTTTGTTTCATAGCTTTTTAACATTATAGTCTAATATTCTTTTAGGTTCCTCTAAGTTATATCCTTTTGTACATCAATTTCGTTGTGCGATATTCTTTGATTGATATGTATAACCTATTTTCCTTAGCATTGATACAGGAAAAATATTTTAAGTATATGACATCTCAGTTGTTAATGCAAGGGGTCCTATAAGTAACCTTACTAATTTTCTTGATAGTTTCAAAATGTTCTATGTACCTAGAACTCAATTTGCTTTGTTGACCAAATATAGCTGTAACTTTCATAGACTTTCAAAAATATAAAATCACCAACTTCAAATTGTACTGTTTTATGCTTGGAGTCGGAATATTTCTGTTGATGATCCTAGTAATTTTTATTTTGTCTCTGATTAATTTAATTTTCTCTATTACTTTATCAACTAGATTTGGACCCATCAACTGTCTTTCTTTTACTTCAATCTAGTTTAATGGAGTTTTGCGCTTTCTATCATAGAGTACTTTATAAGGTGTCATTTTTATATTTGATTGATAATTATTATTGTAAGCAAATTTTGTCATTTGTATGTGATCCTCCTAGCTATCTCGAAAGTCCAAAACATACAATTTAAATAAATCTTCAAACACTTTAATTTTTCTTTTGGATTGACCATCAGTCTGCAGATGAAATGCCTCTCTATAGCTTAGAAGTGAATCGATCATCTCTGTCTGAAATAATAAGTTGTGAATCATTTAATCTAACAATTTCCTTCACATATAATTGGGTTAATTTGTCAACAGAATATGTTTGTTTGATAGCCAAAAAGTGAGTTGATTTGGTCAATCTGTTAATGATTACTCAAATGCTATCATGACCCTGTTTGGGGAAGTAAAAGTCATTACAAAATTAGTGACAATAACTTCCCGCTTTTACTTAGGAATAGGTAGTGATTATGATAGTCCACTGTCTCTGATGTTCAATCTTCACAATCTGGCAAGCTTCACATTTTGATACATACTCAGTAACATCTTTCTTCATACCTGACCACCAAAAAATTAATTTTAAATCATTATGCATCTTGACCTTTTATGTGATAGAAAAGTACTCTTCAAACTTAAGGGAAAATTTTATAAGATGGCGGTGAGACCTGCAATACTTTATAGCGTAGAATGTTGGCCATTAAAAGAGAAGCATAAAATTAAGTGTTGCAGACATGAGGATGCTCTGGTGGATAAGTGACTTACACTTAGGGGCTGTTTGGTTGCCTGAAAAGAAAATACAGTGTAAAGTAAATGCAATGTAAAGTAAATGTAATGCATTCCAAATACTTTGAGACTGTTTGGTTGTCTGCAAAGTAAACGTAGGAGAACTGTTTTCCTTGTTTGGTTAGGTATATCCAGAGTAAAGTAAAAGTGGTATATTTGTAATAATTTTTTTTGTCATTATAACTAGTATATTTATAAAAGCAGTGCATTTATAATAATTAGTATTGTTTGGTGTTATAAAATAAAACCATTGTATTTATTTATTGCACTATCTTATTATAAATTTTTTTGAGATTTTAAGATATAATATTATGCTGTGTATTAATTTAGCAGTGTGCTGCAATAGACGTAAATATACTTGTGATAGAGAGAAATTTTAATTTTAATTTTGTGAAAGTTTAAATTTTTTATTTTTCAAGTAATTTTTTTACAAAAAAAATTCAGCAAATGAAATTTTCACTCTGATTTTTTTTCTTTAATTTAGTGATAAAAGCAATGGTTTTCGTTTAGCAATTAATAAATCACATGATTTTCATTCATAAGATGTAAACAACATTAATGAAAATTTAAAATTAGAAAACAAAAGATAAAATAATACCCATTATTCTTATTTATAATTACGACAAAGTAACACGAAATAGTTTTTAGTGATAACAACTTAATAGATATGCCAATCTTCAACAACTTAAATCAGTTCCCTAGCTCTTTACGCATCCATCTAGCCTTCGAATTTGTAGGTTTTGAAAGGAAAGATGGTATCAGTGTAGGATTTTTTGATAAATTATCATATATCATATCAACCTCTTCTTCTGAGAAGCCAGGCATATTTGTTAACTCAAACATCAGTTCAATATACATATTTCTAATTTTCTTTGGAGATGTTGTTGAACTCTTTATAGCGTTAGCAACTTCAGTCACACTATCAGCCATCAAACAAATACACTCACAGATATCTTGATCGATAGCAGATGTCTTAGGCAACGGTTTTTTTGTTGTTGTAGTAGAATCTTCCATAACTTGCATATCAGACAATTCAATAGGCATTGATCCATCTGGACCAACATCCGTAAATTGTGAGGGTTCATCATCGCCTACATGTATTTGTTGAGTTCCAAGTGGAGTTTGAGAATTTTTAGATTTCGCCCACTCTCCAGTTGCATGTCCAAGACCTACATACTATCTCCAACTCTACATAATGTGCAATTGCAATATTTAAATATGCAGCATCCTTAGGAAAAGCCTGTAAGAAATAAAATAAAAGTTGTTAGCTCCAAAATATCTATTTAAATGATGTGCTAAAAGTAATACCTGAATATGTAATGCATACTCTTCTTGACCCATCACTATCATTTTCTTTGTTTAATCCCAAGATACACCTGATTTTCATTTTAACTCCTGAATGTGAATCCAAACACTTCGTTGATGCCTAATTTGGTTCTTGCATTGCTCACCTATCACCTCTATTCCAAACTTCTCTTTCATTTTCTGGGTGGCACCTTGATACACAGTCTTTGAATCCTTGCGCACTTCGTATTTTTGCATTTACATATTCCATCATTATTTGAAGCAATTCAGTTATCCACTCAGATTTTAAGCTCCAAAAATTTTTTTTTCTCTTGGGCTTCGAAGTACCGTTCATCTCTGTTTGTGAAGAATTCGTTCTTCCTAAAATAAAATATGCTAAATAAATTTAAGTTTTATAGATGGAAGTATTTATGAATTGTTCTGTATACTACTAGAAATTGGTGAATATTAGGAATGGTGAGAACTGCTTCTTACTTGAGGATCGATCAAAAGTGGCTTTCTCTGACCATGTGAATCTTAAATTAACATAAGTATATAAGTGCTCAAACAACGATTTGACTTAAATAATCAAAGTATAGCTCACAATTATTCTGAGAATTATATGGAAGCTGCAAAGCCATATGATTCAAGTTTAACCAAAATAATCAATAAAACCACAAACTATAAATTAGTATATTACAGGTAAATTCATAATAAGTAAATTAACAAATCTAGTATCCATCATTTTGCATGCGAGTGCACATGAATTGAGCAATTTCATATCTTTTATCTAGCCATTCTCGAGAATCATCTACAGCTGCTTGATCTCCTCTTCTACAGTGACTTATTCTAGCCCATTCATCCTCAGATTGAATGAACTCATCCCCACCTTCTGTAACTATCCAATTATGCAGTATGCAACAAACAATCACAATTTCAACTTGAGTTTGTAGAGGAAAGTAGGGTTCACACTTTATAATTGTGAAACGGTTTTTCAAAGAACCGAATGCACGCTCAACAGTTGTGCGTAACGATGAATGCCGTAGATTAAAAAGTTCCTTAGAATTTGTAGGTTGAATAGAAATAAACTCCTTCAAGCGATATCTTATGGCACGATATGGGGAAATAAAACTATTTCGTGTGGAGTAGCTACCATCAGCCATATAATATTTACCTGCTGGGACACATAATCCATCTGATCTTTCTAATGCATTTTTCAGTACAGCTGCATCATGAGCTGAACCTTCCCAACCAGCAAGCACGTATGTGAACCTCAAATCAAAGTCAACTGCTGCTAAAATATTTTGTGTTAGGTATGGTTTTCTTCCTCTAAATGCGGCTCCATTCTCCTTTGGAACCCTAGCTTTAATATGAGTTCCATCTATCGCGCCAATACAATCCTAAATTTGACACAAAGTATATTAAGGAGACCGTAATAAAAGATAGAATTTAATTGAATGAAGATTGATTATACCTTGAAAAATGGCATGAACCTATTACTTGATTTAATCTTATATGGAGTTTCAAGAAGTGGAGGCTTGATAAACTCATGTCGTAACTCCCCTACAGCATGTAATGTAGCTTTGAAGTACTTACTAACAGTTTCACCGGAGCGTTCAAAGTTAAATCGGATAACTCGGTTACGAATACTATGCCTGAGTGTATGTAATAACATAGCAACTTGTTCCTCGATTCTAACATTTGTTGTGTCTAACAACAATTCTCGGGTATGCAATAAATCACATAATTTGAAAAAAGGAGCTCTCCTCATGCGTACCATGTCAACACAGTCAGAATCACGTCCATTATACAACCTAGAAAGGTATGTGTCACGTTGTATATTCCGTTGAGGATCATATTTTTTTTTCTTTGCGAATTTGATGCAGTTGTACACATACTGTACTAATTGCAGTATAAATCACTTTCAACACATTATTATATTTTTGAATTTCATGGAGTTCAACAACATCTTCCAATACCTCAACCATCTTTGTAACTATAAAATTAAACTTCAAGCAAAAAAAAGATCCATGAGCAATAATTCATAAAAGGGATTTGTGTGAAGCAGTAACGAAAAAATTTTCAAGTTCTTTTGAACAGGCCTACATATAAAACTTTATTTCAAAACTATTCATGTAAGGGTGTTGGAGAGTTTGAAAAACCACGCACCTTGTTAAGACTTCTCTCCAAGAAATGGACTGTTTTCTCTAATGTGAATGATAAGAAATTAGAAAAAAGCAAATAACTTCAATAAATTCTGGAGCTCTCACAAAGGATTGGGGGAAACTATGGAATTTACCCATTCAGCAAGTGGTCATTTAGACTTTTTTATTTCAAGATAGCTAAGATGGTTAATCATGCTTTCAATACTACAATTAGTAGCAGGAATGGCTCAAGATTCCATCTAAACTATAGTCCAAAGAGCTTATCATAAAGAAACTAAAGTTTTGTTGTGGCTGAGAGGATCTTGATCGAAACATAATGCTAAGAAGATGCCCTTCTACTAGATAATGAAGATTCGTAGCAGGAATGGCTCAAGATTTCATGAATTTCATTATAAGATAATGAATTCACAATTTATAAGAATATAAACGCTTATTTACACAAAAAAGATGAAAGGAGAACCAACTTTCAATGCCCACAATTGAGGGACAAAATCCAACTTGCCCTATATACGAATAAGGTGCACATGTACATCTATTAAGTGATCAAAACTTCTTCAATCACATATTGAATAAAACATGGAAGTCATTCAATAATAAAAATAAATCTTAGTAATAATAACTTTACATGGATAAGAGTCCTGGAGTTTATAATGGCTCATTTAACAAACTAAAGTTCATACTTAATCATTCCAAAAAGAATAAAGTCAATGACTACATGCAAAAAGCTTTAGCATATCAAGACCGAGCAAATTGAAATATGAGATGAAACTTTAAAAATGAAGCCATAAGTACATATTGACAATCTAGTTTTCCAGGAAGGATATTTGACACCATTATCAACTACATATAATTGGAAGCTAAAATATACAAAAGGCCTTCCAAACCATGAAGCACCAAAAAGGAAATCATTAGCTCCAAACTTTCCTCAACAGCACAAGCATAGGGGCAAGGCTCTAGAACCACAAAAGTTAATTGCTTACGCATATCATACAAGTACTAACAAGAATCATATAATAGTAAGATTTGTTGGTGGGACAACTCTAAAAAGAATGAATTGGGTTCTTTTGGGTTTATGTGTTTTGAGTATTTAAATAGATTAAAAACCACAGTATTACACCTAATATTTATCATGACATAAATTTTTGAATGATTTTCTTTTGTCTCTACGATGATGCCTAGTTTTTTAGTTGATGAGCAACAAACCTAAGGTAGATAGGTGAATATTCTTGAAAAGGGAAAAGATCAATCTAGTTAACTTAAACAGCTACAGCATAGAACAAGATTTGTAAACATCTTTGAAGTATCAAGCTAAGAGGTAAGGGCGTTGGTATCATCAAATGCCATAGCAACGTATTCATACAGTATACAAGTCGTCAAAGTAATGTTCCACAAATAAAGCTAGTAGAGACCTTTCAGACATCAGATAAGGAAAATAGCAAAACTCTAATGCAATAAAGTATGGAATAGAATTTCCTCCCAAAGTGAAGAAGAAGACAACCTAACATTTTCTATTACCATTGATGTGTGATACCTAAATTTATTTTCATAATGTGAGGCCGAATTCTGTTTGTTATAAAGCTGGAATTAAAACAAGTATAGAGGAATCATGAGCAATTGTGCCCTCTTCGGGAAAGTTCGCTTGCCGTCCGTGGCTGCCTCCTGCCGCACGGTCTCACATCTGCTTGCCACCTCAGGCTTCGACCGTATACCATGCGATGTTTTCACTGGTGGCGATCCCTTGCCTCAGTGTTTGCTCCGCTGCTATAGTTTTTAGAGGCTGTTTGGATGCAGGGTTTAAGCAGGATTCAGGTTAAACCCTTGCAAACAGCAAAAATGATAAGTTTAATGACCTGTTTGGATGCAGGATTTTGGCCGGATATGAGCTAAATCCAGCCAAACGGCAAAAAATGAAAAATCAAATGTCACAAAGCCCCGGTTGATGGAAAATTCCCTCTTTTCACGGTAAATCCAGGTTTACGAAATCCTTTGGTTCGGAAGATTTGCAGGATTTGGCCGAAGAAGAGCGCGAAAGGGAGAAAGTTACCTTCACAGCAAGCGAGCTCCCGCTGTTGCTTCCGATCAAAAATTTTGTAACTTCCGATCCAACAGAAAGGGAACGTTGTTTAAGGAGCGAAGCCGAACAGCGACGAAGAAGAACTCCTGCAAAACTCTACACTCATCCGAATGAACGAAGCTGATAGAGAGGGCGATCTGCTTGGAGTGTGCGAATGGAGGAGTTTGGGAAGAACGGAGAAGAATGGACCATTTATAAGATCAATTTTCGCGAAACTATCACGCGAGAGGATTTCTAACCCGCTCAATTTGAGCGGGTTTCGAAGTCGCATGAACAGCCTTATGTAATACACCGCTGATGCTTCGGAGAACTTTCTTACGTTCCGCTCAAAACTAACCAAACAACGTAATTTAAGGAATGCGCGTAAATATATTACTTTACCCTCCTAATTCTGCATACCAAACAGCCCCTTAAAGATTGCAAAACAAGTATATGTGAAAAGATTCGAGTAACTCCAGTGTCAGATAAGATTAGAGAGAGTCGCCTTATATGATATGGCCGCATAAAACGTCGGCCTGCTGATGATGCTGTTAGGAGGGTAGATGTATTAAATTCGGCCTATGTTAAGAAATGTAGAGGTATGCCTGAAAGAACGTGATTAGAAAGTATTAAAATTGACATTTTATTATTAGATTTAAATGAGAATTTGACTCTTCATCGTATACAATGGAAGAAAATGATTCATGTAGTTGATCCCACATAGTGGAATAAATGCTTATTGTTGTTGTATACATCTTGGTACTATTTGAATAAATGGTGTAGCTTGAGTGATGAGTTTCCTGCAAAATTTCTTCTCTCAATTATGAATAATGTAGCACTTAAAATTATGATTTAAACTTAATAATTCTCCTAGGCCCGCTCAATTAATTTTTGATAATCACTACTAACCTTTTGAACTTCTTCAATTTGATCTGCTAAGGTTAGCTTTATTGTCATTTGATGAGAATATTCAATATTTCTAAAATCTCTGACATCTAATTGTAAACTCTCCATCTCTTTAATTAGCTGTACTTCTTGAGTAATTATTCAATTTGTAACTCCTGTAAATTTGTAACTTAAAGCATCGACTACAATATTAGCTCTTTTAGGACATTATTGTATATCTACATCATAATCTTTGGTTAACTTCAGGCATCTTTTCTGCCTTAAGTTTAATGTGTGAATATGTATTTTAAACTCTGATGATCAGTAAAAATTTCACATTTTTATCCCATATAAGTAGTGCTTCCCAATTTTAAAAGCAAACAGAACAGTTGCCAATTCCAAATCACTTGTGAAATAATTTCTTTCATATGTATTCAGTTGCCCTGATGCATAAGCGATCACCTTTCAATTCTATGTTAAGACACATCATAATCTTTCCAAAGATGCATCACTGTATATTTGAAATCTTTCTGTTTTTGATGGAATAACCAAAATCAGTAGTAAGATGCATTTTTAATTCTTGAAAGCTCTTCTTACATTTTGTAATTCATTCAAATTTAAAATCCTTTCTTGTCAACTTGGATAATAATATGAGTGAAAATCCTTCTACAAATTTCTTGTAATATTAAACTAATCCCAACATACTATGAATCTCTATAGCATTATGTGGTGAAGGCTATTCTAGAATTGCTTTCACCTTTTGAGAATTTATTGAAATTCCTTCACCACTTATTATGTCCCAAAAAGATATTATTCTCCAGCTAGAATTCACATTTTAAAAACTGTGCAATTAATTTATCTTAAAATTTTCAAAACTATTCTTAAATGTTCAGCATAGTCATCATCAGTCTTTGAATACATCAAAATATTATCAATAAAAATAATTACAAACTAGTGTATATAATTTTTGAAAACTCAGATTCATTTTTTTTAATAAAATAGCTTGAACATTCGTCAAACTAAAATACATCACTTGAAATTCAGAATAGCCATATCTAGCTTTAAAAGCTGTCTTAATTATACTTGCGTTCTCTAATCTAACTTGATGATATTCCTGATATCAAAACAATTTTAGAGAATACAGTAGCTCTTGTTAATTGTTCAAGCAAATCATCTATATGTGTTGGTGGATATTTGTTTTTGGTTATAGGTTTTGTTTAACTCTCTGGAATCACAACACATCCTCATAGATCAATCTTTTTTTTTAACAAAGAGCATAGGTACACTCCAAGATGAATTACTCGGCCTGGTAAATCCTTTATCTATGAACTCCTGCAATTGAGATTTTAGTTTCAGTAAGTCTTTTGGAGCCATTCTGTAAGCAGATCTATATGACAATGTAATTGGCTGCAAATCTATTTCAAATTCAACTTTTCTTTCAGGTAATAATCAATGTAATCCTTCAAGAAATACATCAAAAAATTTGATACAATTGACATGTTCTTTAATGCATGTACATTTTTATTTAACACTTCCATTTTAGCCAAAAATATAATTCACCCCTTCTCAAATATGTACCAATCTTTATTGAACTAAGTAGAGAAGAAGTAACATTCTTATTACAAGAAAAGTAGAAGGACTTCTCATTAGGCAAACTAAATTGAGACAGGGTGAATTAAATATATTCCAAAGTGCATGATGTCGTTGTATTCAGTGAGATTAAGATAAAAATTCATACCACTAATCAAGATACTCTTTCAAATATCAAATATTATAACAAAATGAAAAATCTATGGCTTGACCTTCATTACTATCAATGTATCAAAGTGAGAGGTGCAGTGATGCTGCTGCAATGCTATAAATATTTGTAGGAGAAAGAATTTATGAATTCCTAGTTGGACTTAATGCTGAATATAACCAAGTGTGTATCTAAATATTTGGAAAAGACTTCCTGTCTATTCTTAATGAAGTTTTCTCTACCATTAAAAGTTTAGTAGAGAGACATGTTTTTATGTTAGAAATACCAATTGCTGGTGAGAATGATACCCAATTGTTGTCCCTATACCAAACACATGCAAAATCAAGCCATACAAGACTAAGGATCCATTTGGGACTATTGTAGCTTTTTGTAAATGTGGTTGTAAAGCTCTTGTGGAGAAAATAACTTTTTTAAAAACTATTGTAGAAAGCAGCTTCCTAGCACAAAAAATTATAAAAAACAATAAAAAATAGTGGCCAAACAAAAACTGTTGTTGTGATATGAAAAGCAAAGCAACAAGAAAGTTGTCCAAAATGAAGCCTAAATTGAGTCCACCAAAGTCTATTAGTCAAGTGTATGTTTTGTAATCATTGTAAACTGGATGGACATACATTTATACGAAAGACAATTGCTGGAAACTCCAAGAGAAGCCTCCATACAATAAAATCAATTCTTTTTTCCAAACCTAGTCCATGCATCATCATGCATCCTTGGAAGACAAAAATATCATATACATATTACTCAAGCAAGGAGAAATAAAAAAACTCTGCAATTTTGACAACATTTGAAAAACCAATGATTATGTGCTTTATGGTTCAATCAAGTGAGTAATCCGCTTTTTATCTCTCTTGTGCTATTGAAACTAGTTTAAATGAAATTTGGATAATAGACTTAAGAGCAACTGATCACACGACCAACTCGTCAACCCCAATTTTTTCCCTATATACCTTGTCGAAGAAGTTATAAAATAAAAGTAGTTGATGGAACTAAAAAAGCCTCTTTTTCATATGTTCTTCATGTACCTAAATTATTTATGAACTATTATTTATTCGAAATTGACATTTGACTTAAATTACGTTGCAATTTTTTATCCGACAAGGAAGGTGATTGGTAATGATAATGAGCAAGGACTTTACTATTTGGACAAAAGTTGTAATAGTCACTTACCTTAGTGACATTTATTTGAAAATTTGGATACCTAAACGGCACCAATTTGGCTTCATTATATTAACATGAATCATCCATCTTTTAGCACACTTCAATCCATATGTCCTGCATTATTCAATAAAATAAAAGCTGAAGAGTTTCATTGTGAGACGTGTCAAATGGCTAAACACCTCAAAGTTCCCCAACCTCTAAGCTACTCATAACCTTAATGCCTATTTCCCCTATTCCGAACCTATGTTTGCGGAGCATGTCGCATCACTATTATTTATGGGGGTGATGATTTATTATTTTCATAGATGATTGCGTAGGTACAACTTATCTTTTTCTCATGAAAATTAAATCCCATGCAAGTATAGTCCATCCTATGTTCCATAAAATGATTCTTACCCAATTTGGCACTAATATTAACTATATTAGATTTGATAATGTGAATGAGTATTTAAATAAAGTCTTATCTTCTTTCCTCCATGAAAAAGAGATCATCCATAAATCCGATAGGAAACACTTGTAGATCTCAAGAATTTCCTAGCAATCTTTGGAAAATAGCGTGAGCCGACCGGCTGGTGATGCAGGCAACTTGAAGTAAAAACGCCAAGAGAGGAAAACAATTACTAAAAGAGAAACAAGACTCACTTTAGAAACTTAAGACACCACTTGGAGAACAAAATAGACTTAGTTAAAATGACTCAATTCAATTTAGGAAAACCAACATCCAACAAACCTAAACAAAAAAAAGTTAGCAAAAGAAACAAAATAAAACCAAACAAACACTATCCTCAGAACATCCGACAAGCGGACTCCTCACATGTAACGAAAGTAGGAATGTATTTAAAAATAATGCTTAGGCATGCAAACCGAGGGTCCACCACTGCAAAAGGGGCCAACGTCCTACCAAACTCCTCCAGCAAATGTCTTCAAAACAGCCAACAAATCTTACCAACGGAACTAGAAGAAAGATACAGGTGGAGTGGAACTTGCGTAGAGAAGAAAGATGTTAGAAGCCTGAGAAGAAAGAGGAAAAGCTCGCAAGTTTTCCTAGAGGAGAAGGAGAATGGAACAAGCTCTCAAGCTTTTTCAAAGAAGAAACCCTCAGGTTTTAAGCAACTTTGCTCTCAATATTCAACACCCTTTTCCATCTCAAAACATCTTATTCTTATAGGCAAAAGAGGGGAACCAAACAACCATAACATCTCCAACCAAACCAATTAGATTTAGGGAAATGAAAGGCCAACAGCCACAACACAGCAGCCCCCCAAACCGGTTTAGGAAACAAGGAAGAGTCCACGAAATTCCCAGCTAAGAAGCCACGGGAATAGCAACCAGTGAGGGACCCGAAAAGCCACACAGGAACCGGGACAAGGAGGACCACGGGAAAGGTACCTAGGGGGAAAACCGAAGAGCCAACACAACAAGGGGGGCGGAACCAGCAGCAGAATCCCAAACGCCACCCAGAAAACACCAACAGATCGAGGAAACCAAGAAGACAAAAGGGAGAGGAAAGGGCAAGTTCCACCCACCAAAATGTGCTCACCTCACTACCAATTAAAGACTAAACATCAGCTCATAATGAGCTAACCCACAACTTGAACATTAATGGCTGGCACCACTAGAAATCCAACAACCAAAGCCCAAACAACCAAGGCCCACCCGACAATAGCAAACAACCCAAAGGACAATATGGACCCCAAAGCTAGCAAACCCAAGACATGCAAAACCCAAGTATTTTCCTACCATGATCATTGGATGCCTTCCATCATGGGATAGCTTAAAAAAACATAAAACAAAATATAAAACACAATTAATATTGTTCAAATTATATCAAAACAAAATAATGCAAAAATCTAAATGCATCAATTCCCCCCTGGTGGGAGAATCTCATCTCCTGATGAGAAAGCTTCACCAACTCTTTTATAAGGCTCCAAATTGCAAATTTTCAGATCAACAGCATCAATCTAGGTACAGTCAGTTAATGGTCGATTGCTCCATTTGACCAAAAACCTCTTGTGCTCACCATGTCTTGTTTTAGTGATTTTTATATCAACAACCTCCTCAACTTGATCTTCTTTGTTCAAAACAGAAGTGGAAATTGGTAATGTTTCAACATCCACAGAATCACCTAAATTTCCTTCATACAAAGAAAGGTTAGAAACATTAAATATAGGAGAAGTTCCAACAGTAATAGGTAGATCCAAGAGATAGGCATTTGTTCCCCATTTTCGTAGAATTCGAAAAGACCCGAATTTCTTTCTGTTTAGTTTACCAAAAGTACCAAAAGGAAATCGTTGGCGACGAAAGTAAGCCATCACCATATCACCTTCTTTAAAAACAACTTCTCTCCGATGTTTATCTGCAGCAGCTTTGTATTTGACATTAGCTATACGGAGTTTTTCAAGAACTTGCTGTTGGACCGATTTGATATGATTAAAAGTTTTTAAAGCTTCAGCACTTACTTTGTTAGGTAAAGACAAACCATTTCTATCCAAAATATGAGGTATAGACTGACCATATAAAATTTCAAAGGGAGTTTTTCCAGTAGTTCTATTAACAGAATTATTATATGCAAATTCAGCTTGGGGCAAAATTAAATCCCATTGAAAAGGTTTCTCACCAGCAAGGCATCTCAAAAGATTTCCCTTAGCAGACACAATGTAACCCAAGAATGTCAAACTTGAAGTCATAAAAGAGCACTTCTTTAAATTGATATACAGTTTTTGTTCCCTCAAAGTTTGCAGAATTTGTTTGACATGAAAAGATGTTCAGATGGATGAATGCTGTAAATCAAAATATCATCAAAATATACTACCACAAACTTTCCAATAAAAGGCCTCAACACATGGTTCATTGTTCACATAAAAGTACTTGGAGCATTTGACAAACCAAAAGGCATAACAAGCCATTCATACAAGCCCTCTTTGGTTTTAAAAGCAGTTTTCCATTCATCTCCAGGTCTAATTCTTATCTGATGATACCCACTTCTCAAATCAATTTTAGAAAAAAATTTGGCACCACTTAGCATATCTAACATGTCATTCAACCTAGGAATTGGAAACCTATACGTGATGGTTATTTTATTTATTGCACGACTATCCACACACATCCTCCGAGTTTCATCTTTCTTAGGAGTAAGCAAAGCAGGCACAGCACAAGGACTTAAACTTTCCTTTATTAAACCCTTTCCTAACAGTTCAGACACTTGCTTATAAAGCTCTTTATGTTCATTTGGACTCATTCTGTAATGTGAAAGGTTAGGTAATGTAGCTCCAGGAATTAAGTCAATATGATGTTGAATATCTCTCATTAGGGGTAAACCAGTTGGTAATTCATCAGGTGTTATATCAGAAAACTCATTAAGCAAAGGTTGTATTTTTTCAGGAATTTCAAGAGTTGGGTCAATTTCTTTTCCAAGCACCAAATATGCCACATCAGATTGTGTTAATTCATTCGTATTTAAAAGCAGCTCAGGAGTGGATGATTTTGCAGTTTTATTGTTCTTTGTCGATGGGTCAGAAATGTTTCTTTGTGGAAAAAGAGTGAACTCTTTATTATCTTGAATTAAGGTATAGGTGTTCTTTTCCCCATTATGGATGGTTTTATGATCATACTGCCATGGACGACCCAAAAGAATATGACAAACTTCAAGAGGTACAACATCACAAACAATTTGATCCTTGTAAGCACCTCCAATTGTTAAATTCACAGTGCATTGCTTGGTTATAGGAACCTCACCCCCTTCTTTAAACCAAGATATTTTATACGACTTGACAAGTGGTTTTGTTTTCAGTTTAAGCTTCTCTACCATATGTTGTGACACAAAGTTTCCTGAACTTCCACTATCAATCATTAAGGTACAAATTTTTCCCTCAATAGTACAGGTAGTCCTAAAGATGTTTCTTCTAAGCCACTTATCCCCGGTTTCAATTTGAGCAGTTAAAACTTGTCGAATTACTAACAATGGTTCACCTTCATCACCTTCCAAATCAAAATTTTCCATTTCAGCTTCATTTTTAGATTCAGTTTCGTTCTCTTCCTCTATTTCTTTCTCATTTTCTATGAAATTATTTCGTGGAGGGTTATTTTTTCTGCAGGTAGCCGACAAATGACCATATAGACCACATTTGTAACAAGGCCCAATCAGTTTAGGTTGTTTAGTAGGTTTAGATCCCATTACCCCTTTACCCTTATCCAGATTTTGACTTTCAAAAGATTTCATTCTTACCCCTGATGTTCCTACATATGTTTGTGCAGATTGAGTTTTACCCTTTCCAATTTGTTGTCGTTTGTATGTTTCAGTTATTTTATTACTTCCCCGTTGATGTTGTTTTTCAATTTTCAAAGCCATGCGATAAGCTTCATTTAACTTAATGACATGATGCAAGTTAAGTTGGTCCTGAATTGTCCATTTTAAACCATTAAGATATCTTGTGACAGTTTTCTCCTCAGATTCATCTAAATCATTTCTAGATTGCAATTTATAAAAATTTTCAGTGTATTCTTCCATAGTTTGATTTCCTTGACGTAGATTATTAAATTCTTAAAAGATAGTTTATTGAATGATCAGAAGGCAGAAATTTTTCTTTCATCCTTTCCCAATTTTGAATTTTTTCTTTACCTCTCCTTAATCTGTTGTTTTGTAAGTTTTTCCACCAGGTTAATACATGTCCCGTTAGTTTTAAACTTGCGAATTTGACTTTTCGGTTATCTGGTATTTCTTTCCATTCAAAAAATTGATCTATTTTCTCTACCCATTCTATGAATTGTTCGGGTTGTAATTTTCCTTCAAAATTGTGGACATCGATTTTAATTCCATAGTCCTAGTTTCTTTGTCGCTTATTTTGATTTCTAGGACCCACATCCTCACTTTCAGAAGTTTGAACATTAGGATTTGCATTAGCATTGTTCACATTCAGATTTGCCATGATATTAGCCATGTTATTAATTTGTTGTTGTAAGTTCACTAATTGATCCATCATTTGTTGCCAATCTCCCCCTTGGTTATTTTGATTAGCCATAGATTTAAGATGAGAAAAGACAACTCACTTCCCTAGGATATGCTAACCTAGGGCTCTGATACCAAAATTGATGCAGGCAACTTGAAGTAAAAACACCAAGAGAGGAAAACAATTACTAAAAGAGAAACAAGACTCACTTTAGAAACTTAAGACACCACTTGGAGAACAAAATAGACTTAGTTAAAACGACTCAATTCAATTTAGGAAAACCAACATCCAACAAACCTAAACAAAAGAAAGTTAGCAAAAGAAACAAAATAAAACCAAACAAACACTATCTTCAGAACATCCGACAAGCGAACTCCTCACATGTAACGAAAGTAGGAATATATTTAAAAATAATGCTTAGGCATGCAAACCGAGGGTCCACCACTGCAAAAGGGGCCAACGTCCTATCAAACTCCTCCAGCAAATGTCTCCCAAAACAGCCAACAAATCTTACCAACGGAACCAGAAGAAAGATACAGGTGGAGTGGAACTTGCGTAGAGAAGAAAGAGGTTAGAAGCCTGAGAAGAAAGAGGAGAAGCTCGCAAGCTTTCCTAGAGGAGAAGGAGAATGGAACAAGCTCTCAAGCTTTTCCAAAGAAGAAACCCTCAGGTTTTTAGCAACTTTGCTCTCAATATTCAACACCCTTTTCCATATCAAAACATCTTATTTTTATAGGCAAAAGAGGGGAACCAAACAGCCATAACATCTCCAACCAAACCAATTAGATTTAGGGAAATGAAAGGCCAACAGCCACAACACAGCAGCCCCCCAAACCGGTTCAGGAAACAAGGAAGAGTCCACGAAATTCTTAGCCAAGAAGCCACGGGAATAGCAACCAGTGAGGGACCCGAAAAGCCACACAGGAACCGGGACAAGGAGGACCACGGGAAAGGCAACCAAGGGGAAAATCGAAGAGCCAACACAACAAGGGGGGCGGAACCAGCAACAGAACCCCAAATGCCACCCAGAAAACACCAACAGACCGAGGAAACCAAGAAGACAAAAGGGAGAGGAAAGGACAAGTTCCACCCACCAAAATGTGCTCACCTCACTACCAATTAAAGACTAAACATCAGCTCATAATGAGCTAACCCACAACTTGAACATTAATGAGCTGACACCACTAGAAATCCAACAACCAAAGCCCAAACAGCCAAGGCCCACCCGACAACAGCAAACAGCCCAAAGGACAAGATGGACCCCAAAGCCAGCAAACCCAAGACATGTAAAGCCCAAGCATTTTCCTACCATGATCATTGGATGCCTTCCATCATGGGATAGCTTAAAAAAAACATAAAATAAAATATAAAACACAATTAATATTGTTCAAATTACATCAAAATAAAATAATGCAAAAATCTGAATGCATCAGTTGGACCGGTCTAACAATACTCACCTCCCAAAGACCCATCATATCCGTAAGGTGGAAAGACGACACCCTTCTCCATTTCCTCTTCATCACAAACGGTAAGAGCCTGAAGAGTTCGGTCCTTATACGTGCCCCGGCATATACCTCTCGTCACATCGAAAACAGAGCCCCGTCGCCCTTTTCTCCTGTAATTCCGTTTCTGTGAGCTTCTTGAAGTTGTCCCTAGATCTTCCTCCTACAGTCTTCTCCTTCGAAGTCTCCCGAAGAGTATCCAGTGTTGGCTCCTTTGTGCCAAAAAGGTGGCGGTCATCCTGTATGAGCCTTCTGAGCTGCTGCATCCCGTTCCTCTCTCTAGGTGCCTCTGATCCTCCACCAATTGAGCTAGCTCCATAGCTTTTCCCAAGTCACGAGGCCTCATCACTCTAACCGTTGCGCGGATGTTGGGGTTCAGTCCCTTCATAAAGTTCCCCTCGAGTACAGTCTCTGGGAGTGGATCCAGTCAACTGGCAAGGTACTCAAATTGCTTACGGTACTCCACCACTGTCCCCTCCTGCATCAAACCAAATAACTGCTCATAGAAGTCCCTCCCCTGCTGGTTTGAAAACGTTCCAACAAGCAGTTCTTAAACTCCCTCCAGGTCTATATCAGTCGCCTCGTATCCCTCCATTGTTACCATGCTAAATCTTTCCCTTCCAAGCACATCCCGACTGCCATTAGTCTCTCACCCTCCATCAACCTATTGATGGCAAAGTACTTTTCCACCTTGTAGATCCATCCATGGACATCATCGCCCTCAAAAATAGGCATCTTCAGCTTCCTCACCCTCAGATCGCCTCAGTTCCCTTCATAATTTCTCATTCCCCAAAGGGGTGATTCCCCCCAAGTGTCCCAATCATCTCTTCTTCGTTCATACCGAAGCCTTTCATCAAATTTCCACCTCCTTTCAAATTCATCACCCCTTGGATCATAACAAACCCCTCGCCTTTCAAATTCAGCCCTCCTTTGGTCATAATTACCCATTTCCCTTTCAAATTCAACACCCTTCCACTCATGTCCAACCCTCTCACGCCTCCCCACATACACATACCATCTACCCAACTCCTCCCTAGTAATAGGCCCTAGGGGAAGCATTTTTTTTGTTCCCTCCCAAATCTCCACCTCTTGATCTTCCTTTCATCTGATTGGCTTAGGGTTTTCCCCCACTTCTTTGGCTGTCAGCACCTTCCCTCACCTCCGACGGCAATATTTTGGTTTGGCCCTTGAGCACTTTCTTCAACATCTCCTTCAGGATGAAAAATTTTGAATTGAACTTATCATGGATGGCTGAAATAGGACCTAGGGGAGGCATTTTTTCTGTTCCCTCTAAAATCTCCACCTCTTGATCTTCCTTTCATCTGATTAGCTTAGGGTTTTTCCCACTTCCTTGGCTGTCAGCGCCTTCCTTCACCTCCGACGACGATATTTTGGTTTGGCTCTCGAGCACTTTCTTCAACATCTCCAGAATGGAAAATTTCGAATTGTACTTATCATGGGTGGCTGAAATATCTTTTTTTAAATCTGAAACTTGAGTTTGGATATCTGAAATTTCAGATTTCATTTGTCCGATCTCCCATTCCACTACATATACTTTTCTTCCGGCCATGGGTGCCCGATCGAACAGCTCTGATACCAATTTGATAGGAAACACTTGTAGATCTCAAGAATTTTCTAGCAATATTTGGAAAACAACGAGAATTCTCAACAAAAATCCTCACAAAACCAGTAAAACAGTAGATAATTTGTATTATTTGATGAAATGGAAACGGAAAATACCAAGATACGATTGATCCTCTATTCGAGAGGAGGATCTTTCTCTCCCAAATCTCTAGACGCCGCTAGAGCCCAAAAACCGGAGAGATCTCAAATTTCAACCAAATTCAAGATGCCATAACCCTAGAAAAACAAACTATTTAATGCATATAATCCAAAAGGAAATCTCAAAACAGTTCCTACATTCAAATTTCCCTCCTAACTCCCTCAAAAATCCTTCCTAAACAGCTCTTTTGGACTAGTCAGTTTGAGCGGCATGTACATGTGGCGGAGAAATCCCGCCTCTGTTACGCGTGACCGGTCCAATGGACCGGTCTAACAAAATCCTCTTGTGCTGATGCCCCGCAACGAATGGGTTGTTAAAAGAAAAAAATGTCATCTCTTTGAAACCATTAGGACCCTATTCTTTGAGAGGCATATTCCAAAGTTATATGTGCTTGAAGCCATTTTAACTGCCACATTCTTAATAAAGCGCCTTCCCATAGAATTTACAAAATAAAATATTCATTGAAACCCTCACGAAAATTTTCCCATACAATACTCACTACTTTCACTAAAAATCTTACAGCAAGAAATTGAAAGATTGCCTACACAAGGCCATCCATAACCTTTGATGCAAGCTTTCTTAGTCAATCTATGCATAATCTTAAAGAAATGCATCTATAGCGGCATACAAAACTTTTCAATACCTTTAAGACTCAGCTTATATATATATATATATGCCGATTGGATAGTATCCCTTGTATATATACATAGATATAAAATCTCGTACTTGTTATTGCACTTCTCTAGCTAAGAATATAAGCACTTGACGAATCAAGAAGCAATTAATAGTCTCTAAATCTATTGCTGAAGCTGAATTTTTGGCAATGACCCAAGGGATTTGTGAACTATTATGGATAAAGATTATCTTGTATGGTTTGGAAATAAAATATAAAGATACTATGAAGTTATGCTGTGACAACTAATCTTCCATTAACCTTCACATCTAGTCTAACGTAACCAAAGCAAACACAATTTGATTGACACTTCTAAAAAAAAAGAAAGTGGATTGATATGGATCCCATATCTTCAAACATACCTAACCAAAGGACCACGGAGCTCTATATTTCAGAACATCACCTTCAAATTAAGCATGGAGAATATCTACTCTTGAGTCTGTGGAGAAGTGTTGGAGATTATATAGGTCAAGTTAGTAATTAGTAGGTTTGTAAAGCTGGCAGTCCATCATTGTGGATAGGATGGTAATTCGTGAAATTTTCATTTGGACTGTTTTGATGCAATATTTGCACACAGACATGTAATGAAATTTACAACAACTACTGCTTTCATTTATAGGATGTCTTTAAAAATGACTTGGATTCAGATTTTTCTTTAGTTTTTTCAACATTGTTTATGAGGCAAATATTTGGGTAAAAGGAAGAGCACATGAAATATCATTCTGTGCACATCAATGACTCTTCTTCCCATTACAGTATGAGTTTAGATCTGTGGTTTTTGAAATGTTTTTGATGCGGACATCCGACGGTGGACGTTAATCAAAGGAAGAGACGAAGATCGACGGCCGAGATCACTTCATTTTTTTTATCTTAGTTTATTAATTGTATTTTGATTTAATTTTGCATTTCTCGTTTTTACCCTTATTTAAGAGTCTTGTCTTATGTAAGCCTAAGGGGCAAAGTTGTCTTTTAGTTTCTTTTAATGCCTATATATAGAGGCCCTTTCTTTTGTATTAGATCAATGATGGATTATTAATAAAATTTTGTTTGCACTTGTGTTCTTTGGAGAGAACTTGGGTGAGATTCCTATGGGAGAGAATCGGAGCTTCCACCAGCCACAGGATGGGTCCGGGCTCGTGGCTTGAAGTCCTTTGGAGAAGGGCAACGTAATACCCGTCAGCTGCAGGATGTGTCTGGGCTTACGGTTGTATCTTTCTTTCCCTAAATCCTTTTCTCCTCCTCTCTTGACCGCCGGCCAAAACACCCCACTTGCCACTGGCCGATTCTCCCACAAACCCCTCCAAAGTCACAAACCACCTCCATTTTATACATATCAACCTCTGGCCATAAACCCCACCACCTCCATAGCCGGCCGACCATCTCACCCCTAGCCTCTCCTCACCTAAAGCTGCCGGCCATATCCTTCACCACCATAACCGCCGGCCACATAATTCCCTCCAGACTTTTGAATTCAAATCCACCATAAATGCTTTCCTTATTTAGCCCCACTAATTTAGGAAGAGAATTAAATTCAAATTCAAAATATTTGAATTTTAAATTCTTCTTAAATTCCCTTCCTTTAATTTAGGAAGAGAATTAAATTCAAATTCAAAATATTTGAATTTCAAATTCTTTTTAAATTCCCCTCCTTTAATTTAGAAAAATTCTCAATTAACTTAAATCTGAAATTAATTTTAGATTTAAGTAATCACTCCACTTAATTGCTTGGGCCCACCTCCTTAATACCTAACCCCTCTTCATCCACAAGTTTGAATTTTCAAATTCAAAATAGCCTCTTCATTCCCTTCCTAAATTAGTCTTTTGTTAACTTTGAAAGTTTCTCATTTGAATTCAAATTAATTTGAATTTCAAATCCCTTTCCTAATTAATAGATCTAATTTAGGAAGCTCCTCCAATCCCTCCAAATCTTAAATTAATTTCAGATTTAATTACTCCATCACATTTAATGCTATGGTCCACATACATCGAATCTGGACATCTTTCCTCCCTCCTCCTTGGCCGGCCCCTCTCTCCCTCTATCCTAATTATTTCCGTCCTAATTAAAGGCCCCAATTAAGGAGACAATTAACCCCATCTTCCCTCCCTTTTTCACTTAATTTGAAATTTAAATTTCAAATTACCACCCCCCTCTCGTTCTACATCAGTTTTCATTGATTAATTTGGGCAAATCATAAAATTCAAGGTGTTTTAGTATTCCTCATCATATGTACATTCGATGCATGACTATGAAGTATGAAGTATATATGTGAGATGGCAGGCGGGCATTCCCGCTGTGCTATGTTGAACATGCATGAGGCTGTTAGGCACTATGATACTTTTTTTTTCTGGTTCCATTTTGCAGTAACTGTTGCAAGCAAGCTAGAGGCGATGATGCAACTAATGGTCCTTTTTATTTTGATATTATTTTCAAATTTTAAAAAATGACAGCAGAATATGAGAATAATGGAATCATGCAAAAATGTCATGTTGTTTGTATTTCCTCAAATTTCTTCATATTATATTTGAAAATTGCTTCAGCATCATTAACCTTATCCTAACTATATGGAGTCAACTTTATGAATTATTATTTTTTATTTGTTCCTTTTGAGTGCTATCTGAGATGTTAAATCGATTATTTATAAATTATTTTAAACTGCTTCTAACAATATTTCCTTGGCCTGCCTGCTTCTCTTTCTAACACTCCAGAACTAATTTTATTTACATGTCTAATTGTTGACATGTTCAAAACACTTAAATCTATTTTAATTATATTTTTTTTCGGTGGATGTTACTTCAACCTATATCTAATATGCTCATTCCTTAATCCATCCTTTATAATTTTTCCACATAATGCCGTATTTACTTATTCTTTTGTGAACTGTGCATTAGCCCAACTGTTTCGTTTTTGTTTTTTTTTTTGCATCCTCAACTTGTATATCATGTTAAATATTATTATTTTTCTTATGTCTGCAGCACTTAGTTCGATTTAGGTGGCATGAATTTAACATCCAAGAAAGAAGCGAGTTTGCTAAAGTTGCTTTTAGCTTAATAATGGAGATGGCTAACCCTCTTGAGGAATGGGCTTTGAAGAGTCAATCAACAAGCCTTGTGGCAGAGGTGTTTATATATTGAATGGTTATCTTTGGCGCTTGTGAGAATATTATTTTGTTGCTCATGGAATGTGCACCTTTATTTCTCGTCTTTTTGCATGTCAGGTGGTTAGAAGAGAAGGTATAGTTCTTTGGCAAGAGCTGCTGCCGTCTTTAGTTTCTTTGTCCAACAAAGGGCCTGTGGAAGTATGATATGATATTCCTCAACAAGTTTGGCTTTCTTCTGTTGATCACCGCTTAAGCTCCTGATGTAGCAGTGCTTCAATTAATTTCTCTTTATAATCAGGCTGAGTTGGTTTCTATGATACTGAGATGGCTTCCCGAAGATATTACAGTGCATAATGAAGACTTGGAAGGTTTTTCTCGAATCTTATTTGTAATAACATGCTTCGATGTGTTCTTGAGCATGAAAACTACCATCTCTTTGATCATTTGATTTCTACATGATATTTACTGAGTTCTGAGCGCAAATTTGTTGGAAGTAGCACAACTAGTTGCATTGTATCGGTATATTACAATTGATTGTTTTTTTAATAAAGTATATAGGTATTTTCTTTCAGTATCAACATCTGAAGTTTGTCAATGGTTGTATGGGTATGAATTGCTCAGGTTGGAGTGTATCCAATAGGCTGATAGAATCATGTTAGTAGAAGATAATACATGTTCTGTGCACAGTATAGTCCAACATATTGATGCAGCACAGGAAGTTTTTGAACCAACTGAAAGGAGTCAGATCAAGAAGAAGACTGGATACATCACTGGGAGCATGATGAAGACTATGAATTAAAATATTTATCTAAGATTTCAATATTTTTTATGTTATAATTTTAATTTGTCATGCTTTATGTATGTGTTTTCATTTCATAAACTCGTAGAGAAAATTTCAAAATTTAATATTTGTTGGAGTTTGAATGTTCAAATCAATAGGAAAATTATTAAATCATTGAATAATTGATTAATTGCATGCAAATAAACAATTTAATTAAAATTTTCAATGATGTAGTTGCATTGTACCGGTACCCTAGGCACTGATGGCATAAATAGTCTAACAGTAGCAACATCCACTTGAAGCGGCTGATTCCAAAGCACGACCTAGAGTCAATTTAAAGTTTTGAGCACACCAAATCAGAAATAGTTAGAACTATCATGATTGTATTTGAAAAAGTTTTTATCTGATGAAAGATCTAGACTGCTATGATGTCTCCATAGCTTGAAGAATAATAATGAGAAATGCCATCAAAATCAACTTTATGCCAATAGCTAATAGATGTGGAGCCAATTGTAAGATCTTTATTTAGAGGGGAAGTAACATCCAGTTTGACCAGTACCTTAGCCACTGATGTTATAGATAGCGTGGCTGTAGCAGCATCCATCTGAAGTGTTTCACTAAAAATTGAGCCAAGTGAGTACAAAGTGGATCGAATAAAGTAGTGAATTCGCAGATGTTAAAAACTAATTCAAACTGGAGTAACCAGAGGTTTCTTGGAACAATCAAAATTAGATGACCATTTAAGCATATGCATTGGGAACTCATGCACAATGTTTTTTTTGTGAGAAGAGTTTTGACTGATCGAATTATTAGGATAAATTAAGAACAGGACATTATATAAATTCAATAGTTTAATCCCCAACCAAACATATATCGACCATGATTTTGCAAACAATCTCTATGTTGGGTTCACCCCAGGAAAAGTTGCCAACAAAAGAGAGAGAAAAAGGTGAAGTGAACTTGTAAATTTTCTCATCAAGTAATGTGAGAGCTGATTTACCTTGAAAGGAGGATGATAACTTGTGCTAAGAAGTTAGCAGGCTTTGCTGAAAATATTTGGGGAAATGAGAGGAGTCAAGTAGAGGAACATGATTGTTATACCCCACCCAACAATCTCAAAAAAGGATCAGGTATCACAGGACAGGGGAGATCCCACAGAGGGAGAAGCCTTAGAAATGGTAGCAGCCATAGGAGGAGCATCACAATGTGATCATGCATGAGTAGTCAATGAAATGGCAGGATAGATACTTTGTGAGAGGGAGTCATGAGAGGAAGTGAGGTGTTATTGATGTCTGAAGCTTGAAGTAGAGCATAATTGAAAAAGGTTGGCTAGACCGACAAGCAAGGGTAATAGAGTAGGTGTCAAGGCCGGAGAATGCTTAAGCTCCAACGCAAAAAGCTGTGTTGAATAGGTGCTAACACATTAACACCTAGATGCGCATGATTTCAAGAATGAAAACGAAATGCTGAGCAGCAGGGGTGAGTTTAATGATACAAGCAAGTGAGAACAATGAGAGAGTGTGCTGAGCACCAAGCTTAGAGAGCATGCAGAAGTAGCAAGTCACAAGGATGATTTAATCTCTTGTGATTAGAGTTTCTTCATTCATTTGATATCATAAATCTTAGATCCCTTTGTTTGAATCCATAATAGTTTGATAATTTTATTTAGTTACTTTTTACTCCCGTGTATTGCATACTAGATCTAAAGTTCACATAAAAACACAGGTAATTCTAAGAAAATATTAATCTAAGTTTAATATTTTGTTAGTTAACTCACATGTAATATAACCTAGAGGTTTATTTTTGAATTTATTATTATTATATATATACATTTTTTACATCTGGTATCAATATTATTCTGAGTTTATGGCAGGTGATCGGAGACGGGTATTATTACGTGGACTGACAGAATCCTTGTCTGATATTTTACCACTTTTATATTCTGTACGTCTCATGAACTATTTCCTTACCTCTATACTGCTTTGATCTCCTGCCCCTGATCTATTCTGGGGCCAAGCAAATCGCAAAGTCACCATTCTACATGACCATAGTGGTGTTTTGCTTTAATCTATAATTATTGAAGAGAACTGTGTCAGAATGCTTCGTTTCTTCTTCTGTCTTAGTTGATGCCAATTGTGCAATTTATTTTTATGATGCAGTTACTTGAAAAGCATTTTGGAGCTGCTTTGAGTGAATATAGCAATCAACAACTAGATGTAGCTAAGAAGCATGTGGCTGCTGTGACAGCAACTCTAAATGCCATAAATGCATATGCAGAATGGGCGCCCTTGGCAGACCTTGCCAAATATCACCTTATTCTTGGGCATGCTATTTTGCACTTTTCTATTTAACATGTGTTAGTTGGGATATAATTTTCTCGTTTTGTTGGACAGATGTGGACTATTGCTTTCTTCTCCTGAATTTCGCCTCCATTCTTGTGAATTTTTCAAACACGTGTCCCAGAGGTACATTAGTTTTTGGTCTTTCCATATTAATTTGCAAATTGAAACTGTAATTCATGTGACAAACTTATTTTCTTTGAACTTCCAATTTTACAGGAAAAGGCCTCACGATGCAACTGCATCTGAATTCGATTATGCTATGGTTAATATCTTCCAGGTCTTGATGCAAGTTTCTTGCAATTTCTTAAACAAGTACGGCATACAAGCTGCTATTGCTGATGAAAGTGAATTTGAGTTTGCTGAGCGAACATGTGAGAGTATGGTGGCGTTGGGTACTTCACACAGGCAATGTATTGCTTGCGATGAGAATATGACCTCTCAGTTTCTTCAACTGGTGATCACTGAAGATATTTATGCTGTTGTGTTTTATAATTTCTTTGACATCTCGAGAATCTAGATAGCTTGAAATTTGTTCCTGTTTTTTTTGTTTTCTTTTTTCAACACTCCACCTTTGTTTGGGATTATGGCGTTTCTCCAATAAACAAAGCTGATTACAACTAACCCCGTGAAAGCCCCTTTATAGGAGCACATCAGACAATAGTAGTTCTAATATACCATTGAAAAAATCTAATGAAAAAATTAATCAAATACTTGAAGAACATTTATTTTTTGGACTCATAACTGAACATGAAGTCTTCATTGGCTCATTAGCTTGATTATCGGAGAAATTAGATTAGACAGTTGAAGCTAGGCATTAATCACTTCGAGAAGTCCTCATGTTTGATAGACTACATCATTCTGTTGGGGCATGAAACTGTCATTTGAAAAATACGTGCAGTGATTTCTTGATGAAGCTTGAAAAATGATATAATGGCTCAACATTAACAATTATGTATCATTGGAAGCCAAAAATATCTCCTTCCGATCGAATCGTGCATCTGTTTATGCCAATGGTAGATTGGGTTGGCAATGATAAATTAAAAACACAATAATTTGCACTACAACGAGTATTAGAGTTTTGAGGGTGCCTCAACTAAGTAGCATAGTTGCAGCAACTTTAAAAATTGGACCAATACTAATATTATGAGGCAAATCATTTACAAACCCATTAATCTTAGTTGTCTAAAATGGTAACAAATTTTTATAGCTTTCACAGAAAAGACAAATAAGTGGGGTGTAGAAAGTGCGCTAAATACATACAAAGTAGATCATGGTTTCAAAAAATTTGCGCCCATCTTTTCTGAAAGGGTTTGTTTCGAGTTAGATTTTTAAAAAACTTATTAGATTGTAAATAAGACACTATTCAAAGATTTCTTTCTCATTTTATGAGGACTTTATGATATGGTTTTATGTTTTCCATAGGCAAGACTTCTATGGTTAATTATCCCTCCCAATTATAAAAGAGAACTTTCGATTAAATTTAGTAGATGCTAAGAGATTTGTATATCGTAGCAATAATTGTTTAGGATAGAGAAAATTTATTGGCTTGTGCTTAAAGCGGATGTTGGGGGTCGGGGGAATGATGATGAACCCAATCAAGAACCGATGGTTCCATTGTACCGAGTTGCTATGGACCATAGTTTTCTTAGTCAACAGAGATAGTCAAGACCAATCTTTATTGACAACTGAGTTGTATTGTTCAAAGTGACCTTGTGGATCTAGGAAGTGTTTGTTGACCTTAGCTAACAAAGGGCTTTGTGCCCCCCATTAAGTGCACCTTATTATTTACAACTCAAAGGGCTTCAGGCTTTGGCTGCAACATAGTTTAGTGGTGCCATTTTGCGGCAAAATTATTCGGTCCGAGGATCATAATCATTATTTAGTGGCGTCATTTGGTGGGAAAAACACCACCTAGTTAGAGGACATGTTCCATTTTTTTATTTGGATGAGATTATTTGACATTGGTTTTTTGTGAGCTAAGGTTATCTTAAATTTGCCATCTCATCAAATTGTTGTAGATGGTGGATGAATATTTGCTTTAAGATTTGGGGCGGTATATTTCATTTTAAAAAATTATATATATATATTGAAAAATTTGTGTTTTCTCTAGTTTTAAGCTTGAAACGATTTACTTTGGAAAATTTGGAGCATTTTGAATATATGATTCTTCAGTTGAGATGTTCTATTAGTGTGGCCATCATCAAGGGATTTGAAAATGCTTATATTTTCAAGTTAAGAGCTTTGTTTTGAGAATGAAGCCCTCTGGTTATGATTTTCAATAAACACGCCCATCATTGGGATTTGATGTCTTGAATACTTTCAACTTGATTGACCTAGCCCATTTGCTAGTAGATGATTGAGTTCATCACTTGAGTATCATTCAAGTTCATTTAAATATTTATTGCAAAGATGCTTGTAAGGGTGCCCTAAGTCTTGTTGATTTTAGTTTTTATGAGGGGAAGGATTATACTTGGAATGTGGGACTTAGGACCCTATCTTTTAGGTAAGGTGGAGGCATTGTACAACATGTTTGTGATTTTGAATTTGAGGAAAGAGTTTGCGAGGTTTTAAATTGATTGCACACTTTAAAGCAGTTGCACGAGAATCGGAGCCAGAGAAATTTGAGTTCAATTTGTTTCAGTCTGCACAATATTTTTAGACTTCTAAGTCATGGCATTTAGCATATTCGTTAGCGTACATATAGATGTGTCCAATTTCAAGAACTTGAGCATAACTTAGAGAACTTGTATGCTTTTCAAAGCACCTGCATGACTTTTGAGGCATTATATTTGAGTTTAGGATTGCCTCGTGAGACATTTATAAGACTTGAGATCATTCAGATTTGATTGCGTGCATGAGCATGTTGTCATTAAAATTTGTGCCAAATTTCATTTTACCTTTTAAAGTCATTTGCTATTTGCTTCAGGTACATATTGCAGATTCGATTCCTGCAATCTAGTTTTCTTGTCATGCACTTAAAATAGTGCATTTTTCTTGCATTTGGTCCTCATTTCATATTTAGAAGGACCCTATAAAGAGTAGTTCTCCTCAAATTAGTGACACTGCCTTAGCCATTTATGGAGTGAATCTTCATTTCAAAATTTATTGAGTTTTGAATGTTCAAAGAAAGATCTTATTAATGCTCATTGGCGAGCTTTCAAGTTCTATTTTGGCTCATAAGCGAGCCACCGAGTTCCTTTTTGTCAAATTATGTGTTTAAATTTTTTGCAGGTCTAGTTCTTGCTACTCATTAGACATGGCATATTACATTTGGGGTGCTTTAAGCATTTCAGTTTTTTGTAGTAATTCTACACTTAATTTTACTTTAGCCATGCCATTGAGTTCAAAAAGCTTATTTGAATTTGTTCTTTTTAGGTCCTGGTTAATGAAAATTTTGGCAGCTTCTATAGTCTCCCCATATAGTTGGCATGTATGGGAGTGCTATTCCTTCCCACCAAACTTAAAAAAAGCGTGCATGGTCGGTCTCTAGAACATCGCAACTGGGGGTCTTCATAGCCGCCACACTTAAAAAATTATGCATAGGCCTTCAATACTTGCACAATGTACAATAGGAATTATTTATCACGTTGGAATAGGGCACACGAGTACTTATTTTTGCACTTCTCCCCCATTGTAACAACACATGAGTACTTATTTTTTGAGTATGTAGTGACCTTTGTCACTTTCATGAGAAAATTCTTAGGATTTCTTGTTGCATTGAAATAATTCGCATGAGTACTTATGTAATATGTAAAAAATTTTCCGCCGTATTGGAACAACACATGTATTTATATTTTGCAGCTTTTCTGCATTATACCTTACGCGTGCGAGGCGAAATGATTGTTAGAGACAAGTCGAAATAGATTGTGGCGAGAAAAAAGCAGACAATAAATTTTTCTCTTTTTTATTATCTCTTTTTTTAATTTTCATTTTTTTGGCACTTTTTTTGGACAAAGAATGATATAGATAGAAAGAGAGGGATGAGGAAGAAGGATAGCTAGGCGTGAACTCAATGGTGACTTAGAGTGGTTATTGACGAGGTTGAGTTTGAAATATTGATGGTTGTAGTTGTCGTGTAAGACAAGATGCGATGGCATTAGTGTTGAATTCAGCTGAATAGCCTTGCCAGAGTATTCTAGCAACAGGACTCAATCAAGATTTAACTTAAATTCAGTTGAGCTACTAAGATAACAACTTTGAATACTAATGAATTTCAAATCCAGTTCCTCCCTTGTTTTGTCTGGGTGGTTTTAACTCAAATTTACAAGTCTCATGAGCTTGACTTCTTTACTCGCCATGGGTCTCGTCGATTCCTTCTTTAGCATACTTCTGTCATGATACTCCCACTTCTTTGTTGCCAAGGGTTTTAAGAATTTGGTTAGGGGTGGGAGAGCATTCGCATGTTGCTTCTCTCATTGAGGCTTCTTTAGTGAGTGCCAGTCATGACTCAGCCATATGTCATTGGTTCATCGACGCCTTTTACTATGAGTTCCTCGTTGCGACTTCCTTGCAGCTTTGTTTTTAGAGGGTCTCAAGAATAAGCTCTCGTTGCAACTTCAATTCTTTGTCATTGAGGGCTTCAAGAACTTGGGTAGGAGTGGAGGCTCGAGAGAGTGAGGAGGGTCTGTATGGGAGGATAAAGAGGAGAGTTGGAGAGTGGTGCATGAACTAAGAGGAGGGAGCTTTGATCGAGTGAGGCGAAGTGTGGGCCATGCATTTTTCGCATGCGAATGAAAGTTAGAGAGACTATTTGTGCTGTGCAGTGATATTATGTTTATTATTATTATTATTATTATTATTATTATTATTATTTAAATTGAGAAAAAATTAGAGGTAGACCTAAAAAGACTTAGAAAATATTAGAAATAACATTTCTTTATTAGATCTAAATGAGAATTTGGCTCTTAATTGGACACAATGGAGAAAAAGGATTCATGTAGCGGACCCCATGTAGTGGGATAAAGGTTTGATGTTGTTGTTGTATTATTTAAATTGAGGCAATGGGGATTATGGATGCAACATAGGACCTTATGCGACGAACATGGCACATGTGAGGTCTTGTTCTTTGCATGTACAGGTAGTTAAGAGTAGGTTTTGAGAGATTTGACGCTATTTCTCGCCGCGCGTCTAAATTTTTTTTTATAAAAATAATATAAAGAAAGTAATAGAATAAATTTGTGAATCAACTCATCTTGCAATTTCTTATCGTGTGTCTCAAATTTTGTGATGTCAGCTCATGCATGTGCAAATTTTGCATTTCGTTTTTGCATGGTGGATAGGGTAATATGGGTATCGAAGGAGTTTGTTTTGCAAAATGACAATATTTGGGTGATTTTTGATGCAATGAAGGCATTTCAAACGGGATTTGCATGACATTGCATTTGTATTCCATTGAATCAATCTCAGGGGTTCATTTTTTGTAAGTTGATGCTTCAGGCGCATCACTGCAATCTATTCTATGAAATGGATGATGATGGAGTGATTTTCATGCGGTCGAAATATTTCAAAAAAAAAACACGGGATAATGTGTCTGCTTGCCATTGTTTTAGCTGTGTTTGATCAAATAAATTTTAGGATTGATATGGAGGTTAACAATTTTTTTGCCCTTCAATTAGTTTTGAGTTATTTTTATATACCTTTATAACAAATAACACCGTCAATTATATAACCAATTTTTAATTCCTGCAAATGCTCAACACATCATGCAACATAATTATCAAATGCATGCTTGGGTAATATTGTAGTAATGGTAAGGAGTTTAAAGGCTATAAGCCATTAAGAGGAAGTGGAATAAAGACTTGTTATGGTTGAATTTTATAAATTGTTTTGAGTTCAAGTTCAAATTCAGTTTCTTTTTTGTATTTACTTGTAGTAATAGATGAAATTCCACGCATAATATTAGTATGTTATTTTATGTCAAATTTGGATCATCATTAGACAAGGCTTATCATCTTAAATTTTTTGATATTTTCATCTTAAGAGTTTGAATGCTCATTCGATTCTTGTACTAATGGAATACATCAGTGAGGGCTGGGGTTTGTAATGTGCTTCTTTTATGGTCCTAGATTCAAAGAGTCTTGTCTTATTTTATATTTTAGAACAAAACCATGATAAACCTGTATTTTTTGATCCATGCTTCTTGTTTGATTATCTCATTAGAATTTCTTTCTTCCAATCAATTCAAAAAATCAAAAAGAACTTGATTTTTTGCCCAATATTTATCAGGGCTCCTCTATTCTAAACTTAATGTTGGCAGGCAAGTTTTCTCTGAATCTAGTGATCATGTTGGCTCATGTTTTAATCAAACAATCAGCAAAAGTATCTCCTGGTTTTCTAAGATCTCAGTTGTCTTAAGGGTCTTTCTTGTCTCTAAGTTTTTTTTTTAAATCTCATGTTAGAAATGATGATAATAAAGACCTATCCTAAGAGCATTTTTAATTGACTGAGGAAGTGAGGAAGTCTAGGAGGTTCATGTTAGACCGGCCTAGGAGGGGCCGGTCCAGGAGGGACCGGCCTATGCCTATTCTAGGCGGAAGCCTGGTTCAACCCAAGCCTAGCCCTCTCCTTTGGGGTGGGGTCCACGCATTAAGGAAGAGAGAGAGAGGGGCGGGTGAGCGGGAATTTTGAATTGGAGGGGCTATTTGAACTTTTACTCTGTATTGTTTGCTTTTAATAGTTATTTTCATCCTAGGGTTAGGGTTATGCATATTTTGGCTGAATTTGTATATCTCTTAGGGTTTGCTTGGGCTCTAGCTGCCGGCTAGGGTTTAAGAGAGCCGAATCATCCTCTCTAATTGAAGATCCATTATATCTTATTTATTTTCTTTCATATTTCAGCAATTATCAAGTTTTCCTAGTGTTTTTCCACCAAATTTTCCTCAATTTCTGTTTTATTTTGCTGAAATTCCAAAATTCAGCCAAGAATTATTCAAATTCCGCAAGTATTTCCTATCAAATTGGTATCATAGTGCTTTCTTGGGCGGAAAAATAAGTTATCTTCGCTGTTTTCGCGATTGGAGCCTAGATCTAAGTAATGACAACAAAAAAGATGGAGGCTTTGGAGGGCGAGATGGAACAACTCAAGGCCGGAGTAGAGGAAAAATATTTCGGGGTGGAGGGAAGACTCTTAGCCATCAAGAACCAATTTGTAAACTTTGAAGAGATGATGAAAAAGATGCTTGAGATGTAATTGAAAGCATCACTGGCGATTCTTAGGGTGGAACCACGAGGAAAGGAGATCCAAAAGGACGGTGATGAAATGGAGAGTGTTTTCCATCAAGGACCGCCACCTGGGGCCTCGTTGGTTGGCGGATCTGGGTATTCCGAAGGGAGGACAACAAGGAGGAGGGAAGTCGACCCCTTTGGGAGACTACCCGAGCTTGGGGAGAGGTGGAATGGAGATGGGCATGGTTGGGGGGAGTCATGGGGTCAAAATCAACCAAGGGAGGAAGGAAGGGAATCACACCACCACTACACCATAGGAACCAATCGGGGAAGAAACCATTGGGGTATGGATGCGAGAGCAAGGAAGCTAAAGATGCCAGTGTTTGAAGAGGAGGATGTTCAAAGTTGGGCGTACCGGGTGAAACGTTATTTTGCCATCAACAGGCTAACTTAAGGGGAAAAACTCATGGTAGCGGGTCTATGTTTGGAATAGAGAGCCCTAGCCTGGTTCCAACGGAGGGAGGCTAGGTATCCGATCTACCCATGGGGAGAATTTAAGGAGTGTTTATTGTAATGTTTCTGAGCCATTCAGGAAGAAAACCTCCATGAGCAGTTCTATGCCCTAACTCAAGAGGGGACAGTTATGGATTATTGGGAGAAGTTTGAGCTGCTGTCGGGGAGATTGAGGGGAATTTCTGAGAAAGGATTGGAGGGGAATTTTATGAAGGGGCTTAGGGAGGACATACAGGTAGAACTCAGGGTACTGAGGTCTTAGGGGTTGAGGGAGATGATGGAGCTGGCTTAGAGGGTGGAGGAAAGATATAAGAGGGAGAAGGCCAGTAGAAGCAACATCATGGGAGGGGCATACCAGAGTACCCCTACAACTCTAGCACCCAGAACCCAAACAATATTCTTCTAGAGAGTTCTTAGGGAGAAGAGCGGTGGAGTTCACCCAGGGGCAATTTCAAGCGACTCACAGAAGCAGTGGTGCATGATAAACGGGCAAAAGGGGTTATGTTTCAGATGTGATGAGAAGTACACGTCGAGGCATAGGTTCTCACCGTCTGTGATGACGAGGAAGCTGAGGGGGGAGGTGGGAGTGAGGCATCGACAGAGGAGGAAATGCTGCATTTAGATATGACGGAGGTCTCCTTGAACTCAATGGTGGGATTCACTCCGATTAATACTATGAAGGTGAGATGAGAAATAGCAGATAAGGCGGTAGTGTTGCTGATAGACAGTGGGGCTACCCGCAAATTTATCTCCAACCAGGTCGTAGACCAATTAAGGTTGAAACTGGTGGACACAAGGCGCTATGGGGTGATAATGGGGACTGAGATGATGGAGATAGGTAGAGGGGTATGTAGGGGAGTGGTTTTGATCATACAAGGGATCCAGGTAAGGCAGGATTTTCTCCCATTGGAGCTTGAAAGCACTGATGTTATCCTGGGGATGAGATGACTGCAGACCTTGGGGGATACCAAGGTGAATTGGGGGATGCTGACAATGGAGCGATGGTGGAAGGGAGCAGGATGGTGATTAAGGGAGATACAAGGCTTTCCAAATCCATGGTGCCACTAAAAACTATGGTAAGGGCCATATAGGAGGTGGGAGGAGGATTTCTAGTGGAGTTACAAAGTTTGGAGGGGGTCCGAGGGGAGGAAGGCAGAACATCCATTTTTCAGTACAGTCGGTTATACAATAGTTTGGTGAGGTTTTTCAGTCACCCTAGGGGTTGCCACCACAAAGGGGATAGGAGTACGCCATCACGCTGAGGGAGGGAGTATCACTGATCAGTGTTAGGCCTTGCCGCTTCCCCCAGATCTAGAAGGATGAGATTGAGAAGCTGATCCGGGAGATGTTGGAGGTGGAGATCATTTTTGTGTGGACTACCGGGCCCTGAATGAGGAGACAGTGCTAGACAAGTTCCTATTCCAGTGATAGATGAGCTGCTAGATGAGTTCTATGGAGTGGCGGTATTCACAAAGGTGGATCTGAAGTCCGGGTACCATCAGATCCAGATGAGAGAGCAGGATGTCCCGAAGATAGCTTTCAGGATACATGAGGACACTATGAGCTCTTGGTGATGCTGTTTGGTCTCACCAACACCTCTGCTACCTTCTAGTCCCTCATGAACAAGGTGTTTCGACATTACCTCAGGAAGTTTGTTTTGATTTTCTTTGATGACATCCTGGTGTATAACAAGTTCAGTGAGGAGCATCTAGAGCATCTAAGGGCGATTTTAGAGATGTTGCAGGAGCATCAGTTGAGGGTCAATCTAAAGAAGTGTTGTTTTGCACATATTAGTGTTGAGTACTTGGGGCACGTGATATCCCAGAAAGGGGTGGCCGCTGATCAGGTCAAGATCGAGGCAATTTTGAAATGGCCCGTACCTAGGAACCTGAGGGAGCTAAGTGGTTTCCTAAGATTAACAGGATATTACAGGAGATTCGTAAGGTGATACATCACCATCGCTTGGCCTCTGATAGAGCAGTTGAAAAAGGACAACTTGTGGGGAGAGGCAGCTACTCAGGCCTTTGAGAGATTGAAGACTGCTATGATCACGATCTTGGTCCTGACCCTATCTAATTTTAGCCAGATGTTCGTGGTAGAGACTGATGCCTTAGGATATTGATTGGGGGCAGTGTTCCTGCAAAATCATAGACCCATAACCTACTTCATCCAAGTGTTGACAGATAAAGCTAGATTGAAGTCAATATATGAGAAGGAATTGATGGCCATTATATTGGCTATGTAGAAGTGGAGGCCTTGTTGGGCCGGCATTTCATCGTTAGGACTGACCAGCGGAGCTTGAAGTACTTGCTAGAGTAGAGGATGGTGACTGAGGAGCATTAGAGATGGCTACCAAAGTTGTTGGGATATGATTTGAGATCCAGCATAGGCCAGAGTTGGAAAAGAAGGCAGTTGATGCCTTGTCATATGCGTGGGGGAGCTCTAGGAGTTGGCCATTTCGATACTACTGATGTTGTATTTGGGGGCTATTAAGGAAAAAAAAAAAGTGCAGGACAAGGAGCTGAGAAGGTTCAGAGAGGATATGCTGAAGGATGAGAGTAGCCATCCTGGCTATTCCGTAGATTGGTGAGAGACTACTATACCAGAGGAGATTTGTGCTGCCACGAACCTTGATTCATATCCCACACTTGCTACAGGAGTTCCATCTGTTGGTGACCACTCTGATGTGCAGAAGATATACCAGAAATTAGCTATTGAATTATATTGGAAGGGGACGCACAAGGATGTAGAGGAGATGATGGCTAGGTTTGAAGTTTGCCAGTGGAACAATTATATGGCCATGGCTCCAGGGGACTACTACAACCCCTAGCCCTTCCAGGCAGAGTGTGGGAAGAGGTCTCAATGGATTTCATAGATGGGCTACCCCGATCTGAGGGGTTTACAGTTATTCTGGTGGTGGTGGACAGACTTAGTAAACATGCTCATTTCATTCATCTACGACACCCATACACGTCTTTAATAGTGGCATTGACCTTCATTAAAGAGGTGGTTAGATTATATGAGATACCGGAGTCTATAGTGTTTGGTTAAGACAAGGTGTTCCTCATTCATTTTTGGATGGAGTTGTTCAAGTTGCATGGGACTGTGCTAAAGAGGAGTACCGCTTACCACCCTCAGACAGACGGGCAGGCGGAGGTGGTCAACAAGAGCATGGAGACATACCTGCAATGCTTTGCTTCAGATACACCTCGGCTGTGGGCCAAGTGGCTGGCGTGGGCGGAGTACTGGTACAATACTTCTTACCATTCAACGTTCAGATGACTCTTTTCAAAGTGTTGTACAACAGGTATCCGCCTCACTTGGTGCACTTTGGGCAGAGTAGCACATCAGTCTTTTCAATGGAGCAATGCTTGGAGGAGAGTGATATGGTATTGGAGGAATTGAAAAGACAATTGTTGAGGGCCCAACAAATTACGAAAAGGCAGACAAATGAGCATAAGAAGGATATTCAATTTGAGGTAGGGGATATGGTGTATTTGAAGCTTCGTCCTTATAGGCAGAGGACAGTGGCTAGCAGGAGGAATGAGAAGCTGACTCCGAGATACTTTGGCCCTTATGAGATAGTAGAGAGGATCAGTGCAGTGGCGTATCGATTGAGGCCATACACTCGGTATTCCACGTGTCATAGTTGAGGAGAGCTATAGGAGATCACACATCAAGTGCGAAGTTACCAATGATGTTGACGGGGGATTTGGAGGTGCTTTTGGAATCACTGGAGTTGGTAGGAGTACGACAGGGGAAGGGAGGAAGTAAGGAAGTGTTGATTAAGTGGAATAACCTACTTGAGTACGACGTTACTTGGGAGCCGTATGAGCGGATGAATCATCAATTTTCGTCCTTCCATCTTGAGTACAAGGTGGTTCTTTAGGAGGGGGGTAAGTTAGACCGGCCTAGGAGGGGCTGTTCCAGCCGGTCCAGGAGGGACTGACCTATGTATATACCAGGTTTACTAAGTCTGTCCAGGCCTAGCCTGCCCCCTTGGGGTGGGGTCTATGCATTGATGGGGGGGGAGAGAGAGAGAGAGAGAGAGAGAGAGAGAGAGAGAGAGAGAGAGAGAGAGAGAGAGAGAGAAGGGCGGCTGAGCGGGAAATTTGAATTGGAGGGGCTGTTTGGACTTTTTACTTTGTATTGTGTGCTTTTAATTGTTATTTTCATCCTAGAGCTAGGGTTATGCATGTTTTGGCTAAATTTATATTTCTCTTAGGGTTTGCTTGACTCTAGCCGCCAGCTCGAGATTAGGAGAGCTGGATTTTCCTCTCGAATTGAAGATCCATTATGTCTTTTTGTTTTCTCCCATATTTAATCAATTATCAAGTTTTCCTAGTGTTTTGCCACCAAATTTCTCTCAATTTCTTTTTTATCTTGCTTAAATTCCAAATTTCAGCCAAAAATTGTTCAAATTTTGCAAGTATTTCTTATCATTGCACTATGATTCATTGGATGGTATCTTAATGATCAATCTTTCAACCAACTCATGTAAGTTCTTTGGAGCAGGTAAAGGTCTCCTATGATTTATATTTTTGATGGGGTCATTAAGTAAAGGAGTATATATATATATATATATATATCCCTTCTTGAAGATTTCTAGTTTCGTTCATTTGGAACCATAAATCTTCTGCATGAGCAATTATTTATTTTAAATTTCTCACAACTTTATCAAATTTATTTTCTAAATTTTCACACCTTTTTTTTTAGTGGTATTTGGAGCAAGGGAGGCTTATGCCCCTAAAAAGGGTATACGTATGCATGCTAGGCTAAATCACAAAAGTTAAAGTAACCAGAGTAAATGTCTTCTTGTGAGAATGAGGAGGGGTGATGGGAAACACTTGAAGATTTCAAGTAAATCTTATCAAGAGAGCAAAAATAACGAGAAAATCTGATGGAACTTCAAGAAAACACAAATTTTATTGCAAGAATATAACTCACGGAACAAGGAAAACAAGATACAAGTGATCCTCAATTCGAGAGGAGGATCGATCTCTCCCAAATCTCTAGATGCCGCTAGAGCCCAAAGAAAACCTAAGGGATGTCAATTTTCAGCCAAATTCAAGATGCCCTAACCCTAGGAAAATAAACTATTTAATGCATACAAATCAAAAGGAAATCCCTAAACAGTCCCTACATTCAAATTTCCCTCCTACTTCCCTCAAAAATCCTTCCTAATCTGCTCTAGGGGAGAAGGGCATGCGTTCAGTGCATACAAGAGAGGCAGAAGTTCCGCCTGGGCCGGTCCCATAGGGACCGGCTTGATCGGTCCAATGGACCGGTGATGCGGACATCCGACGATGGATGTTAATCAAAGGAAGAGACGAAGATCGACGGCTGAGATCACTCCATTTTTTTCTTAGTTTATTAATTGTATTTTGATTTAATTTTGAATTTCTCATTTTTACCCTTTATTTAAGAGTCTTGTCTTATGTAAGCCCAAGTGGCAAAGTTGTCTTTTAGTTTCTTTTAAGGCTTATATATAGAGGTCATTTCTCTTGTATTAGAGGAATGATATATTATTAATAAAATTTGGTGTTTACACTTGTGTTCTTTGGAGATAACGTTAGTGAGATTCCTATGGGAGGGAATCGGAGTTTCCACCAGCTGCAGGATGGGTCCAGGCTCGTGGCTTGAAGTCCCTTGGAGAAGGGCAACGTATCACCTGTCATTCTTCGGAAGAGTCTAAGGCTCGCGGTTTATCTTTTATCTTTTTGTTTCTTTTTTTGTGTTCCTCCTTGTTTTTCCTATTCGTCATCTCCATTGATGCATGCAAAGGGGGAGTCAAAATATTTTGAGTTTTTATTTTGGTAAGTTCTACTTGAGTCAGCTCATTAATGAGCCTCTTCTTATTATTCAGCTCATAAATTGTGTATTTATTGTCAAAATTAGATTCATTCCCCCTCCTTTTATCACCTCTCTAAAGGCTCTTTGGTTTCCCCACTCATGTTTCTTTCCCTTCCTCTTTGTGTCTTCTCGGTTTTTGGTGGCTTTTTGCTCTTCCCGTAATATGCTGGCTGGTTTTCGTGGTTTTTCTGGCTGGTTTCCCCTTGTTGCCTCTTCGGATCCCTCACCTGCTGGCTTCCCGTGGCTTTGTTGGCTGGCTACCTGTGGTCTTGCCTCCTTGTTTCCTGTACCAAATATTGGGGCTGCTGTTTGGAGACTTTTGGCCTTCCATTTCCTTATTTTAATTAGGATTAAATGTAGGTTTTAGGGGGCTGTTTGGCTGCCCTTTTCTTCTATAAATATGTAATGTTTATAGTTAAAAAGAGAGAGATATGTGATAATTTTTGGAAGCCAAAACCTTCGGGTTTCTTGTCTTGGAAAAGCTTGCGAGCTTTGTCCAACTCTTCTCTTTCTCCTCTAGGAAAGCTTGCGAGCTTCTCCTCTTCCGTCTCGGGCTTCTTATCTCCTTCTTCTCTCCACAAGTACCACTCCATATGTATCTTTCTTCTAAAGCAAATGCAACTTTAGGAAATGTTTGTGTTTGATGTCAAAGAGTTATAAGTGTTATTTTATAAAATGTTGTATTTGGTTTAATTTTTAGTAGTTTCTTATCGTTGTATGTGGTCAAAGGTATATGTAAGAGTCTTTTTATTTGTAAGCAAAAATTTGGGCTCTTCTCCAAATTTTTGCTTGCATCATCCATCCTCTCTCTACTTCCACCAAACCGCCCCCCCCCCCTTTTTTTCTCTCCAATCCCGCCGGCTTCATCCCATCCTACACCTAAACCCGCTGGCCCCTCCACCACAAACCCTTAATTTCAAATTTCAAATTTCCTCTTGATTACTTTCCTAAATTAGATTTTGTTAATTTGGAAAGTCATTCAATTTTGAGTTCAAATAAATTTGAATTTCAAAACATTTCCAATTTAATAAATTCTATATTAGGGAGTCTCCTACAATTACTCCCAATCTGAAATTAATTTCAGATTTATTTCCCCAATCCCATTAAATGCTTGATCCACATACATCGAATTTGGACATCTCTCCCCCTCCTTCTTTGGCCGGCCTCCCTTTCCCTCACAAATTAATTAATTCCCCTCAATTAATGCTCTCAATCAAATCCCTTTCCCTCTAAAAATTTATTCTTTCCTAAATTAAGTTGTTCTAATTTTGGTAAGTTTTTTAATTCAAAATTCAAACGAATTTGAAACTTCAAATTCTTTCCTAAATTATTTAGCTTAATTTTGGAAAGTCTTCCTTCAATCAAGGATTTGATAAATATGAAATTAATTGGGAATCAATTCGAATTTCATATTCAACGAACCTGGACACTCTCTCTCCTCTCCCTCTCTAGGTCGGCCCCTCCCCTCTCTCTCCAATCCACTTAATTCCCTCTCTCTCCAATCCACTTAATTCCCATTAATTCCTCCCTCTTAATTAATTAATTCTCTAATTGGATATCCTATTATGAGAATTAATTAATTCAAATTTTCAAATGACTTGCTCCCCCATATCTGTTCTACATCAACCGGTCTAACAAGGGGATAGGTAAGTGCGGTCTGAAGTGAAGCATTTCTTGAATTAGGAGAAAGCTGACCTTTACTAGGCAAATGTTAATCAGTCTTTCGAACAACAACAACAACAACAACAAGCCTTTGTCCCACTACGTGGGGTCGGCAACATGAATCCTTTTTCTCCATTGTGTTCGGTTCAAAGTCAAATTCTCGTTTAAATCTAATAAAGAAAGATCATTTCTAATATTTTCTAACCAAGTCTTTTTAGGTCTACCTCTACCTTTCTTAACATAAGTCAAATCTAATACCTCTACTTTCCTAACTGGGTCATCGGAAGGTCGCCGTTTTATGTGACCAAACCATCTAAGGCGACTCTCTCTAATCTTATCCTCCACTGGAGCTACTCCAACCTTTTCACGTATTTGCTCATTTCGTATCTTGTCTCTAAGAGTAAATCCACTCATCCACCTGAGCATCCTCATCTCCGCAACACATAACTTAGTATTGTGCTTCTCTTTTAATAGCCAACATTCTGCACCATAAAGCATTGCAGGTCTCACCACCATCTTATAGAATTTTCCCTTAAGTTTGAGGGGGACTTTTCTATCACACAACAAGCCCGATGCATTCCTCCACTTTAACCATCCAACTTGAATTCTACTGATAACATCCCCATCTATTTCACCATCACTCTGAACAATAGATCCAAGATATCTAAAACGTGTACTCTTATTAATGTCTCGATCGCCCAAAGTCACAATCCCCTCACTAGGTCTATTACTGCTAAAATTACACTCCATATATTCAGTTTTAGATCTACTCAAGCGAAAGCCTTTAGACTCTAAGGTTGATCTCCAAACTTCAAGTTTACCTTCAACTCCCTCTCTAGTCTTGTCAACAAGAAGAATATCATCAGCAAAAAGATGGAAAAAAATAAAGAACTTCACTTGTGATTGATTGTCCTCTTAAAGGAAAGCTGGATCTCTCAATGAATGCCTTGAGGCTCAGCCCAGAGCGAGGTGTAGGGAGGGGTTGCTCTATGAGGTAGAACAAGTGGGGCCCTTATTATCTCTCATGTGTAAATGATATTTAAGTGCGAGTAGGTGAACTCTTGAAATGCATAGGGTACAACTACTTGTGCACACATTTGCGTGTAGGGGAAGTAAGCTTTCTACGATTCCTTGCTCTATTTCTTCAGTTTAAACTCATATGGAGTTTCAGCCATGGCTAGTTAACTCTTATTTCACTTGCAATTTTTCTATATTTTCTATCCTGTATTCCACTTTTATGACAAGTTCTCATATTGACCTTTTAATGCCAGGATCATTGATGAAATGTTGGGAATGCATAAAAGCAAGCACAAATATGAGATTGAATGTAACTAGCAGGATGATTTATATGCAATATGATAATGAATCAATTACTCATTTTAAAATTCAATAACATACAAAACTCATATTCTAAACTTTCAATTCAAGGACAAATTGACCATGATAAATTTAGTTTGTTTAGCACCCTTGATAAATTATCCTTTAGCTTAATTAAAAAAATAATAGAAGTGCAAATACAGCCATCGTGTCAAGGTGTTCGGATCGGATGGTAGAAGTTAACGAATAAAAAATTTGCATAAACTCTCACACATCCTTGGTAGACTTTATAAGTCAATATTCAATGTTAACATCTATTCATTAATTTCAACGTACAGTTGGTACACTTTTTTTTTTTTCACGTTTTGCCCATCAAATTAGTTGTTGTAGTACTCGTTCATATGCTTTTGTAAGATCATAACCAGATGCAATGCAGAGTGGAAGCAAGTGAATGGATTTTAATACAATGAAGCCTATTTCAGCACCGGTTTTCTGGATTTCAGCAGAAATTTGCAAGATAAAGGGCTGATTTTGGTGTGCCTTAGATGCCTTTTAGGTAGTGGAGAAGTAGGTAAGGATACAGGGAAATTTTGAGATGGTTTATTGGCAGTTTGATCGGCATGGACAGTAAGTATAATGCAAGGATTAGGTGTTGTGAGGTGCGGGTGGATCTGGGAATTGGTGCTGTAGTATTTGGAGTTTTATTGAAAGTGAGGGAATTAGGAAGCCGTAGGTTTGAGAGGGGAATGAGAAAGAAACTGTGGGATTAGCAGAAATTGCCTAGAGAGAAGAGAGAGATGGAGAAATAATAGAAAGAGATGGGGGGGGGGGGGGGAGAGGGGAGACAGTCTTTATCGGGAAGTGGAAGAACTGAAACCCATTGGCAGCCATAATACTATTTTTTTTTCCACTCACATCTTCCAATAAATGAATCCTAGGATTCTTTCATGCAAAAAGTGTCCTTGGGTATATTTACAACAATTTCGGCAATGTACAAAACAAATAATAACTTAAATAAAAGAAAGAAATTCTAGTCTTAAAACACATCGACTATTTAAATAAAGGAGTAAATAAATCCCATGGTTGATCAAAATGATCATGTGATTTGTGTCTATTAGAATGCCGCATGTTGATAACTTTTGCACATTAGTTTTTAATGCTCCTAGATAATTTCCTCAACACTAAAATAGCTTCATTGTAGCTAAATCTAAATTGATTCCTTCAATATCGACTTGAGTTTTCTTAGCCTAGAAAAAATGGTATGAGGATAGGTTGTTTGATTTCTATTGCGAAGCATCTGTATAATTTCTGCCAGTTGGAAACCACACTAAGACTTCTGTCCTCTTTCCTTCCTCTTCCACCGCCATGTCATTGTGGGATCCCTATTATCTATTCATCAATCCATAAATTATTGTAATTGTTATTATCTGATTTTATAAGTTTTCTATAAGAAACTCTTTTAGAATTGTACAAATATTAAACAAATATTGAAATGAAACTTTCAAATAATTATCTCCAATTCTAGCCATTGAATTTTATCAGAATTTTAGGCTTTTTCTCTTCATTGTATTTCCATTCCTACAGCCTACATCGCTGCATTACTCCAATCCCGCAACCTTTGTTGCTGCACTGTTTTTCTTTTCTCCTATTTTTTTAATGGATGTAGCCTTCATCGCTGCATTGCCGCAAACATTTCCCATTGCTGCAACCTTAATCACTGCTTTGTTGCAAAATGTTCACATTGTTACAACCTTCATCACTACATTGTCGCATTTTTTTTCTTTTAAAAAAAAATATTTTTTCCTTCAAATCGAACCACAACTTCCTTTTCATTGACAATAATAACAATACAGCTATACCCTTCATCTCAAATTCTATTGAAATTGAGGAATATTGTCTAAATTCAGCATGAGAGTTGCAAAATATCCATTCAACAAGACAAAAAGGCTTGCTAGGAGCATGTAGAAAAATATCTATAATAGATACTTATACTCTGTATTCTCGGGTATTACCTTTGAAGTCTCATAAATGCCCATTTTTCAGTTATTTTATCATTTATTAAGGAGCTATAGATCATATGAAAAACTCCTCATAATACACCCATATCCTAACAACAACAACAACCATGGCTATTGGATCCTTGACTATGGTGGCTGGTTAAGGAGATATTCTTATAAATAAATTTCTTGCAAACTGAAATATTCTCCATGCGCTTAAATTATTTGCCAAGTTGTCATCCATTCAAAGCTAACTAAAAATTTCAAGTGCAATGTTGTGTTTTTCCTTCAAATTCTGCATTTTAGGAAAAGGGCGCAAAGAGGACTAGGGGTTTTACTAAAGAAGGGGATGACCTCTACTACCTTGAGGAATCCAATGATTAAGAATACTCCATACAACCTTTAATATTATCTTTTTTCTCAGAAACCCTTAAGCCCTTAAACACATATGTCTTGGCCACCTATCCTTATTGTTCTCAAAATCATGTTTCATTCATGGTTCGAATAACTCAATATTGGAGAATTTCATTGTGATATTTGTGAACTCAAAATACAAATATACCAATCTTTCAATCAGTGGCATAAGAACTCTTATCCCTTTTTTCTCATTTATAACTACTTTTGGGGACTAACCTTTATACCTTATATCTCTAGGGCTCAATGTTTTGTGTCTATTATCAATGATTACATTTGTGTGTTATGGATCTTTTTGCTAAAGCCAAAAGTGATGCAAGTACAATCTTTTTCACCTTCTTTATTGTGATTAAAGATCAATTTTGTGTCGAAATTAAAACAATCAGATCTGAAAATGCTAAAGAATATTCTAACCATTCTCCGTCCTATACTTCCAAGAAAAAAGAATAATAAATGTATCATTTTGTGTGTATAATCCTTAACAAAATATAGTGATTGAACCAAAGAATGACCTCTTACTTGCTACCATAAGATATCTCTTTTTTCAGAAATATATCTCAAAATAATATTAGGAGAAGCAATTTTAACAGCCACTTGCATCATAAACTGGTTTTCTATAAAGAATTTTAAGTTTAAAAGTCATTCACATGTCCTAAATAATTTTTTTCCTCATTGCAATAACTCAGCAAGCTTATTCCCAAAATATTTGGAGATGTTGCTTCTGTTCATACACATTCCTAAAATAGAGGAAAACTTGATCCTCAAGTAATTAAATGGATTTCATTATCTTCTCTACAATATAAAAGGGTTCAAATGCTACCATCCCTCACAAGTAAGACATATATGTTCGAAGATGCCTCTTTTGATAAAAAAGATCACTATTTTGTTATCACTTATGCCAAGGAAGAATATGATTTGCAAATGAATTTTTTCTTCTAGGTTGTTCTTCTTTCCTCTCATTCTAATAAACAACTCTATTCCAAAACTATGTTGCACAGACATTGATACGGCGACACAGATGAAGGACACGTCAATTATTAAAAATATAAGACACAGATATGGGTTAGATGCGGTATTATAAGTTTTATAGCTTAAAAATAGTGTATAAAAATTGAGTAAGCAGAATATTAAGAATAATTAAGAAATAATAAATTATTTAACTAAAATTTATGCTTGAAATGATTAATACTAAGATGTCCAGAGTTGGGCATCATTGTTGTGTTTCAAGTGTCGAGAGGGGAGACAACAATGCTATCAAGAGTCGGGCATTGAGTGTCAATGTCGAGACAATGTCAGTCTTGTATATTGAGATGATATTGGTCAAAGATGAGATGTTAAGATGACACGGGGGTTTGATTGTGGGAGTAGAAATTGCTAGTGCCAAACTTTGATTTTTAGATGGTTTTGAAACATTGATGTTGTGACGGCGTCAGACATTGATGTTTTGATAGCATCGGGCATTACTGTGAAACCCTAGCTGCGATCTATAGATAGAAATGAAAATGGTTGTTCGGGGAATAGGGTATTGAGTGCGGACAATTGATTTGGGGCTGTTAAGAGGAAATAAACAATTAAGTTTTTATTTTTTAATAAATAGAAAATTGAAATATAAGAAGTTATATTAAAAAAATTTCATAGAATATTTAAGACACGTGTCGAACACACGTGTTCCATTTATTTTTAATATTTTTTTAATCAGACACATCTTCAGCTTGTCCGATACGTATTAGAGGCGTGTCGGATGCGTGTTGTGTTCGATACGTGTCGGCCACTGCATACTTCATTAAAGAGAAGTGTCGGTGCATCATAGTTCCAAAAGCAATCACTCATTCTTAAGCAAACCTATACTAGAATCACTTTCTACTTAGGAGCTATTTGGTTTGTTGAAAAATGAATAAAGAGTATTTCGTTATAGAGGTTTTAGAAACTTGGAGTGTTCAATCTGATGAAAAAAGAATGCAAAATAAAGTTTCGGTGAATTCCAAAATTACTTTGTATTTCCTTTTTGATGTATTCAAACTAGGCAGTTTTTGGCAGAATTCCAAATCATTGCGCTTATAAATAAAGGTAGGAGAACTTCCATTAAACATCCATTACATTTATTTTTATCGTAGAATTTTTTTTCTTTCATAATCATCAATCATTCGTTATTAGGTTGTGTATATCCCTAAAATAATGTCCATGGATTTAAATAATGTGAAATGAAATAATGCTATAAAGGAAGAAATAACAGCCCTTTAAAAAAATATGATAATTGATAAATTTGACAAAGAAAAGAAACCAGTGGGATGTTGATGAGAATATAAATCCAATGATTCAAGCTTACTCCTAGAATTAGGCAAGTTGAAGTACTTCATTGGCTTTGGAGTTGCATACTCTCAACAGTTGTAATGAAACACAGCCAATTCTCTCAAATTGGTTTCACCTATGAATCTTAGGAAGCTGCCTAAGTTGATTTTGAGGATTATGGTCTACGACTATTTCAATCCTGGAAGCATTCAGATGCAGCTTTCTTTGAAACCTTGCAGTTCTCTTTGATCCTAGATCAGATCTCTAATGGATGATTTTACTTCCAATATTTATGTAACTTGTTTGGTAAAATTAGGCCTTATTCATGAGGACAAATGTTTTGAAAGCCAATTCATTGTAGTTCAATGTCTTCTGACACCAAACTAATTAGCTTTGAAACTATTGAAAAATTTTGTTGCCCTTTCGTTGTAGGTACGGTAGCTTTTAGCTTGCCTCAATCATGATAAATGTGCTAGGTACCCTATTTGATGAGGACATCAGCAGGAGATTTTGACGCACCTACCATCGGAGGAATCGTAGATCAACGGCTACGGTTCATAGTCTCAATTTATGATGTTTTATCGTATTTCTTTTATTTACATTTTAGTTTTTCCACTTATGCCCCCATGAGGGAGTTGCTTCATGTTGTAGCCTCGGCATATGTGTCTTTTGCTTTTAGCTTTTGGAGGCCTATATATTAAGGCTTAGTCATTATATTATTTTCTAATGATGATTATGAATGATATTCCTTGTTTTCTTACATGATCTCTTTGTGAGTTCTTGAGAGGAGAAACCTTAGGCAAGGGTGAGAGCAATAGCCGTCAACCTTGGGAGGATTCCGAGGTTCGCAGCTCTTCAATTTCATTCCTTCCCCTTCATTTTTCCTGAGGCAAGCCCCTCTCCCCCACGCCGTCGACCTCCCTTGGCCGCCCCACACCGCCGGCCACCACCAGTCCATCCGCCGACCCTCCACCCCACCACCACTCCCTTGCCTCCATTGCCCCCAATTGCCCCCAATTTGAAATTCAAAATCCAAAGGGACATTAATCACCTTTCTAAAATAAGTTCTAGTTAATTAGGAAAGTTTCCTACTTGGATTTCAATTAAATATTGGAATTCAAATACTTTCTTAATGCTAAAACTTAAATTAGGAAACTTCCCTATTTAAAATAAATCTGAAATTAAATTCAGATTTGATTTTAAATCATTACTTATTCCTTGGGGGCCCACATAATTAAAACACACACCCCTCTCTTCTCTCTCTATATGGCCGGCCCCCCTCCCCAAGCCCTTCTCTCTCCAATTTAAATCCCAACCCCACTAAATCCTCCCTAATCCCCTCCTAAGCCGCCGGCCACCCCATGCCTTGTGGAATAATTTGAAATTCAAATTATTCCCTCCCTCCCTCTCTTAGGAAATTCTGAAATTTAATTTCAGACTTTCCTAAATCCTTTTCTCCCTAATCCTAACCCTAGCTCTACCAGTCCCCTCCCTTCCCCCTTCCACCCGCCAATCCCCCATAAACTGCCGCCCTTCCAACCGGCGGCTCCTCTAAGGCACACCACCGAGAGATATTCTTCACCGATGGATGGCAGATCCCGAGGTTGACCATGGGTTCGTATACGATGAGCAAGGCCAACTAGACATGCTACAATCTCCTTTCTTCGATCCCGGTTTTGGATTTGACTTCACCGTCGAGGAGTACGTCGACCGTATCCTTGACACTTTGGCGGAAGTCATCGACGAGCAACTACCTTCCTGTTCGTGGCAACTCATTGGTCGTCCACCGCCTTCTCCAACTCTGACTACTTCTCCGGCGAACAAGATCCTATGCGCCACTTGTCTCGTGGTGGCATCTCTAGGGTTGCTTCTACCCTTTCTCCGCTAAAGCCCAACTGCAAGAGCAAGAGTGAAGGACCCTAAGGTGAAATTTTTATTTGTTAGGCAACGGATTATTGTTACCCGCATGTTTGATTTACTATCTTTTTGATATTATTTTGAATTGTTCTATTATCCTAATGTGTAACCGCATGCCTAAAGCAAATCAATAACCACGAAAATTGAAAGTCTTAACTTAGTGAAACATTAACTCTGTAATTTCATTGCTAAAACAAATTTCTTATTAAATCTCGCAATTCCGTTGATTATTTCACATCACTATTGTTAACTATTAGTTTTAATTCACTCGCCAAGCTGCCTTAAGCCTCCTTATTTATTTGGGTTGAATGCATCTTAGGTTTGCGTGCTTAATGATGCATGCGATACAAAAGCTTGCATGGTTTTGTATTTTGGTAACATGCTTGTACTACCCTAGTTTTGGTTCATTGAACTGTACATTGTTGGTCCATGTTGCAGTGTTGCGTTTGTATTGATGCTGGAACTATGGGATGTCAAGAGATTGTGTTCATCTCAGTCTTCATCATCATCAGTATTGGCTTTGACACGTGCAACTTCATCCTAAGAATGCAATGTTTTAAACATGTCAAATGCTTGATGGATGATGCTTCTTGACATTTATGTACAGTTAGTATGTGCAGCCTGCTGTTTTTCGTTTTTATTGTTCTTTTATGTTGTGAATTTGAATAAACTAGCTCTGCTGTTCATGCCCACCTAGTGCTTGACTAAGAACATGTTGGTAGGTCATGGACTTGGATTTATGTTCTTCCCTTAGCTAAGGGTTGTAGTTTATCTATAAGCAGTTAGTGAAGATTTGAATATAAATTTCCATGCCATTTTACATTGGCTTGATGTTAATTAGGATATGCTGTAATGACCAAATCTTTTGAGCAATATTGGAGCCGAGATGTTTTTTTTGGTCCATATAGCCAACTCTTTTTGCTTCAGGTCACAATGGTTGTGAGGTGAGGGTAAAGTTCTAAATCTACCATTTCATCCAAAAGTTTAGTCATATTTTTAGCAACGCCAAAACCATAAAAAAATGGAAACTAAAAACAGTGAGGCTGGGGATAGCGAGAGATTTGGGTATGATAGCGAGGAACGTATGCCTGTTCTTCTACTCAGCTTCTTCCACGATATGCATGACTAAAAGATAGCGGGTTTTTAACTGGTAAACTTAGAAATGATGGTGACGTAGCTATACAGTGGCTGCAGTTATGCTGTCAATGATCCCTTAAAAAAGAGAAAAAAGAGAAATTTCAATCACCTATCCTCTGTTAAAAAGAAGAAAATATTAATCTATATAGCCACTTTGTGCCTTAGATTCTACTTTTATTTGTTTTCCGATGTCTTTCATAGCTATCATGTTTAGACAACTGACCCTTGAAACAAGGAAATCACACTGCAGATTGCAGAATGCAAACAGCATTAACTGTACATTATGGATGGCAGGGAATGGTTTGAAGATTATTGTAACAATGCTTGCTATCCTGCCGTATGATGTTCCCTTTTTGACATAAGTCTTGGACATTCTTGCTTTCACTCATTTTTGATTTGAAGGAACATTGTAGGGACTATCTTGTTAAGCGTATTTCTGTTGTTGGTAACAGCATACTTATTATTTTGTAGCTCATTTTTTCTAGAATTATCCTTTTTCAACATTCTTAGACATAGCAAGTTTGATTTAGATTTCACTGTTGAGGTTTTATTTTCATGGTCTGATGGTTCTGAGCCAATGGGCATGGGCATAGGGCGGTGATTGAATGCTTGAGTCTAGGGGTGTCACAAGTTGACACGACCCAAAACCCGAACCGACCCAACTCCACCCGAAAAAATCTGGGTTCGGGTCAACCTGTTTGTGAAACGGGTCGGGTTCGGGTTGACCTGACAGCCCGAAGTTGATCCAGCTAACCCGAATCCCACGTGATGACTCGACCTAGCCTAGTCGACTGTCGACCTAGCCCGCGTGATAACTCGACCTAGCCCGCACTGTCACCTGCCTGCCGGCCTAGCCGCTAGAGGCCCCGGCTCCGGCAAGCTCCTGCCTCGCCGCGCTCGGGTTGAGCCTTGCCTGAGTTGCCTCCGGCCTCGCGCGCACCTGCGGCCTTCCAGGTTGAGCCCCGCCTCCGCTAGTCCACCTCACTTGCGGCATGCCGGCCTCACTTTGAGTCCGCGTGATGACTCGACCTCGCCTAGGCCCTATGCGCCGGTTGGCTTGAGCGACTCAGCGACTGCGCCCGTGGAAGGAAGGTTGAAGTTCGGGTTCACGGGTCGGGTCAGGTCGGGTCCGGGTTGAAAATCCTTGTGTTCGTGTCAGCCCGTTTACGCCCGGGTCAACTCAGGTTGGACCCAAACCCGACCTGTTGACCCAAGTTGACACCCCTACTTGAGTCTATCTTCACCAAAATGTATGGATGCAATTAACCCAGCTCTTTTTTAAATTTACTAACAGAAAACAAGTATTGTGCTTTGGGAAGTAGCTAATATCTGTGTTATTGATGCAGTTATAGAAGCTTTTATTCATTTGAAAATCTGTCATTGATTTCCACATCTATCGGGAGGAATAAAATTTCAAACCAAATCTATATTTTTTTATTACTGTTTTGCTTCTCTTTTTTATACTTAAAAACTGATGATGTTGACTAAATGCTAAACGATCTTAATTTATACTCTCCAGATGATGGGCTATTTTCAACATTACAAGTTCGGTCTCCATTTCCAGTCTTTAGTTTTTTGGCTGGTCTGTATACTTACCTCTGTGATATTGTCCTTTGAGCATCATTTTCATAAGTATTTGTCTTTCAAGATAATTTTTTACCTGTAACAGACATTGATGAGAGATTCTGTGTCCAAAGGAAGGCATGTTGTACCAGCCAATGACCCTAATCTTGCTGTCGATAATCTAGGTTTGGTCTCTACTCAGGCAGATAAGGAGAAAAAAAGGTTGCCAAATTTTGTTAATGATGACGCCTGTGCTGTTCTTTTGGATGTGTCTCTCCAACGAATGATTAAGAAAAGTAATGAATCTTGCTATGCATCAAATGATGTTCTAGAACTATGGAGTGATGATTTTGATGGAAGTGATTTCAGCCAATATCGTTCTAGATTGGTATGTGTTCTCAATCTTCTCAATGTTTTCATTATAAATTACTTGTTTTGCCACTTTCTATTATCTCCTTCAAACTCATTGACCTACAATAGAGCTGTTGTCTCATTCTCTTATGTGAAATTTAAACAATTCTTCTAGGAGTGGTGCAGTTGCATCTAATCTCTGCATCATGTTATAGATATAATTAATATTTATTCCTTATCTATCTTTGTTATTAATAATTTGCCACATTGGTTTTAATATTTTAATGTTGACATCTTATATTTTGTCCCTGAATTTTCATACATCCATTTTGAAAAGGCAAAAGTTTACAGTTTATTGTAACCTGAAACTAGAGCAGAATGCTGGTAGAAGTGTACACATCTCTGGTCTTTATTTATCATTTATTGTACTTGTGTCCATAGCTGTGATCCTATTGAGCTTTCTACTATCCAAATTTGAAAACATTTTAGGGGCTATATTTTCTTTGGGCTAGCCGGGAAGAATTTAGATATTTGTAAGTTTTGTTTGTCAGTTTGCAGCCGGCTAGAGTGCTTAGGTATTGGTGAACTTGCCCTAATTGCGAGCTTATGTTCATGTGATTGAATCATGGAAGCACCTTCTCTCTAATTGGCAAGATTGCATTTCTTAACCTTCTCCATATTATATGTTGATGTGAGCCTAATTACCTGGCACTCATTTAGTTTGTTGGAAGCTAGTTGGCGTGAGAACTATTGTTTGCATTGCTGGTAAAAGTCAATTATCAAAGAAAGAAGTTGAAGGATAACATTAAGCATACATGCTTTGTTTCCATCTCATTTAGAACGGCGAAATTACTCATGAAAGACCTATTGCGATCAATTTGAGCAAAAATTATCGAAAACAACGGACCATGAGTACGACGATACGTGAAGTTACCAGAATGACCTCCATTTGCAAAATGGACAGCGTCATCGCATCCGGAACTTTGAAATTATTAGAAAGGACAACCATATTGGTTGGTGCCCATACGAGAAATAATGACGAAAAAATCTACATGCGCACCAGAGACTAAACAAAATTCTATATGCATGAGTGATGAAAATTTAGCCAGCGAGTTAATAAGAATTTAAAAGTAATGTTTATTTATTATTCTTATAAAAATTTTAAATTTTAATGTAAAATTTTAAAATTAAGACTTAAAGGTTTATTTACAATTTATATTTTGAAATAATAAAAAAATTAGTAAAATAATAAAAAATGTAATTTGGCGGTGCACCTTGCAGCTGTCTTTTGTGTCCCTTTTTTATTTTACCCTTGTTTGAAAGAAAAAAGGGAAAAGGAAATAATACATAAGCCCATTGAAAACTCCTCATAGCTGCCAATGCCTAGGACCTCCTTACGCATCAAGGTCTGATGGCCAACAACCCCTAGCCGACCCCCTCACCTCTTTTTCGCGTATGTTGAACACCGGCCAAGCCGCCGGTCAACATAGCCTCTCGTTGACCAATGTCGTTGCCCTTACCCTCTCAGCCACCTTGCCCGACCACACCTGTAGCTATCACACTGTTGGTCGACTGCCTCCATGCTCTCGCCGCCTCCCCTTCTTTCTATTCCTCTCTCTCTCTTCTTCTACTTCTTCTTCTCGAATCCTCCTCTCTTTCTTCTCCCCCTCTCACCTTATCTCACTCTCTTCCCTTACGTTATATGTTTAAACAGAGAGAGAAAGATCCTTTTTTTCTTCCTTCTCCCATCAATCTCCCTTTACCTCTCTTTCTCACTCTCTTCTCTCCCTTTCTCTCTTTATAAAGAGAGAGAAACTCTCTCTCTCTCTCAATCCCCTTCTCCCTTTCTCTTCTCTGTCTCACTTTCTCTCTCTAAATGGCAAGCTAGGAAGAACTGTCCCCCCTTTCTCTCTCTAAATAGAGAGAGAAAGACCCCTCTCACTTCCACCTTTCCTTCATCAACCCACTCAATGCTCTTTCTCTCTCTAAAGAAAAAAGAACTTACTCTCCCTTTAAAAAAGAGAGAAAAATTCAAAATAACAACAAGAAGAAGCTTTTATTTCACTATGTGCGGTCAGCTGTATGAATCCTTTTTCTCCGTTGTGTCCTATAAAAGTCATAGTCTCATTTAAATTTAATAAAAAATGTCATTTTTAATGCTTTATAACCAAGTCTTTTTAGTTATACGTCTAACTTTCTTAACATAGGCTGGATCTAATATATCCACTCTCCTAACAGGGTCATCAGAATGTTAATGTTTTATGTGATCAAACCATCTTAGGCAACTCTCTCTAATTTTATTTTCCACTAGAACTGCTTCAACCTTATCACGTATATACTTATTTCACATTGGAATATCATTAAGTTATACGGTTTTTCTGCACTTTATTTTTTTAAGGCCTCTCCAATTATGATAAAAATAAAAATTTCTACTTTTATTTAGAGTGCTAAGGTCATAAAATCAATCACATTCTGACAATTTGCATTGAAAAATTTATTAGAACATCTCATCTACCTATGTTGAATATCCTCTTCTAAGAAAAATATTTTTTGATCTCCATCCTTAATGCACTTCATTTGAACTAAATAATTACTTCTCATATATATATATATATATATATATATATATATATATATATATATATATATATGAAAAAAAGGTTTTTGTGTCACTCGCTTGCTACTTTGTCTTCGCATGCGTAGATATTAGTCAAGTCATAAATTGCCTTAAAGTTCGTTGGTGATGTGGTTGGCGAGACACGTGGAGCCCCCTACATGCTTTTCTTAGCATGGTAGGAGGAAGCTCGTTGGTGACATTCGTGAAACTGTGAGCGAAACTTATTAGTGATGTGTTTGACACGATGAGTAGAGCCCTATACACACTTTTTTAGCATGGAGGGAGGAAGCTCTTTAGGCGACATTAGTGACATCACGGGTGAACCCCATCAGTGACAATCTATACGATGAGTGTAGTCCTGTACATTTTTCTTAGCGTGGCAGGAGGAATCTCTTCAGCAGCATGTGTGGCGCTATTGGATAATTTACATGTTAAATTTGTCGTGTAGATACAACATACGCGTCTTTCTTTGCATTGTGGAATTTTTGAGAATTATGGCTTTGATGTCATAGGAAAGTGAGTTTATACGTCTTTCTTGGCGTGGTGGGCAGGCCCAGAGTCCTTGTAGATTCCCCCTACTTGGAGGAGGCGCTCGGATGTTGCTAGAATTCCGACTGAAGAAACTCTTAAAATTACAGTACAAGAAACCAAAAATTAGTAAAATGTAGGTAATCTAAGAAACAAGTACACAAAGCTAAACATTTAAAGTAACGCAAGTTATAGTAAAAAATAGAAGTGTGAACAATCAACACAAATACACGATTTATTGGGGTTTTGTACGACTTGTTAGCTTGCTAAGGAGTACGAACAAGAACTCACTAAAAACCTTAAAAACTCACAATGAACTCAAGCATCCTTAAAATTTGTGAAACAAGTCTCCCCACCCTTCATATTTAGAGAGAGGAAGAAGCTCCTATCAGCCCGCATTAATTAAGAAAACTAATATATAAATAATAAAAAATATGGCATGTGAAAAATGTGCAGCACTTGCTCGTCCCAATTTCACCTTCGTCACTAGGTCCGTAATATTTTTGGCAAGCGAACATAAGGCGATCCTTAAAAATTTTAAATTGCAAAATATTAATGCAAAAAGTAAAATTTGTATAATTGTCACTTGCAAACTTTGCGAGGCGATTTCCAAATTCTGATGTGCAAAGTCTCAAAATTCACGCAAGGATTGTAAAGGTATATAAAATCAAATTCGGATATTTTTAAGTGACATGCATGCATCACGAGGCAATCTTCAAATTCTATTAAAATGTATTGAGAAACATGCAAATGCATCCAGTGCATTGGGTATTGTACACATGCGCCATGCAAATGCATTGAAAATTGTATAGTACACTGAAAATTATATGAGAAAATAATTCATTTTAAAGATAAAATATCTGCATGTGCTCCAACAATCGTGACAAATACTTAAGGTTAGCATTTGAGAATGCCGTGCAGATTGAAAAATATTGAAATGAGTTGTAAATTTCTTATCTCAAAAAATATGTATTTACTTCGAAATGCGCATCTAAGCTTTAGACACATGTAAATACTTGAAGTAAAAAGTTACACGCCTACTTTTGTCAAATGTGCTAAAATCAGTACACATGCAAACCTATAATAAGAATTTAGAGAACATAAATTAATTAAAAAGAAGGAAATCATCAAATTAAGCTTCTTCTACAATGAGAGTACCTCTCTCGAAAATCTTTACTCACCGCTTGATCTAAGTGAGCACTAGATGAATTGCACATTCAATTAGAAATGGATGTAGGCAAGGAATTGCCCACAATTACAAAACTTGCCTTCCTTCAACATAAAAAAATAAACACTTAAATTAGACACAACAACACATAACATGATAAACATAAAACTACAAAACTTATATTAAATTAAAACAAGACAACAAAGACACAATTCATCCTATAACAGCTTGAGAAGAAAGATACAAGTGGAGTGGAACTTGCGGAGAGAAGAAAGAGGTAAGAAGTCCGAGACGAAAGATAGAGAGGACAAGCTCACAAGCTTTCCCAAGAAGAAGAAGAGAAATGGAACAAACTCGCAAGCTTTTTCAAGAAGAAAAACCCTCAGATTTTAGTTCTAAAAATTCTCCATAACTTACTTTTTTTCTTTAGAAAACATCACATATATATATATAGTAGAAAATAGGCAGCCAAACAGCCCCAAATATCCTCCAGCCGAGCCAATCAGAACAGGGAAAACAGAAGGCCAGCAGTCAGTCCAGAACAGCACCCGAACAGCCACACAGAAAACCGGAAAAGGCGGCCAGGGGGGAAGAACCAACCACGGGATAGGAGCCAGGTGGGGGAAACCGAAATGCCACAAAGAAGGGGAATGAATCAAGCCAGCTCACCATAATGAGCTTAAAAGGTAAGAGAACTAAAAGTAATTAATGAGCTGAAATTATAGCAGCTCCCATTAAAGCAGCAAACTCAAATAGCCAAGCCCAAACCCAAATCAGCCCAAGAGCCAAGGCACCAAAGAAATTATCATTTTGTTTTGACCCCCCTTTTGCATGCATCATAAATTTATTTAGAAAATACTTAATTGTTCTTTGTCATGCCTCATGCCTCTTATTTATAATGAAAAATCGATTGAATTTCTAAATAAAAAGAAAATTAGAAAAATAAAAGTTACTCATCAGATAATTTGAGTGAGAAGGGCGAAATATCTATGCAATGTGTTATCTTAATATGATACACTTTTTGCAAATTTGACGTGGATCACCCAAATTCTTTCAGAAGAGCAAGGGCGCTAATTTTGGATCCACACTAATTACTCTTGGTAAATTTGATATGGAGAATTGATAGTTCTTCCAATGCTGCAGCGTGAAAGTAGGCATTGTGAAAGTGGATCATCAATAGAAAGGAGGAAGATAATAAATTTAAGTTAATCGTCTTGTTAAATTTAGCTTTAATGTGTGGTATCCATGGACCACAAAAGTGATTATTCTTCTTGTGCCTTAAACATTTCACAGATGCAAGCAGAGACAAGTAGATGAATATTAGATGAGAGAGCAATAAAAGCAAAGATTGTACTATTTTTTAGTTAACTGGATAAAAGTAAGCGTGTAACTTTTTAATTAATGATTGTAGATTTGTTCCAAGCTACAATTTTTGGGTATTCATGATCTCAACTCCTGAATTCAAATAGTGACGTGCTATGTTGTTTGACAGATTGGTGAAGTTGAAGGTTGTTTTTCTTCTATTTTTTGTTTTGTTTTGTTTGTTTGCTTAGTCTGATGATGGTGACATTCTTCACGCAAGGCTTTTCTGGCAATACCTGTAGTCTGTACACTTATTGTTCTTCCATTGGAATGCTTCAATGTCTCTATATATTTTTTTATGCAGTTGGAGCTTATCAAGCTTGTTGCTTCTCAAAAGCCAGTACTAGCTGCAGTTAGGATTTCACATAGACTTGATATGGTTTTGATGAACTTTGCCAAGACAACCATACACTCTGAGGTTTAATATCTAAACTACAGCCAACTTTGTGCTGCTTTCACTTTCATGACAATGCAATTCAGAGTTTTCAGATCAACGAAGTCATATACTTCCCTATATTTATTTAAATCATACCTGTGAATAGTTGTGTTAAGGCTATTGATGATGATTACGTTTGAAATTTAGGCGGTGGCTTTGTTGGAAAGCTTGCAACCTGGACTGGAAGCCATTGTGAGTGCAATATTTGAAGGACCCACTGAATTAAATAACTATACACCTGAACTCAAGTTCCAATTGCATGGGATTCTAGAAGGTTGCCATTTTTTTTATCGAGCTTTCCTTATAACTTTTAATGCTATGCACAGAAACTGAATCTAGTTTTCGGTGTGTTTTCAGGTCTGCTTCAGAAGCTTCTTTCACAAAAGTGGACTGAACCACCACTTAATGTATTATTAGCACATTGTCTGGATTCGTTGGGCCCCTATTTGAAAATTTATCCTGATTCAATTGCTGCTGTTGTCAATAAGCTTTTTGAACTGTTGACTTCTCTTCCATTGACGCTTAAGGTTTTTGCATAATTTTCTTTCTTGTGTTAAGATTATCAATAGCCAGCTATCTTCTGTTTTCACCCACTGCATGGACAGGACCCCTCAAACATTGCTCGTCATGCTAGATTACAAGTATGTACATCATTTATTCGGATTGCCAAATCTGCTCACGAAAGCCTTCTCCCTCTTATGAAGGTAAATGCCTTAGGTATTCCTCACTGGAAATTATCAAAAGTTGTATTTAACCATTGTAACTAAAGAATTTTGTGAATGACTATATACGCAGAAGTGGGGCTGTTGATAAGCACGCCTACATTTGACAGTACTGTTATGTATAATTCTTCTGTAAGAAAGCATGCTTCCTACATTGATGGTTTCGCTAAAGCTTCAAAAGTTAGTTTATTCTATTGGAAAAAATGGCGGAACTGCCAAAGCTATTTAGGTTAGTTCTGTAATGACATAAGCATGATGAAAAGGTCACTTGAAATAGATTTAGGACTAATGCAATCTTGTATGCATATTTAAAAAGAAAAGAGGTAAAAAGCTGGTAAAATAAAGGAATTTTTGGAAAAAAAAGGAGCTTAAAATTAGTAGAGTGAAGACTGAAAACATAAAAGGTATCCCATTAAGCTCATTTATCATTGATGATATTCATCCGCTAGTGTTGAAAGATAAGAGGAAACTAAATATTATAAGTTAGTAGCTTAAAATATACTATATAGAAGCATATAGATTTAACGAGGGGATAACCAAATGAAAAGCTAGATGAGTAAAATAAAAAAGAGTCTTAGGTGTATCATGCTGACGAAGAATATGATTCATACTTGAACTAAAAATTTTAGATCTACAGTTACATTAACTATATTCATGCATTAAAGTGTTGGGCATCAGAGAAGTCAATTATAATCAACTTGGTTGTGATACAAATGAGAATGTTGAGGTGGATGCTTGGTGTTATTATGATGAAAAATCAGAATTGATCATATTACGTGGATGCTAAAATCATGTTAGTGTGAGAAATGATCATTTTGAATAAATGGGTAGTAGCACCTACTTAAGAAAAGCTGGTAGAAACTTTTAGGTGATTTGTGCAAGTAAAAGAGGCAACAACAGATTCATCAATTTGGCATGTAACTAGAATTAAAGCAAAAGGTAAAAAGAAGCTAAAAGTGGCAGTCTAACGGCAACACACCTATAAGTCGCACGAAAAAAAGAAAAAAAGATTTAGGAGGATTGAACCTTGGAAATTTAAGGGGTGTCCGCATGAGCATCTTCTAGAGGGCACTACTCTGATTGATGAACACATCAAAACTATAGACCTATGGTAGGCTGCCGCAAGGTTAGCTAATCAAATTGTCTTAATGGAAAGCTATGCCCACATAAGTACTACATGAAGGGTTGCATTGCATGTATGCACAAAAGGCTACACCGTGTGATGAACATTTCATCTGGCATCCTTTGAATGTATGATGTTTATATACATTGTTGGTTATTGTTAGGGACTAGAGATATTTTTTCCTAATTTTCTAGATATCCCATGATCAGCTGGATATAATCATATAATCCATCTAGTTTCGACGTAAAATCTCTTTTAATGGATATTACTTATGTGAAATATGAATAAAAGTAGATTATAGAAACTTTTTCAGTTCTCTTTTATCATATTTAAAGAAGTAGGTGAATCAAATTACTTGTGGAATTTGATTGATTTTTATTCCTTCTGTCACTATCTCTTTATTCCTCTCTCCCTCTCACAAGCTTACACTCTACTCATGAGACCCAATCTCTCTTTTTATCCACCTTGCTTGAGATTTTAGCATTCTCTTGATATTTATGAGAGTCCTCTTCGCATTCTTTCTATTTGAGAGCTTACTCCCCCACTTCAATATACTAAATAGTATTCCCTTAATTGAAAATATTAATTTACTCCTATCCAAATCTTTGTACTATTCCACCTAGAAACCCTAATTGCTCTTCCATCCAGAAACCATAAAGCTTCTCTTATACTACCTTAATTCCCCCACTAAAAAAGGTGCCATTTATTAGCAACCTCCAAATGGATTTGATGGTCACTAATCCTTCTATCTAACTTGGAACAAGTTTTAGTTTTTGAGGAATTGTTTCACTTATAGAAGCGACTAAATGTTGAAGATGAAGGCTAGCTAGTGAGTAAGAAGGTAAGCCAAAAGAGGATGTTTAGAGCTAAGAATCAAAGGAGATGAATTTTTGACTAAGCAAAAGCCTTGATTTTGGTGACATGTAAAAGCTATAAAAACCCGAGCATTTGTTTGGGGCTATTGCAATTTTTTATAAAGATAGTTGTAACGGTGGGCAAAGCATTTTTTTTATAGTTGCAAGTGTTTTTTTTTTCTTTTTGAAGTTGAATAACATTTCTCTTACAACTACCACACTCTACCAGATGTGATTGTAAAAGTATATTCTCACTACAGGAAATTTTGAAAAGTAATAAGAAAGTAGTATCTTGATGGTCGTGTGATAGCATTCTGAAAAGCAAAGCAATAGAGTGATTTGTGCGAGCAGTGAAATGTTGCCCCAAACAAACTTGTAGTTTTACCTTGTGCTTTTTGATATAATATTTAGACTAGCAGTGCAATCTATGTTAGTCATTTCGTTTGAAATGTCCACCCAATTCTTTGGCATACTCAAAATAATTGACATAACAATAGAGTGATTTGTGCGAGCAGTTAATTTATGAAGATGATTAAGACCCTGAAGATGAGAGAAGTTGCTTTTTTAGAGAACCCAATAGAGCAACCAACAATGCTGATGCCCAATCTTGTAAAAGGCGGATACAACTTGAGCTATTGGTTTATGATGTTAATGTTAAAGAACATTTGCAATTGGCTTGAACAACTTGAAACATGTTTGTCTATTATTTGATTACTTTAAATATATATATAATGTTATAATAAGAAAATGATAGGAGTGCAAAAACGGAAAATAACAATAATTACCAAGGAAAAAGGAAAAAAAAACATATGGCAAAATAAATATATCATCAAATGCAAGGTCAATTGGCACGCATACTTTGAAGCTAAATGAAAGATGGATATTGATGATAAATTCTGATGTTTAGGATATGCAACATCTTATCCACTAGCATTTAGATCGCTCCGTATGCTCCCATTAGAATCAGGAGGGTATAAAGAATTTGAACTTTCGTGTCTTCACCAATAGGAGAAAGAGGAACCTGCAGGGCAGGAGGATCAATATTAAAATTAATTGTAAGAGGTGTTGATGCTAGAACTAATGGATTAATAGGGGCAGGCACACCAAATGCATCTTCCTAAGGATAATTGTTCTGAATTTTAGGTGAAACCTCAACTAATGAAGGAGCAACAACCATTGGAGAAGGGGTGATATGACCATTTGAATGTGCTAAATGATCCTGATAATTTGATTTTCTTAAATATGGATGGACCTTTAAGCAATCAAAGTGAATGTAGCCAAAGATCTTTACATAAAGAGAAGTACTGGAGGATGCCTTCAAATTCAGCCCGTTGGCTCAGAATGAACAGTTCATTCTGACTCCTTAAAAAGAGTTTGGTTCGGGTGAAATTTTAAGAAGACTACTTAGATTGCAAAATATGACACTACTTAGAGATTTCGCTTTCAGTTTGCGAAGAATTTAAGATTTGGTTCTAAGTTTCTCATATGTGCAAATACCTAAAGGTAAATATATCTCCCGGCGATGAGAGAGAACTTACAATCAAGGTTGGCCGATTGACGCTAAGTGCTTAGTATATAGTAACAACAATTTGATTTTAGAATAGAAAAAAATACCACTTTCAACTTAAAATGGATAGTGTGTGTGTTGTTTTTCTTTTGCGGGGGAGGGGAGGGATGATGATGAACCTGAACAAGATGTCATAATTACATCATCCTGGGTTATGGTGGATCTTGGTATTCTTAATCAACGGAGGTAGTCAACTTAATCTGACCGAAGGATCCTTATCGACAGCCATATGGTGAATCATCTGAGGAGACTTTATAGATCTGGAGTGAATGTCTATATAAGAGGATAATTTTACGTCTACCTTAGTAATAGAAGATTATATGCTTTATTAAGTGTACTCTATAATTCACTACTCACGGGATATGGGGCTATTGGAGAACATTTAGGCATGGTCATGCTGTAATATAATGGTATCATTTTAAGGTAAAATTACTCAATCAAAAGGTCTCGGTCATAACTATTATTTAGTGATGTCATTTAACGTCAAAATCATCTAGTCACATGCCATGTCCTTATTAACGTGAGATCTTTTATGAGTGATCATAACGCTATGCTTGATTTGACATTAGATCCTTAGGAGCAAGGTTAATTTTAAATTTAGCACCCTCATTAAAACTATTGTGGGGTGGATGGATATTTGCTTGAAGCTTTTATGGTGGTTAATTTTACTTCAATTTTTTTTTGAATTTTTTAATTTTTCTTAAGATTTATACTCTTTGTAATATGGAGGATTAGGCTTGTGCAACTTTTGTCCTTGCCTTATGCAAAATGACTCTTTTGAGATATTCGTGCAACATATGAATGATTTTGAGTTTGAAAGAGAGTTTGTTGAGTTTTCAAAATTGGTTGCTCACTTCTCAAAATTGGTTTCATGATTTTCAAAGAAGATGAATTTAAGTTTGTCTTATTTTTGGTCTACGCAACGCTATATGTTCATGTGCTTAGTTTGCTTATTGAAGTACATGTGGGGAAAATTGATCTTAATGCGCTAGTATAATTTCTAATGCGCTTCTAGGATTTTTGGCGCACTCATATTATGCACTTGCATAATTTTTTGTGCTCTTGGCCTCTAAGGAATCTAAGAAATCAATATGTGATGCAAAGAATTAAGTTTTTAATAATTTTTATAATAGATTAGATACTAAATAGGGCAAAAGATACATGTATAAGTTAGCTAAACAAAGAGATAGGAGAAAGATCTAATTCAAGTGAAGTAGATTAATGATGAAGATAAAAAAAAAACTTTTATTAGAAGTTGATATTCAACGTAGGTGGATGAGACATTTAGCTAAAATTTTTAATGAAGGTTGTGAGAATACAATTGACTTTTTGACCTTCGCAGCCTAAATAAAAGTATTTTTTTTTACTTTTATCGTCGTATTAGTAAAATCGATGTTGGAGAGGCTTTAAAGAAAATAAGCTGCAGGACCTAACCACATTCCAATTAAAGTGTGAAAATGCTTAAGAGATCAAAGAATTTACTAAATTTTGGTAATATTATTTAGAAGGTTAAAAAGATGGCAAATGAGTGGAGAAGGGGTTCGATGGCTCCTATTTAAAAAAAAATGACGCACAAGAGTGTACAAATTATAGAGAAATTAAGTTAATACGTCGTACATTAAAATTTTGATAAAGAGTAATTAAGCATAGGTTGCGCGCGATACTAATATTTCTCAAAATCAATTTGGATTCATGCCAGGTAGGTCTACTATGGAAACTATGCACTTGTTGAGGGATTTGATAGAAAGTATAGAGAGAATAAGGTGGATCTATATGTATTGATTTATTGAAAGCATATGATAAAATTTCAAGAGTAGTGCTATGGAGATTTAATGATGTGAAATGAAGTCGGAATTGCACATAATTAATAAAACAATTGTTTAAACTAGCCAATATCAAGATTAACGTTTCACAATTATAGATTTAGGATTTCTTAGTTGCAAAGTTCCTTAGGCAATAGTACAAGCCTTGTCTAAGATAGAACAATTTAAAACAATAACAAACATATAAGTAAAGCCAAATGTGCTTAACAAAAATCCATGGATTTGTAAAACCCGAAAATTTGACGATCGTAGACCTCGCACGCATCTCGATGCGTCGCGGCGAAATTTAAGTGAAATTTTTGAAGTTAGCGGAATGTAACGAAAATAATCTTATAAAATTCTACGCAAAATTCTGAACAAATTGATGTATAAAACTTATATGAAATTTTGGTGATTTTGAGAGATAAAAATTTTAGAAGTTAATTAATACCCAAATTACCCTTATTAAGTAAAGAAGATGAGGGGTTTTAAGTGAGGGCATTGGGGTCATTTGGAAACCCTCCTCATTAAGTAAACCAAACAGCCCTCCCCCTCTCATTTCCATTCGGCCGAACCGAAGAAACGCAAGCGGAGGCGGAAGGGAGAAGGGCGACGGGGGAAGCTAGGGCACGGCTCCGGCGATGTTTTTCCGGCGAAAATTTTTGGGGAAATCAAAGAGGAGATCAAGGGAAGAAGAAGGTATGTCTTAGAATTTCATTCCCTCCTCTCTTTCTCAAGTTATTTGGAAAGGAAAAATCTAGGGTTTGACAAAAACTTGGAATTTCATTACGAAATCAATAGGGGAAGTTTAGGGAAGTATTTTAGCGGTGGAAAACGAATTTCACTAAATTCTGACAAGTTTTGAAAAATTAGGGTTTTCTCCAAATGTCATTTTTCTTTAAAGTTTTTCACATTTATGATTTCAAAGGATAATAAGGCAGTTTCTAATGGCATGAATTAAAGTTTTGCATGAAAATTTTATTTTCAGAATTTTCTAATTAAATAAATCCGAAAATTCATTAAGGTATTTATAAATTAGGCTTAAGGGAAAGATTGGAATAATATTGGAATGAAATTGATGATTTAAAACTTTCCAAAATTTTAGTAATTTAATTAATCCGAAAATGTAATTAAATTATTGTTAATTTCGTTAAGCAAAGTAAGGATCGATTAGTAATAAAGGAAGAGTTTAGAAGATTTCGAATTGTATAAAGCTTTAATAAATTTTAATGTTGACACTTCTTTATGATCTTAGGTTTTGAACATAAAGGGACGACACGTGTCTGAACGACGTCGTACGTCGTAGGGAATTACTTTGCATTGGTGAGGTAGGTATTCATATCGATCATAAGACTTTCATGTATTACTCTGCTTTCGTTTTATTCAATTGCTAATGCAAATGTTTAAGGTTTTAAAGTTTATATGATTTGAGGTTAATTTTGCAAAAGATTCTTTAAATTGTCATGTTATGAATTTTCATGTTTTAAACCAATGAAATGATTTATGATGGTTTCATTTTGCATACATAATTGACTGAACATAGATTATAAATTATGATTTAAGAATGTGCATGTTGATGCGGAGTGCCCAAATGGTAAAGGGGCTTGAAAAAGTCAAATGGTAAAGGGACTCGAAAGAGTCAATGGAAAAGGAATGGCCAAATGATATGAAAATGTGTACCTGATCAGTACAGAAATTATGGGTACCTCCGAGACGGGTGATAAAATATTAATTATGCATAATATCGTTCATATATGTTTTCTTTGCATTAATGACATTGATGTTTGAGGAAAGGTTAAATGAAAGTTTATGATTGAGGAAATGATATGAAAGAGTTTTTATGAATGAAACGATGCAAGCTTTATCGATGTTTACACTTTTCATTTTAAAAAGATGTTTTATTTTGGTTTTATGCAAATTCTTATGAATGGTATGAATTACCTGCTGAGCGTGCAAGCTCACCCCTATTTGTGGGAATCTTTTCAGGAGAACCATCTAAGAAGTGATGGCAACAAGGCGGCAGTACACGTACCGTCGTAGAAGGACTCAGGAAGAAAGGTTCTTATGGTTAATTATTTTGAGTCTGTACTGAGTTTGAGGTTTGAGTGTTGAACTTAGTGATTATTGATGTGAACTCAATGTTGTTTAAGTTTAAAATTTAAGTTATGTTTATGATTTCCTGTTTGGATTATTATTGTTGAAGTTTGAACAAATTCTATGTTGGAAGTTTTTAGTGGCTCTTTTATATGCATATGATGGATGAAATAGTATATGTTCTGTAAGTTTAATGTTTTGATTTTCCTCCGTACGACCTTTTGTTCCTGCCCTGTTAATTCAGGCTAACCGGGCCGGGTTGTGACAAGAGTGGTATCAGAGACAAATGTTTAATACCGATCACTGAAAGAGCCTATAGGATGATTGTATGAGTTATAGATTGTGTAAGGAGTGTGAATTCTTTAATTTTTTGCCTTATGATTATTATGTTTTATCTCAGGAATATGAATCCTGAGCAGAATGCCACTGATGGCATTGATGATGAGGAAGAGAGGGAGCTACCAGTTGTAGCTGAGCCACCAATTGTAGCTGAACCTCCAAGAGGTATTGATACTATGGAGTCATTCGCTAAGATGATGGAAGCAATGACTCAAATGATAAGGACTTCCCAGACTCAGACTAGTGGCAGCGGAAGTGGAAGTCAAACTATGGACAAGACCTTGAAATTATTTCAAGACATGAAGCCTCTGTTGTTCTCCAGTGGCGGACCTATAGAGGCTGAGGACTGGCTCATAAGGATTGAGAAGATACTGAATGACATGTCTTGTTCAGAGGATAGGAGGGTGACACTGGCTTCTTATGCTTTTGATGGTGAGGCTGAAAGGTGGTGGAGTCAGTTAGAAGAGACCTTTGGAGGGAGACTAAGCAGTCAGATTTCTTGGGAGGAATTTGTGAAGGTGTTCAGAGGCTGGTATGTACCTATGTCAGCCAGGAGGCAGATGCAGGAGAAGTTCAACAGATTGGTTCAGGGCGATCGATTTGTTTCTCAGTATGAGGAGGAGTTTATAAAGTTGTCCAGGTATGCCCCTCACCTAATATCAGATGCTGAAGAGAAGTGCTACCGCTTCTTACATGGACTGAAGGACTACCTTAGACAGTCTTTGATTCCGCTTGGAATTGAAGATTACCCTACTTTGGTGGAAAGGGCCAGGAGAGTTGAATCAGATATGCAAGATATTCAGAAGAGGAGAGACTTTCAGAAAAGAAAAATAGAGGGCAAGCCAAAGACCCAGGTTACTCAGTCTTCTCAGTCAGGGACTTCTACTTGGAAGAAGCCCAGGTCCAGCAACTCTGACAGCAGTGCCTCAACTGCTACCTTATGCAGTAAGTGTGGGAGAATGCACAAGGGAGAGTGCCTCTCAGGCACTAATGCTTGCTTCTGGTGCCATCAGCCTGGACATATGGCGAAGTCCTGCCCTCTTTTGCGACAGAGATCTGCTTCAGAGGTTAGGCCAGGCAATAATTTTCAGAGGACAGCTGGTAGACCAAGAGCTGTGGAGTCTACAGCTTCTGTGCCTTCCCAAGGTCAGACTCGCCAGAATGTACAACCTCGAGTCTATGGATTGTCACAGCAAGAAGCTAAGGGGTCTCCTGATGTGGTTACAGGTATGTAATTTAATTAATTGTAATGAATAATTTTACAATATAAAATATGAATGAATAATGAATGTGTATTGATATGAATGAACAATAATCATGTTTTATAAACGAATGTTGACTTGTTTATGTTTAGGAACAATTTATATGTGCGATAGACCCGCTAGAGTTCTATTTGATACTAGAGCGTCGCATTCCTTTATTTCAGAAGAGTTCGTTAGATCTGCTAGTTTACTCCCTATAGACATGATTAAGTCACTATCAGTTTTAATGCCTAATGGAAATCATATGGAAACTAAGCAGAAATGTCTAGTAGATTTGAGGATTGGTGATAAGAACTTAGAGGCGGATTTGATTGTGTTACCTCTAGCTGAATTTGATGCAATCTTAGGCATGGATTGGTTATCTTGCCACTTCGTGACTATAGATTGTAACAAGAATGAGGTTAGGTTTTGTATGCCTGGAGAAGGGGAGTTCAAATTTCAAGGGGATAAAGGGGTAGCTGCAGTGATTGTATCATCTTTGAAGGCTTTTCAGATGTTAAGGAAAGGATATGAAGGTTTTCTGGCTTATGTTAAAGAGGAGAAGAAGGCTGAAAGAGAGCTGAAAGATATCCCTGTTGTTCAGGAATTCCCAGAAGTATTTTCAGATGATTTACCTGGATTACCTCCAAGTAGAGAAATAGATTTCTCTATTGAATTAGTGGCAGGAGCTGAACCTGTTGCTAAAGCTCCTTACAGAATGGCAATTAAGGAGCTTAAGGAGTTGAAGGAGCAACTGCAAGAGTTGCTTGAGAAGGGTTTCATCAGGCCTAGTACCTCCCCTTGGGGTGCTCCTGTACTGTTTGTGAAAAAGAAAGATGGAAGTCTAAGGCTCTGTATAGACTACAGAGAGTTGAACAAATTGACAGTGAAGAATAAGTACCATCTCCCAAGAATAGATGACTTATTTGATCAGTTGGAAGGTGCTTCAGTATTTTCAAAAATTGATTTGAGGTCTGGATATCATCAGCTCAGGATGAGAGAGGAAGATATAGCAAAGACTGCTTTCAGTACCAGATACGGGCATTATGAGTTTACAGTGATGCCATTTGGTTTGACAAATGCCCCAGCAGTGTTTATGGACCTTATGAATAGAATCTTCAAGCCATTCTTAGATCTATTCGTAATTGTGTTCATAGATGATATACTTGTTTACTCTCCAGATCTTCATTTAAGGGCAGTGTTGCAAACCTTGAAGGGAAATGAACTGTATGCCAAATTATCCAAATGTGAATTTTGGCTAAGGAGTGTAAAATTTTTGGGACATGTGATCACTGATGGGAAGATAACTGTGGATCAGCATAAGGTACAAGCAATAGCAGATTGGCCAAGACCAGCTACAGTTACTGAGGTTAGGAGCTTTTTGGGATTGGCAGGCTACTACAGAAGGTTTGTTGAAGGATTTTCACAGATAGCTATGCCATTATCCAGATTGACTCAGAAAGCAGTGAAATTTGATTGGACAGCTCAGTGTGAAGAAGTTTTTCAGAGATTAAAGCAGTGTTTGATGACTGCTCCTGTACTGACTATTCCCTCAGGGTCAGATGGATTTCAGCTTTACAGCGATGCTTCACATAAAGGGTTGGGTTGTGTACTGATGCAGAATGGGAAAGTCATTGCCTATGCTTCTAGGCAATTGAAGAATCATGAGAGGAATTACCCGACCCATGATCTGGAGTTAGCTGCTGCAGTTTTTGCCTTAAAGATATGGAGGCATTACCTATATAGGGTTAGGTGTGAAGTCTTTACTGATCACCAGAGTTTGAAGTATATCTTCACACAAAAAGAACTGAATTTGAGACAGAGGAGATGGCTAGAACTCATTAAAGATTATGAGTTGGACATTCAGTATCATCCGGGCAAAGCAAATGTAGTTGCAGATGCTTTGAGCAGAAAAAATTCAGGTAGTGCAAATTGGATGATTACTCAGCAGAGGGATTTGATAAGGGAATTGGAAAAGTTGGAAATTTCAGTGGTTCCACCCAATGATGCAGAATTTGCAATGTTGAATCAAACTATTATCCAATCAACATTTACAGAAAGGGTACAAGAAGCTTTGCCACTTGATACAGATTTTAAGAAAATATTGGATATGGTTAGTGTGGGGCATATTGAAGATTTTGAGCTTAATAGTGAAGGACTACTTCGTTACAGAGATAGATTATGTATTCCAGATGTTGGTGATTTAAGGAAAGAGGTCCTTCAGGAAGCTCATTATTCCAGTTACACCATTCATCCAGGTAGTAACAAAATGTATCAGGATTTAAAAGAGGTGTTTTGGTGGCCAGGAATGAAGAGAAGTGTGGCAGACACAGTATCTAAATGTACTTCATGTCAGATGGTGAAGGTTGAACATCAGAAGCCAGGAGGATTCCTACAGCCCTTGCCTATACCTGAGTGGAAATGGGAAGATATTGCTATGGACTTTGTGGTTGGTTTACCTAGATCCAGAAGAGGATGTGATGCTTTATGGGTGATAATTGATAGGTTAACTAAGTCGGCACACTTTTTACCTATCAAACAGTCTGATCCAGTTGAAAAGTTGGCAAGCCAGTATGTTAGTGAGATTGTCAGATTACATGGGGTACCTAAATCTATAGTGTCAGATCGGGATGGAAGGTTCACTTCCAGATTATGGAAGAAGGTTCAGGAAGCTATGGGTACCAGACTCACTTTTAGTACAGCTTTTCACCCTCAGACAGATGGGCAGTCAGAAAGGACCATCCAGACCTTAGAAGATTTACTCAGGCTATGTGTGTTGGACTTTGGTGGTAAGTGGGAGACATATGTACCTTTGATTGAATTTGCCTACAACAACAGTTTCCAAACAAGTATTGGGATGGCTCCTTATGAGGCACTATATGGGAGAAGGTGTAGGACACCTTTAAACTGGGCTGAGACAGGGGAAAGGAAGATTATTGGTGCAGATCTGGTTGATGATGTTACAGAAAAGATCAGGTTGATACGTGACAGATTGATAGCAGTACATGATAGACAGAAGAAATATTATGATGCCAAACACCGACCAGTTGAGTTTGATGTTGGAGAGTTTGTATTCCTTAAAGTCAGCCCAATGAAAGGAGTGAAGAGATTTGGCAAAGTGGGAAAGCTGAGTCCAAGATATGTAGGTCCTTTTGAGATTTCAGAACGGATTGGAAAGGTGGCTTATAGGTTGATCCTACCTGAAAACATGAGTGGAGTACACAATGTATTCCAAATATCTGCTTTAAGGAAGTACATTTCAGATGAGGTTCAGAGGATTAGTACTGAATCAGTTGATATTCAGCCAGATTTGACTTTTGTGGAAGAACCAGAGAGAATCATTGATTATGATTTTAAGCAGTTGAGGAGCAGAGCTATTCCCTATGTTAAGGTGCTGTGGAAGCACAGTTCAGAGAAGGATGCCACATGGGAAAAGGAGTCAGAAATGAGGGAGAACCATCCCCACTTATTTAACTAAGGTATGTTTCTAACTTTATATGTTTTGTTTTTAATTTCGAGGACGAAATTTTTATTAGCAGGGGAGAATTGTAAAACTCGAAAATTTGACGATCGTAGACCTCGCACGCATCTCGATGCATCGCGGCGAAATTTAAGTGAAATTTTTGAAGTTAGCGGAATGTAACGAAAATAATTTTATAAAATTCTACGCAAAATTCTGAACAAATTGATGTATAAAACTTATATGAAATTTTGGTGATTTTGAGAGATAAAAATTTTAGAAGTTAATTAATACCCAAATTACCCTTATTAAGTAAAGAAGATGAGGGGTTTTAAGTGAGGGCATTGGGGTCATTTGGAAACCCTCCTCATTAAGTAAACCAAACAGCCCTCCCCCTCTCATTTCCATTCGGCCGAACCGAAGAAACGCAAGCGGAGGCGGAAGGGAGAAGGGCGACGGGGGAAACTAGGGCACGGCTCCGGCGACGTTTTTCCAGCGAGAATTTTTGGGGAAATCAAAGAGGAGATCAAGGGAAGAAGAAGGTATGTCTTAGAATTTCATTCCCTCCTCTCTTTCTCAAGTTATTTGGAAAGGAAAAATCTAGGGTTTGACAAAAACTTGGAATTTCATTACGAAATCAATAGGGGAAGTTTAGGGAAGTATTTTAGCGGTGGAAAACGAATTTCACTAAATTCTGACAAGTTTTGAAAAATTAGGGTTTTCTCCAAATGTCATTTTTCTTTAAAGTTTTTCACATTTATGATTTCAAAGGATAATAAGGCAGTTTCTAATGGCATGAATTAAAGTTTTGCATGAAAATTTTATTTTCAGAATTTTCTAATTAAATAAATCCGAAAATTCATTAAGGTATTTATAAATTAGGCTTAAGGGAAAGATTGGAATAATATTGGAATGAAATTGATGATTTAAAACTTTCCAAAATTTTAGTAATTTAATTAATCCGAAAATGTAATTAAATTATTGTTAATTTCGTTAAGCAAAGTAAGGATCGATTAGTAATAAAGGAAGAGTTTAGAAGATTTCGAATTGTATAAAGCTTTAATAAATTTTAATGTTGACACTTCTTTATGATCTTAGGTTTTGAACATAAAGGGACGACACGTGTCTGAACGACGTCGTACGTCGTAGGGAATTACTTTGCATTGGTGAGGTAGGTATTCATATCGATCATAAGACTTTCATGTATTACTCTGCTTTCGTTTTATTCAATTGCTAATGCAAATGTTTAAGGTTTTAAAGTTTATATGATTTGAGGTTAATTTTGCAAAAGATTCTTTAAATTGTCATGTTATGAATTTTCATGTTTTAAACCAATGAAATGATTTATGATGGTTTCATTTTGCATACATAATTGACTGAACATAGATTATAAATTATGATTTAAGAATGTGCATGTTGATGCGGAGTGCCCAAATGGTAAAGGGGCTTGAAAAAGCCAAATGGTAAAGGGACTCGAAAGAGTCAATGGAAAAGGAATGGCCAAATGATATGAAAATGTGTACCTGATCAGTACAGAAATTATGGGTACCTCCGAGACGGGTGATAAAATATTAATTATGCATAATATCGTTCATATATGTTTTCTTTGCATTAATGACATTGATGTTTGAGGAAAGGTTAAATGAAAGTTTATGATTGAGGAAATGATATGAAAGAGTTTTTATGAATGAAACGATGCAAGCTTTATCGATGTTTACACTTTTCATTTTAAAAAGATGTTTTATTTTGGTTTTATGCAAATTCTTATGAATGGTATGAATTACCTGCTGAGCGTGCAAGCTCACCCCTATTTGTGGGAATCTTTTCAGGAGAACCATCTAAGAAGTGATGGCAACAAGGCGGCAGTACACCTACCGTCGTAGAAGGACTCAGGAAGAAAGGTTCTTATGGTTAATTATTTTGAGTATGTACTGAGTTTGAGATTTGAGTGTTGAACTTAGTGATTATTGATGTGAACTCAATGTTGTTTAAGTTTAAAATTTAAGTTATGTTTATGATTTCCTGTTTGGATTATTATTGTTGAAGTTTGAACAAATTCTATGTTGGAAGTTTTTAGTGGCTCTTTTATATGCATATGATGGATGAAATAGTATATGTTCTGTAAGTTTAATGTTTTGATTTTCCTCCGTACGACCTTTTGTTCCCGCCCTGTTAATTCAGGCTAACCGGGCCGGGTCGTGACAAGAGTGGTATCAGAGACAAAGGTTTAATACCAATCACTGAAAGAGCCTATAGGATGATTGTATGAGTTGTAGATTGTGTAAAGAGTGTGAATTATTTAATTTTTTGCCTTATGATTATTATGTTTTATCTCAGGAATATGAATCATGAGCAGAATGCCACTGATGAAATATGAAAATTCAGATTTTGAGTTTCAAAATAAAGAGGGAAAATTAAGAGGGAAGAGAGGATCAAATAGATAATTAATGGGACTTCATTTGAGGTAAGAAATAATTGAAAGGAGAGAGGAGGGGAGGCCGACCATAGGAGAGAGGGGAGGTGTTTAGATGCGTCGTATTTGGGACCCAAACAATTAATGATGATTGAGAGATAAATCTGAAATTGATTTCAGATTGGAGGATTAATGGGGTTGTTTCCTAAGAGAGAATTATATTAATTGAGATGATTTGAAATTCAAAATAATTTGAATTTGAATTCATAGTCTTTCCCAAATTAATAAAATCCCAAAAAGGAAAGTGTTTAAAGGCTAATTGATTATAGATTCAAGGGGGGGGGGGGGGGGAGAAGGTGAGGCCGGCGTTTGGGATTGAGTAGGCGGCCGACGGCTTGGGAGAGATGGGGAGGGGACGGTCGGTGATGGGAGGCGGGCTGTTACTAGCGGGGTTGGGCTGGGTTTTGGGAGCCGACGGGTAATGGGATGGGAAAGTTTGGGTGCCGTCAGTTTTGAGAAATAGGGAGGGGTCGGCCGGCGGTATAGGAGGAGATAGGAGGGAGAAGAAGGAAAAAATAATATAACCAAGAGCTCACCCGTTGGTGGGATGTTTGGTACTCCGTTGGCCTCTCATAGGCTTCACCACTCTCTCTCAAACTCACAAGAAAGGAGGAGACAAATATCTAAAATTTTTCTCATTAATCATCAAAGAAAAATACAATAGATATGGCCTATATGTAAGCTCAACATAAAGAAAAACCAAAGACTAAAAAGCCCTCAGGGCTACACATCAAATAACAATCCCAAAATGGTAAAACAGTAAAAACTGAAATAAAAATAAACTAATACATAAAATGTGTCAAAGATATAGGCTCCTGATCGTAGCCGTCGATCTCCGGTGCCTCCTTTGATAAGTGCGCCAAAACCTCCTGCTGATGTCCTCATCATTTAATAAAAAGAAAGTAGTTAATAATACTTAAACTCATTAAGTATATGTATGTAGGAGTTGTTATTTGTGTTCTAACAGAAGGTGGTTGGCCCTAATTTTTTTTCTATTTCATTTGGATTACATCAAGGATCAACATTAAACTTATATCTTTAGATATTTGCAAGAGGATGTACCTTGGTGTATGCTTTTTGATGATGATATTAGTCTTATTGATAAGACTAGAGAGGGAGTTGATGAAAACTTAAATTATGGAAGTCAATCTTAGAGTTAAAGGATTTTGTTCAAGTTGATCTAAAACCAAATATATGGAGTGTAATTTTAGCAGTAATAGATCTAATGATGAGATTGTGACATTGGGTTACCAAGTCATTAAAATGAGCTCTTGTTTTAACTTGGATCTATTTTTTAAAATGATAGTGAAATAGATGGAGATATTATTAGTAGAATTTAAGATGGATGGTTGAAGTGGAGGAATGCATCGAGCCTGTTATGTGATAGAAAAGTACCCCTCAAACTTAAGGGAAAATTCTTTAAGATGGTGGTGAGACCAACAATGCTTTGTGGCATAGAATGTTGGCCATTAAAAGAGAAGCATAAAATTAAGTGTTGCAGAGATGAGGATACTCAGGTGGATGAGTGACTTTACTCTTACAGACAAAACGTGAAACAAGTACATACGGGAAAAGGTTCGAGTAGCTCTAGTTGGCAGATGAGATTAGAGAGAGTCGCTTTAGATGGTTTGGTCACATAAAACATCGGCCTTCCGATGACCCAGATTGGAGAATAGGTGTATTAGATCTAGCCTATGTTAAGAAAGGTAGAGGTAGACCTAATGATGTAGAATGAAGGGAGGGGGAGTCTTAATTTCAGGTTTTGAATTTTGAAATTAGGAGGGAAACAATTCAAAATGCTGAAATTAATTTAGCCATAGAGGTGAAAGTAATTGGTGGAATTGAAGGCTTAATTGGGGGAGCATTAATGGGCCTATTTATTAGATGAGAGAGAGGAAGAGGGGAGAGGGTGTCCAGGTTCAATGAATGTGAAATTTGAATTGATTCTCAATTAATTTCTGATTTACCCAATCCTTGATTGAAGGAAGGCTTTCCAAAATTAAGCTAAATGATTTAGGAAAGAATTTGAAATTTCAAATTCGTTTGAATTTGAATTCAGAAACTTACCAAAATTAGAACAACTTAATTTAGGAAAGAATAAATTTTAGAGGGAAAGGGATTTGATTGAGAGCATTAATTGAGGAGAATTAATTAATGTGTGAGGGAAAAAGGGAGCGGCCAAAGGAGGAGGGGGAGAGATGTCCACATACGATGTATGTGGCCCAAGGCATTAAATGAGATTTGATATTAAATCTAAAATTGATTTCATATTTAGAGGAATTAGGGGAAGGCTTCCAAAAATAGATTTGTTAATCCAGAAAGGATTTGAAATTCAAATATCTTTGAATTCAAATTAAGAACTTTCCAAGTTAATAATAGATTAATTTAGGAAAGTAATAAAGAGGTTATTTTGAATTCAAAATTCAAAATTTGTGGAGAAGGGAAGAGGCTAGGGGTGAGGTGGTCGGTCGGCTATGGAGGTGGAGGGGTTTATGGCCGGCGGTTGATATGGATAAAGTGGAGGAGGCTTGTGGCTTTGGAGGGGTTGTGGGAGAATCGGCCGGTGGCAAGTGGGGGATTTTGGCCGGCGGTCAAGGGAGGAGGAGAAAAGGATTTAGGGAAAGAAAGATACAACCGTGAGCCCGGACACATCCTGCAGCTGACGGGTAATACGTTGCCCTTCTCCAAGGGACTTTTCAAGCCACGAGCCCGGACCCATCCTGCGGCTGGTGGAAACTCCAATTCCCTCCCATAGGAATCTCACCCAATTTCTCTCCAAAGAACATAAATGCAAATAAAATTTTATTAATAATCCATCATTGATCTAATACAAGAGAAAGGGCCTCCATATATAGGCCTTAAAAGAAACTAAAAGATAACTTTGCCCCCTGGGCTTACATAAGACAATACTCTTAAATAAGAGTAAAAACGAGAAATACAAAATTAAATCAAAATACAATTAATAAACTAAGATAAAAAAAATGGAGTGATCTCGGTCGTCGATCTTCGTGTCTTCCTTTGATTAACGTCCATAGTAGGATGTTCGCATTATTCTCCCGGGGTGGAAAAAAGCTTGACTCCGTCGAGTCCGCATCCCGGGCAACCATGCTCTGATAACAAACTGATGTAGAACGAAGGGAGGGGGATTGTAAAGACCGGTTCAACCGGTTCGACTGAACCGGCCCCTCCCCCGTTACAGACGTTCGCGGGAGGGAAGATCGCGGTCCAGGCGGACCGCGAGCGGCACCGCTCGCGTGCGTAACGCCTCCGGAACGGCTCGGATTGAAACGTCGGTTGGATTTTCGCGTATAAGGATGAATAGCAACGACTCGTCTCACGGGATATTGTTAGTTCGCTCTTTCCGGTAGAAGGAATCGCGAGAGAGAAAACTCTTGTTGAAGAGGAACGGCTGAGAGGAAGATAGAGAGGAAGGTTTGGTTTTATTTCTCTATTTCTGTATAAATCCTTCCCTATTTCTTCATCTAAATAGCGAGGGTGTTTCATTAAGGCAAAAGAAGGGATTGAAAACAAAGAGAAAGAATTTTGGGAGAGGAAGAAGGAATTTAGGGTTTTGAGAAATTCCCAAATTTGTAAGTAAATTTCGAGCATGAGTAAATTTCTATCTTGAAATTTTATTAGTTAACTTTTATTGTTTGATTTTAGAGATTTGGAAGAGAGAAGATTGAAAGCTTCAGGAGTTTGATTTCACAAAAATTCTTGGAAGAGAAATTAAGTGGGTATTTATAAAATTTTCTTTATTTTATTTTATTTCCTTTTGAAAGAAGTATGAATATAATCGTTTAAAGTTTATGTTTTACATTTTTGAAACTATTGTTTGAAATAAACAAATGATTGTACAAGCATGAATATGTCAAAGAAGGTGTACGTATATAGATGTATATGATATGAATAAATAGAAAGAAGATATGAATGAACAATACATGAAAGATTTGAAAAAAATAAAGAAAATGGGAAAAGAATATGCATGCAAAATTTACAGGAGTTCACCGCCGTATGGTACTGGCTGGGGAAGCAATGTACCCGTGCACGATAAAAATAAAAAGGGAAAATGTTATGGCATAAGGAAATGGAAATGGATGTACCTCTGGTACATTTTGACGGTGCTCCTGTATAAAAGAAATGGGAAAAGGAATAAAATGTTAAAGATAAATAATGCTATGAAGAAATAATGATAAAGTATGTATGAAGAAATAAACGGAGTCAATTGCATTAAAGAAAGGAATTATTTTTTTTTTCCAAAAGAAATGAAGAAATGAAATGATATTAATGTTACTATGTAATGTCCTTTATGCATGAAAATTGTAGAGCAGTTACCCACTGAGTTTACTTAGTAAACTCAAACCATGAATTTAATTGTTTCAGGTAAATTGTCAAAGATTTATAAATGGCATAAAGAGAAGAGTTCGTCTATAGAAGACGACGTGCACCTGATAACAGGTAGATTTTGATCTGAAATAAAATTAAAGTATTTGAATAATTTAGTTAGTGGCTCTTCTAAAATGTTGTTATATTTATGAACTGAAATGAGTAGATCATACCGTCCGACTTTTAGTTCCCGCCTCGTTAAATTGAGTATCCGGGCCGGGTCGTGACAGGGAGTCTTAATTTCAGGTTTTGAATTTTGAAATTAGGAGGGAAACAATTCAAAATGCTGAAATTAATTTAGCCATAGAGGTGGAAGTAATTGGTGGAATTGAGGCTTAATTGGGGGAGCATTAATGGGCCTATTAATTAGATGAGAGAGAGGAGGGGAGAGAGTGTTCAGGTTCAATGAATGTGGAATTTGAATTGATTCCCAATTAATTTCTGATTTACCCAATCCTTAATCGAAGGAAGGCTTTCCAAAATTAAGCTAAATGATTTAGGAAAGAATTTGAAATTTCAAATTCGTTTGTATTTGAATTCAAAAACTTACTAAAATTAGAACAACTTAATTTAGGAAAGAATAAATTTTAGAGGGAAAGGGATTTGATTGAGAGCATTAATTGAGAGGAATTAATTAATATGTGAGGGAAAAAGGGGGGCGGCCAAAGGAGGAGGGGGAGAGATGTCCACATACGATGTATGTGGCCCAAGGCATTAAATGAGATTTGATATTAAATCTGAAATCAGGGGAAGGCTTCCAAAAGTAGATTTGTTAATTCGGAAAGGATTTGAAATTCAAATATCTTTGAATTCAAATTAAGAACTTTTCAAGTTAACGAAAGATTAATTTAGGAAAGTAATAAAGAGGCTATTTTGAATTCAAAATTCAAAATTTGAGGAGGGAAGAGGCTAGGGGTGAGGTGGTTGGTCGGCTATGGAGGTGGAGGGGTTTATGGCCGGCGGTTGATATGGATAAAGTGAAGGAGGCTTGTGGCTTTGGAGGGGTTGGGGAGAATCGGTCGGTGGAAAGTGGGGGATTTTGGCCGGCGGTCAAGGGAGGAGGAGAAAAGGATTTAGAGAAAGATAGATACAACCATGATCCCAGACACATCCTGCAGCTGACGGGTAATACGTTGCCCTTCTCCAATGGACTTCAAGTCACGAGCTCGGACCCATCCTGCGGCTGGTGGAAACTCCAATTCCCTCCCATAGGAATCTCACCTAAGTTCTCTCTAAAGAACACTAGTGCAAACAAAATAATGTAGAACATACATGCGAAAATTGATTTGTAATGAGAGCTTGCACGCTTAACTTTAGAAGCCACAATAATTATATCCTTTATTTTGATTTAAACGACAAAATAAAACACAAAGAACGGTAAAACAAGCTTAGGCTAAATCACATGCATCGAAGTTAAGATAGAAAGACAGTCAATTTAATCTAACGTCGCATACATGGATAGTTTCAACAATAAATTCCAAGGCTGACAATTAGATTAGTCACAACAAGAAGATCCTTCACTCAACTTTTCCAATTACTAGGTTTTAGCAGGGAAGCGTTAACATTGTCTTCATGAATATAATAAAGCCACATTCAAGGATGCACTCTGAAGATAGAGAGTCGGATGTCGAGTTTTACCCAAAGACACGAGAGATACACACTCCGGAAAGATCGTCTGAATGCTGTGAAAGAGGTGGACAGCAATTAAGAGCCTTCTTGCCTCAAGGAACGGCAGGAAAGAGGTGCCAAACTTCTGGACAGTAGCAGTTTTGATAATTGGACAGATCCTGGACAGCAGATTTCAAGGTTCAGGACTTCAAAACAGCAATTTCCTGTACCCAAACTTCAGGACAGCAGGTAGAATCTGTCCAAAATGCAGAAATCTGTTCTGGACAGAAGTCAATCTTTCTTTGGACAGGGATGGAGTGGGCTGGACTTCTTGGACAGCAAACATAATATGTCCAGAGATCTGGACAGCAAATTGGAGAAGGAAAGTTCAGCGATTTCCTCCTACAGGATCCATGTGAGCTTGAAAGATGAGGTGGAGAGGCATGTGGACAGCTTTGGAAAGATATGTTGGAATTAATTTCCTCTGCTTGGGGGCATACTAAATCAATCACAAAATAATTGGAAGGGAACAATAAGGGGCGGGTATAGAAGGGGAAAGAGTTTGAAATCTTTCCTAAGCTAGAGACTTCTTTTCGGAAATAATTGGATGGGTGGGGACATGGGAAATTTCGGCCAAGGGGAAGAGGTGGGGGCAAGTGTCTAGATGCAATGTATTTGGACTTAAGGCATTAATTAATCAATCCATCATGATTTGATTGATTGATTTAAATAAGAACATTTCCAAAGATAGAATTAAAGAAAAAGGAAAGAAGGAAAATCTGAATTTAATTGATTGCAATTTCAATTAGGACCTTCCAAACTTAGGCACTTTTAAATTAGGAAAGCTTTGACTTTTCAAACTCTTTTGAAATTTGAAATCAAATAATTTCCAAATTCGCATGATCCTAATTTAGGAAAGAGCATGGGGTGTGGCCGGCGGCTTGGGTGGGGGAGGTGGAGCCTGCGGCTTGGGGTGGTGGTGGTGGAGGCCGGTGGTGGAGGCCGGTGGTGGGGTGGAGGGTAGGGGACGATGGGGAAAGAAGGGGCGGCCGTTTAGGTGTGGGGTGGAGCTTGGCCGTGGGAGGAGGGGAGGAAGGTGGAGCCGGCGGTGGTGGAGGAAGAAAAGAGGAGATAGAAAATAAAACCACGAACCCGACTCTTCAAGGTTGGTGGGTGATTCGTTGCCCTTTACCAAGAGACTTCATCAAAGTTCTCTCCTAGAACTCTCAAGCTCTCCAAACACATGGATGCAAAAATTTTCTTATAATTCATTCATTAACCCTCACATGAAGAGGGGAAGGCTTTAAATAGCCAAAAGAATAAAGAAAATACAAAGACACAATTGCCCCTAAGGCAAACACATGACGAGGCCCTTAAACTAGGGCATAAACGGAAAGAAATACAATAGACTCATAAAACATAAAACAAAATACATCAAATGCGATAATAATCAAAAGTAGATCGTGGCCGTAGATCGTTGATATCTCCTCGCACTAGAAACTCCTGTAGAGGCGGCGGATAAAGGAGGAGGTGGGGGATTAGAGAAAGAAGATAAACCGTGAGCCCGAACACTTCCTGTAACTGACGGGTGATGCGTTGCCCTCACCTAGGGACTTCAAATCCGAGCCCGGACGCTTCTGCGGCTGGTGGGTATTGCGTTGCCCTCACATAGGGACTTTCACTATCCTAAGAACTCCCATAGCTCCTAGATCAAAGTGCTTAAATTTTTCTTAATATTCATCTATTACCATTACAAGAAATGAGGAGGTTATAAATAGCCCAAAATACATAACAAAAGATAAAAGTGCCCCCTGGGGTCACAAGCAACTACTCCCTCAAGTGAGGATAAAAATGAAAAATGCATAAATAAATAAAAATTATAAATAATAACTTAAAATAAAATAGTGTGATCATTGCTGTTGATCTTCGTCTCCTCCTCTGATAAGCTTTCACGGTTGGATGTCCGCATCATTCTTCCGGGGTGGAAAAGAGCTCGACTCCGTCGAGTCTGCATCCCGAGTGCGCAACCATGCTCTGATACTAAACTGATGTAGAATGAAGGGGGGTTTTGGGGGGGGGGGTCATGTGAATTTGAAATTTCAAATTAAATGGAAAAGGGAGGGAAGAGGTTACTTAATTAATCCCTTAATTGGAGTTCCAATTTTGTGAAGGAGTTAATTAAAATAGGAGAGAGATTGGGGGCTGGCCAAGATAGAGGAGAGAGAGGTGTCCACATTCATTGGATGTGGAGGAGCAATTAATGCTAATTAATCTCAGATGTTAATCAATCCAATTGAAGGGGGAAGACTTAATTGAAGGGAGTAAAGAGGGAAAGAGGGAGAGAGAGAGAGAGGGAGAGAGAGAGAGAGAGAGAGAGAGAGAGAGAGAGAGAGGGGCGGCCAATTAATGAGGCTTAGATTGGAGTAATTTTTTTTTAAAATTTAGATTGGAGTAATTGATTGATTCTTTTAATTAGAATCTTAAATTAGGAAAGGGATTAAAGACCTTTCAAAGTTTAAAATTCAAAACAAAGAGATGAGAGGGAATTGTGTAATTAATTCAAATTAATGAGGGAAATTCAAGTTTGAAATTCCTAAATTGCTTTGAATCAAATTAGAAAAATAATAAGATGATGATTGGAAAGTGGCACCTTGGAGAATTGGTGGGGTGGCCGGCGGTGGAAGAAGGGGAGGGTGGTGGCCGACAGTTGACAGGAAGGGGATGGGTGGCCGGTGGTGGGGAAGAGGATGGGAGGTAAAAAGCCGGCGGCTAGGGGGAGATTTAGCCAGCAGTTAAAGGAGAAGGAGGTGGGGGATTAGAGAAAGAAGATAAACTGTGAGCCCGGACGCTTCCTGCGACTAATTGGTGATGCGTTGCCCTCACCTAGGGACTTCAAACCACGAGCCCGGACGCTTCCTGCGGCCGGTAGGTATTGCGTTGCCCTCACATAGGGATTTTCACTCTCCTAAAAACTCCCATAACTCCTAGATCAAAGTGTTGAAATTTTCTTAATATTCATCCATTAACCATTACAAGAAAGGAGGAGGCTATAAATAGCCCAAAATACAGAACAAAAGACAAAAGTTCTCCCATGGGTCACAAGCACTTACTCTCTCAAGTGAGGGTAAAAACGAAAAATGCATAAATAAATAAAAAATATAAATAATAACTTAAAATAAAATAGTGCGATCATTGTCGTCGATCTTCGTCTTCTCCTCTGATAAGCTTTCACGGCGGATGTCCGCATCATTCTTCCGGGGTGGAAAAGAGCTCGACTCCGTCGAGTCCGTATCCGGGTGCGCAACCATGCTCTGATACCAAACTGATGTAGAACGAAGGGGGGGTCATGTGAATTTAAAATTTTCAAATTAAATGGAAAAGGGAGGAAAGGGGTTACTTAATTAATCCCTTAATTGGTGTTCCAATTTTGTGAAGGAGTTAATTAAAATAGGAGAGATTGGGGGCTGGCCAAGATAGAGGAGAGAGAGGTGTCCACATTCATTGGATGTGGAGGAGTAATTAATGCTAATTAATCTCAAATTTTAATCAATCCAAGATTGAAGGGGAGAGACTTAATTGGAGGGAGTAAAGAGGGAGAGGGAGAGAGAGGGGGGGCAGCTAATTAATGAGGCTTAGATTGGAGTAATTGATTGATTTTTTTAATTAGAATCTTAAATTAGGAAAGGGATTAAAGACCTTTCAAATTTTAAAATTCAAAATTAAGAGATGGGAGGGAATTGTGTAATTAATTCAAATTAACGAGGGAAATTCAAATCTCAAATTAATGAGGGAATTCAAATCTCAAATTAATTTGAAATTTTCAAATTGCTTTGAATCAAATTAGGAAAATAATAAGAGGATGATTGGAAAGCGGCGCCTTGGAGAATTGGTGGGGTGGCCGGCGGTTAGAAGAAAGGGAGGGTGGTGGCCGACAGTTGAGAGGAATGGGATGGGTGGCCGGTGGCGGGGAAGAGGATGGGAGGTAAAAAGCCTGCTGCTAGGGGGAGATTTAGCTAGCAGTTAAAGTAGGAGGAGGTGGGGGATTAGAGAAAGAAGATAAATCGTGAGCCCAGACGCTTCCTGTGACTGACGGCTAATGCGTTGCCCTCACCTAGGGACTTTAAACCACGAGCCCGGACACTTCCTGCAACTGGTGGGTATTGCGTTGCCCTCACATAGGGACTTTCACTCTCCTAAGAACTCCCATAGCTACTAGATCAAAGTGCTGAAAATTTTCTTAATATTCATCCATTAATCATTACAAGAAAGGAGGAGGCTATAAATTGCCCAAAATAGAGAACAAAAGACAAAAGTGTCCCCTAGGGTCACAAGCACCTACTCCCTCAAGTGAGGGTAAAAACAGAAAATGCATAAATAAATAAAAATTACAAATAATAACTTAAAATAAAATAGTTCGATCATTGCCGTCGATCTTCGTCTCCTCCTCTGATAAGCTTTCACGGTCGGATGTCCGCATCAAAGAGTATTTATATTTAAACATTTATATATTAGTAGTATAAACCCAAAGAAACCGATGCAGATTATTAAATAAACCACAATTGAAAAATTACGCAAAGTATGACATAATTATTTGAAATAATAAAAGTATTACAAAAGTTATTTCCAAGAAAATATATTGCTTGAGAGATCTCTCCTTGATGATGGTCCTCCAATCAACTTAGTATGGTGAAAATATAAATAAAAATATAACATATTATGTGCTTGCTAGGAAAATTCAATGGGTAAATGATATTGATTAAGGCATCAATGACAATAAATGAAGCAAGAAATATGATCAATGAATAATATGACTAATTAAGCATGTTTATGTAAACTATATTTTTATGATGAGGAATGTTACATGAAACATCAAATTCCATGAAGTTTCTACTTATGAAAGTTTGCCAACTTTGTAAGAGGAATGTAATTATAGTTCTACAATTCACTAATACTTGCTTGTGTAAATTAATTAGTTTACAAGCATTGTCGCTTTTTTTTAATATAAAAAGAAAGTGTCAGAGTATATATTCATCGTTCTTTTTTTTTTCCATCAATTAGATTATGTGACAGAGTTCATGGTCAAGAGGAGGAAGAAGGTGCATGCGGCACTTGATAGGGTTTGTAGTCTCTATGAAAAAAACCATCACTAGGACTCGTGAGAAAGGGTAAGATGGTGATTATAGAAATTTGTTCGGGAAGAGGTTTACAAATTTGAGCGGCTAGAGAAATAATGTGCATTATACTAGACCCCATTCCTTAATAGCAGTTGAAATGCGGTTTAAGTGGTGTAGCCTAGGACTAGTTTGGGTTAGGTAGCGGACTGGTTCACTTTTTTTTTTTTTAAATAGATGTTACATTCTAGTTATCATCATTACACCTTTTATCAGGGAAAATGCTTTCTTATCTGAGGTTTGATGTCCACCTCATCCACCAAAAAGAAAACATGCATGCTTACTAATAGCCTACTAATTTTACAGGGTATTGCTGATACGATGGCATTGCTTCAAGCAGAGGGTCGCTTGCTCCGTGGTGAACATAATCTTTTAGGGGAAGCATTTCTTGTTATGGCGTCCTCTGCTGGGTACATAACTGTGACTATTTGCTTTTCTTCTAATCTTGTCCTCTCTCATTTGTTCTTTTTTCCACTATCCTTGACTTTTTAATAAAAGCTTGCCTTTCTTACCTTTTTTGAAACTTGATTGCTTTCTAGAATTCAGCAGCAACAAGAGGTCTTGGCCTGGCTACTCGAGCCTCTGAGCAAACAATGGGTCAAGTTGGAATGGCAAAATGCCTACTTGTCTGACCCATTAGGTCTGAAACGGTTGTCTTCAGACCCACAATTTATGTGGAATATTTTTCATACAGTAACATTCTTTGAAAAGGCCCTTAAAAGGAGTGGATATAATAAAGCTAACTCGAATCCTCAAGGTTCTTCATCAGTTGCGGATGGTTCCAATTGTCCTCACCCTATGTCTATTCATCTGGCATGGATGTTACCCCCTCTGTTCAGAGTAGGTCCTGTGTAAATGTATCTAGAATTTTGAAGCTGTGTTTAAGACTATCATTTTTTAAGCAGTTCAAATCATTTATTTCATTGATGCAGTTTATTAATTAGTTTTTTTTTTTAACCATTCTCCATCTACACTCTCCAGCTTTGAACCATTTATTTCACTGATGCAGTTTATTAATTAGTTTTTTTTTTAACCATTCTCCATCTACACTCTCCAGCTTCTTCGTAACATTCATTCTCTTTGGTCTCCAACGATTGCTCAAGCATTAGCAGGAGAGCTAAGAGGATTTAAAAGCATGAGCCAAGTTGAGCAAGCTAGCCTTCTTGGGGAGAGCAGTTTGAAACTGCCCAAAGGTCAGCTAACACATGCGGATGGATCTCAAATTGACATACACGGGGAAGAAAATCCCAATGAAAACGATATTAGAAACTGGTTGAAAGGTATCAGAGATAGTGGGTATGTTTGTCCTGCTGTGATTTACATCAGCATATGCAAGTTTTTTGTATTCCTTGCTGCAGTAGACTGTGCTCTCTCTCATGGTCTAGTTTATGGTGAGGTGGGTCTGATGCTCTTAGTGGGATGATTTCAGATTCCTTTCTTAGTGGGATGATTTCAGATTCTTTGTAGATCACATGAAGGGTAAATTGAGCAATTAAATTGTGAGATCTTACATCAACAACTCCACAATACTTGGGAATTCAGCAAAAAATTTGAACACTGACAGCAAATATTGTCTTTATGCATCATATAGGAAATAGAAAAGCATGGTTACGTTACTACCTAAAGCTATTATCTATACAAGAGAACTAGTCGTTGAACTCAAATAATGAATTTAGGGAAGCTAGTTAAAGGAATTTTATTTCTTTGCTCTAAGTGATATTTGTATTCGGAAGTTCCAAATATAACAATTTGATTTATTAATTTAAGAAAGCGTTTCTTGAATAGGAGTTATTGTTGATTGGAAACTTTCAGACTTGAGATTTACTGTGCTTTGTTTGGTGGTTATAAAGATTATATCTGTTAGGATATAGATCAAATGTGTTTTGTGGTTTTGTATGTTTCAGCATCACTTCTGTATAGTCTTTTGAATTTTTCATCATATATTTAGCAAAATGTCGTGCTTCTTTGCTACAGAATAAAAGCCAACGTGTCTTGTATCATTTTAGGTATAACGTCATAGGCCTTTCGGCAAATATTGGAGATTGCTTTTTCCGTGGATTGGACTGTTCTCTTCTTACCACGTCGCTTATGGAGAATTTACAATCAATGGACTTCAGACACATTCGCCAACTGATTCACTTGGTTCTTGTCCCTATAGTAAAGTTATGCCCTGCAGATTTAAGGGTTGTCTGGCTGGAAAACTTGCTTCATCCGTTGTTCCTCCACTGTCAGCAGGCTCTTTCTTCCTCATGGTCTAGTCTCATGCATGAGGGTAGAGCAAAGGTTCCTGACACCTTTATTAGTCTTTCTGGAATGGAGCTAAAGTTAGAGGTAATGGAAGAGAAGTTGCTGCGTGATTTGACTCGGGAAATATGTAATCTTTTCTCAATTTTAGCTTCGCCGGCTCTAAATGGTGGGCTGCCTTCTTTGGATCAACTTGGAAATGTAAACCACACCGAGTCATCTTTGCTCAATTCATTGGATGCATTCTCTACAAATTCTATGATGGGGTATGGCATAGATAACCAAAATTGTGCATCTTTTGCTTGTAACGTTTATTATTTTTCTGTGTGATTCAAGTCAGCCTATTGAAATAAACTTTAAGTATATTGCTTCACTTGCAGATTTCTCATGACACATAAAAGCCTTGCTCTTCCAGCCTTGAGAATATGTATTGAAGCATTTACTTGGACTGATGGTGAAGCTGTTGCTAAAGTTGCATCCTTCTGTGGAGCTATTATCCTTCTTGCTATTTCAGCAGATAATGTGGAACTCAGGGAGTTTGTTGTGAAGGATTTATTTTATGCCATACTTCAAGGACTTTTCCTAGAATCGAATGCAGTCATCAGTTCAGATCTTGTTGGTCTTTGTCGTGAAATATATGTTTATATGTTAAACAGAGACTCTTCTCCAAGACAGGTGAGTTGCAATAAAATTTTTTTGGCTTGACTTCCGAACAAGGTTGCAAATTTGCTTATTGAGTGGAATTTTTCTTGATGCTAATAGATATTTTTTCTTATAAACAGATTCTGTTATCCCTTCCTTGCCTTACAGAGGAGGATTTAGTTGCTTTTGAGGATGCTCTGAGTAAAACTAGTAGCCCCAAAGAACAAAAGCTGCTTATGAGAAGTTTGCTTCAGTTGGCTACTGGAAACAAGTTGAGAGCTCTTGCTTCTCAAAAGAGTACGAACGTCATAACCAATGTTACAGGTATGTGTTTTATCCATCCTTGTACAATTGAAGACGTCTGCAATGTAATTTATACTTAATTTTCTTAATATGAAATTGTGAAATGCATCTGAGTAAACAGTTTACTCATTTTTTATGAAACACTCCCAACCTGAATTTCTAATGATCCACAAGTTTGGGAGCTTTGGCGCTGTGTTTGAATACCCTGTGATATTGGAGCATAATCCATGACAAGAAAAGCATGTGGAAGTGCCAATAGTGATAATAGAATGACTGATGTGGTATAGAAGGCATTCTACATGCATGCTATTGCTTTTATTTGGCATGACTGACATCATCATCTCTTTGTAATTCTACCTAAATTAATGCCTCTTTTCCAAGCCTTTCATGTTAACAACAACATTTCGGGTTAGATCTATTTAAACCAAGCATTGGGACAATATACTAAGACTAAGCTTTGATTTACTCAATTTTGAGTTTATTACTTGGGCTAACCCACACATTGGGTTGATTACTTGGATGTGTTCTCTCTTAAAAAGAAGAGAAAATTGAATAGCATTGGATCTCCCCTTCACATTTTTTGTTCGTGACACATGCGCCCACATCACACAATTTGGTCCATCTATGCATCACTCCAAGGCTTTGCCTACTCCACTTGTAGTGCACACCCCTAGCAATACCCACACATCAGCGAGCCTACACTTACCTATGTGGATCTTGGAGTGCCAACCACCAGCCCCTAGAACTGTGGCCTCCCTACATTGTCATCATGTTTTCCTTCAGCACAAAATCATTAGGCCTCATCCCACTATCTTCTTGATGAGGACATCAGCAGGAGATTCCATCGCGTCATCATAGGAGGAATCGTAGATCGACGGCTATGATTCGGAGCCTTTATTTATGAGGTATTTTTATATATTATTTTATTTTGTGTCTTAGTCTTTACCATTGTACCCTTATGAGGGCTTAGTTCATTATGTAGTCCAAAGAGCATTATAGTCTTTGCATCTCTTTTTTATTTTAGGACCTATATGATGTAGAACTACAATGCCTTGGATGGATGTGATTAGAACTTGCACGATTTCTTGATAAAACAATTATGATTAGAACTTTTATCAATCCAAAACGTCTAAGTAAAACAAGAGAGGGGTGCCTACGTTTAGGCTAAGCCGTTTGCCAAATGCTAGATTTATCAAAATCACGTAGAATATCAATATTATGCAATTAATTAGCTTTCAAACAAAATCCCTAATCTAACAATAAGATTAGAAGCAAAGAAAGCATGCTCATCCCTACGTTTACTACACTCGAGGTAACGGCAAGCAAAAGTCCTACGTTTGCTAAGCTTAGGCAATGATGGAGCACGGTTCCTTATGACTTGTCATCACCTACAAGAATAGGGGATTAGGCAAGTAATAAAAGAAGGTGAAGTGGCTCACCTTTGTCCAAGTCCGGAAATAAGATGAGGAAAATCCATCATGGCCTCCTTTAAAAGGTTCAATTGGAGAGAAAGAAGTTTCTCAAAACGTTGACGTGTTGATGGCCATGATCTTTGCTGTCCTTATCATTCTTCTTCAAGGGAATAGAGCCTCTTCTTCAAAATCCAAGTGGAAGGAGGTAGGAGGAGGGGTCGGCCATGGGGGGGGACTCCTTGGGAAGCTTAGGTTTAGGGTTGGGAGGAATTAGGGTTTGGGTTTTGAGTGGAGAAAGTTTAAAATCTGAAATAAATTTTCAGATTTCCTCTTGGAGGGAAATTAAATCAAAATTTGAACTTAATTCCCAAAGGGCTAAGAGTTAATGTGGAGAGGGGAAAATTAAAGAGAGAAAGAGGGGAGAGAGAGCGAGGGGCCGCCGGCATGGTGTAGGGGAGAAGGGGATTGGAGGGGTGATTAAATGCTTGATTGAATGGGATTGATAAATTAGGAAGTAATTATTAAATCCAATTCAATTCAAAATTGATTTGGATGAAATTTGAAAACTTTCCTAAAATAAACTTGCCAATTTTAGGAATATTTTCAAATTTCAAATTGATTGAAATCTGAAATTATTTCTCCCAACTTGAATTCAAATCAAGCAAATATGGAAGTGTTGACCCCCACAACTCAAACCACGCATAAAAGGACAAAAATGATGAATCAAGTAGTGCGCGGGTTGGTCCGACACATCGCTTGAAGGGTTAAATGACCTCTGATTGCCAAACGGACGGCGCCGTTGCGATCATAACATCAAATTCTGCTAGGTCGAGACCCCTCGCAGTCGAATCGGATGAGATCGGTCAAAAGGGACGACCGACACCCGAAATTAAAACGCAACGCTGATCAAATGATGTCCTTTCGCGAAATAGATTTCGCCATTGCGACCGGAATATCTCAAATACTTAAAAACTACATTTTCTATGTTCAAACTGGATCATCCGGGTTGGTGGCACGGATTTCGAGAAAAATTAGCCTCGTCGTTGTTCAAATGATGTCCGTTCGCGAAACGGACTTCGCCAGTGCGTCCGGAATATCGGCAATACTTTAAATGCACTACCAATTTGTTCAATTAAAGTGGTGCACGCAAATCGAGGTAATCCCCGTGTAAAAATACACAAATTTGTCCCCAAATGACGTCCGATCGCGAAATGGACTGCGTCATTGCGACCAGAACATCGACATACCCCAAATCCACTATTAATTTATCTAATTCCGATATTCGACAAACTCGACATGCAAACGAGGCAAGAATGCACGCAAAACGAGAAGATTGCACGCAAATCGAGGCATTCTCTGGCCTAATTAATGCAGCTTTGTCATGTTAAATTAATGCGTGAATGACTACAGCATCAATATAGCATTAACCTAATAAAATTTTTACAAAATAACAGGTGCTGAATGAGGAAAAAACTCAAATCCACATTAAATGCTAATTCAATGCCTGTTAACTCGCCTACCCAGTTCGGTATAAGCTCCCGCTTCTATGCGTTTTGTATACCAGTCCTATTCTTGTCATTAAATCAAGGCAAATCAAGACTTCTCGTTTCTGGAGGGGGATTGGAAGAGCTTTCGTCTTCAACTCCACGCAATAGTTCCCTCAGCCCTCTACTTCCAACCAGATTCCCTCCCACTACCTCAACTCTTTAGCTCCCTGTTCCGTCTCCCTCTCGAATTCGTATAATCCACACCAAGCAACTAACTCCCTTGGCCACTACCTACAGCCCTGCATTCTTTAGTTCGCTTCCTGTTAGCTCACAAACCCTACCGTTTGGAGATTCTAACGAGTTGGCCAATCCCTACTATTCAAGCACAAAGTGGAAGCCAGCAATCCTTTTATCTTGTCCGATTCCTCCGCTCCAGCATACCAGATATCCCTTGCAAGCCAGAGTCTTCTGCTATAACGATTCCACACTCCCTGTAGAACCGAACTCTGTAAACCTTCCTTCTTATTTTATTAAGCAAGTTCTCCTCATTTCATTATATAGAAATATTTGCAGTTTTTGTACTGGAAGATTCTCGTTGCCTAAGCCTCTATCGTAAAGGCCAAACAACATTCATCCACTCTTGTTTCCACCTACACGCTGAACCTGTTTTCACGTGGACACTGCAGCAATTATGCCTTATAATCCTTTTTTTTTTATCCACCCAATCAAGATCTGCAGTCCGTCAGCCCCTCCTTCAAACCGGTTTTCCCCTCCTGTAGGAGCTCAACATACCACGCCTCATTAGAGCAGCAAAACTTCCCTATTTAAGCCAAATACTAGAAGCAGACGGAGCTCCCCTTCCCTCACGTGCAGATTCTCAGTTCCTCCTGCAGCCTTCAACTCCACTTGATTGTTTTCTTGCACATGAAAACCTGCTGTTGCACGTGAACCTCCACCTCAAAGATTCCTTTTACAGCAGCTTTTGCTTGTCTTTTACTTGAATACATTTACTGTTTACCTTCTTTCCACTCATACAAGGCTAAATCAAGTTAAAGCCCACTTTTCCTACTCTCCCAATTCAAACCAAAGCCTTATCCTTCCCAGACATCCTTTCTGTTTGAAGCCCAAAGCCCACATACAAATTCTCTTTAGGTTGCTATTTCACAAGCATAACCAGCCTACTAAGGCCAGTCAACACAAAAATCAACCTTCAAGCCCATGTGCAATTTCCTGTCTCTAATTTGCACCCCAATGAGCTATGCACTTCCTCCCTAAATGCTGGCCCAACAGTAATTTCCTTTTTCTAAATGCAGACCCTTCCTCCCCATTACCTAGAAGCCTATTTAACCCACAAAACTCTCTAATCAGTCTACAGCAAGCCCATTTAGACTCCATCTCAAGTGGTTGCCCATATCTAAGTCCATCCTACAGCAAATATACAAAAAAAAGATGTTTCTTCTTTTTTTTTTAAGCTTGCTTTTCTATTTTACTGTGCGTTTATTGTGTTATTTCTTTTATAATTAACATTTTATTGTTGGTATTAATAGTGGTGGCATCAATGTCAAAGTTAGTGTTGATGTTAATATTAATTTTGTCGATGTTAAAAAAAAAAAAGAGAAAATGGAGGAAGAATGTTTCAAAGAAAAAAGAAAGAGAAGAAGAGATTCAAAAAAAAAAGGGGGAGAAGAGAGGTTTCAAAAAAAAAGAGAGAGTAAAAAAAAAAGTTCCAAAAAAAAGAGAGGAAAGAAAAGAAAAGAGAAAGAAAGAATTTTTGCAAATAAGAGAAAACTCGTCTCGGCGTTTGTAGCGCGGCGAACGACCATCTATACACGCTTTTCTCTAGCGTGGTGGGAGGGAATTTGTTGCGAAGCTTGCGACGAGTCGGGAAATCTCCTTCATGCCCTCGACGTGCACGTCGAGCCGGAAAACCGCCCATATACGCTTTTCTCTAGCGTGGTGGGAAGGGAACCCGGTGCGACACCTACAGCGAGGCAGGTAGGCCCTGTACACGCTTTTCTCTAGCGTGGTGGGGACGTATATAAGTACCTGTAGGCGCTTCAGCACCTACGGGGAAAAGAACTGCTTTTCTTTTTGAAACAGGTGCCCGAGGACCCATACACGCCTTTCTCTGGCGTGGTGGGATTGAAGATTTTACGGCCGCGGTGTCATCCGACACCTACCGTACACGCTTTTCTCTAGCGTGGCGGGAGGCCCAATTTCCTGTAGTTTCCCCTAAACGGGGGAGACGCCGGGAGGTTGCCGAAATTTTATCTGAAATAAGACAAGGACTTGGACATTTGCACTCAAGCAAGAACAAATTTTGAACAAAGGGAACTCGTATTAAATTCAAATGAACATCAAATGAATTAAGATAATGAGCAAGATTGGAACACAGGAGCAAACTTGAATTGAAATTGATTAAATGAGGTTGAATTAAACTCAATTTGAACAATGAAGTGGACTTAACTAAGAACTTGAATCAACTTTGGACCATAGTAGACTTTTGAATATTCAAACTTGATTTGGATAATAAGACATGAACTCAAACTAGATTTGAGTTAAACTACAAGGAACTTGGATTCAAGTGACCTTGCACTTAACTTGAATCAGGATTTAATTAAATGTATAATCAATAAAGAGATTGATTTGAACCATGACACTAAGCAAGGTTAAGGAGGTATCATTTCAATTTAAAAGCAAAGCATAAATAAACTTGTGGAGAATTTTGGAATGAATCTCAACATACAACAGGGGACTCGTGGAGGAAGGTATCCAAGCATAATCAACATGCAAGCAAAGGAGTCCTGCCATGCATGCACCAACTTCCGATTGACCCCAACATACAAACAAGTGCAAAAGACAAATGATGATTTGAAGAACTCAAATGAATATCAATGGATAGTTACAAATAATGACTCATGGCAAATGAAATTCTTCCACCTTGCTCATAAATAATAATCAATATGAACATGTATCTTGATTGTAAGTAATAATGCGCCATAAATCATGGAGGATATGAGCAAGTACATCAATCCCCTATGAACAAAAGGATTTGACATGCATTGAAAATAATGATGTAATATGTCCAAACATATTCAAGTGAAGTGTTAAAGCGCAAGCAGGTATATCAAACCTCTGCAAGTAAAGAAGACTAATACACTATAAGCATGATGATCTGAAGAATATGCAATGAATACTGGGGGCATTCATACAGTCAATGATGACCCAATTGCAAGCAAATACCGCTATCTTCTACAAACAGAAAGATTAAATGCGCAATGAATAACTCTCTCGCAAGCTATAAAGATGGAATTTGGTATTAATCTACACAATAGCCGTGCAAAGGATGATTGAACAACAACCAGCTGGGCAATAGATGCAAATGTCCGTAGGGAAGAAGGAGAATTTTTACATGCAGTGAAAGCAGTGACGTGACATATCGGAATGCATTCAAGTGAATGTCATCGTATACTGCATCGTGCCCACTGAAATTAATGAGCAATATTTGACAAATGTACTGTTGAAGATTAATGCAAAGTTCGGTGGTCCAAACTTACAATTACAAATAGAGAATACATCCGCCATTCCAATCATCTCAAAGATCTGCAATACATACAATCTCTCTATGAGTACAGATGTATGTAAAACATATCACTCGTTGGTAGATGCAGAAAGACTTCAGTAAATGCATTATCCTGAAATCAATTCCAATCTATAAATTAAAACATCTACCTGCCGACAAGCAGCAGCAGTAGAGATCGTCAACGACACCGGATCCGCAACATTCATGCAAGCGGACAGAAGGCGTTCACAAATATTCCAAATGTATCCCCGCACGTGCACTATAACATGTATACACTTAGGTACACATAAGGGGATGTATTATAAACCCGCATGGGCCCCGACGAGCGTGTTGTAAGAACATACGTGACGTCTAGGGATGCTGCGCGGGTCAATAAGTTTGAACCCGATCCTCCTATGCAAGCAGATAGGAGTCGACAAGGTTCAATCAATAAATTATAAAATGCCCCCCAAGCACCCGCATGGGCCCCGACGAGCGTGTTATTGGTACACGCGTTACGTCTAGGGATGCTGCACGGGTCAATAAATGAATTCCAGTTCGAGCCCGATCCTCCTATACGGGTAGATAAGAGTCGACACGGCTCGAACCATTAAATAAATATGCGGTTGCGAGATCGACCGGGATATTTATTTTATACGTTCATATTAGGCCTTCAAGGCTTATAATCAAGAGAATTCACTAACAAAGGTCCAAAGCCTACGAAACCCGATCCTCTGTCAATTGCTAGACAGAGTCGACAAGGTTCAAAACATAAAAAAATATGAATAACCCCATACCCCGATGATGGCCGTGTTGAATGCATATCTCAACCGGAGGGGTCTATTCAAAATGCTTTCAAAATGCCATCACAAATCTCATGAAAATCCCAAACTCCAAACTCCAAACAATCCCAAAATTCAAAAATATTTGAAATTGAAACTCAACTATTAACACTTAAAGCAAAATTCATCCACTCTCCGCAACAGTTTGCCGAGGTGGATAAATCTGAAAATCTACTTTAGCTCACAAAGAGCTAATGCCTGGTCGAAAATATCACTAGGATCCATTCTCAAACAATCTCCTGCTAGTAAGGACGTGGTACGAGTCCTCTAACCGGCAGTTTCGCCGCCAAATGGCACTGCAGGATAAACGGTTATGACTCGGGGCCCTCTGAACCAGGTGGTCGCCGCCAAATGGCATCATTATATTATGGTTATGGTCAGAGCCCGTATGCTCCCCAATGGCATCAAATCCTTGAGACATGAATCAATAGGATATGATCGATAGGGCACAAAGCCCTCTGTTAGCTAAGGTGGATTCAAATTTGTCCCCTTAGACAAATATTCAACCCAAGTCTACAAGGTCCCCTTGGACGAAGCAACCCATGGCTGCCGACAAGGATCCTTCTGTCAGGTTGGGTCGACTACCTCCTCTGACTAAGTAGACCATGGACCACGATGGCCCGGGATGACGGAACCATGGGATCTTGATCGGGTCTATCATCCATTCCCCCACCATCCGCTTTAAGTGCAAGGTGGTGAAAATTTCTATTTTAAATATTAAATCTCTCAATTTTCCAATACCCTAAACCCATTGCTGCTACTATATACCAGACTCACGTATTTTTACGTATCTGACTGACGACTAGCCTTAATCGAAAGTTCTCTCTCGTTATCGGGAGGGATAATTAACTATAGGGGCTTGCGCCTATAGGAAACCAGAACTCAGATCATAAAGTCCTCGCAAAATGAGGGCGAAATCTCTGGGTAGTATCTTATCTACTATCTCATCTGCCTTCCAAAATTTACCCCGGAACTTATCTTGTTAAAACTCCCCCCCGAAAAGAAAGCGAAAAAGTCGGGCGGAGGCCGGGGCCGAATTTTCGGAGCCCACAGGAAGGTGTGGAAGATTGGAGGGAAAATAGGAAGAGGAGGGGTTGGGACGGCTAGGCTAGGGTTAGGTTAGGCTTGTGTGATGTGATGATGAGATGAAGGGAGTGGTTATGCATGAAAGTTGGAGGGGTTTGGTAGTGGGCCGTGAGTAGGGGAGGTGGCTTAAGGGTGGCCGGTGGTGGTGGGACTTGGAGGTGGCCGGCGGTTGGGATCCCCAAGGGTGGGCCGAGAGGTGGAGGGAGGGAGGAAGAAGAAAATAAAACAAATTAAAGCCACGAACCCGACGCTTCAAGGTTGGTGGGTGATGCGCACTTCTCCCTCTCCTAGGGATCTCTCTCCTTAGCTCTCAAATTCTCACAATAGAGTAGAATGCAGAAATTTCTTCATAATAATTCATTAACTTCAAAAGGATCATAATAGGGCTATAAGTAGCCTCATATAAAAGACTCAAAAATAAAGGACGACAATGCCCCTAGGACTTACATACGACATCCCTTAATAAAAGGGTACAATAGGAACTAATAAAGCCTAATACTATATGTCATAAAAATAGAAAATACATAAAACAATCTCAGAAATATAATGACTCGATCGTGGCTGTAAATCGACGGCCATGTCTTTGATAGACTTTCCATGTGCTGATGTCCCCATCACTATATATAGAGGTCTTCACTATTGTATGAGGTTAATGATTGATTAATGAAAATTTCAGCTTTTGGTTCTTTGTTTTCTTGTGAGCTCTTGAGAGAAGAGAGAACCCTAGGAGAGGGCCGAGCAACACCCGTCAGCTGCCGGTAGAGGCCGGGCTTGCGGTTCGTATCCGTTTTTATTTTCTTCTTTCTCCTTCCCCCTCCCTATACGGCTATCCACCCTTCCCCATCCACAACCACCGGCCAACCTTCCCCTTTTCCCCCACACCCGCCAGCCAAGCCATCCCCAAGTCCCCACCATCGACCTCCACCACCCATTCTAGCTGCCGGCCCAACTAACCCTAGCTTAGGCTGTCGGGCCCTCCCCCTCTCCAAGCCCTTATTTTCAAATTCAAAAGGCCTCTTAAACACATTCCTAATATAGTTTATTATTAATTTGGAAAGTCTATTAATTTGAATTCAAATAATATTTGAAATTCAAAACCTTTCCTCATTAGTAAATCTATTTTAGGAAGCCCCCCAAATCTCTCCCAATCTGAAATTAAGTTGGAATTAATTCCAATTCCAACATTCATTGAATGCGGACAACCTCCCCTTCCCCTTTATCTTGGCCAGCCCCCCTCTCTTCCCTCTCTCTCCCTTCTTGCCGTCATCCCCCTCCCTCTCTCTCTCCTCCACTTAAATTACTTCCCATTTAAAACCCAATTCCCCCCCCCCCCCCACATAATCCCTCCACCAATTAGGGAATTTGAATTCAAATTCTCCCTCCTTCCCTCTCAAATTAATTCCAATATTAATTTCTACTCTAGGATAATTAATCAAGGAATTAATTCCCTCCTCTCCTCTTGATTCCTTTTACTACATAAATCCCTAACCCCACGACTCCCCCCTAGTCTTGGCCGAACCCCTAGGCCCCCCCTCCCCCCCCCCCCCCCCTCTCCCTCCATGATCTCTCTTTCTCCTTTGCTTCACATACCTCCCAAGGAAGAAGATACACCAACCTTTAGCCTACTTCCCCATGAAAGGCCGATCCCGAGCACGATCATGGATTCGTATATGATCTTCAAGCAAGAATAGATATCCTCCGGTCCCCCTTCTTCAACCTCAACTTGGAGAACGATGACACCGTGGACGACTACGTCGACTGAATCCTTTTTACCTTGACATCTTCCATCGAGGAACACCAAATCTCCGGACAGTGGCGAGTTATCGGACATCCACCAACTTCTTCTCCTCCGGCTAACTTTTCGTTGGATGATACTGTAGGTGTCTTCTGCCTTTTGGTGGCATCTCTAAGTTTGCTAAAAATTTTCTTCCATTAAAATCACCTCAAAGAGCCAGAGTGAGGGGAACTCAAGGTGAAATTTCTATTTATTAAACGGTGAATTTTTGTTGTTTATGCCATTAGCTTTACTATAATTTTGTTGTTATTTTAAATTGTCATGTTAATCTTTTTTGTAACCGCATGCCAAAGCATAACTACAACTACGAACTCCTAGAATCTAATCTTGGTGAAACATTGAATTTAAAATTAACAAAGGTTAACAACTTGTTATTAATTCCTAAGTAATTCCTGTTTCCATATATGTTTCACATCACTTCTACTCATTGGCACACTCACTCTCTCTCTTTCTTTCATTGACGTTGCTAAATCTCTAAGCATGCAGTTGATGCTTTTAGAAGCCCTTAACTTCGAACTCAGTCTTCCCAATCATTTTGAACTCACTCTGCTTTGATCCAGAGGCTTGTCAACTTGTCTCAATTTTGATTACCCTTAGCTTATGAATCTTCTTCCACCGCTCTATGTGAATCTGTTGAACACTTTACTATGACAACTTCCATTGCTATCACAAAGGTGTTGTTCACTCTGTTGGTTTCTTTCTAGGTTTCTTTCTAGCGCCTGAGTCTACTGCTTCCCCACTCTCATGAACCCTCTATGCAAATCAATGGCTTGTTCCTATAGTTGTGCTTCTTAGACTACCTTTAGTCCAACAACCTTTAATTCATATTACCCAACAATGGACCATATTGAGTCTAGGTCCATCACACTGGAACATAAGTATGAATTTGTTCTTCTTTCCCTCATCTGCTCCTTGGCACCCACATGTAGAAGCCAAAAAAAGCTTGAAGGCCTCCATGTTTTGTTGATCTTTGTTCCAACAGAAGTTTGAAGATCCCATGTTCCTCTAATCTTCTGCTAGGAAGGGAAAAAAAAAGATTTGAAGACATCTATGTACTGTCAATCTTTGATCCGATCGGCAAAGAAGTCCATCCTTTGACTTGTGCAGATCTTTGATTTTGATAAATTTCGCCTCCCTTTGTTGTGACCTTTGATCTAGGTTAAGGAGAGAATTTCTCGTGGCCAGTGGTTGTGCATGGCTAATATGCTCAACAAAGGCCTCCAAGCCATTGCCGAACAATGACCCGTTCGGCAATCTCACAATCTTAATACTGTTAGACTGTTAAAAAACTCTCATTATTTGTCAAAAATATGTTGAGCTTGCTTGTTGTTGCACAAATCACAGTTGAGCAAACTATCCTTGTTTCCACAACCAACACCCACCATAAGAAATGAAGTTCTCAAGTTAACCTCCTCTCAAAAAGTGGGCCCCTCATGCTTAAAAAATAAAGAAAAAATAATCAATTACTATAGCCCGCTTTGTTGAGGATTACTATGGCTAATCGCTATAGAATATGTTCTTTTATAAATTATATTCAAAAGTAACCAACAATAAATAAAAATAGAAGAGAGCAATTTGGATGTTGCGATGAAAATCTGAACATATTTGACTTCTCTGTAAATGGAGATTTTGGCATATGCTTTCTACCACTATTCTGATACATGTATGTGCATGTAGGCTTTGCCGGAAAAAGAACTTTTAGTATAATACGGCAACTTTTGTTTTGAGGGTCTAGTTTGCAAAGAAACATGCAAAGCTAAGTCATTTTATTGTTAAATGCAAATATAGGATGCCAATTATTAATGAATTCAGCTCTCAGCACCTATTCTCAACAGATGCCAACATTAAATGTAAGTCTCTACTGTATTAAAGGCAAAATCAGCATATGTCCTTTCTAGGATTATTCATAAGATGTCCATATTGACAAAAGTACTTAATTTACATCCTGACTATCACAAATTATTTCGATGCTTGGTGCTTCGATTAAGTTGCCAACTCAATTGACTGGGTGGATAGCCCAGCATCCGACTTTGGCTTCTTGTTGCATGTACCGAATAGATAGTAAAGGAACCAAATTTCCATCTAGTTGCTGCACCTGTAACACTAAGTAAATGTTCTCAAAATCATAAAAATAAATATATTAACAAGAAGTTTTGTATGGTAACATGCAGGCATATAAGAAATATGTGCAAGCCTTAGTTGCTTGAAATAATTTGGGGCACTTAAATAAGTTTGAATTTGCCAAGAAATTTAGTTTTACTTTTAATAATAGTTATGGAAAGTGCTAAAAATTTGAAATTGGCCTAGAAATCAACAAAAGAAAATAAAATTATATAAATGCCACATTTTCCTTGTGTGTTTTCTTATTCATGCAATTGAATCAACAAAAGATGCATATCAATTGAATTACTCAATTAAAATGCACATAATATCAACCCAGGTTTCTAAGTCAAGGACCCAAGTATGCAAATCTAAAAGGCGTGATTTAAAAATATAAAAATCAGCAAATTGAACTTTTGGAGGATAATAAGCTATTCAAAATCCAGGCAATTCGCTTGCTCCTTTGTCTAGCCATTCGTACCTTATTTTAACTTGTTTCTTAATGAAATCTAAAAGGAGCATGCGCCCCAATAATATTGGGAATCCATGACACACTACAGATAGAGTTACCATGTTAGGACTTTGGGCTTTTGCTGTATTCACCAAATGCTCAAAGAAGGATTCGGATTTGTTGAACTACCTGAATTTTGTCAAGGGTACTGTAATGAATATATTTGAATTTTAGCAGTACTAAATATATACAGCCCATCAGGTTTGATCTTCCGGTTGATGTCATCATTATCATCATCATCTTCTTCATAACTTATAGAATAGTTTTATGTTGGCTAGTATTCATTCCAGTTGGTCATTCTGTGTGTTCAGAAATTGCATTTGATATCCTGCTGAATCTTTTCTTACAATTTTTAATTTGACTATTCAGTACTCCTGCATTCTGAAGACAAAAATAATAATAGAGAAATGTTATACTTTCTAAAAACCTATAGAAAAAATCATGCGACATCTACACTTGATTTGGCGGATTAATAAAAACTCTTCCTAAGCAAAAGTCGATAATATTCCCAAACATGATTAGCTCAACTAAGAAAGTGAGGTCAAAATGGTTTTGTATAAATTTTTTCTTAGTGTAGCAATACTCATGGTAAAAATGAAGCTAAATTGTTTGTTGTCTTATGAAAGCCCCAATTTGAGCTAAAGTGATTTAATGTTGAACAAGTAATTTAGATTAAAATATATATTAATTTAAGTTTTATATTAATACCATATATTATATGAAAAATGCCAACAAATATTCTCCTGCCTCCATTCATCAAATTCTAGCTGTATATCAAAACTGACAACAAAATTACCTGTTTCATTCGCAATATTTTGTTAAATTTCCAACGATTTAACCTCACACAACACATGTAAATTTATGGAGTTGCTAGTTTAAAACTTTAGCTTGGATGTTATATATGTAAATACATTGAGTTGGGTGATATGCATGTAAATATCCCTATATGCAATTAGTCATTAGTTAAAACAGTTGAATATTAAGTAATTAAGTTTAAATGTGAATTTAAATTTAAAAGTAATGACAATCACGATGTGAGTTAAACATTAATTGAAATAGTTGTACTTTTTAGATCAAAATCCTTTCAGGTGTCTGTTGACCGAATAAAAAAAAAACCCAAAAAACGAGGAGAAAGAAAACGGTCGTCGCGTCTCTTCACGAAAAACACACTCAATCGACAATTTAATCGATATAAAAATATAGGAAACGGAAAGAGGGGGGGATACGGAACTATGAGATCTTGATCGGGTTTACCTCCATTTCCCCCACAATTGAGATTAAAACACCTAAAAATTATTCATCCTTAACCGAGAGTTCCCTCTTACGTTTTAAGAGGGATAATTAACTATGAATGCTTGCGCTCATGGGAATTAAGAATCCCATATCTAATTAAACCCTAACACTACCCTCAGGGGAAATCTGATTAACTACAATCTGACGCAAGGTAGTTGGAATCTTATGTTTGTAAAGCGGAATTTATGCATTTGTGCCGTTTTTCTTGAGCCAACAGTGACATTCAAAATTAAAAGTTAAGGGCATGCATGATGTGATTGTTAACTAAGATAGGTGTAGCTTTAAAATCATAATTATGTCATGTGTCATGTGATTGGTAGCTATTAAATGTATTTTTATCCAAATTCAAAATTGTGCTATATGATATGGTAGTCATAGAATGTTCCAGGTTTCACATTTTGGAATAATGTACTCCAGTCTACATTTTGCTGATTACTTTTACTCTTCTTTCTTGTTCCACTTGCATCAATTTTCTCGTTGTTCATGCTATATTTTCTATCATTAAAAAACAAAAAACATTTCATATTATATGTAGAGCTTATAATTTTTCTGAGAGCTATGCACGCTGAGTGAGTCGAGCACACGCTCCTCAATGTTCTACTTCTGTGCATGAAAGCAGTGATTAAATTACTCTATAACTGATTGGTCGGTAATTTGATTTATCCTCTTAAAATGTCAGCGAGAAGCCGAAGTTCAGCTACAGCTCCTCGCAAAAGTGAAGAAGACGAAGTTATTGGGTTAGCAGCATTAACGTAACGTCTTGATCCATTGCTGTACAGTTGCTTCTTATACAGAAAGTGAAGGCAGTAGCCAACCTACTAGGAAAAGAAAATAATAGTTGTTTATGGTGATTGTGTAGTGGTTTGTTTATTAGTGTATTATGTCCACAAACACTAAAATGTTATCTATTCCGTTTAGATGTGTGGTTTTGTGATTTGTTTAGCTGAGCTTAATCATGATTAACTTCATCAGAAGTTCATATATGATTAACCTTTTTATCTTGCACTTATTTTCATACAGCTTTTCTGTTCCTTTTTTTTTATTTAAAGCAGTTATAATGTTTATGAGAAGTGTTTTAGAAATTTTGTGTGTATTTGTTCTATTATTTCAGTTGAATATGACTTGATTTATGTAGCTTTTTAGGTATGTATATTTATATGATAATTCTATTATATATATAATACAGGGAAAGTATTACATTACATTAGCATGATTATTCCAAATGATATAACAATGTTGTTTGAGATGTCAAAGTAGGCTCATGCAAATGTTAATGTGTCAATTATATCATTTGAGCCGACTTGATAAGCAAAGCCAGGTCAAGCTCGAGTTTAAGCTTGAAGTCGAACTTGTGGCTCGAAATATTTGACTTGCGAGCTCGTTATCAAGTTGAGCTATAACTGGCTTGATTCACTTAACACCCTTACCTACAACAATGTTGTCATGAAAAGATGATGTAGTTTATTTGAATAAACAAAAGAAGAATTGATTGGTTTTTTTAAGTGAACAATGTTTTTCATATTGTGATAATTATTGATACATCATTAGATGCTACTAAATTTTTATTTGTATTTCACCATAATTTTGTAGTGTTGTGTAAGAGTTTAATAGATTGGCTTGGTCTAAATATGAAAATTTATAGTATATCTGTGAACTCTCTATGTTAGAAAAGGGTGTTAATGAGCCAGATGTGGAACCATGATTTGTTTCGCTTGATTTTATTGCTATAGAGTTATGTAACAAGCAACTATGTTAGCAAATTTAAAAAAAAAAAAAAAAACATTGTGTTTTCAACTTATTTATTATCAAGCCAATTCTAAATATTATATATAAGGAATCCTTAGTGATCATTTTTTTATTTTTTATTTTTGCTTCTAAATATATATAAGTTTTAATTTTTGTTGAATATTAGAAAAATTAATTTATTTGATCATGACGGCAATTGTCAATGAGGCAGTAGTGGTTGTGGTGGCTAGCTGGTGGTGATGGTTGATGTAGGTGATAATTATGATAACTTCTTTTTAACATACTCTGAATCCGTAAAGATTTTATTTTATGTGCCTTTAAAATAACTTAATTTATTTTTTAAATAAAAGAAAAAAAGTTAGTAAGCATAAAAAATAAAAGTGATCCCAAAAAGCCCTAAAACTATCAAATGAATTTATAATTTAGGTCTGTTAATAAGAAAAATGTTGCCTGATTTTATAGCTTTTTGAGGTGCATAGAACTTAATAAGTTTTCCATGATTTGTAAAATATATTAAATGTGTTTTTTATATATGTATATTTGTGCGTGTGCACACACATAAACATGATGATTTGAATTCGAATGAGCCTAAATTAAGTATTTGAATCATAATTAATAATTTTAGGATATTAATTAGAAGATCAAATGATCTCTGAAACCTGCATGTTTATAGTCAATTGATTGTTTCGACTAGATGAATCCAACAAGCCTAAGTTCACTTACTTCAAATATCATTAAGGCACTTAAATGTTAAAATAAAGGTATACAATCAAGAAAATAAATATGGGTCATTCGATTGTGTGTTTTAGAATTTGGTTATAATTATGAAGCACGCTAATCTAAAAAATTATATATAAATCACCATTTTGAACATGAAAAAGACTATAGGCTTGAAATTTAAAAGAGCTTAAGGGCTTCAAGAATTTTGGAGCTTTATTTGACCACAGTTATTTACCTGTTATCGTTGGACCACCATCGACAAATCATCACCAATAAACCAATGAGATTAAATCGCTTTCATGTGGTCATAGCCATTAAACCACTATTTCAACCATCATCATCAAAGCATCACCATCCAATCATCATCATTAGACCATCATTATTCAACCCCCACCCACTGTTTCCCGACTACAATCATTTGATTATTGTCACCTGATTTTGATTCTCTAACTATCGTCACCCAACTATGATTATTTGACCACTATCACGTGACAATAATTTTTTGATTACCACATCCAGCTATAAACATCTTATTGCCATCTATTGACCATAGTACTCCAATCACCATCAACCAAATATGGTCTCCCGACCACTATCGCTCAAATATGATTCTCCAACCATTATCATCATACAATGGTCCTTCGACCATCGTAGTCCAACTATAGTCTCCCAACCACCATAGTCCAACTTTCATCTTTAGATTATCTTGTCTAGTTGATATCCTTCAACAACTGTTGTTAGATTACGATCCTCAAATCACTATCGTCCGGCTATGATCCTATAATGCCCCAAAGATCAAATTTGGAAGAATTGTATATTTATTATTTTAAAACATATCAGAGCTTCTATAAAGCATTAATATAAATAATAACCATTGAAATTAACTAAAATTATATACATCAAAATATTTTTACTATTCATTCATCAAAATGTCATTTACACTAGCCAGGAGATCACTACAATCACTAATCTATCACAGGTTTCTGACTACAAAATAATAAAATAAAATGAAGAACAAAATCTAAAGAACCTGGAGATCATTAACAGCATCGCTACTCGCAATTTTGACCCCTTCCGTGATATGAAATCATTAAAATACACATAATGAGCTAAAAGATTAGTAGGTAATCAAAACTTTATCACTGTTTTCAATGTAAGGCAAAAGAATCAATATGTATATTTCAATTATAATCAATATCAATCATCACTTAATATGAGCAATAAAATCTCAAAATTCAATAATAAAATCAATATGATCAGTGAAGTTAAAAGAGATCTATCAAAATATAAGACATACGGCAAAATGTACTATCATCTAATAAATTATATCAGTATGCTATGCTATGTTGTATCAATATTAATGCAAATATGATTTTAATTATACTATCAATCAATTCAAATGTACTATCATATAAATGCAATCATGAATGTAACATCTTTTTCTACCCCAATAATTATCCAATTGGATATCAATCTTTATCAGGCCCTACTGTTAATTAATTTGTATCACTTAACCTCAATTGTCGCCTAATTGGATATCAGTCTTAATTAGGCCCAACTGTCAACCAACTGGTATTGGTCTACCCTAATTGTCGCCCAATTGGATATTGGTCTTAATTAGGCCCAACTATCGATCAATTAGTATCGGTCTTCATATTTTATGTTAACAACCAGCCTTTCATCTAGCCTTGCTTACATGTAAATGCTATATTTTTATCAATTCATATTTCCACCCATTATCTGTACCCCACATAGTGGGACAAAGGCTTGATGTTGATGTTGTTGTATAGAATATATTAAAATCTATCAAATTTATCTACAATGCATTTACTTCAAAAAATCATAATTTCAAATTTAACCAATGAAAATTCAATATATTCATGTCAAAATGTTCATATTGACAAGATTTTAACATACCAAAATTTATGAGGTGAAAGTTTTATCAACACAAAATTCTTTTTATTTTTAAATAGCATAAATACAAATTTGATCAGAAAAATATCAAAAATATCAAATTATTGAAATAAAAAAAGGGTAAAGGCTCCTTAGAGTGAGAAGAGCAAATCTTTCAACAGGACTGAGTGGCGAAAATCACTCTACGACCTTCAAATCCCAAGTTATATTTTCTCTCTCCTCTAATTTTTCTCTAATTTTTGTTTTCTATTTCTCTAGCTTTGTTAAAAATAAATGGGCAGAGGAATAAATTGCATTTGACTACTTCATTCAATGGATTAAGATATTTGTATTAAAATAATAATATAATATTATATAATTATATAATTTAATTAATTTTTTAATATAAAATTCATACAAATCCTTTTAGGGTTTTAAAATTTATAGAAAAATATTCATAAAATAACTTAATTTATTTAAAAAATTATGGTGATATCGATTTGCAAAACGGACACCTGACGGTCACCAAATCCTCACTTGTATCGTTAGGTGTCAATTTCTTAAGGATTTGCACTAGTGCCCAAAATTATGAAAATATTATTATAATTAAAACACTATAATATCTATCTTACTACGAAGATGATTTTTGAATTAAACTTATAATGACTCCTAAAAAAATTTATTTATTTGGGTTAAATTACGGGCTATTACAGATCCCCCACTCACCATCACTTGATTATGATATTTTGATCACTATAACCCAACTATGATCTCTTAACCATTATCTCCTAAAAATGGTCTTTTAACCACAACCAACCGATTAAGATAATCCCAACCATGATTACTTGACTATGGTCCTTCAACCAGTGTAGTTTGACTATGATCTTCCGACCACCTAGCCTCTATAACTATCTTGCTCAACTATGGTCCTTCAACCACTATCACTCAACTACAAATATCCAATCAATGTCGCTTGAATATGATCTTCCAACTATCATCGATCGAGTACGATCCTTTAAACATTATCATCCAACTACGTCTTCCTACCATGGTCGCCCGACTCTAGTCCTTAGACCATAGTTTCCCTAACTATGGTTCTCCAGCCATTATCGAATTACTACGGTTCTCTAACCACCAACACCCAACTACAGTCCTATATTAATCTCACCCAATTATGATCCTCTAAACCCCCATTGTTTGACTATAATCCCCTGACCACTATCGCTTAACTATGATCATTCAAGTATTGTCGTTTGACTATGGTCTCATAACAAGTTTCATCCCACTAGAATCTCTCACTCACTATCACTTGATTACATCGACACATATTAACATTGATGCATGTCATTGACCAATACCATTGACACACATTATTGCTTATAATGCCTAATGTTAATGCTCATTGACTTCTTCACCAACCATCGCCAACAATATCAATACAAGCCATTGCCTATGTCAACATTAACTTTAACTCTTGTTGCCAATACCAAGATTTATTCCATAATTATTTGCATATAGTGAAAGTGCAAACAGGTTGTTAGACCTATTACTCAATGTCCCTAGGCTAACCAAGAGGGGGGGTGAATTGGTTCTTTTAAAAATTACTCTTGATATTTTGGAAATTTTAAAAGCTAATCGTACAGTACGATATGACTTCGTACAGTACGAACAGAGATAATCTTTGCTCTTTCTTTTAAAATAGAAATTCAACCACAATGAGAATAAACTGCAGAAAATAGAAATGCAGAAAAATAAATAGTGAACAGAAAACACCAGAATTTATAGTGGTTCGGTCAAACACGACCTACATCCACTCCCTAGAGACTCCTTCTCTAGGTATTGCACTAAAACCAAGTGACTCCTTTTGCCCCCACAGCAAGGCGGAGAAGCCTTTACAAACTCTCTTTCACCAACCCCGATGCGGCAGAGAACCGTCGTCCTTTTCACCCTCAAAGTGTGGCAGAGAACCGTCGTCCTTTTCACCCTTCAAGTGCGGCAGAGAACCGTCGTCCTTTTCACTCTCCAAGTGCGGCAGAGAATCGGAATCCTCTCGAACAATGCTCCTGCGGAAGTCTCTAAGGAACTAGGAAGATGCTTGAAGAACAAGTAAAATAAATCCTCTCAATTGGATAACCTTGTGAATCTCCTCACAATTCTCTCTTGAAAGATCTCTCAAAACTTACTCTCAAACACTCTCCCAATCACTCTCCGTTCACTCCCCAAAAGAATTTTCGCAGAAGGATCTCTCCTTCAGTCAGTTTTGTGTCATTTTTATACTTGGGACAGAAAAAACTGTCCAAAAACTGAATTTTCAAGTTAAGACCGTGCCGATTGTCCTGTACGATCGACAATCGTACTATACGAATAGTTCAAAAATTTAAACAATCCGTCCTGTACGACTCATCAGACGAACAAATCAGAGCCGTTCGTATAAATGGTTCGTCCCGTACGAACCCTTGGACGATCAAGTCAGTAAGCTTCGTCCGAACACTTCGTCCCGTACGAACGCTTGGACGATGAAGTCAGTGAGCTTCGTCCGAACACTTCGTCCCGTACGAACGCTTGGACGAATCGAACAGAGAGCTTCGTCCAATCCATTCGTTCCATATGAACGCTTGGACGAATCGAACAGAGAGCTTCGTTCGATCCATTCGTCCCGTACGAACGCTTGGACGAATCTAATTTTGAGCTGTTCGTACAGCAAAAACTCATGTACGAATGGTATTCGTACTGTACGAACATGCCTTAGAAAAATTTTCTTGTCTGATGGGTTCTTCCTGGAGGACATATTCTTCATATCGTACTGTACAATATAAATTCATACTGTACGATCAGTTTAAAACATTTAAACTTTTTACTCCCTCATTGTGTGTGTGCACAGTTATCCAACTTACAATCACACTCTCTCAGACTCAAGAAAAAGAAAAAATTTACAGACTTCATTTACAGTGAACAAGTGAACTTGTAGTCTTCAATAGTCTTGAGTGTGAATTTCCTGAAAAGTACTTTAGTACACACAGACAAAAACTCAAATATATGTTAGAAGATGAATTAGACAAACAATAAACTTTTGTAATCATCAAAAACATAAACTTAGATTAGAATTCTCATGAACAAAATGATTCACTCAAATCAAAACATATAGTTTCCTCTTTTTAAAGAATAATGATCAAACAAATTACAAATGATTTGTTGAAGGCAACTCTCATGCCACTAGGCTTTTCCAACTTCCACCATGATATTCATTTATATAATTTATGTCTACTATATTGTATCAACACATTTCTCAAGTATGGTTAAGGGAATCATTTATAATTGTAATATATACTAGTGAAATTGTATAGATTATGTTAGGCCCCATGGTTTTTTCTCGTCAGGATTTTCTTACATAATAACTCTAGTGCCTCTTATTATCCTCTTTTATTTCTATGTATGTATGCATGTTAATAGATGACTGATAGTTTCATTAAAATTTAAAGTTTATTCATTAAATGAGTTAAAAAATAGTAAATTAGCAAGCCCGATACTATTTTTGAACATCAAGTTTCTTACACCTTATGTATTTTTTCTTCCTAAATCCATTGCTTTCATTTTTTTCTCTTTTATATAACTTACATATTTGATAATGTTATAATACATATAAATTACTATTATTTATTCTATGTTTTTTTTTATTTTATTTTAACTAATGATACACCATTACTCTACTCCACTAAATCTCTCTTTCATGTTTAACTTACCATTACTCTTCCTCCATCAAATTCTACTGTCCAAGTTAGAGTTATCGTAGCATCCATTAGATACGTTATCCATGATATAATATATATAATTTTTAGCTAACTAAATGGTTGGATAGATTAACGTGGTGTCAAAATTGGGGTTCCACCATAAGAGTGATGTTCCATTTTGTTATGTTCTGCCTAACAAGTGACGCACTCCTTAAAATGTCTCATATCTATATTTTGATGCATCTAATAGAGCCATTACATCTCGTGCTTGAAGTGATCCATATTCACAAGAAAATGTAGGAAAATATATCTAGCTTTATTGGTGGTTATAGGAAAAGGATTAAATGGAGAATTACCATATGAAAAGCTATTTATAGCTAAGGTGTTAGGTAAAACTTTATTGTTGAGATTGGGGATTTTAGGTGGGTGAAAACCAATGATCAACAAGCCTTTACGACTATGTTGATCTCATTTTTATATGAGGTCATTAGGACCCTCCCAGACTCCAGGTTAGTCCAGACCTTAGGATCTATCTAGATCTCAGGACTCTTCTAGACCGCAGATCCTAGGATTTCTTATACTCTAGAATTCTCCTAGAATATATACCCTAGGGTTCCTCCAGACCAACCCAGATCCTAGGATCTACCCTGCCCCTAGATCTATCTAGACTTTAGGATCTATCTAGATCTTAGGATAATTCTAGACCCTAGACCCTAGGACTTCTAGACTCTAGGATTCCCCTAGATTTCAAATCCTAGGATCTACCTAGAACCTAGATCAATCCAAATTCAAGTCAATCCTGACCCCAGATCTATTCAAACTCCAGATCAACCCAGACCTTAAATCAACTTATTCAAAACTCAAATCAATTTAGATCTCAAGACAATTCCAGCTTATGATCAATCTAGATCTTAGTTCAATCTAGATTCAAGTCAATCCAGATCTCAAATCCATCTAGATTTCAAATCTATTCAAACCTCAAATCAACCTTGACTTCAAGCTAAGCTAAATATCAATTCAATTCAAAATTTAAAAGAATCCAGCCTCCAATCTAACCTTGATCCTATCTAATCATTTATAATCAGATCAAATCCAGAAAATCAAATCAAAATCCAAGGTTTAAAGGCCCTGTCCTGAAAGCCTTTTTCAATGAATTTTCAAATACCTAAAACTCCAGTCAAATGACCTCTGATTCAGAGTCTATCAATTGCATATTGATGGGACATGTCTCTAGAGGCAACTCTCCAAATTTGAACTCAATCTGAGGTTTCTAACCCCAGAAATTGAATTAATTTCTAAAGGCTATAAAACCTTCAAATATTTATGGCCTATGCCATTGGATCTACCACCTAGTGGATTTTGACCTTGGAGCTTTCTCTAAAGCCTCCAAGCACTTCCAGACACTTAATTATGACTCATTGAGCATTAAATTGCATTTTGATGGATTCACTTTGACCCCCAGTTAACCAGGGGTCAAAATGATATAAATGCCCCTTAAAGGTGTGAATACACATTTTAAACTAAATGATCTCCAAATTGCTTGGAACAACTTCCAAGAATTTTTAAATATCAAACCCAACCTGTTGGACCCAAACCCAAACCCTGGGTCAACATGGTTGACCAGGTCAACATAGGTTGACCAAACAGGCCCTTTAGGGTACAAATAATCATTTTGATAGATTTCATCTCTCCAGATCTTGGGACCACCTCCCACAAGCTCAGAATATCAAATCAAATTTTTTGAACCCATTCTTCACTCCTGGGTCAACTTGGTTGACCAAGTCAACCTAGGTTGACCTAATGACCTATTAAGGGCCTAAATAAGTGTTTTGAACCAAATGATCATTCTGATTCCCAAAAATGACCAATCCAGACTCCATCCATCAAATCAAACCTGCTCAGCCCAAATTTTAACCCTAGATCAACCCAGTTGACCTAGTCAACCCAGGTTGACTAATTGAAACCCTTAAACTTTTCTACTTTGAATCAAATCCCAGATGGATCCAAACCTCAATCAAACTTCTTTAAACTTACCCCTGATGATTTGGTTTATATTAGTCACCATAACCCAATCATCAATTGACTTGGTCAACTCAACCCAGATCTAGTCAACTCAAGTTAATATGGGTCCTTTGAGGACTCATGTTCAAGTTCAATCCAATCAAGACTTTCAAACATTCAAAACCATCCAAATGTATGACTTGAATACTCTCAAATTCATCACAGGTCAAATCACACTTGGTTTGACATGATCAAACTTCAATTCATGGTCAAACCCTACATTCTATGCATTCATACATTTCAAATCCAATCCTATTTCTTAGGACTCTTCAAAACCATTTCATTTGATGCCTTGAATATCCCTTAGCTTACTTGGAGTCAAACCATGGTTAACTTGACCAAGTCAATCCATTTTGACTTGGTCAAACCCATTCAAAATCCCATACATTCCTTTAAACCTTAGCTCCATGACTTCATATTCCCTTCAAACCACTCTAACCACTCCATGGTGCCATTTAGGTGCCACATCACTTGTCTTGACCTATTGACTCATTTGACTGGTCAAACCAGTCAACAAAAGGTTAAGAAACCTTTAATCGGTCAAATCTTCCACTTTAAGCTAATTCATTGATTATCAAACCAATCCAGCTATTTAAGGCTCTTTTAGAATATTCCTAATCCTAATTTGAACCTTAATTAAGCTTTGATTTGATCTTGATTAAGCTTTAACTCCTCCCCATGTGCTCCAAAGGACAATATTACATTTTCATGTCATGGTACTATGTCCTTTTGATTCCCTGCCAAAATAACTACCTTGGAGACACTTGGAAATATCCTAGCTAGCCTCTAAGTCGATCAAGATTGTCCAATAGGCCTAGGGTTGTTTGAATAGGGAAAATCTCCCAAATGGAGCTCATTCTTCATTTGACACTATCTCTCCAACCAGAGCTCTTTTAAGCCAGAAATCTTTTCATTCGAGCTCCTATTAACCCCCTCAACATCTCCCAAGTCAAACTCCGGTGAGAGGAAGCTGCCAGCGGCGAGCTTCCGGCCACCATAGCTTGAAGATCGTCCCAGGCCTGTAGCTCAAGATCCAGACCTTCTCAGCCCTCAACGCCTTCTGGAGAATTAATCTTGGATAGACTATAAATTCAGAGATACCTTAAACACCAAAATTGGATGATTAGATCCTTCTAAAACCCAAACCCTAGCTCACATTACTTAGGGTTATTTAGCTTTTCAATAAGCTCATTTAAAAAAAGTTTAATCACTTCCATATAAACTCTATTCATTAGCTCAATCTAAGTTTTAAATTTCAAGCATTTTGATTGAGTAAATTGAGAGAACGAAGCTTTTTTTTGTTTCTAGGATGTTAGCGATAGCCTCTTCGCTGGGATAGATTTTGGACTGTTGATGTCTCTGATCAACGATTTTGATCTCATTTTTTTTGTTTTTCGGTCCACCCGTGTACTCACGTGTTATTTTGCTCTATCATTTGGCTTGATCCGAGCCATTCATTCAAAACAGCAGGTGATCAGACGGTTTCCACGCGTGCTAATGTGGATAAGTCACCGCGGATTCGACCCACACCGCCATTGCAATCATTTGCACTGATTGCGCAGTGATGCAATCATTATAAATGATTGTTGCGCCGCCGCAATGTTTGATCTAGCGAGTGGAATCTCTCCACGAGGCTCTCTGCCGCCTCCGCGTTCCACTCAGCGAATCCGAAGCTGCCACGTACCCACCCACACCACCAAATCTATTAAACTGATTTAAAATTTAATTTTAAATCATTTCTTTACCTAGTTTTCTCCAAAAAAAATATTAAAAATTAATCTTAAATCTAAAATATATATATATTATATATTAAAATTTTTATAAAATTAAATACTTTATTTTAAAATAAATATTAATTCTAAATGTTAATTTTATTTTAAATTATTTTAAACATTAACAATTAAGTAGTTTAAAATTAATATTCACTTAAACATGATTGAAATATTTTATAAAATTTAAAATTTTTATTATAAAATTAATATTAAAATTTTAAATCATTAAAAAAATATTTTATATATTTTAAGTTTAATTAAATATATAAAATTTCATTTAATGTTTAATAAAATTGAATTCAAATGACTTTAAAACTTTAAAGAAAATTGTTTTTAATAACTTAAAAATTCAGAAATGATTAAGACTTCATTAATTCTAATATAATAAATATTTTAAATGTTAATTAATTTTAAATTAACTTAAAATTCATTTAATTAACTTAAATTTTAAAAAACTCAAATTAATTATCATATATAGGACATATCCAAACCACATAGCTTTCCTCACACACCTTGAATGGTTTGTTAGGGCACCACTTCTAGATCTAGGCTAGGCCGGTGTTTACTTTTCTGTTGTGTGCTAGGTTTTTCGTGGGTTTTGTTCCATGCTGGTTGTTAGAATTAAATGATTAATTAATTATTTATGTAATTTTTGCACTCTGTATTTTAATTGATAATGCGTTAGATTTATCCCTAAGTTAGGGACGATTAATACTAATACAATCTTATGTATGTGCCTATGCTCATACAGGACATAAAAATTAAGTAGGATAAATAATTAAGCTTTAAATTAATGATGTTTTTTGTAGGTGCTTCAGAAATGCTTAAGTCCCCTTTTAAATTAAAAGAGCATAGTCAAGCATGGCTGTGATTTGAGATTTTAAATTTGATTAATATAACTGCTTGAGATTGATTATAACTGTTTGGGATGTTCATATAACTACTGATTATTAGGATAACCCTGCAGGTTGTTGAGTCAAGATTTTTCTTTTGATTTTAAACATAATTTGACATGAAATTGAGTTGTAATATTTAAAGTACTTTGAGAAGGGGATTAAGTATCCAATTTGGAATCCATAAAGGAATGGACATCCCTTAGGGGAGAGTCCCTCTCCATTTGGAGATCCAAATTATGATGATTTTAAAATATCCAAAGAGAAAAGATAACACACCTCTTGAGGGGGAGTTTCTATTCATTGGATATCCAGACCCGACGATCCAAGGAGTTCTAGAAGGACTAAGAAGTGGAGAACAAGAAGAATCCCAATTCTCAAAATCACTTGAGTCTTAGGAGTAGAATTCGGGTTGTAGTCAGTGATACCCGACCACTTTACTTTTCCTGTAGACCCTGGGTTGTACAATTAAGTAACACTTGCCATATGAACTTTCATCTTGAGTATTAATTTAATTGATTTGATTATTTAATTGATTTAATTAAGGTGTTAATTGTGATATAAGATTGCATGCTTTTAATAGTTTTTTTGGTGCTTTTGCATGTCGATCTTTATTTTAGCCTGGAACCCGATCGGAGGCTCGTGAGGGAACGTTAAAATTCTTCTATTTAATTAAATTTAAAACTTTTAAGCTCATATAGAAACTCTAACATTTTAAGAAGTAAGCTCGAGACCGCTGGGAGTTCTCATTGTATTTTTTATGCATCTTCTTTCCGTTTGTTAGGCACCTCCCTGCCTGCAGGTTCTGATAAACCGCTTGGCCTATGAGGGTGCAGTTCTATCAAGGGGATCTGTGCACTTTAGGATAAACTTATTTTTAAGCCTGATTTTAAAACTTCTTCATTCTGATTTAAGCATTTAATCGAGTCAACTAGCATGCATTGCATTAGCAATAAATTAAATTGAATCTAAAAATTTAAATGCATTCTATTTCAAGTTTCATATCACCCAACATATGTTAAGGGATCAATTAGGATATGCTCTAGATGTCGACCCCAATTTCTTAAACCTATGTTAAACAATGTCCCTAACCACTCTCACATAAATGACTGAATACATGATTTTGAAGCGTTTAGGTTGTTTAGCTGGCTCCCCAATCCAGGCCGGGGTAAGTCCAGATCCTGTATTGCATTAGTTAGGTTCTAGGTCACTGATTTTCAGTACCCAATTTAGACTTAGGTTCTGAGGCAAGCCCAGGCTATAAGACCTCAACCTATGGGAATTGAATCCCAACTTTTTAATAAAATTGGTCATTCAAACTTAGTATCTATGTCCATCAAATTCAAGTCCAACACTTAGGATAGGCTGGGGAACTTCTGAATTAGTTCAGAATCCCAGGTGCCTCCTACCCTTCCTCCTTTGATTCCAAAAATAAGTGTTCAACCTTGAATCAATCCCTGTTTAATTTTCAATCCTTACCTCCCTTGATATCAACTTTTGAATTCCAAAATAAAATTTGTATTACTATTTTAATCGAGAGTATTCGTAAGAAAATTCTGGTTTCCTATGACGTACTTAACTACGAGGGCTTGCATTCATAGGAGATTTAGAAACTTAGATCTAATTTTCAAAATCTCAATTAACTTTCTTTGGGAAAATCAAAATTCAGCAATCATTATTGTCATTTTTAAATGATCAATAAAGAACGATATCCTCTTTCCTCGGGAAGATATATCGTACTGTTATTATAATTTTGATCGTGAAATTAATGATATCTTTATTAGATTATTGCAATCAAACATTTGATCAAATATCACTTTGATCTTCCGATATCATATGTTGTCTCCCCTTATGTTTGATTACGATAATCGAAATAAATCCAAAGTTTTAAAATTTGAATCTATTAGGGAATGATATGTTCACCTCCCAAGGTGATTTATCATTCATAATAACGTGTTTGATTTTAAAATTAAAAGTTTCAGAAATTAAATATTTCTCAAAGAAAATTAAATCTTTTTCAAATCACATACATTTTCAATCAAACACGCTACACCTAAGAGGGAACAATATGATTTTGTTATCTTTAGGAGCTCTCTTCATTGTTTAAATCCATGACAAGCAACCTAAAAGTTACCCTTTTATGTTTTCTTATTTACTTGACAATTTTCATTTCGTGTATACTTTCATTTCTTACTACTTTTATGCACTAAACCTACATGATCGATAAAATACCTAAATACATGCTATAATTATAGCTGATGTCTTGAAATTTGTATTAAAAATATTAATTTACCTAAATATTTTTTATGAATTATATTGTGATAGATCTTAGGGAAATATTATTGTGGGCTTTGAAAGATGCTTATAGAGATGTAAAGGATTGGTCATAGCTAATCACTACACTTTATATGCCTATGGGGATTAATGGAAGGCATACTGCATATATATATATGTCCTATAGATTTCCTCTACATGGAATGTGATACAAAATAGGATTTTTTTTTAATTATTGAAGGGAGTCGTAGTTTCCTAAATGAGTAAGCTCTTGAGATTAATTGCATCCTGTGCACATCAAAAAACACTTTTGACTAAGAATTTAATGCTTTTTTCCAATATGGGTATAATTGATATAGGTTTGGTCAAGTTAAACTTGTAATGAACCATATGGGGATTTAAAGAGGGTGCAGGTGTAAGACGTCCAAATAACTAAGAAGAATAGTCTCAAATACATTGAAACAAACATGAAAGAGAGATTTATAGCACCATATTAGTTAGTGGGAGATGCCCAAGTCTAGAATTACAGTGCCATGTAATATCACCTTTATAGAAGTATAACTGAATGGGGTGAAAGGAGACAAGTTTGATCAAGATCTTATGAATCAACCATCTTGGATCATCGTATTCTAGACTTAACCAAAAAGGCAACCAATCTAACCTAATCAAAAGAGCCTTATCAACCATCAATGGGTTACATAACTTGAGAGAACCTTTGCAAGCCTGGGGTAATGTCAGGCCCCAAGATTTAAAATGGAATAATTTGTTTTCTTTTTCTCTTTTCATTTATTTAGTTCTTTCTTATTTTAAATAACAGTCAATAGCCATTTAAAAATAGATCAATTTGATATCTAGAGCTGATTAGTTGCATTAAAGAAATATAAATAATAAAAAATATAATTCATATTACTATAATCATTATTTATATTATATTTCTATCTCTAGATTTCAAAATAATATATACAATAACCATCATATGCTGCAAAATATATATAAACTATAAAAATTGAAAGAAAAGTAAACTAGCAATGCTGAAAGAAAACTATGCATAATGTCTAATGTCTCATGCCATAGGGTTTTTACCCTTTCCTGAAATTATATAAAATCACGTAATGAGGCAAATAGCTCAACAAACACTGAAATTTTATAACTAAAATCAATGCAATGAAAAAGAGAAATAAGCTTTAAATTATATAAACAAATATATATTATATCAATGTTTATTAACTGTGCCAATTATTTTTATCAAATTATCCTTCTCTAACAGGTCACATCTCAGTCTATTACATCATAAGTCATAATATTAATAATAGAGATCAATATTAATAATAATAATAATAATAATTAGTAATAGTATGTGATATTAGTATTTCATATTAATATTAGTCAGTATCAAAAATAATATTCAGATATTCATATAGCTCATGTACTTAAGACTCTCAATCAATGTACTTCTTATAACTCATTCAATTACGTGAATTAGTTGCCCCGACTCCTTATGACTCACAATCAATCTCTAACTCCTTATAACTCTCATCAGTGAATCAAATTAGTGAATCTTAAGGATATCAGGTGAGGTATCGTTTCATATATCTAATATTAATCATAATATCCTTTCAATCAGATCAATATCACATTCCAATATATATCAGTACTATCAATTATTTTAGTCCATATCACATTTCAATATTTTCATATAAAATCACAGTACATCACTTTCAACCCATTTTCAGTATATATTTTTCCTAATCATTTCACAAAAGTACTCGTATACATGTTTATAACCGATAAAAATACAATAAATTTATATTATATTGTTAAGAATGATAAAATCTATAGTATATCAAAAGTTAGATGGTGAAAGATTACAAAATTAAGAGATAATATAATTTTGATAGATTTAGAAGAAATATAATCGATAGAAATCAAAACCATTGAAGACAGATGTAAAAAAAATAGTTACTTACAATGAATAAAATAATTTTCCTAAAAGATACATTGAACAAAAATGTCCCAGAGAGCTTCCTCTCTCATCTTCTCTCTACTCTTCCTCCCCCCTTCTCTTCCTCTCTTCCCTTTCCTTTCCGACCAAGCCACAAGAAATGAGGGTGAGAGGGAGGTATTGTTAGTAGTCTAGCTTCATAGCGCTCTGACCCAGCATTGCATACAAAATTCAAAATTACTATAGAAACAGAGACTCAAATGCCACAGGGTTGATTTATGGCACCGCTTTGCTCTCAAACATAGCGTCGTAGCGCTCGAAAGAACAACATCAAAGATCTTTAGTTCATATGAAAATTCAAAAATTTTATTTTAAAATATTTTTTTTCATATTTTGGGTTATTCTAATCTTCCCACTTTTGAAAAATACCCTCCTTTTATCAATCCGAGAGAGGGAATATGCGCAAAACTAAATTTCTAAAACAAATCGACTAATCAGTATCCAAACAACTAGAAATCGTAGATCACTTCAAATAAATTCAGAATTCCATTGGAAAACTTAACTTATAAAATTAGAAAATAAAACAAAATCATACCAGTCATATTCTTAGGTACTTCAGGAACCTCTTTCACTGGTTCTAACTGTCTAAGTTCATATCTTTGTTCATGTCTAGGCAATGGGCTTTGGAACAAATTAGTCGCATTAGATAAGGAAAACTTAGAGAGCAACATATCAAATAGGATGAATTCCCCATTTAATATCCCATGATTCCATCACTTTGTGTTCTAAGAGTCCTTGTTCTACATGTAGAGACTTAAGAATCCATGTCATCAACCATGGATTACTTCATTCAGCAGAACCTCATAAACTAATAGGGATAACATAAAATTAAGCTAATAGACAAAACTTACACTCCTATCTTATATGAAGGAAAAGCCTTTTAGACTCGTAGTATCATGTGGTGGTACATGTTAAGGCTGATAAGACTACCCATGACATAAGGCTAAAGATTAGGAAAGAAAAGTACCTTTTCTATATAGTGAAAAGGAAACTTAAGATGTGGCTTACAGCTTAATTGCTTGGAATCAAAGAGCCTACAAATCTCCTTAATGTGATAGAGGTTGTATAAAAAATATGAAAAATGAGACTTAAAGCTTGATTTTTTATGTTATTCAACCCAAAAATTCTTCTGAATGTGTTAGAAAAGATATATAAGATGTAAAAAGGTACTTCTAGTTTGTTCATGTGGGATAAAAAAGCTTATGGTTTGGACATACATCTTGCCTAGGTTAGGATTCCCATAACATCACTTGAACACATGCAAAATGTGGGCCATTATGTTAGGATGATTTGACATGAAAGGAGACAAATAGATCCTTAATTGTAATGTATATATAATACATGAATGCAATGCTATTATTTTTGTTGTATTCTCTAAGATGTATTCTTGTCTTTATGGAGACTCACATTATATTGTCATGATGTGAATCAACTAAAGTTTTGTCGTTGATGAGGCCATGTGTCTATACCACAAGATGATGAGTCAAGTACCTAGCCATTGTGTATGCTAGATGGCAAATAAGCCAAAATTGTTTTAAATTCAGTTAGGCTTTCATGTTTTAATAAAGAAAAATCCTAAGATCTAATGTCGAGGCTGTTATGATTTGATTAAATTTGTTCAGTCAAGTGAATTCAGATACAAGTTATTTTTGATGATTACAAAAGCTTATTGTTTGTGTTATTCTTTTCCTAACAAATATTTGAGTTTTGTTGTTATGTGTACTAAAGAATTTTTCAGGAAATTCACACTCTAGATTGCTGAAGACTTCAAGTTCATTTGTTCACTGTAAATGAAGTCTGTATTTTTATTTTTGTTTCTTGAGTCTGAGAGAGTGTGATTGTAAGGTGGATAGCTGTGCACACACACACATAATGGGGGAGTTGAAATTTTTTAAAACTTATCGTACAGTACGATTTGTTATCGTACGGGGCGATCTGTAGTATATGTACTTCATATCGAACCCATATACCAAGAAATTTTTTCTAAGTTACATTCGTACAGTACGAATTACTATTCGTACATGAGGTTTTTCTATACGAAGGGGACTGAATTGAGTTCATACTGGTTCGTACGTGAGGAATCGTTCAATTTTTAAACTATTCGTACAATATGAAATATAATTCATACAGAAGATTTTGCTATACGAAGGACACTGAATTGGGTTCGTACGGGACGAATTGTTCATATTTGAACTATTCGTACAGTATGAAATATAATTCGTACAGAAGTTTTTGCTGTATGAAGGACACTGAATTGGGTTCGTGATGGTTCGTACGGGACGAATCGTTCATTTTTTGAACTATTCGTATAGTACGAAATATAATTCGTATAGAAGATTTTGTAGTACGAACGACACTGATTTAGGTTCGTATTGAATCGTACGAGATGAATTGTTCAATGATTTGAACTATTCGTATAGTACGAATATCGATCGTACGGGACGATCGGGACTCGTGAAACTTGAAAATTTTAATTTTTGGACAGTTTTTCTTGCCTTTAGTATATAAGGATCTTTTAAATTGACTTGTTGAGAGATCCTTCTGTGAAAATTCTTTTGAGAAGTCAAAGGAGAGTGATTGGGAGAGTGTTTGGGAGTGAGTATTGAGAGATCTTTCAAGAGAGAATTATGAGGGGATTCACAAGGTTATCCAATTTTGAGGATTTCTTTTACTTGTTCTTCAAGCATCTTCCTAGTTCCTTGGAGACTTTAGCAAGAGTGTTGTTCGAGAGGATTCCGGTTCTTTGCCGCACTTGGAGGGTGAAAATGACGACGGTTCTATACCGCACTTGGAGGGTGAAAAGGACGACGATTCTCTGCCTCACTTGGAGGGTGAAAAGGATGACGGTTCTCTACCGCACTTAGAGGGTGAAAAGGATGACGGTTCTCTGCCGCACTTGGAGGGTGAAAAGGATGATGGTTCTCTGCCGCACTTGGAGGGTGAAAAGAACGACGGTTCTCTGCCGCACCGAGTTTGGTGGAAGAGATTTTGTAAAGGCTTCTCCGCCTTGCTGTAGGGGTAAAAGGAGAGCCACTTGAGTTTAGTGCAATACCTAGAGAAGGAGTCTCTAGGGAGTGGATGTAGGTCATGTTTGACCTAACCACTATAAATTCTGGTATTTTCTATTCACTGTTTACTTTTCTGCATTTTACAGTTCTGCAGTTTATTTTCTTTATGGTTGAATTACTGTGCTTAAAAAAAGAGCAAATATTAATTCTGTTCGTACTGTACGAAGTAAGATCGTACTGTACGATTAGCTTTAAAATTTTCCAAAATCCCTAGAGTAAATTTTTTAAAGGACCAATTCACCCCCCCTTTTGGTTAGCATAGGGACGTGAGCAATAGGTCTAACAACCTATTCGCACTTTTAAGTGGTATCAGAGCTAATTTCAAAAATCACTGTTTAAAATACTTTTTGAAATTCGATCATGACTAATTTTGGAAATAGAAATACTATGGAAGGTTACTCGATCACTAGACAACCTTTGTTTGACAATATTCCATTTGATTTTTTGGAAAAACTCGCATGTCTACATTTCTACAATCTCTAGACTATCACATGTGGATGTTAGTTCAGTATGGTTATACAGAACCTACTAGAATTATAAAAGGGATAAGAGTTCAAACACCTTTTGCAAACTGGACTGTAGAAGAACATGAGTTAGCATAACTAAATGCTAAGTGTTTGAATAGTTTCTTTTGTGCTTTAAAATCAGAAGACTACATGCATGTTTCAACATGTAAATCAGGAAAAGAAATTTGGGATAGGCTTTGCATTACTTATGAAGGTACAAATGAAGTAAAGCAAACTAGATTGAATATTCTCTTGCACGATTATGAACTATATCGCATGAAATTGAATGAATCAATCTCAGACATGTACACATGCTTTACACACATAGCCACTTCATTACATGCTTTAGATAGGGAGTTGATAAATATAGAAAAAGTTAACAAGATACTTCGTTGTTTACCTACTGCATATGATACAAAGATAACTGCAATAATAGAATCTAAACATTTGAATATTTATTCTGTTGACAATCTTCTTGGATCACTAATTGCTTACGAGCAATCTGTGACTCAAAGACAGATTGATGCAGGTGAGAAGCGAAAGAAAAAGAATATCGCTTTGAAGGTGGACGATTCTGAAAGTGATCAGTCACTACCTGAGGATGAAGAGGATATTGCCTTGATGACAAGGCAATTCAGAAGTTTCCTAAAAAGGAAGCAGAGAAGACGCCAACAGTGGAACAAAGGAAGGTTCCAAAAGAATGCTAAGGCTTCTAATGAAGTTATGTGTTATAAGTGCAGGAAGCCAGGACATATAAAGACAGAATGCCCCAATCTCAAAGGAAATCCTAGCAAGGAGAAGGCCGAGGAGAAACCAAAGGACAGAAAGGGTAAAAAGAGAGTACAACGAGCTTTCTGGGCAGACTCATCTTCAGATTCTTCAGAAATTGTACCAGAAGAGGAAGTCACAAATTTATGCTTAATGGCTGACAATCTTGATCAATCATATCAAGAAGAGGTATTTGACTTAAGCTATGAAGAATTATTTGAAGTTTTTGAATGCATACACACAGCATATAGAAAACTGAAAAAACTGCATGCTAAATTAAATTTGGATTTAGTATAAAGCAAAATGAGGAAGAAATTTTTCTTTGTCAATCTAAGTATATTAAGGATATCCTCAAAAAGTATGAAATGGATAATACTAAATCAGTAACTACACCCATGAGTTCCTCAGTCCTATTATATAAGGATCCTAAGGGAAAATCTGTTAATCAAAAAAATTTTAGAGGAATAATTGGATCTTGCTTTATTTGACTGCTAGCAGACCTGACATCATGTTTAGTGTTTGCTTATGTGCTAGATTTCAAACTGGTCCAAAGGAATCACATTTGACAGCAGTGAAAAGAATTTTAAGATATCTTCTAGGAACTCAAAATTTAGGGATTTGGTATCCTAAGAATAGTTCTTCTTTTGATATTATTGGATACTCAGATTCTGATTTTGCAGGTTGTAGAGTGGAAAGGAAAAATACCTCTGGGGCATGTCAATTCATTAAAAATTTATTAGTATCTTGGTCTAGTAGAAAATAAAATTCAGTAGCACTTTCTACAGCTGAAGCAAAATATATTACCTTAGGAAGTTATGTAGCATAGGTGCTTTGGTTGAAGCAACAATTGAGTGACTTAGGATTTTCAATTGGCACCATTCCAATCTTTTGTGATAACACTAGTGTTATTTGTATTTCAAAGAATCCTATTCAACATTCTAGAACCAAACATATTGATATAAGGCATCATTTTATAAGAGATCATGTAGCGAAAGGGGAAATTGAACTACATCATGTCGCTACTAAAGATCAGCTTGCAGATATTTTCACAAAACCCTTAACTTTTGACACTTTTAACATGTTAAGGACAAGGCTAGGTGTGATTGATTTGAATGCTTAATTAAAAATTCTGCAAATGTGTGTTTATATGTATTTATTGGTATGTTCATTGTAAGTGTTTTATTTTCTAGTGTTTTATGTCTTATTGGTAGTTTATGTTGTTTAAAAAAAAAGAGGGGGAAAATAAATTTTTATTGGTTGGGTTATTCCTGTATTTGAGTGTTAGAAATAATGTAAGATTGGAGAGATGAATGTTTATCAGATTGTCTATTCGTACTGTACGATTACTTTATCATACTGTACGATTCAATCATCGTACATGAACTTCATCTGTATGAATTGGGGGGAATCACGGTTAGTGTTAGTTATTATTGATGATCGTACGTACGAATACGTCATTCGTCTGTACAATCCACATGTCATTTTGCATGAGGAACAACCCTAATCGTTGCCTGAACGATCCTTTAATTTTCTGATCGTCCCGGATGAACACGTCTTCATCTGTACGATTGGGAAGTCAAAAAGCCTGTACAAAAGGATGCCTCGGGACAAACAGTTTACGAAAAATTATTTCATTTTGACTACTTGCGTTCGTCCCGGATGAAATAAATTTTGTCTTGTACGAAATTATTTCATACAGTACGATTGGTCAAATTTTCTATAAAAGGGAGGGTCGTATTCTTTCATTCCATCCTCACTTCAAATCATTTAGAGCATAGAATAGAGATGTTTGGAAGTGGAAAAAGAGTGCGTCAATCCAGAGGGGCTTCCTCTAGAAGGGATTGGGATGACAATTTTTTAAGTGGGCAAAATGAAGAAGCCTACTATAGATTTGCAGCTTCCAAAATCACTCCCTCCCGCATTCTGCTGCAGGAAAATATCCATTTTGCAGTAATGCCTCTTTTTGATTCTACCCAATTCTCCTTCCTTCTCACTCTAATCTACTCCTATAATAAAGACCTTCTTCATATTTTTCTAGCCAACATGACTTTTAGTCATGATCATAGTAGGATTTCATCATATGTTCTGAAACAGAGAGTAGAGATTACAAAGGAGGATCTATGAGAGTACTTTCATTTAAGAACCATGGGCAGTCGGGCAAATACTTTAATAGCTCTATCTGATTATGACTGGATTGAAGTCAATCAGGTCATTAGAGGTGTAAGACAACCAACTCATGTTCCTCGAGTCGACACCTTAAACCAAAATGCCCGTATAATTCAACATGTTCTCAGGAGCTCTATCATTCCTAAGGCCGGAGATAGAGTAAACATGACTCCTCTTCTCTCTTGTGTCACTTACCTGATCATGTCTGGTCAATCAATTGATGAAGCCCAACTGTTTTTGGACTACATCTTTTACCTTTCTAATATTGGCCAACCAAGTGTAAAAAGGAAGAAGAATATTGCCCTAGGTCAAGTAATCTGTTTCATTCTTGAGAAAAAGTACAACATAGTCCATCCTGACGGACCTTCAGAACTCCCACTCTATTTCACTGAAGCCTCTTTTAGAGCACTTTTTGGGAGAGATGAACATGTGATTAGTTCTGATGATGAACCTGCTCTTGCTCCTGCACCTAGACCCAATCAAGACTTCTACCAAGATATGGTCCAGCGATTTAATAGAATGGATCAAAGATTTGATAATATGGAGGCGCACTTAAAGCAGCAGGATGATCTGTACAAGGAGGATAGAGTGTGGATAAGAGAACAATTTGATTCTGTGAATACAAATATTGCAACGCTAAATAGCTATTTTGGTCTGTTCGGCGCTCCACCACCTCCTCCAGGTCAGGGTCCTTCTGAGTATTATCATTCCTTGTATTTGTTTTGGGATGGATGTGATTGTATTTTTCTTTGTTGTTCTCTTGCGTTGACTGGCTAGTCTGATGTTTTATGGTTATTGTTGGTTATTTTTATGAGTTGATTAGCAAGTTTATCATTTGGTATGTGCTGCAACGGGAAACTTACTTTGGTGTATATTTTTACTAGTTCTTATATGTTGTAATTGTACTAATCTGAAATGAAAAATGTTCAAGTGTTGTTGTGCATATCTTTTTGTGTTATTGTTTGAAAATATACTAATTTTAAAATACTTGATTGTAGTTGATTAATGTTCGATAATATTAATTAAGTTTGTATTACAATGAAAAATACTATGCATAACATTAAATTCTCAAAAATATTTAGATTTTATATGATTTGGTGTGGATTAGAAGATCTTACTTTATCTTATTTAGATATGTATTATTTAGTCTAAATTGATGTATATTTGATGTGTTGATATTACTCTTACATTCTATATCAATGTGTTCATTTTTATTTTTGTGACCCAGAGATAGTGTTGTTGGGAAAGAATCTTACATTCAATGTAAAACTTGAAAAGATGCATAAAATATACCATACAATAAAAGATGCATAATGTCGCCAAATGTAAAAATACACACAAAGTGTGTCATTCAATAAAAGATGCGCAATATCGCCAAATTTAAAAAAAAGGCACAAAATTAGCCTATATTTTGAAAAGATGCACAATGTCGCCAATTGTTCTTTCCTTTAGCATTTTTCTCCAAGTTCACTAATCAATAATTGTCACTTTTGACTTAAAATTTTGGTAATGTTATTTCATCTTTTGTGCAGAAGTTGAGACTACTGATCTGTCTAATACATTAGTACTTTAGATCAACTTTTCTTTTCCTTAATATAATATGCAATCTAACACTTTTGAGTCTTTATTTTTTACATCTGATTTGAATATTATAGTTAAACTTCATTTAACATTATTCCACTTCTCAACTATTTTGAGTGTCCCTTTTTGCTGTTAACAAAAGGGGGAGAGTTTTATTGTTTGCTTTATTTGCTTGATAAGTTTTTATTGTTTGACTCTTGTGTGCTTGATTTGTTAAATTTTTTAGTTACTTGTGTATGTATGAATGTACTTTGCTTGTGTGTAGTATTTTGTAATGCTTGTGTTGTGTTGCTTGTTAACTTCTTATTCTACACTACACCTTTTGGTACCCTTTTCTTCGCTTATTCAGTATGTTCCCTCTTATCTGGTATCATAGGATATGTCATTTCTTTAAGGGGGAGCTTAGGCTTTATAGGGAGCGTTGAACTTCATTTACTTAGGGGGAGTGTACATTTAGTGGAAGCTTAGGAGAAATATGACTTATGTTGTTCATTCAAACAATAATTGTTTTGCCATCATAAAAAAGGGGAAGATTATTATGCTTTGATTAAATTTGTTCAGTTAAGTGAATTCGGATACAAGTTATTTTTTAATGATTACAAAAGCTTATTGTTTGTGTTATTCTTCTCCTAACAAATATTTGAGTTTTGTTGTTGTGTGTACTAAAGAATTTTTTAGGAAATTCACACTCCAGATTGCTGAAGACTTCAAGTTCATTTGTTCACTGTAAATAAAATCTGTATTTTTATTTTTGTTTCTTGAGTCTAAGAAAGTGTGATTGTAAGTTAGATAGCTGTGTACATACACACATAATGGGGGAGTTGAAATTTTTTAAAACTTATCGTACAGTACGATTTGTTATCGTACGAAACGATCTGTAGTATATATTTTCAATATCGAACCCATATACCAAGAAATTTTTTCTAAGTTACATTCGTACAGTACGAATTACTATTCGTACATGAGGTTTTTCTGTATGAAGGGGACTGAATTGAGTTCGTACTGGTTCGTACGGAACGAATCGTTCAATTTTTGAACTATTAGTACAGTACGAAATATAATTCGTACAGAAGATTTTGCTGTACGAAGGGCACTGAATTGGGTTCGTACGGGACGAATTGTTCATATTTGAACTATTCGTACAGTACGAAATATAATTCTTACAGAAGTTTTTGCTGTACAAAGGACACAGAATTGGGTTTGTACTGGTTCGTATGGGACGAATCGTTCATTTTTTGAACTATTCATACAGCACGAAATATAATTCGTACAGAAGATTTTGTAGTACGAATGACACTGATTTAGGTTCGTATTGAATCGTACGAGACGAATTGTTCAATGATTTGAACTATTCGTATAGTACGAATATCGATTGTACGGGACGATCGGGACTCGTGAAACTTGAAAATTTTAATTTTTGGACAGTTTTTCTTGCCTTTAGTATATAAGGATCTTTTAAACTGACTTGTTGAGAGATTCTTCTGCGAAAATTCTTTTGAGAAGTCAAAGGAGAGTGATTGAGAGAGTGTTTGGGAGTGAGTATGGAGAGATCTTTCAAGAGAGAATTGTGAGGGGATTCACAAGGTTATCCAATTGTGAGGATTTCTTTTACTTGTTCTTCAAGCATCTTCCTAGTTCCTTGGAGACTTTAGCAAGAGTGTTATTTGAGAGGATTCCAGTTTTCTGCCGCACTTGGAGGGTGAAAAGGACGACGGTTCTCTGCCTCACTTGGAGGGTGAAAAGGACGACGGTTTTCTACCGCACTTGGAGGGTGAAAAGGACAACGGTTTTCTACCGCACTTGGAGGGTGAAAAGGATGACGGTTCTCTACCGCACTTAGAGGGTGAAAAGGATGACGGTTCTCTTCCGCATCGGGTTTGGTGGAAGAGATTTTGTAAAGGCTTCTCCGCCTTGCCGTGGGGGCAAAAAGAGAGTCACTTGAGTTTAGTGTAATACCTAGAGAAGGAGTCTCTAGGGAGTGGATGTAGGTCGTGTTTGATCGAACCACTATAAATTCTGGTATTTTTTGTTCACTGTTTACTTTTCTGCATTTTACAGTTTTGTAGTTTATTTTCTTTGTGGTTGAATTACGGTGCTTAAGGAAAGAGCAAATATTAATTCTATTCGTACTGTACGAAGTAAGATCGTACTGTACGAATAACTTTAAAATTTTCTAAAATTCCAAGAGTAAAATTTTTAAAGGACCAATTCACCCCCCCTCTTGGTTAGCCTAAGGACGTGAGCAATAGGTCTAACAACCTATTCACACTTTCAGAGGCCACGTCACATCATAAGCCATTATAAAAGTAATGTAAACACATAAAGTAATGCAAGTAAACAAACAATAAAGAGAGCATAGGCCTTGAACCTAACTATCCCTTAAGGCTTGCTATCCTATGTCTCATATAAAATAAATGTCACTAACATGTATATCATCATCATCATAATCATATCATGTATCATCTTAGCACATCACTGACATGCATTATATATTATCAGTATCAAATCAAATGCACCACACAGTCACTTATATCTAATAAATACAATCAAACCTAAGTAAATTATACATCAATAATTTGCGGTGCATGTGCTCATCCTTAAAGTGTTGATATTTATAGTGTGAGACAGACCAAACTCACCATGCTCAAACAATTGTGTTGAGGTGTGTAGGACTAATAATTAGCTACACGAGTGTATGCACTTGCAAGGCCAATCATTAGAAGCAAGTAGTATCACAGTTGTGCTTGACCATGCCTATATAATTGTAATTCAGAAGCTTTGAGGAATTGGTTAAAGGGGAGATCTCTCAGTCATACCAATCATATCACCATCCTCAAATTACTAAACAAATTTGTCAATTAAACCCCAACTTTATATGCGACATGAGTAGTGTAATGCCCATCTATAGATATGATCCTAGTCTACATTTGCACAGAGCAAAAAATTTCAAATGGATAATGCAGGTAAAATAAAATGGTTGATTGCATCATGATCAAATCATGATTAACCCATGTTAAAATCATGTTTGAACTTTGTCTGAGCAATGTTCAAATAATGCTCGAACCTTGTTCAAGCAATGCATGCATATTTCAACAACCTTGGTCTAACTATGTTTGAATTATACTAACGTCATGTTCGAATAATGATCCGACTATGTTTGAGTTATTTTAGAACCTTTTTGGTTGGAGATGCTCAGATGCCTTACCAGCACATACAGTGTAATTTCCGTTTGGGGTTATTATGGGCTTATGGCTCCGGTGTTCGATCCTAATTAATTTCGCCACCGGAGAAAACAGCTGAAACGAGAGAAGTACCGAGAAGGCGGAAGGCAAACGTACCTCGACATGGCGAACCCTAGGGCATGGCTCCTTATCGATGAGACTGCGAAGGCGATGGTCGGTAGAATGAAAAAAGAGCGCCCTTTCCTCGTCTTCCCTCCCCTCAATGGTTTTTCCATTTGCGCAGGCGATGTCGTCGAAATCACTGGCCCATCTCCCTCGGCGAAAAGCGAGATCCTCTTGCAGGCAAACCTAGCCTCTGTTATTCTCTCCTCTCTTTTTCACTCACTTGCCTTCGTTCCTTTCATTTCACTTCGTCATAGGCCGCCATTCAGTGCATTCTGCCCAGGGAGTGGAACGGAGTCTGTTTCCGTGGGCTGGAGATGGTGGTTGCGTACATTGATTTGGATTGTCGTTTCGATGTGCTTCGGCTTGCTCAGGTGCTGAAGCTTCGTATCATGAGTGCGTATGGTAATTTACTTCTATCTTCGATGTGTTTCGTTCTTGAAGTGAGTATGCAAGCTTGGCGTTGTTACCTGGTGTTGGCATATCAGTTGGTTGTTATAGGATTGGAGATAAATATGACGAGACGATGATTTTTAGTGGGAAAGGAAGGGATGTAGGCAAGGATTCAAAGGAATCTTTGGCTACAAAAAAGAAAATTAAATAAAAAAATTTAGGTCTCCACAACACTTTGGAGACCTAAAAAAAAGAGAGAATTCAACTACATAAAAAGGCTTTTCTTATATTAAGAACATACAACACTTAAATAGAAAGACATAACATAAAACAAACAGGACTTCATGACACCCTAAAGAGGCATACAATCATTAAGAAGAAAGATACAAGTGGGGTGAATACTTGCGTAGAAAAGAAGGATATAAGAAGACAAGACGAAGAGAGGATAAGCTCGCAAGCTTTCCAAGAGGAAGAGGAGAAGAGAAGTGGAACAAGTTCGCAAACTTTTTCAATACAAACCCACAGGTTTTGATCTCCAAAAATCACATCATAACACTCTCTTTCTATTACAAAACATTATATATTTATAGAAGAAAAGAGGGTAGCCAAACAGCCCTAACACCTCCAACCAAAACCAATCAGGTTTGGGGAAATGAAAGGCCAAAAGACACCACAACAGCTCCCCAAAAGCTGCACAGAAAACAAGGATAAAAGCCACGGGAAACCCAGCCAGGGAGCCACGGGAAAGCAGCCAGAGAGGGACCCGAGGAGCCAACACAGGAAACAAGGGGCGGAACCTGGCAGAAAAACACCAACAGCCAGCCCTGGGAACAGCAGCAGCCAGAAGAAACCGAGAAGACAAAAAGGGGAAGGAGAAAAAATAAATTCCACTCACAATAATGAGCTACCTTCAACACCAATAAATGAACTAAACTTCAGCTCATAATGAGCTAAGCAACAACTCAAAATTTAATCAGTAACTTATCAGCTCAAAACCAAAGCCCATCCAAGAACAGCAAAGGCCCAAAACCGAGAGCAACAAGGCCCAAACTGAGAGGCTGCCATCAGCCCAAAGACCAAGGAATTCACATGATGTTTTGAACCCCCCCCCCTCTTTGCCTACATTAGATTCTCCCCTGCTTGAAATTTATCATCTCCCGATGAGATGAGTTTAGAACTTCCCTGACGACTTGAAGGATCTGACTCCAATTCTTGAATTTTGTTCTCATATTTCTTCAAAATTTGTTCTTTTTCTTGCTTGAATTGATCTTGAAGGTGTCGTTTCTTCATCTCATAGTTTTTTATATTCAATATCATTTTCTCCTGAAGTTTGTAAAGCTCATTTTTGATCGGGTTTGTAGAATTTCCTTGCGTCGGAATCTATCTGCTGGTTGGAATTTGGAATTCAACATTGCTTGGCTGATTTTCACCTACAACTGACTCAATATTTTTTTCTTTTTTCATTTTTTTCAATACTAAAAAAGACACAAATAACCTAGGAAGACACAAACCTAGGCTCTGATACCAAATTGATGCAAGCAAAAATTAAGGAAAAGCTCCTAATTTTTGCAAGCAAAAATAAAGATTTCCTAGGATTTTGAAAATATAGAAAATACTAAAAAACCTGACAAAATACGACATTTAAACAAAATACAACTTTTATAGGACTCTTACAAACTTATGACATAAAAACAAAACACCTAAAACAACATTTTCATTGTTTGAGAAGAAAGATACAATTGGAGTGGTCACTTTCGGAGAGAAGAAATAGATTAGAAGTCAAGAAGAAGAGAGGACAAGCTCGCAAGCTTTCCTAGAAGAAGGAGAAGGGATGGAACAAACTCGCAAGCTTTTCCAAGAAGAAATCTTCAGGTTTTCCTTTCCAAAAATAAACACGTCTCTCACTTTTTATTACAAAACATTATATATTTATAGAAGAAAAGAGGGCAGCCAAACAGCCCTTAATAACTCCAATTAAACCAATCATAAAAGGGGAAAATAGAAGGCCAAAAGTCACCACAACAGCTCCCCAAAAGCTGCACAGAAAACAGGGATAAAAGCCACGGGAAACCTAGCCAGGGAGCCACGGGAAAGCAGCCAGAGAGGGACTCGAGGAGCCAACACAGGAAACAAGGGGCGGAACCAGCAGGAACCGAAGGGCCAAGGGAAGGGTAAAGGCAGCCATGGAAAGGGGAGTTAGGTGGGGAAATCAAAGAGCCTTTAGAAAGGGGGAATGAACCCAATTAATTGCAAATTATGAGCTGAAAAAAGAAGTAGATTTAGCATTAATGAGCTGAATTTAAAAGCTCACAAAATAATTAAATCCCAAAATGTTTTGACCCCCCCTTGCCTACATCAGGAAGGGGGAAAAGAGAAATTATTCTGTGCGGATTCCGGACGTAGAGCTACATCTAGACGCTAATAAAATTATTACGTGTCATTTTCCTATGTGGAAGATGCCGACGTGGATAGTCCACTTAGACTACCGGCTCGATTTTAATCTATCTTGTCAGCCCGACCGACACCCACCCGCTCAGAGCAAAGGTAAAAAGGTGAAATGAAGAAAAATTTTCACATTTGCAATTTTCAATATCCGACATTCGCAGTCTCCTTGTAACTTCAAACATCCTTTTCTATCAGTTTCTGCGCAAATGGAGTCACCTGCAAAAAAAAAAAAAAGGTTGATTTATTGCTCGTGTTGTTAACTATGATTTTACTCCGTAATAACTGCGTTTTTATTGCGTACAATAGATTGATCGTTTTCTATTCTCTGATGTACTCCGTAATAACTGTGCTTTTTTTTACTTGTAACAGATTGATTGTTCTCGACTCTTTATAGTGTTTTAATGTATTATAACTGCATAATTGTTTGCTGACATTTATTTTCCAGCGCATTTTCTCGGTATTTTCTACATATTTGCTGAAACCTAAAACCCTAACATTTTAACATAAATATTATGGATCTTAAAAATAATAAACAAGTAAACACACTAAATCATAAAAAATAAAAACATTCCGATAAGAAAAAAGGATTAGTGATTTTTCACTTTCTGCGTATTTTTTACGTAAATTATACTTAATTTCTGCGAATCTTCTATGTATCTTTTGCGTATCTTCTTCTATTTTTTCTTTTTTCATTTATTTATTTTTGTAATTTATGCAGATCTATATTCGTCTTATCTCTTATCGATGCTATGTTTCAACATTTCAAATAATCTACGATAAGTTTGCTGAGATAATTTTTTATGATGTTGAGGATAACTTGAAGAGATTAAATATCTACTAATTTATTCAATTTTTTGGATTCGAATAAAATGCCCTATTTATTTACGAGCTGCTAATAATATAGAATATTTCAAAGTAATATTTTATTATAAAGGGTTATGTTATATCTTTCACTGTTGATGAAGTGACCCATCTTACTAGTCTGCCAAACAGAGGTGAATAGATTTTTTGGCTTCGCTTGTCACCTACAGGAGTCATATCAACGGATATAAAATTCAAAATGCTGGAGTTGAACAGACATGGTCCACAGAGATTATATTCAAAATATTTATTATGTATTTATGTTCAAATTTATTTTTTTAACTTAGTAACTTCAAATACTCTAGGTTGTTATATACAATATCAAATAATGTAGATGAGTTTTTATAAATTAATTGGGCATGATCGATTGGAGAATGTTTAGTTGAAGAGTTTAATAAGGTATCTACCAAGATTTTAAATAACAAGCCAGCATGTTACATTAATGATTTTGTGTCTCTGCTAATTGTGAGTGCTAAAATTATTCTAATTTTTATTTAATTTGACTAATTTATTTGCTAAAATTAACTTTAATTTTATGTATGTTTGGTTCCTAGAGCACACTTTCATTCATGCCCCTAAATACCCTGACAAAAGACCCCGTTTTTTTCGATGGGCTGATGACATTGTACATAATACCGAGAAGATCACTAATTTATTTGTTAATTTAAAGAAAAGATAGGTACGTATGCAGATTTGTCATGCAACAAATTTCTTAAATACCTCTAAGAAGAATATGAAAGAATAGAGATTTACTAACAAATTAATTTTTTACAGATTTTTTATATCTTCTAAGGAGTTATCCAGGAGGAAGCTAATCTGCTGGGCATTTAGAAATATCCATCAAACCATCATTCTCCCAATCAAACCTCCACTCCTGAACAGTTTCTCCCCCCCAATCTCCTTAGCAACCCCAACCCCAATCACCTAAGTTACCACACTTGTCATTTTCAGCTTAATTATTTGATATTCTCTAGGAGAAATTAATCAAAATAGCTCAGAATACTTGCACTAACTTCTTCCATAAATTTGAAGGTAGATTGAGCAGGAAGTTTGAGCAATTTGCTCAAAGAGTGTAATTAATTGATTACATGCTCCATAATTACATTACTCATGACACTCTCTATCCTAAGCAACAACCTGTTTCCTCCTTATCCTGCAAGCACCTAATACAAAATAAAGTGATATCTTCTGAGCATACAAAAACCCAAACGAATGTATTCCAGTTGTTAGTGAACTTCATAATGCATTTTTGCATTATTTTGCTCGAAAGATTTCACTTTATATCATGGGTCTTTATATGCTCGGAAGATATCGTTTTATTTTGCATTTGGTACTTGCAGGATGAGGATGAGGATGAGGGAGTAGATTGTAGCTCAAGATAGAGAGTGTCGTGAGTAATGTAATTGTTAAGCTTGTAATTAATTAATTCCACTCTTTGAGTTAGTTGCTCAAACTTTCTGCTCAGCCTACCTTTAAATTTATGGAAAAGGTTAGTGTAGGTATCCTGGGCTGTTTTGATTAATTTCTCCTAGAGAACATCGAATGATTGAGTTGAAAATGGAAAGTATGGTAGCTTAGGTGATTGGGGTTGGGGTTGCTAGGGAGATTGGGGGCCGAGAAGCTGTTCAGGAGTGGAGGTTTGATTTGAAGAATGATGACTTGATGTATATTTCTGGATGTCCAGCAGATTAGCTTTCTCCTAGGTAACTCTGGAGGATGTAAAAAATTAATTTATTAGCAAATTCCTATTCTTCTTAGAGGTATTTATTGAAATTTGCTGCATGACAAACATGCATATGTACCTGTCTTTTTTTTAAATTAACAAATAAATTAGTGGTCTTTTCGGTATTATATACAATGTCATCGGCCCATCGAAGAAAATGAGGCCTTTTGTTAGGGTATTTAGGGGCATGAATGGAAGTGTGCTCCAGGAATCAAACCTGCATAAGATCAAAGTTAATTTTAGCAAATGAATTAGTCAAATTTAATAAAAATTAGAATGATTTTATTATTTATAATTAACAGAGGCACAAAATCATTGATGTAATCTGCTGATTTGTTCTTTGAAATCTTAGTAGATACCTTATTAAACTTTTCAACCAAACATTTCCTAATCAATCACGTCCAGTTAATTGATAAAAAATTATTTACATTATTTGATATTGTATATAACAACCTAGGGGTTTTGAAGTTACTAAGTTGAAAAAATAAATTTGAACATAAATATATAATAAATATTTTGAACATAATTTTTGGGGGTTATGTTTGTTCAACTCTATCATTTTAAATTTTATATTCGTTAATGTGACTTTTGTAGGTGGCAAGCGAAGCCAGGAAATCTCTTCATCTCTGTTTGGCAGACCAGTAAGGAGGGTCACTTCATCAACAGTGAAAGGTATAATATGACCATTTATAATAAAACATTGCTTTGAAATATTTCACATTGTTAGCAGCTCATAAATAAGTGGGGCGTTTTGCTCGAATCTAAGAAATTGGTAGATATTTAATCTCTTCAAGTTATCCTCAACATTAGGAGAAATTATCTTAGTAAGCTTATCGTAGATTGTTTGAAATGTTGAAACATAACATCGATAAGAGATAGGATGAACGTAGATCTGCGTAAATTAAGAAGATAAACAAATGAAAAAAGAAAAAATAGAAGAAGATACGCATAATATACACAGAAGATTCACTTACGCAAAAAATAAGTAGAAGGTAAGAAATCACTAATCTTTTTTCTTATCGAAATGTTTTTATTTTTTATGGTTTAGTGTGTTTACTTGTTTATTGTTTTGAAGATCCATAATATTTATGTTAAAATTTAGGGTTTTAAGTTTCAGCAAATATACAGAGAATACCGAGAAAATACGTTGGGAAATAAATGTCAGCAAACAATTATGCAGTTATAATACATTAATACACTATAAATAGTCCAGAACAATCAATCTATTGCAAGCAAAAAAAGCGTAGTTATTATGGAGTATATGAGAGCAGAGAAAACGATCAATCTGTTGTACGCAATAAAATCACAGTTATTACGGAGTAAAATCGCAGTTAACAGCACAAGCAACAAACTAACCTTTTTTTTTGCAGGTGACTCCATCTGTGCAGGAACTAATAGAAGAGAATGCCTGAAGTTGCAAGAAGACTGCGAATGCCGGATATTGAAAACCGAATAGGCGCTTGAAATGTGAATTTTTTTCGCCATTTCATCTTTTTACCTTTACTCTGGGCTAGCGGGTGTCGGTTGGGCTGACAAGACAGATTAAAATCGGGCTGGTAGTCTAAGCGGACTATCCACGTCGACATCTTCCATGTAGGCAAACCACGCGTAACAATTTTATTGGGGTCCGGACGTAGCTCTACGTGCGGAATCCGCACAGAATAATTTCTTGGAGAAAAAAGGGTTGCGGAGGGAGAGAGGAAGGTAGGGACTAGTCTTTTTAGCAGGGTACAGAGAAATATTGCTAAACAAGCGCTCGAACCATAATCAGAAATATTTAGTTAGATCATTATGACACTCTAATTTTTGAGTGGAGTTTACAATACTAATCATGTGTATGCTCCACAAAACTATGACAATTAGGGAGACTAAGCCCAAATAAAATACCAAAGTTTTGGTGGTTGGTTTTGGCTTACTCAATCCAAGTAACTAATGCTAATTTTGACAATTTGATTCTAAAAGGAATATACCGTGTGATGTTTCTCACACTTTGTTTATCATACTTCACTGTTGTGCCCAATATGCTAAATGATCAAGCAGTGCTTTTTAACTGAAACCTATATTACTGCAATTTAGATGCCAAATGTGTTTTGATGTATGGCTACATTATTGTGTTATAAATACCTATTATCATTTCCAAGGTGCATCTCACCAGTGAATGCCAATATATTTGTTATGATGAGAATGATTTATACCATTAGGATTGATAGAGATAAGTAACGTCGTTCATGAACCTGTCATTCAATGTTTTGACTGTACAAAATACTTCCAGAAGATGCTGAAAACAGTTTTACTATTAGAAGTTTAACGCTAGTCTAATATTCTGATTTTTGGTAATTATTTCATCAGCTACACAAGTTTCAATTCTACACTATTTAAATTGTTAGCATACATGGTTGTAGTATGTACGGTTGTAGCATGTACAACGATCATGCTATAAGCTAAATCAAAATAAATAACATTTGAATAGTACACATGCTGAGCATGCTAATTTTTTATTAAAACAATCCTTATTATAGCAGATTGTATAGCAGATTGATGTTTAGATTGTGATGTTTTAGGTTCAACTCATGGTACCTGTTGGGACTCTGACAAAGTCTCTCCCAGTAATAGCTTCATGGATTCACAAGCTGATCACCTGGATCATGAATTGTTTCTATCCTGTATGAAACGTTTCTTGTATATCCGATGCTACAATAGCTCTGAATTTTTGGCTGCATTGAAGGCAAGCAATCTCCATTTATATGCAGAAAATTGCAGTTGCATAAATATTTTAATCTTATCAAACATGCGTATGCATTGTAATTCATGGATTTTACATTTATCTTACTCCTCAAATCTTCTAATTCATTACCCTTTACTTTCTAGTTTTGACATTTCATCACAATTGCGACGCGTATCTTCTCTAATTTTTGAGTATCAAATAGTTTATGAGGCTTTATGCCTAGAACCATTTTGCTATAACTGGAGTATGAAATTGGTATGTTGTTCATAGCTTAAAAACCTTAACCTCTTTTGCTATGTAAGGATACCACTTACTTAAAAGTGAAGTTTTAAGCTAATATTATTAGAAAGTGGGTGAAGACATCATTTTGATCAACTTCTATTTATTTATTTTTTAAATTCTTTTGGCCTTGATTTCCTGTTTTATTAATGTATGAATATGATTTACTTTGAATTTATCTAGTGAATATTCTTAGCTCGTGAGCTTCAAACGTATCTTAACTTTTTAACTTATTTCATCTTGTGAATTTTGATAATTACTATAAAAGTTAGCTTCTTGAAGGTGTGCTATTAGCACATTTGAGCTTATAGCATCTAGTATGCACATTCTTGTTTTTCTCCATTTGAATATATATTTTTTTTCATTTCTTAAATGAAATATAGTTCCTCCCAAGACATTGACTATATAGCCTAATTTTTTTTTAAGCAACAATAACCGATCATACAATCCTCGAGATCGATGCATGTTCAGTGTGCATCTCGAGGCATTATTTTTGACAGCTATTGGTTTGTGCTAACTTGGACCAATCCAATTTGAGTTACTACACTAAATTGGATTGCATAAGCTCTGGTTGGGTTAGTTGGATCTTCTTATGGTTTGAAGCTCTGGGTTGATGCCCCCCAATTTGCACCATCATCAATGGTGACCTAGTTGTTTCTATTAACAATAATGAGGTAGTCAAATACTCATAAAAAGGAGTGTGTGAGCTCCTCCTCGCCCTTTTCTGATGAAGGGGCCATAGTTAGTGTTAGATTCACACCCCAACTATCATCATAAGCCTCCATAGAAGTAGTGGGGAGTGGCTTGTTGCAACTCTAGGCCACGTTGATCTTGAAAAATGGCCCCCTCCCCTTGTAGGGAGGCCTAGTTAGGTTGTTGGGTTGCATAGGTAGCCAGAACTATCCTTTGGATATCTAAAGTTTCTAAGGGCTGACTAAAATATACCTTAGGGCCTTTTTCAGGGGCATAGTCCTACGTCAACTTGAATCTTTTTTGAGACGAGGAATGAACAATTTTTGCTATCTTCACTACAACACTTGTTGAAATGACATGGATAGTGAATGGATTATTTGGGTAATCTGTTATGATGCGCCTTTGGACATCCCATTCTTTTACGACCAAAGAGGGGCGTTTAAGGAAGCTTATAGGTCTCATTGTAGATTGGTTGGTGAGTCTTTTGGATTGGTTTTGCATAATGTTGGGGGGATAATACTTGGTGCTAGAAATATGGTTATCACACCATCAATGGTACCATCTGATGCCCTTGAAGGGGATTGCATAACCACTACTGGTATATTTCATCTATTGTAAAATTTGAATTAAGTCAAGTCGAGCTGACATTGACCAGTTCTTATATGTTGTAACGTAATTATGAATGCATGACATTTGACATCTTCCAATTTGACTATACTTGCTAAGTCAGATTAAGTTTTTTCCAGTCCATATTAAGTTCAATTCCATCTATTTGGTGTTTGCCTTTTGAATCCTTATTCTCCATTTGCTCCTATTAATTGTTGCATAAGATTTTAACACTTTTTTGTTTTTTCCCATGATTTCTAGATTTGTTATCTTTGGTTTGTTTCTTTGCCTTCTCAGTCCTTTCATCAAATTTTAACCATCTTATTTTCATATCTTCTGCCTTTTATAACATGCTCAAAACAACTATACCTATTTTCCAACACCTTATTTTCAGGAGGTGTTATTTCATTATTTCATTAATATATTCCCTTCGCTGCCTTTTCTTATTAGTTTCCACGCCATCTTCTTAATATTTTCACTTTTATAATAGTTGACGTACTTATTAATGACTTCTTAATTGCCTACTTTTCCATGTTAATCACAAAACATTAACTAAAGTAGTTATTTTCTCTTTTATATCCCCATTCTCTTGTATTTACAAATCATTGATGCTTTAACCTATTTAATGTTCCAGTGATCTTGTATGATTATTATTAATTCCAAAACTCACTAACATTGCATATTATAAACTCAGTATTTACTATACTAATCCACCTTGCAAAAATTTTCTCTATTTTTCAATTCACTTATTTTAGCAAAAGTACCACTCATTAAAATTATGTCTTATGCAAATAACATATACCAATGTGCCAAACTATTTCATGTTGAATATCTTTTGTAATTATAATTCTTTGGTCTCCTTAAACTACTTTTACTGTTGGTCATCCTCATTTTACAAATTTTTAACAATTAGATTTTTAACACTTTTTTTAAATGTGCATCAAAGTAAGGTCTGATTTGATTACTGTGAAAGGAGGACGGATTAAATGATTTGCGAAGAATATGTTTAACACCTTCAACCATACTCAGTAACATTGAATGACAGTAAGGATTCATAATGCTAAACCCAATTGTTGGGATGCAACTAATTATCATGATGAAAGGTAGTACCGATGGCTAATGGAGGATGGATGGCTGCTGTCGTTTCATTTTCAGTAGTCAGTAGTCACCAAATGCATTAATGATTGTGCTACTTATGTTGAAGTTTAATTTCTTCAAATCATGCAAAACTACTATTCTTGGGGTCTAATATTTGTAAAGTCATATATGTAGCTAGATTGGGTATTATTTCGGCTGAAATGATCAGACATTTCTTCTTACTATCATATCTTTTCAAGGAAAATTGAAATTGAAAATATCTTCTTATTAATTATGTGGATACTCCTTTCTAATTTTAAAATATTTAAGATGCAATCCCTACAGATGGTTCTTTCCCTTTAAACAAATTTTTTCCTCCATGAAAATTCAATATTTGTGGCAATATGTTAAAATCTGCGATGTGATTTGGGCATAAGCATGTTGAAGTTTAATTTCATGGACAATGTCTAGTTTGATTTCAATAAAGAAGTCTAACCTAAGTTATCTGTGCGTAATTTGTGTATAGTTGTTTTCCTTATTCGTCACCAACCAAATATTAATAAATGAAGCTGATTTTTCCAAACTTGATAGCTGTTGAATTATGGATGGAGGTGGCTTTATACCGTAATGTAGTGGCTGATTTGATTTCTTCTACTTACAGACGGTGCATCATTGCTCTACAAGTTCAAGGGAAGGACTTGGTGTTAGTTTGTACATCCTTATTATTGATAGGTCTGCCTTTTGCTCGTTTAACGGTTAAATTTTACTTCTTGTGACTACAAAGTAAATGTCATTTTTTTCTACAAGGAAACTCTATCTAGGATAGTATGTTCTTTCCTTTTCAAGAGAAAATCAGTAATCAGACCAATTATTTCTCATTTGTTGCTTGCGTTGAACCTATTTAGTTTTGAAAATTCTTTCTGCATATGGATGTTAACTTATGGGTAATTTTATGTGCTTATTCTAATTAGTTGCAATGTATCTAACTTTACTGTGATTCATAATAGGTAAGTTAATAATGGTAGTGAAGTTCTAGTAATTACTTCTAAAACATACATAACTGAACTAGTTAAGTTGACTTGCTGATTTTAACTCTCCCCCCCATCCGGTAAAAAAAAAAGCTCCTTGCAGAAATTGAAAAAAAACTTGAATGATGTCCTCAAAATTTGTCAGAAGAGTGTTTCCTTGCTTGTTATGTTGGATGGAGTTGTTATTTCCCATTTTAATTGGCTGTTTTCTGATAGGAAGAAGTGTTATTATCCTATCCATGAGAAACCATTTAACGTTAGATCTTTGGTTTTGGTAGATTTGCTTCATATGTAAACTGATTTAATAGCTAATTTTTGCTAAGTTTATAGTCTTCTTGACCTTGCATGGTATAATGACCTAATTCAACTTTCTTTTCAATAGAATTAAGTTTGGAGATTGTAGACCTTCTTCCAATCACTCATGAAGCCTAATAGTGTCGGGCAATCTAGGCAGACTCATTTCCCTTCAACAACAATCCTATCTTTACTAGTCGGGATCGAGTGAGTGAAAAATAGTTCGGCTAGATTGTTACAAAACATATCTCATCATTTAATAGATTTCTCATACTTATTGGTATGGAAGTGTGTATAATTTAAACCGTCAAAATAGTTTACAGAACTTCTAATTTTTTTATGAGAAATTTATACATACTTGAAGTCTTTAATTACATAATTTACCTTTTTTTATATCACATCTCATAATCATGCATCCACCCAAAATATTAGGGTATAAGATAATTTAATTACCTATCTGTGGTCCCACTTGCTTACTTTCCTCTCCAAAAAATAGTCATCGTAACATTTGATGAGCTAAATGCTTAGTGATATAAACAATTCTATTGTAATGTTCAAACATTCAAGAAAGAAGTAATAATATATATGTTGATCTTTTGAACTAACATGAACATTTTTTATATTAAAGATATAATTAGCTTAATGAAATGATAATTTTTAAGAAAACGGGCTTTGATATTTAAATAAATAATATTAAGCAAATAACATGAATACCTGTAAGAATGTGAAATGCATCTATCAAATTTAAAATTATAAAATACACTTTACTTTGAAATTACTTATGCATTCATTTTCATTTTCATTACTACTTATTAATTCCTTAGAAATGTCATAGAATGTCTATATGCTTTTAGTATATTTATATAATTGGTTGTCACCTGGCCTGTTGGCTCTAAAGTTTACTAATAAAGTTTGGACAATCTAGCATAATAGTTATTAATGACCTATTGATCTTAAGGCTGAATCTTATAGTATCAATTTTCTAGGATCAAGATTTACGAATCTTCCTTTTTGCCTAGCCTTATTTCATTAGAATTTTAGTCTCCCCCTGCACAGATCATCTTAGTATGCAACCTATCCCACATGATATGACACTTCACTCACTTTTTTTCAATTTAATAATCATCATTAACATTTAAATACATATTAAGTAGTCGACAGTTATTGCCACATACCAAGTATTAGATGAGAAAAGTGGAGAGTTGCGTTAGATAGTTGACGGCCAACGTAAAACTTGTTGAATAATCTTGACATTAATCCTTTAATACATTGTGTTAATGCTGGGATGTTCCTTGGAAGCGACATGCTGTATGACCTGAATACAGCGATAAATGTGCAAGGCCGCAACACCGGTGCTCAGGTGTAATGTTAAATAGGTAAGAGTTCCCGCATCATGGACGGATGTGGGCAAAGAAGCCAGTCCGTGAAATTAAAATTAGGATATGAACTTAGAATATATGTTCCCTTACAGGCAAATTAATGTAAGTAATAGATATTATAATTCATATGAAAATAAATATTCTTTGCATTCATGAAACTAAATAGGTTGGAGAGAAGACTAAGGAGATTGATAGTTTAGAATTTAAATTATGATATTCTAGTAGGAGTCGTACTAGAAATGGTGTATGCGTGATTATAGATAAGAGTTTGAAGAATAATGTTGTAAAAATTAATAGAATTGGAGATATAATTATAGTTTTAAAGATTATTGTTGATGCTAAGATTATTATTATTATAAGTGCTTATGCTTCTCAAGTATGTTTGAATGTGTTCAAAATTAAAATTTTGGCATAACTTAGAAGAATTATTATAAAAAAATGCCTCTTGAAGAAAGAGTTTTATTAGAAAAGATTTAAATGGACATGTTGGTAGAGTGGTAGATGATTTAAAAAGCATTCATGATGGCTATGAGTTTAGAGCGACTAGTAAAGTTGGTAAGATCATATTAGATTTTGCTATAACTTATTTTTTTGTAATATCTGATACCTTATGATTTAGATTAATTATTTTCTTATAAGAAAAATAGATTGTTTAGATTGCAATGATTGTAAAGTTATTTCGAGTAAAAGTTTATGTATTAAACATCGCTTATTAGTTTTGGACTTTAAGATGAAGGTGTTGAATATAAAAAATAAAGTAAAATATTTTTTTAGGATTATATGGGGACATTTAAGAATACTAATAAAAGTATTTTTGAGAGTAAGATTCTAGCTCTTAAAATTTTGTCTGTGCATGAGGAAGCTAATTTATGTGGAAAAAAGTAACTAATGATATTAAGAATGTTGTAAATGATGTGCTTGGAATATCAAAGAGAAAAACTCCTAATAGTAAAAATAGTTGGTGATATGATCAAAATGCAAAAAAAATAAAAAAAGATAAAAAAATAAGAAGCTTTGTTATAAAAATTGGTTTATATGTAAAAACTCTAATAATTGAGAAATATATAAAGAGGCCTATAAGGAGTCTAAGAAAGCAATATGCGATGCAAAGATTTTAACTTCTAATGATTTATAATATATTAGATACTAAGGAGGCGAAAGATATATGCGTAAGTTAGCTTAACAAAGAGATATGAGTAGTAAGAATTTAGTTCAAGTGAAGTGCACTAAGGATGAAGATAAAACAGTGTTTTATTAGAAGAGGATATTTAACAAAGGTGAATGAGATATTTTGCTAAATTTTTCAATGAAGATTGTGAGAATATTGTTGAAAAAGCAAACCTAGAAGGAAGAGATCTTGAATTTAGAAGCACCAGTCTAGCAACAACACCTTCCTTCCCTTACTCCAACAACTGCACCTTCCTCTCCTTGACTAGCAACAACATCGAGACTCGTTGGCCCCTGGCCTTTGGCCTCCTTGGCAGCTGCACCTGCACTGCTGACTTATTTTCTTACCTGGATCGAGAGCCTCTCTACCTAGACTGAGAGTGTCTTTGCCTGGACTGAGAGCCAACCACTCTGCTGTTTCCATCAAGAAAGAGAGATAAAATAGAGGGAGAGATCTCACAAATTTTGAAAGAAAATTGAATTAATTTATTAATTTACTCATTTCCAAATAATAAAAGTCATCCCTATTTATACTTGAACAACCCAAAGAGGCAAACATGTAAAAATCCTAAACAAAGACTTAAAGAAAAACAAGACTAATATTTCAAATAAGAACCAACATCTAATAATCTCCACCTTGGCTCTTGATTTGAAATGTGATAAACATCCAATGCTAGGATTTCTCTAAGCAATACTGAAACTTATGATTTAGAAGAGCTTTGGTTAACACATCAGATGCATTATCTTCTGTAGATATCTTCATAATCTCCACCACACCATTTGATACAGTTTCTTTGAGAAAGTGAAACTTGATGCCAATGTGTTTAGTCCTTTCATGAAACATGGGGTTCTTATATAAGAACAAAACACTTTGATTGTCACGAAGAATTTTCACCGGTTTGGAAAAAGGATGGACCAACTCTGTCAACAAGCCTTTGAGCCAAATAGCCTCCTTCATTGCATCAGCTGCAGTCATGTACTCGGCTTCAATAGTAGATAAGGCCGCAACAGGTTGTAGCTTGCACTTCCAACTCATGGTATTCCCATGTACCTTGAATATGTAAATGGTGAGAGATCTTCCAGTATCATTACATCCTTCAAAATCTGAATCAACATATCCAAAGAGGACATCTTCATTCAATTCTGATTTTATAAACTTCAAACCCAAATCTTTGGTTCCATTGAGGTACCTAAGCGCCCACTTTGCTGCCTCCTAATGAGACTTCCTTGGATCAGCTATAAACCTTGAAATGACACTAATAGGATAGGCCAAATCCGGCTTACAACAAACCATAATATACATGATGCTTCCCATGACATTCTGATAAGGAACCGTGCTCATGTATGCCTTTTCTTCTTCCTTTTTGGGGCTTTGATCCTAGTTAAGCTTGAAATGGGATGCAAAAGAAGTAGAAATAAATTTTGACAATTCCATGTATCTTTTCACTACACTATCAATGTAGGAGCCATGAGATAACACTAACTCTTGACTCCCCTTCTTCCTCTCAATTCTCATACCAAGAATCTTTCTAGCAGCCTCAATATCCTTCATATCAAATTCATCCCCGAGCAATTCCTTCATCCTTTGAACCTCCTTCATGCTTGAGCTAGCCAACAACATATGTTCAACATAAAGAAGTAAGTAAATGGCACTACTTACTTTCTTTGCCTTCAAGTAGACACAAGCATCATGTCTACTCATTTTGAAGCCAACATTATGCATGAAGGTGTCAAACCTTTGATACCACATCCTTGGAGATTGCTTCAATCTATACAGGGAACGACTTAGCAAGCAAACCAAGTTTCAAACCCTTATGTTTGTTTCATATAGATAATCTCTTCTAATTCTCCATGTAAGAATGCGGTTTTGACATCCAATTGCTCAAGATTCATGTCCATTTGGATAACCAAAGAAAGGAGCACAATGTGTCTTATAACTGGTGAAAAGATTTCTTTGTAGTCCACCTCCTTTTGTTGAGTGAATCCCCTTGCTACAAACCTAGCCTTATACCTAGGCTTATCTTCAACACCAACTCCTTCCTTCCTTTTGAATTGTCACCTACAAGTGACTAGTTTCTTCTCGCTCTGCTTTTCCACGAAGTTCCAAGTGATTTTTCTTTAAAGAGGTCATGTCCTCTTCCATAGCAATCTGCCATTCACTTCTTTGCTCACACCTGATTGTCTCCTTGTATGAGGTAGGTTCACCACATTGCATAGAATCAGGTAAGAGAACATAAGAAATCACATCAACAAATCCATACCTTCGAGGAGCCTTGGTTACACGTTGAGGTCTGTCCCTAGTCAGTCCATAACTCTTTTGGAACTCCTTAATAGATTCCTCCTCGATTTCTTCATTTTCAACTGTAAAAACACCTTCAAGATTGTTGTCCAACACTTCTATTTCTACATGATGTTGCTGTTCTGAACTAGAACTAGCCCCTGAACACCTTCCAACAGCTGTAGGAAAATCTATTTCATCCACTAGAACCGGCTAAACCCTTTTAGGAACAAGATCAGCTATCTCATGTTCATTAAAAGTGACATCCTTGCTAATTATGCACCTAGGATGTCCTAGTTCCAAGCACCAAAGTCTGTAGCCCTTCACTTTTTTAGGATAGCCCATGAAAATGAATTTGAAAGGCTTTGATTCTAGCTTTCCTTGCTTGATGCGAGTATATGCTATACATCAAAACACCCTCAACTCCTTGTAACATGCTAGCTGTTCACTCCACATCTCTTGTGGAGTTTTGAAGTCAATTGCACTTGAAGGACACCTATTGCTAATTGCCTCTGCCCAAAATGACTTAGAAAGCCTTACATTGTCCAACATACACCTCACCCTCTCCAGAATGGTCCTATTGAACCTTTCGGCCAACTCATTCTGTTGAGGAGTGTGTATCATAATTAGGTTTGCTATGCCATGCACTTTGCAAAACTCCTTTAACTCATTGGAGCAAGACTCCAATTCATTATCAATTCTAAGCTTTTCAACCTTCTTCCCTATTTGATTCTTCACAAGAACCTTCCATTCCTTGAACTTATCTAAGGCTTCATTCTTGCTTTTTAAAAAGAAAACCCAAAGCTTTCTAGAATAATCATCAATTAGAGAAAGAAAGTACCTTACTTCTCCATGAGACTCATGCTTGGTTGGCCCCCACAAATCAGAATGTAAATAATCCAAAGCTCCCTTAGAATCATGTTTTGCATTTGAAAACTTAAGCCCCCTTGTTTTGCCAACTATACAATGCTCATAAAAGTCAATCTCCTTGGGCTTCAAGCTTCCAAATGCTCCTTGCTTGTGCAACTTCTCCATTCCTTTGGCTAACATGTCCCAACCTTTGGTTCCATAATATTGTCTCAACCACTTTCACCATGCTAGCTTGTCCACCAATCAATATTTTGCCTTGGAATGTGTAAACACCATTCATTCTCACACCTTTAAATATAACAAGTGAACCCTTGCACACCTTAAGACTTCTTCCATCAGACTTAAATGAGTAGCCATTTTTGTCAAATTCTTCCAAAGAAATCATATTTTTTTTTAGTTCAGGTACATATCTCACTTGCTTGAGAATCCTCTCAAATTCATCATGGAGTTTCAATCGAATGCTGTCTTGCCCTTTGATCTTGCATGATTTGTTGTTCTCTAAGAACAAAAAACCTCTTTCCTTCTCTTCCAATTCTTTAAACCACCCACGATTTTAACATGTGGTAAGAGCACCCGAAATTAAGTATCCACTCCTTGCTAGGCTCGGTATTTGAGGTTAGAAGTGCATCTGAACTTTCATACCCTTCATCCACACATGAGACATCTCCAGTACTCTTTCTTTGTCTTGATGTTTGTTCTTCAATTCCGGGCATTGCCTTTTGAAGTGGCCTTGTGACAAAAGAAGCACTTCATCTTGCCTTTAGATTTGGATCTAGCATGATTCTTATCTTTGGACTTCCTCTTGGGTCTACCTCTCATGGCAACGACATTAACCGCCCCTTCATGCTTCACCTCAACCCCCCTTTGAATCTCCTTGGAGTTGAGTGCAGCCTTGACTTCGTCGATAGCAAGAGTCTTCTTACCATAGAATAAGGTGTCAAAATGCTTAAGCATAGGAGGTAATTAGCTTAGTAGAATGATTGCTTGATCTTCATCTTCAGTCTTCACTCCTATGCTTTTCAAATCCAAGATAGTCCGGTTGAATTCATCCAAATGCTTATTCAAGGACGTGGAATCATCCATTTGCAAGGTGTACATTTTCTTCTTGAGGTAAAGCCTATTAGTTAGAGAGCTTTTGAGATATAGAGATCTCAATTTTTCCCAATCTCTATAGCCGTTCCTTCATCAGAAACCTCTTTTAGAACTTCATCTCCTAGGCACAAAAGAATAATTGCACTATGTGCCTTATTAAGTACATCCCTGGGCAATCTTTTCTCTATCTTGAAGGTCCCTTCCTCCGATAGGGCTACATCAAGACCTTGATGGACTAGAAGAGCCTTCATCCTCAACCTCCATAGGCTAAATCATTGAGACCTGTGAATTTCTCAATTACAAGCTTAGCCATGGACATCCTTCCTTCAAGAATGCTGCAGCAACCCTTCAATCCATCTACTATCCACATAAATCAGCCTAAAAAACAGCATAGTTGCTCTCAACAGAAAACACTCCACATGCTGTCCACAAAGAACAATCCAGGAAAGGCTTCCACCATCGGTTGCTTCTTCTCCTCCACTTGCTTTCCCCAAAGAACAACTTGGAAAGCTTCTACCACCTGTTGCCTCTTCTACTCCACCTGCTGTCCACAAAGAATAGCTTGGAAAGCTTCTACCGCTGGTTGCCTCTTCTCCTCCACCTGCTATCCACAAAGAACAACCAAGATAATCTTCCACCAACGGTCACCTTCTCTTCCATCTGTTGTCCACAAAAAACAACCAAGAAACTCCACCTCTTGGCTGGAATTTCCTTTTCTTGATTTCAAGAAACACCTTCCTTCTTCCCCTTGATCTTTCTTGATTAAACTCTAATACCATTTGTTGGAAAAACAAACCTTGAAGGAAGAGATCTTGAATTCAGAAGCACCAGTCCAACAACAACACCTTCCTTCCCTTACTCTAGCAACCGCACCTTCCTTTCCTTGACCAGCAACAACACTGAGACTCTTTGTTCGCTGGTCCCCTTGGCAGCTGCACCTCCACCGCTGGTTGATTTCCTTGCCTAGACCGAGAGCCAGCCACTCTGTTGTTTCCACCGAGAAAGAGGGAAAGAAAATAGAGGGAGAGAAGGAGAGAGCTCACAGATCTTGAAAGAAAACTGGACTGATTTATTCATTTACGCATTTCCAAACAATATAAGTCACTCCTATTTATACTAAAATAGCCCAAATGAGCAAAAAGGTAAAAAGCCTAAAACAAAGACTTAAAGAAAAAAAGGACCAATATTTCAAATAAGAACCAACATCTAACAAATACGATTGACTTTAGTGACCTTAGCACCCTAAATGAAAATAAAGATTCTAGTTTTTATTGGCGTATTAGTAAAATTGAAGTTAGAGAGGCTTTAAAGAAAAAATAGAGGTACGAAAATGCTTAGGAGATGAAAGAATTTCTTCGCTTATGAAATTTTTTGATATTATTTTGAAGAGTAAAAAGATGTCAGATGAGTAGAGAATGAATGTGTTGATTCCTATTTTCAAGATTGTGCGAATTATAGAGGAATTAAATTAATGTCATATTTTAAAACTATGGGAGAGAGTCATGAATCATAGGTTGCGATGTGATACTAATTTTTCTCAAAATGAATTTGAATTTATGCTAGGTAGGTCTACTATTGAAGCTATACATTTATTGAGAGGTTTGATGGAGAATGTAGATATTATAAGGAGGATCTACGTATGATATTTATTGATTTAGAGAAAGCATATGATAAAGTCTAAGAGATTGCTATGGAGAGTTATAGAAAAGAAAGGGGTTAATAATGCTTATATTCACGTTATCAAGGATATGTATGCAAGAGCTATTACTTATGTTCAAATACAAGTTAGTTTGATCTAGTATTTTCCTATTTCAATTGTATTACATTAAGAATCAAACTTAAGCCCATATCTTTTTGCTTTAGTTATGAATGTTCTCTCTTTAAACATTTGCAAGAGATTGTACCTTGGTGTATGCTTTGTGCTGATGATATTCCTCTTGTTGATAAAACTAGAGAATTGAAGGTAAACTTGAATTGTGGAGGTCAACTTGAGAGTCTAAAGGTTTTTGTTTGAGTAGATGTAAAACTGAATATATAGATTTTAATTTTAGTAGTAATAGATCTAGTGAGGGGATTGTGACTTTGGGCGATCAAGTCATTAATAAGAGTACACGCTTTAGATATCTTGGGTCTATTGTTCAGAGTGATGGTGAAATATCTGGGGATATTATTAATAGAATTCAAGAAGTGGAGGAATGCATCGTGTTTGTTGTGTGATAGAAGAGTCCACCTGAAACTTAAGGGAAAATTCCATGAGATGGTGGTGCGACCCACAATGCTTTATGGTGCAGAATGTTGGCCATTAAAAGAGAAGCATAATATTAAGTTAAGTGTTGTAGAAATGAGGATGCTCAGGTGGATGAGTGACTTTACTCTTAGAGATAGGATGCGAAACAAGAATATACATGAAAAGGTTGGAGTAGCTCTAGTGCAAGATAAGATTAGATATAGTCGCCATAGATGGTTTGGTCACATAAACCCTCAACCCTCAACTTTAAACGTCATTGGAGTATGAAATGGATTGCTTTGATGCACTCAGGGGTTCAAGTTTACCAAAGAAGCATCGCTCATGTATGACCTGATTGAAGAATGATTGAAATGATGGTTGGCGGGTACGACATTGCGTGAGGTTGCCCAAACAACATCTGTTTACCAAATGGATTGCATCGTTGTGCTCGAAACAATAAAATTACTTCAGGAAGGACTTCTCGTGATCAATCCGAGCGATGGCGGTCAAAGATGATGGTCTACGGATGTGATATTACGTGAGGTCCCCCGAACAACGTCCATTCGCAAAATGGACTTTGCCGTTGCATCGGAAACATCGAAAATGTTTAAAAAGAGTCCTATATTGCCTCGATCGCAGCACAGGTAAAAAGATGAAATTCGCCGTGTGAGGTGATGCCACAAATTGAGATGCATCGAAAATGAGGAAATTCATGCGGTGCCAATGGCATTCACTTTTAGTTTTTAATTATTGTCTCAATTAAAATTTAAATAATATTAATATATTATTTAAATATAAGCATATATATATTATTAAATAAAAAATAAAAAAAATTATTGAACCGCATCAAATTATATTATCTAAATTTGCCAAATCCTTTACCCAACCTAAAAGTCGGCTCCTCCCTGTGAACCCAACATCCTCTCTCCCTCTCCTTGTTCACGTGAAAACGAACACCTCGTTTTCTCTCGATTGCACACCACCTCAAAACCGCAACCCTCCAAATCAGCCTCCATGGCAACAACTCCCAATAGCCTGTCACCCTTCTATTCTTCTTGACTCCCAATAATCTTCCACCCTCCAACTTATTTAATTCGAACAAGTGAGCGGAACGGGAGTAGAACCGTGGGCCAGGCATATCAAGGGTTCGGATTTCATTTTCGAGCAAGGAATCACGTACGAGATTGAAAATAGACGACTCCTCATGAAAAATAACTCCCTCCTCTACGTTCATTATCGCTAAAGAAGAAAAAAAATTGAGAGAAGAGGCAGTGAACGAGAGGAAGAAGAAGAAGGAAGTTTGTTTGTCGATTCATTATCGCTAAGGAAGAAGAAAATAGACTTTACTATTATGCGAAATTATAGAAAGTGTATTAACTGTCCGACTATCTGTTTCCGTCTCGTTAATTTTAGTCTTTGGGCCGTATCGTGACAAGCCTGAATAGGCCTGACCTCTAGTTTTTAACACCTACAACTCCTTTCCCACCGGCCTTCCTCACTGCAGCACCTCCCTACCTGCACCTACCTCTCCAATGGAGCTCACCTACATGCAATCATTCCTCCTCGGGCCACCAGTAGCCTACCTCATCGCATTCTCTCTACCATCTATCACTCTCTCTCTAAACAAAGAGTGAACCATAAAATCTACTCTCTTCTTTTGCTTCCTCTTTGCACCTTCTCTCTCCCTCTCCATTCTCTCTCTAAACAGCGAACAGTAAAATATCCTTATATATATATATATATATATATATATATATATAACTCTCCCTCTTTTGCTTTCTCTCCTCTCTCTAGCTCTCTCCCTCTTTCTCCCCTCTCTTTATATACATATATTATATTAAAAAAAATGGAAACATATTAATAAAGAGTGAAGAGAAAAATTTTTGTGATTTCGCCCTTGCCACAGCCTCGTCATCGTCTCGATACTATCGTTGATGTTGCCTTGCGCGCAGTTATAGTTTTGAATATCCCAATGTAAGTACCAGTTTACGTAGTTCTAGCATGGCGGGAAAAACATACAAAACTAAGTACTCGTGCATGTTGTTTCAGCGTGGCATGGAAAGCTATAAATCTAGGTACCTGCTTGCATAATTCTAGCTGGTGGGGAAACCTACACACCTAAGTTCCCCTTCGCATAGTTCTAGTGCAATGGTGAAACTTGCAAACTTAAGTACCTGTTCGCATAGTTTCAGCGCGGTGGGGAAACTTGCTTTTCACTCATGTAGGTATTGAAGACAGGTGGGTAAAAGGCCCTTGGCTGTGGAGTCCACTGACATGATCATGCGTGTTTTTTTAAGCATGGCAGGGCATGCCTAGACTACTCAAAATTTCTCCTACATAGGAGAGATGCCGGAAGGGTGCTGAAATTCCACCCGAGAGGGTGCTGAAATTCCGCCTAAATATAGTTAAACTTAGAATTTAAAAAATGACCTGCACAACTAATAATGCAACAAAATGAAAAGTTTAAATGTATGCCAAGAATATAAATGATAACACTGAAATGTAATTGTAGTTGCTTAAAACGAGCATAATTGAATACAAGTAAGGGACTTGTAACAACTTGCCTATGTGTGAGAGCAGGGGTCTTTTAATGCAAATGACAACTTGCTTGCGAACAACATTAGGGGACTTGTAATGCACACTACAACTCACCTACGAGTGTGTACAATGAACATGTAGCAAATATGGTAGCTTGCCTATGAGTGAGAGCAGTGGACTTTTAATGAACAAGACAACCTGCCTATAGGAAAGAACATTAAACTTGTGATGCACGATACAACTCATCTGTAAGGTAGAACCATGACTCTTATTTTAACTGAATGCGCATACTTTACAAACTATGCTAAGTAAGAATTTAAATGAGATTGAATGCACTAAACATCTATTCTATCTGAAATAAAAAGAGCCTAATTCATCTTCAAATGCCATCAAATCCACAGCATGTATACAAGCAGATATAATGTGTTATTTTTATGTTTTAAAAAGTTAGCGCATGCATTTCAATAGCTAACACTCATGCAAATGCTCAGATCTGAATATTTTAAGTCTCTTCATGCATTAAAACGCAAATTTCTAAACTCAAGTAAGTTGTCTCTAGAAACATGCATTGTGCAAATGTATATGCAAGTATATCATGCATAATGTAAATATATTATGCAAATGCGTTGAACATTGTGCAAATGCATATGCAAATACATCATGCACGTGTAGTGTGCAAATGCATTATGCGAATAAATTGAAAAGTGTGCACATAACTTTCAAAGAAATTTAAATTTCCTGTATTTGCTATAAAAATGTGCTACACTTGCAAACGCCAATATTCAAGAATGTTGTGCAAGGTTAAAAGCACTAATTTAGAATATTATTTTTTAAAACTAATCATCTGCATGTGCTTTGACTGTTGCATTGAACTCCAAAAACCAAAAGTCCATGAATGTTGTGCTAGTTAAATTTCAAGTTCAATCCTCTTAAAAGGACTGGTAGTTGACACGGCTTGGATTAACAAACGAATGCATCGTCGTAAAATCCATTGAGATATTTAAGTTCAAATTAGACTTCTAAAGCCTCTTTAAATGAACTTCATCATAAAAATACAAGCTCTTGGTTCCAATGTTCGCATAACAAATTCGCAAAGTAAATGGCTGAATCTGATCCTTTGTTAGCGAGCAAACAAAGTCGACAAGGTTTAAGTAACATAAATAAGATTTATTTAACTAATCCCAATGATAATTGTGTCGAAAGCTAATCTTAATTGGAAGGGACTGTTGACTAAGAAATTAAAAAAAAAGGGAAGTGATCGATCAGATGCAATGTCCAGTCCCACACACGCAGTTGTTTTCAAACAAAGCATCGTTTCGCACAATAACCGTCTACCGACAATCCAAAGCGATAAAAAGGAAGAAATTCGGAGGAGAGGATCTTACGTTCGCTCGCATCGCTCATTCGACTCCGACGTTGTTGTTCGACTTCGTTGTTTCGTAAGGAGGCGTCTAGGGCTCGCCTTTCATCTTCTCTATTCGTTGGTGCTGTTCGGCTTTGTCGCTTCGCAAGAGAGCAAAAATTGCTCGAGTCACTTTTCCCTTAACCCCCGTCGCCGTTCGGCTTCGTTACTTCGCAGGAGGCGAAGAGATTGCACGGATCGCTTCCTCGGCTCCTTGTTGCTGCCCGACTTCGTTGCTTCGCAGGAGGGGAGAGGTCGCACGCGCCGCTCTTCGGCTCCTCCCTTGCTGCCCGACTTCGATTCGTAGGAAGCACAAAGATCGCACGAGTTGCTTCTCCGGTCCTTTGTGCGTGCCCTAGTCGACCCAAGCCCGATCAAATCTCTCTCTCTATTTTATAATATATTATTTAATGTATGTGTATTATATTATATATAATATTATATGTATTATATAATATTATATATATTTGATAAAATGAAATGAAAAAAAAAATATAAAAGGGAGGATAAAATTTTCAAACATGTGTCGAAGACCTCGTGCCGTTGTACCTTAGGTCCGGCCGGGATGGTTTAAAACTTCAAGACCTCGTGTCGTCGACTTTAAGTCCGGCCGAGATGGTTTAAAATTCGAAGACCCGCGCCATCGATTTTAGATCTGGGCGGATGGTTTTAAAATCGAAGACCCCACGCTGTCGATCTTAGATCCTGGTGGGATGGTTTTAATTCGAAGACCCTACGCCGTCGACCTATGGTCCGGGTAGGAAGAAATTAGGGCAAGTGCCCTCCCTTACCTCCGACGTCGGGGAGGGGACGTCGGGAGGCTGCCGAAATTTTCTCAAAATTTTAGAGGATAATTCAAATTGAATTCAATTAAAATGTTAAAGTTAATTTTAAATGTTAATTAATTAATTTAATTAATTAATGTTTAATAAAAATTTTTAATTGATTAAATTAATCAAAATAATTGATTAATTTGGAAACAACTAACATCATCAATGAAGGTTCTGAACAGATTCAAGGCAAGCGTATAACTCAATATATCATCATCGTCTTCTTAATAACAACTTCTCTTAATCCCTTTCTACTTGTACTTCTGACAAGTAAGAATGAAAATTAGCTTGCTTCTCATTGTTCTCCCAAATGCCATTCAATATAAGTGAGAACTTGTTGGATATCATCCCAATCAAAAGATTATTTTCGAGATGTCTCGAATATCTCTAAATGATATTGTCTTGAATGTCTCTAAATGAGACCTCTCTTTAAGAGATTCTACCGCAAGTAACATTAAATGGAAGACTTTGAATTGTTGTGGCATTTTAAATGTTATTCTCCTTTGAAATATTAGAGGTCTCTTATTGTCAAAATTTCACCTCTTCCTCTAATTAATGAAGTAACAAGGATTGCAACAAATCATCTCAAAATTAATTTATCAATTAATTAATTGATTGATTAATTGTTTGAGAGCATGTTTTAAATATGAGAATTTTAAAATACGAAAATATTTTAAGAGCAGTTTAAAATTAAGAGCAATTTAAAATTTGAGTTAAAATTCGAGAGCATTTTAAATTGATCAATTGGAGCAATTAAGTTAAAAAAAAATCAAATCAAATGAAATTCAAAAAATGTTCACACTAATTGACTCTGCACAACTCACACTAAAACTCAACTCCTAAGAAAGCTAACCAAAATACAAAAAATTGAAAGAAAGTCTCCAAAATCTTAATCTAAACCCTGCCCTTGGTGGGCTCCGGTCCCAACTCCTGGTAAAGCTCCTAACATGCTCTAATCCCTTCAACTGCATCACCTCTGGCTGCAAGCTCCTGCTACTGTAACTACTGGCTACGAACTCTGGATCAGCACGTATCTGCACACAAAACAAACAAATATTAGTACTTCATAAATAAAATAATAAATATCAAAATGCTGGAGAGTGATAAATCTAACTACTAGTAAAACAAAAGTACTGGGAAGCAAGAAAAGCTGAGTACTGGAAAACTAGTAGAGCACAGTGTAGTAGGAAAAAGACTACGAGCACAAAACAACTAAAACACTGACGTCAGTGTCAAAACCCCAAAGTGTTAAAAGCACAAACTCAAACAAACTCATAAATCTCTCAATCTCTCTAAGTGACAAACCACCCTAAACAATCGACATCCTCTCAACAAACACACGATGAAATTCAAATATTTGGGCAGCCTTGTTTATAAGAACTTGGTTGTAAGACCCACTACCCGACAGCTTTCATAGGAAAGACGTAAGCCCGACCTTAGGGGAAAGTTTTAGGTAAAATTAACCTAAACCCTAACCCCAAATTAAAACAACTCCGGCAACTTCTAATAGAAGCCGTAAGTCCGATCTCTGAGGAAAATGTTTAGGTAATAACACAATCCTAGACCTCTCACTCGGGCATCCTAATCTATAGGACTTGGTTGTAAGACCCACAACTCCGGCAACTTCTAAGGAAGCAATAAGACCTACCCCACCAAAATCTTCGGGCTACTTTCTAATGAAAGCCATAAGTCCCTACCCAAATCTAACCATGTGGACATCTTTTGCTTTAAGAGAGAATGTCATTTTAAATAATGCTTTGAAATACAGTAATTATGATACTAATCCTATGTTGAAAGTATGTGGAATTTCTATCATAAGATTCTCTACAAAACTACAAAAATCTCTGGGCATCTTAGTCTAAAGGATTAAGCTGTAAGACCCGCTTTTCAGGCAATTTTCTAAGGGAAATCATAAGACCTACCCAAACAATTAAAACCCTTAGGCAGCCTTGCTGTAGAGTTAGGTTGTAAAACCCATCTTTGGGCAACTCCTAAATAGAGCAGTAAGCCCCATTCCCAAACTAAAAATTAAATCTCCGGGCTACTTTCTATGAAAGTCGTAAGTCCCAACCTTCCCAACCTAAATCTAAATACTTGGGCTACTTCCTAAAGAAGTCGTAAGACCCTCTGTAAATTGAAACTTCTATGTAACTTCTAAATGAAGTTATAAAATCCTAAACTAAATCAACTTCTGGGTATTCTAATAGTTGAATTCAAATTTTTGGAGCTAAGGAGGGGGCCGGCGGCATGCATAGGGAAAGGAGAAGATTGGGAGGGATTTAGGGGTTTCCTAATTCAATATTCTAAATTAGGGATGAAATAAAGATATCCAATCTAATTTAAAATTAAATTAGATTCAAGTTTATAAACTTTCCTAATTTAGTTTTCTTAATTTAGGAAACTATTTGAAATTCAAATTTAAATGAATCATTCCCCAAATTCATTATGCTAATTTAGGTAGGTGTTAATGATGATTGAAATCATCATTAAGGGGGAAAAGGGGAAGGGGGCCGATGGTGGGGCTTGGGGCGAATAGGGCCAGTGGCAAGGGCTTGTGGGTAGAAGGTGGCTGACGGTTTGGGGTTGAGGGAAGGACTTGGCCGGCAGTTTGGAGGGAGAGGGGGGGAGGCTGGTGGATAGGGTAGATCGGTGGTGGAGGGTGGTGGAGGGGTGGTCAGATGTGAAGGGAAAGAAGGAAATGATAAACCGCAAGTCCCGGAATCTACCGGCGGCTAACGGGTGATGCTTGGCCCTCTCATAGGGTTTCTCCTCTCAAGAACTCACAAAGAGATCAAGTAAACAAAAGTTGGAATTTTTATTCAGAATCATCATTAACCTTATACAAAGACTAAGGCCTTAATATATAGGCCTCAAATAATTAGTAAGCAAAAGACTCCGATGCTCTTGGGCTACAATATGAAAGAAATCCCTCACAAGGGTACAACTGGAAAAAACTGAAATATAAATAAAAGAAAACATAAATAAGAATCATAAATAGAGACTATGAATCGTAGCCGTCGATCTACGATTCCTTCGATGGTAGGTACGTCGAAATCTCTTGCTGATGTCCTCATTACTTATAGTATGACATTGCAATATTGTGCCAACCAATTGAAATAATTTTCAATAGCAAGTAAGCATGAGTTTGAAATAATATAGAAATTACCAATAACAACAATAAATTTGAATGTCTAAATCGAGGAATTTGTAACATCACGCTAGCTTGAAAGATGACAATTATAGTTGCACATGCATCACAGTATTTCATAAGAGCTTACAAGAACAACAACAATAATAACAAGTCTTTATACCACTATTTGCTTGGCTACAAGAATCTTTTTTCTCCATTGTATCCTATTGAGAGTCAAATTCTCATTTTAATCTAATAAAAAAAAGGTATTTTTAGTACTTTCTAATCAAATCTTTTTAGGTTTACTAAAAGGGTCATCGAAAGGCCGACGTTTTATGTGACCAAACCATCTAAGGAGATTCTCTTGAATCTTATTTGCCACTAGAGCTAATCTAACTTTTTGATGTATATACTCATTTTGCATTCTGTCTGTAAATGCAAAGCCACTCATCCATCTGAGCATCCTCATCTTTGCAAAACTTAATTTTATGCTTCGCTTTTAATGGTCAATATTTTGCGCCATGAAGCATTGCAAGTCTCACCACCATATTCAATTTGAGGGGTACTTTCTATCACACAACAAGTATGATGCATTCCTCCACTTCAACCATTCAACTTGAATTCTACTAATAATATCCCCATCTATTTCACCATTGCTTTGAAAAAATTGAGAGATGTCTAAAACTTGCACTCTTTTTTTTAATAATTTGATCACCCATAGTCACTTGCCACCCCTAGATCTAATACTTATAAATTACACTCCATGTATTAAGTTTAAGCTTTGCTCAAAAGAAAACCTTTGGACTCTAAGGTTGACCTCCATAATTTAAGTTTTTCATCAACTCTCTCTACTCTTATCAACAAGAAGAATATCATTAGCAAAAAACATACATCAAGGTACATCCTCTTTCAATTGTTTAGTAAGAACATCCATGATTAAAGCACAAAGATATGAGCTTAAAGCTAATCTTTGATATAATTCAATTGAATTAGGAAAATACTTGGTCAAACCACCTTGTGTTTGAACACTAGTAACAACTTCTGTATATGTATCCTTAATGCCTTGATTGTAAACACTATTAACTTCTTTCTTTTTTAGACCTCTCCAAAGCACTTCTTTTGAAACTTCATCATATGCTTTCTCTAAATCAATAAATATCATATTTAGATCGTCCCTACTCTCTCTGTACTTCTCCATCAAATCTCTCAGTAAATATTTAGCTTCCATAGTAGACCTACACGGCATGAATCCAAACTGATTTTGTGAAATATTAGTATCACGTGATAACTTAATGCTCAATTACTCTCTCCAATAATTTTAATATATGACACATCAATTTAATTCCTCTATAATTTGCGCACATTTGTGCATTACCTTTATTTTTAAAAATAGGAATCAACATACTTTCTCTCCACTCATTTGGCATTTTTTTATCCTTTAAAATAATATTAAAAAGTTTAATAAGCCAAGAAATTCCTTCATCTCCTTTGCACTTTTAAACTTCTATTGGAATATCATGTCCAACCGCTTTTCCACTCTTCAATTTCTTTAAAGCCTTTCCAAGTTTGATCTTATTAATGAGATGATAAAAATAAAAGTCAAAGAAAAGTCTCTATTTTTATTTAGGGTTTTAGGTCACTAAAGTCAATTGTATTCTCACAACCTTCATTTAATTTTGTAAAGATAGCATATGAAATTTATGCCAAGGGATGAAAAAACAAAAATCTCCATAGAGAACAACGTAGAAATCAAATAACATTTGGAAGCTTGTGTCAGTTATACTAAATTCAAAGAACGGTTTCAATAATACTTAAATGAAAGAAAAACTTTCCATTTGCATGAAAAAGAGAGGTTCGATGCTTTAAACGCCTGCACCTAGTTGCCATAAAGTGCACTGATGCTTTGGGTAAATGCAAAGCTGTCTCAGCACATCAATTTTGGCATGCACACTGAAATATTATGGATGATTAAGCCTTCAGAAGTTCTTATTAATAGCACTTCAGTGCATTATAAAAATGAGTGCCATGCCAACACTTGGCAAGATTGCTTGTTTTAAGATGTGTGCTCCATGCTGTTCAGGGTCCTTGTGGCACATAGCATATTAGGTAGATCACATGGCAAACAATGTCATAATTAACCATGAGAAAGTTTACTTCAATATTTGTGTATATTAACAAAATTAGCACGCCACTATGTAAAGTCTATGCCACATTAAACAGTACAAAGTTCTGTTTCTGATGGATTGATAAGATTTGCTTAGAAGCTTTTATTGTTAAGAGTTATTACTGACGCAGGCCTTCTGGTACAATCAAACTTAACAACATATGGATGCATGTTCTCTTAAGCAAACTATATATGTAAAATTTAATTGTCTATGACAGGTTTGTAAATTAATAAATTACATTTTCTGTGGTCCATGTATATGAGCTTTGTTGATTTTTAGTGCAAAGTTTAATAATTCAAAACAGGGATCATAATAATATAAATAATGGCAAAATTTGGTGTTGGGTACTGCGGCTGGTTAATGCATCTAAAATAAATTAAATTAGGTCTCTGTTATTGGGAGTTCGACTTTGTGAATTTCAGTTCAAGATATTGTATCTTCTTTGAATCATCTGTCAATGACGTTTTGTCTAAAACTGTTCTTTTGAAGTATCTTGAGTTTTACTATTGGAAATGCATCCTTACATAGCTTTTGCTGCCTCTTTTGCTGTAGCATAAAAATAATCTTTGCTCTGGAATCAAAATCAATTACCTTATAACGGAGTCATTTAGCTCTAAACCTACTAATGAAAATACTGGTATACTTGGAAGAGTCCGTTAGCAGTTCATCTTCCCTGTAAAAAGCATGATCTTTCCTTCCAAATATATCTGCTAGTGAACTTTACATCTCGATTCCAATCAAGTTTTCTGGGCATTAATGCTTTGGGTTCTTGTCTTTCAGCATTGGTGCTTTTCATTGGAATGATCGAGCTTCCCAACCACTGACAAAAGATGGTAATACGTGGTATGTATACGGCTTATAAGCTAATTGAATTCAGAGTGATTCTAGGATATGCTTGAGTTTTTTCAGTTCTTAAACATCATTAAATCGTTAGTGGCAAACATGATTGGGGTGCATACATTACTTTGATATGTATATAGATGAATAGTAAGGAGAAAAGAAGATGAAAGGATGACCTTTGATTTATATATAAAAGTAAAACCTTAGTAAAATCTGAATGCTCCCTTATACATAGCTATTCTGAAGTTGGCAGTGTGATATTCAAAATGGAGCGAATGATGGTAGATATTAAGAGAAAAGTATCAAAATAGTCCCTTGACTCTTTAAGAAGGATCAAAATAGCCTCTAACTATATTAAATGACTATTTTGGTTCTTCAACTCCTTAAAGAGGAACCAAAATAGTTCCACTATTTTGAAAAATAGTCCCATGCTGTGATTATTTTGATTCCTTTATAAAGAATTGAGGTACCAAAATGGTTCTTTAATATAGTTGAGATTATTTTGGTCCTTCATAAAAGTCAATGGACCATTTTAGTAATTTTCTCTAGAAATTAATATGTATTAGATGCTTCATTAGTTAATATAGCTTTATAGGTTGAATTTATCAAGTATTTTTTTGTGATGGTCATTGTACTTTACCCTCAATAAGTTGATTCACTTCTGTACTATGTGGACTTCCATTCTTTTATTTTATGGTTTGAGTAATTGTTCTCATTCTATTTGCAGGGAAAAGTTATCTCTTGAAAAATTAACTGAAAATGTTGTTCAAGAAATTAAAAAAATCCAAGGTGTGCAACCTTTGATAGTTTTAGCATCAAAAGCTACAATTTTTGGCAGTGCAACCCCAACAATTCATGCACATAGGTTTGTGTTGAATATGAATTCTCTATATTATCACATTTGTGAAATTTCTAAATTATTTGTATAGCATGTCTGTTTTGTGTAAGCTAACATTAAAATGTAAGTTATCAAATTTATAAATCAATTGAAACCTTGGATATAAAACATTAATATCACTTTTCATAGCTAATCTTAGATGTATTCGTTTGAGATTGTCACCTATTAGGTTAGCAAGTGTAGCTGCTGTATATTGCAATAAACTGTAGCTGCTTCTTCTTTTAGACATCCACACCTAGTGTTCAAGCAAGTGTAGTTGCTCCAGGCTTTTCCTCTCCATCAGTTAAGGAGTTTTTCTGTGAAATGCAGTCACTCTCTTCTAATTATAATTTTCATACCTGTAAGCTTTAGCTCTTTGGCTTGCTACTGAATTCTTAGTGAACTTCTTTACGTAGAGAAGAAGTGATGGTACAAGAACCACCTGGAATATTTATGTAAACATGGAGTTCCTGGATGCATTTCTACCTCAATCTATCACACTGCAAACTGTAAATTAAGATTACTCTGCAGTCTTTATAAGTATCTTTTAATTCATGCTTTGAGTACAAACTGATTGGTGAATGAGTGCTGGGTGAAAGATGATTATGTGAATGATTTACAGATTCCCAAATTTGTTCTCTCATGGTTGATGAGTCTACTCTAGAAGCAGTTTGCATTACATGGTTGTTTGTTTACGTATCTCCATGTTACTTGTTGGTATAACTGACTAGAGTTTTGACAAGCATTAATTGTCTCCATTCTCTCACTAGTTGCATGCTTCCAAACAACAATTGAATATAGTAAGTACATTTGTAACTATATGATGAGGACATCCGACCTTGGAGAGTCTACTAGAGACGGGCCGACAATCTACGGCCACGATCGCACCGATCTACTTTTGATTATTATTGTATTATATTTATTATTTTATTATGTTTTATGAGTTGTATTGTAATTTTTTCGTTTATGCCCTCACTTAAGGGCCTAGTCATATGTATGCCTCAGGGGCAATTGAGTCTTTTGTATTTTCTTTATTGTATTGGCTATTTAAAGCCTCCTCCTCCTTCTTTGAGGAACTAATGAATGATATTGTGAAATTTCTGCATCCATGTGTTTGGAGAGAGCGTGAGAATTCTTGGAGAGATTGAAGTCCCTAGGTGAGGGCAACGCAATACCCACCAACTGTAGGAAGCGTCCGGGTTCTTGGTCGACGTTGTCGCTCCCCATCCTCCCTCCCTTCCCCTTTCACTGCCGGTCAAATCCCCTCCTCCATCTCTCGGCCGAACCCCACCCTCCTTCTAGCCGCCGACAACCCATAACACCCTCCTCCCCTCTCAGTCGAACCCCCCACTGCCACTACAACCCAACCGGCCACCCTCCCCCTCCTCCAACCCGCCGGCCACAACCCCAACCTAGCCCTAGCCGCCGACAACCCATAACTCCCTCTTTGCCTCCAAAATTCGAATTCCTCTTTTATTACTTTCCTTTTATCACACGATTTAAGTTAGGAAAGTATTTGATTTCAAATTCCTATTAATTTTGAATTTGAAATACTTTCCTAATTTAAGATAGTCTATTTTAGGATAGTTACTTAAGTTAAATCTAATTAGGTTTCTAATTGGATTTGATTTAATTTAATTATTCATAATATTTGATCCCAATTAAAGCAAGCAATCAAACCTTACCCAAAGCCCCCTTTGCCCATTGATGCCGCCGGCCCCCCTCTCCTCTCTCTCTTATTAATTCTTTCCACTAATGCTCTCCAATCCAATTAATCTCCATTATTTCCCTCCCATTGCTTCCCCCAATCAAACCCAATTAAGGGCTGTCGCCCCCTCCTCCCTTCCTCTCTCCCAAATCAACTCCTAAACCCTAATTCCAGGTTTCCAAGTTGTTGTCTAGATTTTCTGGACGTTGTTTGGTGGCTGTCCAGAAAATTTCTGCACTACTCCTTACTGTCCTGCTGATCGGGAGATTGTCATTTGCTGTCCGGAAGTTCCAGCACACTAAAAGCTATTGTTCCCTCATGTATGGCGGATCCAGGGCATGACCATGGGTTCTTCTACAATGAACAAGGGCAAGTGGATATCCTCAATTCGCCGTTCTTCGACCTCAACCTGGAAGTTGATCAAACCGTAGAGGAATACGTCGAGAGGATTGTCTTCTGCCTCGCCGAAGTCATCGACGAATAACTTTCCTTCGTCCAGTGGCAGATTATTTCTAAATCTTGACAAAGGTGAATCTCTTCTCTAAAATCCTTTCCTTTCTAACTTTTGTCTTAACTTGTGGTTTCAATTGATTCATAAAGGTTATGTTAACCCTTCTACTAAGCCTAGTATTTTAGAGATTGAGTGAGTGGATCTATTTTCATAGTGACTAGTCTCATTGTTAACTTAGGGATTTTAGTTGAAAACCTTCCATGTTTGCTTTGCTTGAGTAATTGATTATTCTGTAGTTTTAATTTTTTGTCGTCTGACTTGGCTTAAGTTGATTTCACCCCTGTCTTGTTTTATTTCATTGTTTAAATCACTACAAGTCTTCTAATTAATATTGCTCTCTAAATTAAATTGTGCAAGATCTTATCTAACATCGCCTAAGCATTTAAGTCCTGTATCCCCATATGTCCATATGCATTCATACGTACATGTAGATGCATTTTGATTCAATCTGGAGCTAGCCGTTTTGATTTAGGCTTCACTAATTTCAAGTTATATCCAATCTTGATATGCTTGTTAGTCAGGAAAAAATTGTTTAAATTTTGAGTGATTTTGATCTTCAAGCTAAACTTATAGTCCTAGGTAAGCGATTAGAATTGTTTTTTCATAAATTATTAAATGGGATTTTTTTTTTTTGGGGGGGGGGAATTGATCCATAGAAGTGAAGGCGAGTTACCTTTTTTTAAAAAGCATACGATTTTAGGTTTATATGACATTGGAGAGTTGTGAAAGATCTTGGAGTATTTTTGTTAATATTTCTTGTAATGGAATCGTAAATTTGAGGAGATGTTGAATAGCTAAAGAGCTATGATGCACTGACACTTCTCAAGTGTCAGACACGCCGAAATTGTGTCCGATTAAAAAAAATATTAAATACAAATTGGACACACGTGTCCGACACGTCTGTCTTAAATATTTTATGATTTTTTTAAAATATAATATTGTATTTAAAATTTTTGAAATATAATCCTGTATTTAAAATTTTTATTTATTTAAATAATAAAAATTAAATTTTTTATTTCTTCTTCACAACATGCTCGTACTCAATTCCCCATTGATCGAATATTCTCATTTCATTTCTCCTTGACAGCTCACGACTTTGGTTTCTCACAATGCCCAACGTCATCTCAACATTAACGTTTGACGTCGTTATGACATAGGCATTTCAAAACCATCTCTACATCAAAGTCTAGCACTATCTTGACATTGATGGTCGATGTTAGCAATTTTTAAATCCACAACTTGATAACTCATCCTTGCATGATGTCGTCTTAATATTGATGACCAATGCCCGCTCAACATCAATGATAGACGCACTCTCGACATTGTTGCACGAATGCACAATACTTCTTGATAACATCGATGCTTGACTTGTGACAACATTGTCGTCTCCTCTCTCGATGTTTGATATACGACATCAACGTCCGACCCTCGACATCCTAACATTAATCATTTTAAGCATAAATTCTTGTTAAATGACTTATTATTTAAAAATTATTTTTGATATTATACTTATTCAATTTCTATGCACTATTTTAAAATATAAAAATTATATGTCGTATCCAACCTGTCCGTGTCCTATATTTTTAATAATTGGTATGTCCCATGTCCGTGTTGTGTCATATCTGTGTCGATGTGTCCGTGTCTGTGCATCATAGCTAAAGAGTAAGCATTTTTCTATGAATATATTAGAACAAATTTGATGTTCAAGGTTGTAATTATATGGATCAAACTTATGAGTTCTATATTGAAGTTAGATGAGAGTATTATATCTTAGACTAAGAATATAGTTTAGTGTCAAGAAAATTGATTTCACGTGCAGTAGGGAAAAAATGGTTTTTTTTTAAGGGAAAAAATATATGGAAGGTATGTTGAAGTTTGTAAAGGCATATATGTTGAAGCATTGGTTATTGTTTGCAAATGGTATTAGAAACAGGGTACCTTTTTGTATACTATATTCCTATGGTAGTTTAAATTGGTGAGACCTTTGTTTATAAATGAAACGTTTGATCAGTGCAAAAGACATTTGGAGGATATAAATAACTTTTAATTAGTATATGATATCTAATTTTAGTGTGTGTAAAATTAATAATTACTATTTTATATTATAGAAGCTAAAGTGATATTTAGATGTAATGAGTATAAGTGATTTGGATCTTTTAGAAGAACAAAATGATATAGCTTCTAGGCATGTGCCTATTTGGTTACCAATTAATTAAGCTAAGCTAGGATAAGCTAGGTAAGAAGCTTATGAGCTTATAACTAATTTGGATTAGCTTTGTGGATCCTCGTTCTTCACACAATTCTTTTGTGGGGCGCATGAGGTGTTAAATTTATTTTGTTTTTAAATTTTCTTTTTTACACAACTTCCATCCCTATAACCTTTGATCTGCCTCTTTTCCTTTCTATTCATTTAGTATTAATTTTATCTACCTTTAAGGTTGTTTGTTGACACAAGCTAAACATCCATTTCGTTAATATATGAAATATTTATCTCACTTTAGCTAATTAGGCTATCTAATCTAAATTTGGCTACATTTCTGTTTTGCTTACCAAATTATTTACTAATTAACCATTTTAATTGTAAATTAAGAGGAATTAGTGTTAACTAGCTTTATTTAGTACTTAATTAATTATTACATTAATTGAATAAAACTCAACTTACATCAACTACTCCTTTTGTCCATCATTAATTATAATAAAGAATTGATGTTTTATTGAGGATTTTGCATCGACATTGATTGCACCCACAATCTATGGTGTTTATAGCAACAAGGAAGATGATGACTACCAAATTGATAGGGGCGAAGTGACTATGAGGGAAATGGAATGATGATAGCTTTAATGAAACAACAACGAAGTGTATGATGGTGAAGAATGGAGGTGATACTCTTGGGAGAAATAGATGATGACACACCCAATGATGAAGGATGACATCAGTGATGGAATTATGAGGAAAACGATATATATGACCAGTGGAAAATGGAGATCACAATGACAAAGGGATCGTAAGTGTAAAATGATTGTTATAAGAGCTTATGTAGCTTAAACTTGAGCGACTTTTTGAGGCACTTTAACTTTGTTTATTTTTCCCTTAAGCATGAAAAAACTAGACGTAAATTTTTCAAGCTTAGTAAAGTGGTTAGACTATTATTTTCTTAACTAGCTTAAGTCGTTTAAACTAGCTCAAGCTAAGCTGAGATCCAACCAAAGGGCCCTTGTTGAGATGAGGTGGTTTAACTGGAGAAAGGCCTCAAGGGTACAATGATATGAGAAAATATCATAGAGATTCACAATTAAATTGCTACGACATTTGGATTGGAGTGTTGGTAGTGAAGAAGTCATTCTTAGCCAAGTTAGGAGTGGCAAAATGAAAATTTACGAGAAATGTGTGATAAAATTAGTAAGATAAATTAATAAATGATTATCTAGAGAGATGTGTGAGTATCACCTACTGACAACATGGCCAATGGAAGTTGTATTTGTTGGTTTGGGTTTGTATAAGTTAACATGACCAGAAGTACGAAGCTTTTGTGCTTAAAAAGTTAACATCTCATCTAACACATGATAAGCATGAATAGATGTAGGCTTAAATTTGATGTTGTAGCATTTCAATTTTCACAATTTATTTTTATGGATATGCCCTAAATCCTTCATTTACTTTTCACTCTATTCAATTCCTCTTTGGAAGTTTCCTTTGCTCTCGACTGACTACTTCATAATTACAAAGGCTCTCTTGAGTTGCTAAAAAAAGTTTGCCAAGGTGAATTGGAAGATCACATCGCTTGTGATCGTGTACAACTTCAAGTCATTGTGTAGTGTTGCCTTAATGGTTTGGGTTTTTTAGCTTAACAAGTTTTCTAACTTGCTAAAGGACAGTGGCTAAAATTCTAACATGATCAATTTTGACTCGGACTATGACTTTTTCTTCCTAGAGAATCTTGGAGTGTTTTAACTTGGTGCAGGTATGGGTTACACTGAGTTCATTTGCTTGTATGATCACCCTTATTACTTATCTGAGAGGAAAAAGAGCCGAATGGAGTTTAGATTTATTTTGATTTATGTTTGCTGTTAAAGCTTTCAAGGAGAGTATCATTTCTTTTTCATCTAAGTGTATTAAATGCAAGGCTTAGAGAATAAGGTTCAAGACTAGAAGTGGAAAATTTTCTTTGTGAAATTGGCAAAGGAATGATTAATTTGTTGTAAGTTGAGTATGATTGTCATAACTAAGTTGGTGGCGTCACAACTTTTCTCAAGAGTGGTCTGATTTCATGAATTTGTAAGTGTGACAACTTGGCTGTGTCCATTACACTTCCAAGTCTTCCATTAATGCTATCCTTCTCTTTGGACAGTCTCCTCGTAACAAGTTGCCAATTATTTTTCCTTATTTATATAAATGACTTTTCCTTAAAAACTTTATTTTACTTGGTTAATTCTTGTTGTTTACTGTGTAATATTTAAAATTTTGAGCAACATTCCTCCATTTTCTAACTTGGGCAAGGTTGGGAAAGTTTATTTGGTCAGCAACCGAGTAGAGCAAAGAAGGCATAGGGAAGTCGACCCTTCACTAAGATTGAAGGGTCAAGCTGTGATTGATGCCAATGCGAATCTTTTACCCAAGAGCAAACTGACTCCAATAGCTTTCGGTCTCGAGTTGACTATGTTTTTCAGGTTACCTACACAAACAGTTGAGAAGTTGCTGCAAGATGATTTATATATATTTATGAGAAGTGTCAACTTGGTAGAGCACATTTTTCATGGCCAACGAGCACAAAAAGTTAGTCGCTTAGATTATTAATCTGAGGGGCCAATTGGACTATACTTGCAAATGCTTGCAAGGAGAATCAGAAGTTTTCAATGGTTTTAGAGCATATAGAAAGTCTTTTGGAGAAGTTACTGAGAGCCAAGTAGCAGACGAATTAATTATTTGAAGAGTTTGCGAAAAGGCATTTGACAATTTCTAGATCTTCTTTAAAAAATTTGAAGAACTGATGAACAATTTAAGAGTCCAATATCAAAGAGAATGCCTAGAAAAGTCATATTAATAGTTTAGAGTATGCTTTTGGCTTTGTCTGTGCTTTCCGAAGAATGCTGAGTTGGAGGTGTCTTTGACGAAGTCAACAAATGAGAAGGCTGGCTTGACTTTGCAGTCTTGAAAAGTTTCCATTATCTAGTTTAAGGATGTGATAAGAACAAATTCTAAGAATGAATCATCTTGTACTTAGATGTACTGAAGAATCAAGACATGATAAACCATTTAGGATAGAGTTTGAGCTTTATTTACTTTAATGCCATGAATCAATTCAGCAAAAATGGGCAAGAGAGTTTTGAAAATGAGAACAATCTAGACTCCTCAAAAGTTGACTTATGATATTTTGTTGTCAAATTGTTTTTTCTTTATTTGTCAATTTGCATGAATTATAAGTTTGGCTTCATAAATGATATTTTCTTTCTTTGAATTGTTTGTTTTTTACTTGGTTGTTATTGCATTGTCTAAGCAGACGGGTTACATGATGTCGAGCTGATTACTTAGTTATTTTTTCCAATATACTTCAATAAGTTATTGATGAAACAATAGCCAAGGATTTTGTTGAGAAAATAATATTGGAATAAAATGAGTAGATAATTCATTGCTAACTCTTATTCAGCCTATCTCCTTGCTGTATGCTTGAACATTTTGTTGCCCTGGATGGACCTACCTTATGCTAAAGCTTTCGTCTTTGCACTCATCAATAGAGAGGACTTACCTTACTTTTAGTGTAGATCTTGTTGCTATTTGTTGGAAGGGGAGTTTTCAAGTTTTAGGGCTTCACGTTTTGTACTCTTAGACACTTGAAAATTTAGTACAATGCTTATTCAATTTTGATAGAAATCCAAAATTCATACTAGCAAATTGATTATTCCCTGAGTAAATAAATAATCGAGTTGATGAATTGCTGAATAGGCCAGTTGACAAATTGACAGATTGCTAAACAAGCGATTTGACAAGTTGCCAGGTTGATAATATTATTGTTTTATTTTGATTCCTTCAATGGGAGTCATGCTTAAAGTTAATTGTTTGGATGACTTCATTGAGTGCAAATTGTCTTTCCACATGTGGACCTTAACTCTCTTGCTGGTAGCAGTTTCATTACTTTAAAATTTAATCTTAACCCAAGATCACTCTAATCCCAAGTTTTAGCTGCATAACTGATTGAATGCATTTAGGATTCAATTTTTTTTTTTAAAAAAATTAAGTTGTCAACGTTTCGAGTTTCTCTTTTGAAGTTTAACCCACTTCGACGATTGACTTCAAGATTTGCACCTTTCGATAATTTTCAAAATTTCAGGCCTCTTGGGTGAGTTCCTCAAGCATGACCGAGTATTGAGATTTTTGAGCATGATTGAGTATTGAGTTCCTTGAGTATGATCAAGTATCGAGTTCTCTGAATATATTTTAATTAAATATCAAAGATGCTATTTCATGAAAAAGATTTTTTATTTAAAGGAAATCAAATGTTGTATAACCCATTTTTATTAAAATAAGGGTAAACAAATTAAGAAGTTTGTAAAACAAATGTCTCAAGAGAATTCATTTTCACTTAACTTTCAAGCTAAAGATTTATTGCAAAATATTTATATATATATAATTAGGATTCATGTAGTCGACACCACGTAGTGGGATAAAGATTTGACGTTGTTGTTGTTGTTGTATATTTGTTATAAAATCAATGTCTTTAAGAGAATTCATTTTCACTTGCCTTTCAAGCGAAGGATTTATTTCAAACATATTTTACTCATGGAATGCTTCCTAGTATCTATATAGCTTGCATTTGGGTTTCTTCATTTCTTTGTTTTCTAGTCTCCATCTTGAATGGATGATTTCCAATTTCTTGAGCTTTCTTACTTTGATGAGTTTCCCTACTGTTATGAAGATGTCAACAATCTTTTCTTTCATCGCCGTGTCCATGTGAAAATTACAATATTTGATGGATCCTGAGGACGAGGTTGTGCAACTAGTGTTGACGCCTAAAGAAGTATTCCATTAATTGTGTTTACCAATCCTACGTAAGATATTCGTAAAGGAGTGTAAGTAGGATTTTTATTATTTATCAGCAACTTATCTTTAGCAAATGGTTGGTAAGTTGAAGGTTCGTATGCTCAACTTGCTGATGATGATGTTGGTGTGATCGTTGGTTACTACTATGTCTTATAAATTCTGTGGAGTTGATAGTTTTGCACCTAAATCAATTAGTGGACCCATTATCACGATGCAGATAAAAAAAGCCACATTAGAAAGAGGTAGACTCATTACTAGAAGCCAGATGAAAGACTTAGGAAATTTCATATTTTTGTTATTTATTTCCCATGTATTAAACATTTCATTGTATTTGTGATTGTATTTGTATTGTAGTTGATTTAGAGTGTACGAGTGTGGACTTGAGTGCACCTAAGTGATTGTACTTGTATTGTAGTTGATTTAGAGTGTATTATTATAGATTTGAGTGCACCTAAGTGGCCCCATGTGAGTGTGGATGAGTGTGAGAGTTGAACAGGTGATTTTGAGAGTGTTTTGTTGACTTAGTCAACATAAGGGGGTTGGCCAAAGAAAAGAGGGAGTAGTTATGGGGTGGTTATGGCTGGCAAACTACTCCCAAATTCTCAATTTGAATTATTTTGTATGTTGTATAGTCAAGACGTTATTTACTGATTAATGAAGGTGGTTGTTGATGAAATTTCAAAGAATTTGAGTGGATAACTCAAGGGAGAAGGCTTGGCAATTTGATCTAAATGTGTGATTTGGTGATCATGCCCTCATGCACTTGACTTGGGCGAGTCTAAGTATTTATCTTTGTGTATTCATATATGTTTAATTTTCCATCAAAAGTGAGTGGGATGTTGTTTCAATATCTAGTATTGTGAATGTGAATTTTCATTGAATTTCCCAAACGTTTTTCCCATAGTTTTCTTTCTTTGAGTGGTTGACCAAGGTTGAAGGAGTGCTCGACCTAGTTGGGTTATCTTCAATATTTGGCGGATCAAATCTAGTCCAAATTTTGTAAAAAACTTACAGAATTGATCTACAGATCTAGTAAATCAATTCTCTCATAATTTTTCCTCTTTGTTTTCATGTCTTGTATTGATCCAAAACCTTAAAATCCCTAACTCTAGAATCTATTTTTTCAATTTTCAGTCTCTGTCTAGTCACTTAAAAACTGTAAAAAAATATAAAAATACTCCAAAAATTATAAAAATTTGTTGAATTCTGATTGAAGATATCTATTTTCATTCTCAAGTAGAATTTTGAATATCCATTTAATATTTTGAAATATGAAATTATTTTCCCACAACTAGTCAATTCTAGATGGAATTGACTTGAATTGAGGACATGGCAAAATTAACCCTCCTAAACCCAATCAATTCCACATCAACAGAAGACATAATTTAAAACATTTCCTATCAATTTGATAGAAAAATTTCACCACACCAGCTGAAGTTGCATAGATGGTAGTGGAAAAGATTCCTTCATGGATTAATATATTTCACATTGTTGGGAATTATGGTCGTAGGCTATATCTTTTTAGCATTTATAAGCTTAGAACATGATTTTAGATGAGGAGGTAATAATAATGTCAGTAATGCTTGATGAAGTGAAGGAGAAAGAGTTCAAAAATACAATCTTGTAAGAGTTGTTAACAAGAAAGTTATAATGCTCATCTGATGTCTTGATTTGATACTTGTAAGGTTAGGACAATTGCCACAATATAAATATGCTTTGCTCTAAGCAAAAATAACGAGCAAGTTTATTTACACCTATGCTTGAGTGTTGGGTTTTGATGAGAAAATCCATAGATAAAAAAATTATCTAACCAACCATTATATGATTCACCATAGCTTATTTAATTTTGCAAAGGTTTAAAGAGTTTTGATAACTTTTAGAGGCCCTATTTGCTTTTGAAAATTGTGGAAGTTCTTGGGCAAAAAATCTGAAGGAAAACAAGTGAAAGGTGGTCGTAATGAGAGATGATTGTTTTTTTGGCGTGTTCTTAGTTATGCTCTTAAGATTATATAGGATCTTTAGTGAATGTATTAAAAATGGTTAATGGTGTGAAAGATCCACTAATGGGATTCATTTATGAAGTTATGAACAAGGCAACTGAAAAAAAAAAGAAATTTAGGGGATAAAGTTTTGTAACATTATAAACGAATAATCTGCTTATAAAGAGATGTGTGATGTTATAAATGAAAAATGGGATCATAAGCTACATCAAAATTTTCGTGATGCCATATATTATTTGAACCCCCTATTATGACAAGGACTTTCATGTACATAAGAAGGTTATGATTAGTTTATATGCATGTGCATTGATAGATTTGTCATAGAGGTTGACTAGTTTAAATTTAATAATTAACTTGGAAGGATGAATGAATAGATTGATTTATGTTATATTTAATAACAAATTATGATAAAAACCTCAAGTTATAGTGATAAAGAAATGATGATGCTGGAATTGATCCTTTGATTGTTGATGAATGGAAATGCAAAAAAAAAAAAAGATTTGAAGTTGAAGATGAAGGAATGACTTTTAATGATTGTGAGAATGAAGATATCATTGCTAATATTGATATGACCACTGAATTGGGAGCAATTTTTACTTCACAATCATTTGTAAAAAATAAGTAATGTGGAGTTTGAGCTTTAAACATGTTAAAAGGTAATTTAACCATAATGGATTGTATTATTAATTTGTTACTTTATTTTAAATTATAATGAATTCAATGTTAATTGATATAAGCAATAAGAATAAAAATATATTGATTGAAGATGATTTTGATAAAACCTTGATAACTATTCTAGGGTCGACCTAGCTAAGCAAGGCAAAACTACTAGAGAACAACACGACGTTGCGCAAAAAGTTGTCTGAAACTTGTTGACTGCAAGTCAAAATCACCCAAACGACGCTCATTTGGGAAACATATAGACTTGATGCGTTCGAGACAGTTGAAATAACTTAAGACACTTATATTGGTTGGGTTCTTCACTCACAAAAGTCGAGAATTTTTGTGCCCTCGATCCTCACGCTCGATCCCAATGTCCCACACTTGCCTTTTCCTTATTGTCGCATGACCCCACAATCCTCACACACACTCTTATTCGCTCAAGATAAGCCCGTGACCTCCCCTCTCGCACTCCATGTTGCCCGACTAAATTTGTAGCCACTCCAAACACCGCAAGCTGGCTAGCAACTCGCCTACTCATGCCCTTAGGTAGATCTGTCACTGTCCGTATGCCACCTACACCTCTTCTCACCCACGATCCCCATGCAATTTTGCCTACTCACGCCCATCTGCAGAATTACACAAGTTCCTCCCTTGACCTTCCTTGTTCGCATAAGGGCTTCTTGATTTGTAATCCTTCACACACCCGATCTTGCCAGCTATCCCCCTTCTCTATCTCTTTTGTTGCTCTATTTTTCCTCCTCTCTCTTCTCTTCCTATTCTTCTTTTTCTTCCTCCCACCAAAAACTCTCTCCTAAAAAAAGTTAGAAAAATAGAAATAAAAAAAATTATGTGTCTACCATCACCGCTTCTTCATGCTCACATGTATTATACTCTAGAACTCATATAAGCCTCAAACCCTAATAGTAAGGCCTTTAGTACAGCGTGTGGAGCCATGTACACTCCTTTCTTAGCGTGTCGGAAGGAAGCTCGTAGGCGACGATTGTGATGTAGCGGGTAACCCTTTGAAACCCGCTGGCGATGCGTTTGGCGCGGTGAGTGGAGCCTTATATACGCTTTACTTTATGTGGCGAGAGGAGGTTCGTCGAAGACATTTGCGACGCCATGAGTGGATCCCCTAGCGAGATGTTCGACGTGGCGAGTGGAGTGTTGTACACACTTTTCTTAGCGTGGCAGGAGAAAGCTTATTGGCACCCTTCGCGATGCCGTGGGTAGGCTCCATTAGCGACGTGCTTGATGCTGCGAGTGGAGCCCAATACATGCTTTTCTTAGTATGGAGGAGGGAGGAGTCTCATTAGGGGCGTGTGTGACATAACTAATAATTTAATTAATGCAGTTACTCATGTAGGTACCCCATATGCCCCTTTTTTTGCCACGGAGAGATTTTTTAGAATTCTGATCGAGGTGTTATAGGACATTGACTATACATGTCTTTTTGACGTGTTGGGTAGGCTCTAACTCCCCGTAGGTTCCCCTATGTGGGGGGAGCTGTTGAGAGAGTGTCAAAATTTTAACTAAAGAAATTTAAAAAAAAGTATTACAAGGGACCTAAAATTAACAAATTGCGGCTAATATAAGGGATGACTATGCAAACTTGAACATTTAAAATGCAATATATATGACAAGATAAACTGTGAGTGATGAACAAAAATACTTGACTTGCAATGAATTTGTAATGAATTCAATAGCTCGCCACTGGATCCGCAATGCTCACATACAAGCGGATAAAAGGCATACTCTAATCTCAAAATGGAAGATTGTGAATTTTAAATGACAAATTTTGTACAAACAATAAATTCAAATTTTCTTAAAAATCTCACTTGGACTATGTAATTTTCAATTCCAACTGCACGCCCTTGAGATGGGCGTATTTGTCTCAAGCAGTTTGACACTGCATCAAGAAGCATGCATTGGCCTCTAAAAGCTTGTTATAATCTCGAGAAGCATATGTCATTATCTGAACAAGCGTGCAATAGTTTTAAGAAAAATGTTTTCACCTCAAGAAGCGTGTAAATATATTAACAAGCGTGCAAATATGCTATGTAAATACACCAAAATGCATGCAAGTGCATCACATAAAGGCATCAAAATTCGTGTGCAGCACATCAAATCATTAAAATCCACACTTGTGTACTTCGACCAATGCACCAAGCTCCTAAATTCAAGAACCAAGAATGCTACGCTGGTTAAATATAAACTCAAATTTCAAGTTCAATCCTCCTTGAAAGGATTAGAGTTGACAAGATGTGAATTCATAAACAAATATACGATCCTAAATCCAACGAAACATTTGATTTTATGTTCAATTTGGCCTTCAAATTCTCTTTAAAAGGCATTTAATATAAGAAAAGTACAAGCCCTAGATTTTAATATTTGCATGACAATTCACCAGATTAGCAGTTGAACCCAATACTTTGTTTGTAGGCAAATATAGCTGAGAAGGTTCATATAAGGAAATTTAGTTATCTAAAATGAAAAACATGAATGAGGGCTATATTAAAAATGAATCTCAACTGGAGCAGACTATTTTTTCAAAGTCTTCAAGTCCCAATAAAATATAAATATTTAAAGTGATCTTAACATCATTCTGATGATGGCCGTGTTGATAGAAAATCTCAATGGGGGACTGTTTAATTTTCAAAAATATCCTCATACTTCAAAGTTGCCCATTCAGGGCCTAAATTTTAACAAAAGTTAAATATTCTCTAGCCAATAAGGATGTGACACGCGTCCTCTAACCAAGTTTTGCCGCCAAATGACATTGCAGATAAACAACTATGATCGCAATACTCTAATCAGGTGGTTTTACCACAAAATAATACCACTAAATTATAGTCACGGTCAGAATTCTTATGTTCTTGAATGGCTCAACTCTTGAGTAATGAATCATAAGGTATACTTGATAAGTTATAAAGTCCTTTATTAGTTAAAATTGACTTGAATTTGCCTCTATAAGCAAAAAATTACTTCATGTCTACAAGATATCCTTGGATGAAATAAAATTTGGTTGCCGATAAGGATCATTCAATTAGGTTGGGTTGACTAACTTTTCTGATTAAGTAGACTAAGAGGCATGACAAACAAATCATGAGACCTTGATCAGGTTCATTATTATTCCTTCAACCATCTATTTTAAGTACATGGTGGTAAAGTTCAAATTAAAAAAAAAATCAAATCCAAAAATTTAGTGCCACCATATAGTACTTAGTGTCTACCTAACTATCCTTAATTGAAAGTTCTCTCTCTTTACCAGGAGGGATAATTAACTATAGAGGCTTGCGCCTATGGAAGACTTGAAATCAGATCATAAAGTGTTCGTGAAATGAGGGCAAAATCTCTGGGTAGTGTCTTATCTTTAAATATAATATGCCTTATGAATATTTGACTTAGAACATTATCTATGAAAACTCTCTTCAAAAAAATAAAAAATGCAAAGAAGCCATGGTGTGAATTTTCGGAGTCCATAATTGATGAGATTGAATTGGAGAATGATAGAATTAATATGGTATTCTTCTAAAGATGTTGGAAGTGAGGAGGTGTCATGAACGAGGCGGGAACAAACGATCAGATGATTGATTTAATTTATCTGTTAAAATTATCTCCAATAAACTGAAAGACACTAAAATTTTAAAATATAAAATGATATAAATATTTTTCTCTCGGAGCATCTCACCTATGATATGCATTCTCTTTTCTTCTACTCACTTTAAGTTAATCAAATAATACCTGTGAATGTTATTGAAAAATAAAAGTGAGTTAAAAAGAACTCAATGATTAAATCATATTTCTAGATTACACTAACACAAAGTATTGAGAATAATATACATGCTTAATTTCAAAACATAAAGTAATTCTAATTAAACATTTAAACATGTTCATCAATATTATGCGTATTTCATATCTTTATCCTTTCTACTAAATAATACAATCGTCACAGGAGTCACCGTCTAAAATAGTACCAATGAAGGTACTCCTTTTTCATATCATTTTTTTATATAATCTTTTTTATTTACGTGCACTTGTATATTGCTTCCCCAGTCAATATCATAAGGGGTTGTACTCCATAAATTCAACATGCACATACAAGTATATCTATCTAGCCATTTCATTCATAATCATTCATTAACCTATAACATGCTAATTTAATTTGAAATGATCAATCATTTGATATGTGAAAAATAAATTATTTGCAATGCAGTTAGAAGCAACAATAAAATAAATCATTTGCAATAACAATTAAATGCAATGCAATTAGAAGAACCAATATAATTACCATAATATAGGGATATGAATACTCACCTTGAATTTAGGTATTCGCGCTGCTTCACTTTTACTCCTTACTCCTAGGCCGATAGACTTAACTCTTATAAAAATATCCCGTCGTTAAAATTTAATTTATAATTTGCTCATAATTTCTCGAATTTGTTTATTTATAATTAATTAGTGTTATTTAAATTTCAAATTAAAATCTCAAATATTATTGATTAAAATCGCTCTCGCTCTCTTGAATTAGCTATTAAATGCACATAAATAGCTCTTGTATTTAATTTATTGTCACGAGACTTTTAATAGTTTCTGTTGCTTGCACGATTTTTTTTTTTCTTCTGACCCAAAGGAGTACTAAAAAGAAGCTAAACCCTGGCAATCAGAGAAGGTGCTATGAAAATCAGTTTTTTATGTATTGTTACTAATGCCATTGCTGTCATACAATTGTTTCTTGCTATGTAAAAATTGGAATATTTATTTGCAAATGTTTTAAGTAGAATTATGTCAACAGTTTCATGGTTTGGATTTCTGACTATTGTTTTTCACAGGGGACATTCAGAGGGCTTGAAAAATAAGAACAAGGATGTTGGAAAGAATTTTTTATATCGTGAGTACATGTCTCCAGTATGGCAGGTTAAGTTTCCTTTTCTGAATATTATATAATTTGATGTGCATGATTTCAAGTTTTGATATGCTCACTGACTTCTCTGTGATGAAGGAATAAGGTGATCATTTGAACTATTGAGCATGCTACAATGTGAACGTTAATTGAAAATTATGCGTATTGCCTGATTGATGTTTAGTTTATCTGTTGAGGTTCACTTTATGACTACATTGATGTTTACTCTCTTTTTTTTTTTTTCTTTTCTAAATTTTGACTGGTCTTGTCGACCACCTTACCTTCAGTGGGTGTACTCCTAATCTTTTTAAATATTGTTATTTCTCAATATAAACGCCCATCTTCACATCTTCATATATATGCCATTCTCATTGCATTTCTCTGGCTAACCAAACGCAAATGAATGAAGAGTCTGAATCTGTTTTGCAGTCGCTCGTAAATAGGAAGGTTTTCGTGGGAATTTCAGGTTTATATTTCCTTTTGCCGAAGCATATTATTAATCAGTACCATAATGATCAAAAGCATGATGCTATCTATCAACCTGAATAAATGTGGACTGTTAACTAACACTTGCAGATGTAGTTTCCTCTGATGGAAGAAATGGAGAGTTTCCTACGTACGTATGTGAATGGATACAGCCACATGAGGATCACTTGTACAAATTTGTTGTGAGAAATGTTGGCATCTTTACACTTACAATTCCACTAATAGAACTCGCATGTCTTATTTTGTTTGAAACACCATATTTTGGTTCTCATAATTTTTTTTTTCTTTTCAGAATGGCATCTGTATGGTTTCATAACTTCAGAATTGATAAGAAATCTTGCCGTTGGCCTCCCCATCGCTGGTTCATTTCAGTGCCCTCTTCCTTAAAGCCCTTGGGAGCATATCTGCACAATGATCTTTCCTGGTAAAGAGTTCAATTTTTCGGTCTGTTATCGTTGAATTTCCATTATTGTTAAGCCTGAAATCTTCTCAGATTTATCTGAGCCTACCAATCCCAGCTTAAACCAGCTTTTTTTTTAAGCCAGCTGAACTTCATATGAAATCATGTTGTTTGGATTAAAATCAAGAGGGACCTGATTAACTAGAGGTCACTAGTGGAAGTCTAAGGCTTCGTTTTGGATAATTTTGTCCACTATTTTTTCCATAACAACAACAATCCTTTATCTTTATCTCACTATAAAAAATTGAAATATATTAAAAAGATTCATTAAATTCTGTTCTTAGGAACATTCATCTTAGGTTAATAATATCTGAAATTTACACAAATGAAATGCCAAAATCTTATGTATGCTTATGTTTGTTAATTTCTCTTGGTTTAATTGATTTTTCTTTTTCTGGATGAACCCAATATGTTCCAACCATGAAAATTGATTGTTGAAAGATGTGATTAATAAAGAAAAAGAGATTACTTGTACATGTAAGCCGAGCTCCCTTCAAAATGATGGCTTATTGTGTTGTACATAGACAAAATTCATCTTAAGATTTTAACACAAATTGTTATCAATTAAGGTTTCATTTGGGATGATTTTTTTACTGTTTCTTAAAATAGTTTTCTAATATAAAAGTTAAAAATTTTATACTGAATAGTTGTTTTAAGAAACAGTAAGAAAGTTGTCTCAAATGAAGTCTAAGATTTCATTTAGGGCAGCTTTCTTTTTATTTTTAAAGTAATTTTTTAAAACAAAAATTTTTTGTTCAAAAAATTTTTGTACTGAAAGTTGTTTTAAAAAGTCACCAAAAAATTGGCTCAGCCCAATCCTTGTTTGAGACATATTTCCTACTACTTTCTAAGATTTAAGGAACTAAAATAACACTTTGAAAATTGTCTTAGCCCAATCTTTGTTTGAGATTTTTTTTTTACTACTTTCTCAAACATTGTTTGACAAACTCAGGCTTCGTTTGGGATGGCTTTCTTCTGCTTTTTTTAATAAAAAATTTAAATTTTTGTACTAGAAAGTCATCTCAAAGGAAGCCTCAATGTAAAGTAGAAATTAAATAAAAAAAGGGAAATAAATTAATTCAGGATATCCTAAGAGAAGTTTGATGAATTGAATTTATTTTGAGAAATGTACAATATTTTAAGGAACTAAAATAACACTTTGAAATTTGACCAATTTTTTTGTAGGATATCTTGACATAATTTTTTTTCAAAAAATTATAACAAATATCCCACTTTTTATCAAAATAAGTTTTATAAATATTAATCTTGCTGTAAAATGAGTGCAATGTAAAATTAAATCATTAATTACATAGCGAGCTAATTCATCCCCACCCAAATTTTCTCCAATAAAAACAAACAATACAATAAATAAAATATATAATCAGAGTCTGCTATGCACTGGAAGAGGTACCTATCACGATTCACGATGGCTCATCCAATTTGATTTTGAAAAATTTACTAATAGAATAGCTGGAAAGTCATTTTTGTGAAATAAGTTGATAGCCAAATGAGCTCATCAAAGTTCTGATGTAGTTGAGCTTACACCTTGACTGAAAATTTTTTTTTTTTTTGGGCATTTAGGTCAATTAAGATAAACTCACACACACATTGCATACACAGACTCGAACTTAAGATCTTTTAGTTGATAGCCTAAGCTCTCAATCAATAGACCAAGGTGAGCTATGTTTGACTGAAATCTTCATTCATTCCTCTACGGCATGCCTCCCAAACTTGGGCTTGAACTCGAAAAATTTACGCTTCACTGCAACAATGGAAGATCATTCCATTAAAATAAGGAAAACGTGGTTGTTGCTAACGGTGGCACCACATGAGAATGAAGATCACAACCCACCCCACCTCAACATGCACGAGCTTCCAACGCCTCTTCTTCACCTTCACATATTATTGATCCCATTGATCCCCCTCCCAATAAGCTCTAGTTGCAATTTCCACTTTCGTATCGCCGATTCCGCCATCATATTGATCCTTGCCTCTCTCTCATTCACATGCCATCGAACCTATCGTCTCCAACGAGGTTCCATCATGATTTACTCACCTAGGTTAACTATTGATATATCATCAAAAAATTATCTTGATTGGGCACGAATCTCGAGGTAAAATTAAGTTGAAAGCTTCCGAAATTAAATTCATAATCATATGAACTTCGATCTCAACAAACTTATAGTCGAATTGAACGTCTTGAAAAGATGAACCCAACGACATCAAATTCGACTCAATCTGAGCCCAAATGAGTTCAAATGGAAGACTCAAAGCATCTTTGGAAGGTTCAAACCATAATTTTGATTACCATACAAATTTCAAACGTGACATGCTTATAGTTGAATCGAGCGGCTCGACGAGACAAATCCAATGAGCCCAAGATCACCGAATTATGATATCATTAAGACATTCAAATGCCCAATAAACTTTTGGTCTGCACGCTCGTAAGTCTTAAAGATTTGGGCTTATCATATATCAACGTCTATAATATGCATATAGCTTTCAGGGTCTAATATGATAATAAAGCTATGACATAACATTAAATGGAACCCAACATCTTTATTATTTATGAAAGACTTCTGAGTCAATAAAAATAAATGTTCAGTAGTGGCCGGCGGTGATGACGAGCGGCTATAGTCAGTGATGGCCGACGACAATGACAGTGAAGTTACGGTTTATTTGAGAATCACCTAAATCAAACGATTTTCAAATAACTAAAGATCGCATTAGAGGGTGCATTCTAAATACATCAAAATTTTATGTTACATTTCATTTATTTCAAATCAAATATCAATATTTTTAAAATCCTTATATTTTAAATACATCAAAATTTTATGCTATATTTAAAACAAAATTAGTTGAGATATGCTGAGCCAACTTTTTTTCCTTGAAATAAAATTATTTAAATAAAGTTATTTACTTTATAAGCTTCAATAAAGTTATTATATATTAAAAAATTATATTTTAGACTATTTGTACTGACTTAGTGCATAAATATATTTTCTTATAGAAATTTCATAGAAAGACATTTTGTTTGACTAGCCTAGTAGGCTAGTAGCCGACCATGGAGGGCTTGCTGCAGCGCGCCACCTGTCTTGGACGGCCGCGTAAGGTCCTCATGGATTACCGGCGTGGGTGTACTTACCTCCCGTGACTATCTTTTGAGATGATTTTTTTTTTTTTGTGATTTTATTTTTTAGGTAATTATCATTAGGGTTCTATTCATAGAGAGGGCACTAGAGTGCAAATAAGCTTGGTAAAATTTTAAATGAGATCAAAAGTGGTCCGATTCAAATTCTAATAAGCTCAGATGAAGCACTTGAAGTGTAATAGGAAACTTAGCATACTTATTGAAAGACTGGACGATCTGCAAATCTTTTGTGCTCATATTCAGATCGAATGTATAAATGAGACAAATCTAACAAATTCAAAATCGTCTGATACTCATTACAAAGCTCATGGGATTACTTCCCCCTGCAATCCTTTTAGGAATGCAAAATCATTCAAGATAATATCTATCATTACAAATTCTCTTAGCAGAAACATGAATTTCAATCTTAAAAGGTATCAAAGGAATCAACATATTATGAATTCATTGAAGAAAGATGTTACACATAGAAGATGAACCACATAAATATTACAATGAGATTATTTTAAAATTTTCATGAACCTCGTGCTAGATTACCTTTAATATTCAATAGATATTCTTCATTTTATCTTTCTGATGGCAAAATAGACAAGTCTCTTGAAGGAAATCTAATACTCGTATTGGACATTCATTTAACACATAGAATCACATAAGAAACTTGTGAGTTGTCATATTTAGGGATATATACTATTGTACTCTTTGTTTCATATAATATATTCATCTTTTAAATTGTTGTACAATGAAGGTAGGTCATAGGATATAACTACTTAAATCTCTTTAATTCAACTAATATTTTTTTTGTAAGGTTATTTATGCCTCCTCATAGGATGCCACAAGTATAATTTTTTCTCAATATCAAATCTCCAAATGTCTAAATTGCTCTCATGTTATTGAGAGTGAGTTTCTATCATTCTCTCCATATCCTTATTATTAGTTGCACTCTTGGGAAAAATAATAACAATAAATTTATCAATGAAAGCAAGCATCACACCTTGAGTAATTCTTCCCTAAATAGACATTTTCCCTTCAAACTAATAATGAAAATAATAGGTCAAAAATATAAAGAAGCAACCTTCAAACTATAGAATGAGATAACATAACAAAAGTAAAGGAATGGATCATTAATGATTATACAAAAGGAAGTAATAATGCTAAATATATATACAATAGCAACAACACCAAACCTTTATCCCACTGCGTGGAGTCAACTACGAGAATCCTTTTTCTCCATTGTGTTCCGTTAGGAGTCAAATTCTCATTTAAGTATAATAAAAAATGTCATTTTTAATATTTTTTTTGACCAGGTCTTTTTAGGTCTACCTCTATCTTTCTTAACATGAGCCAAATCTAATACATCTACTCTCCTAACTAGGTCATCGGAAAGCCAGCATTTTATGTGATCAAACCATCTAAAGCGACTCTCTAATTTTATCTGCCACTGGAACTACTCCAGCCTTTACACGTATATGCTTGTTTTGCATTCTATCTCTAAGAGTAACACCACTCATCCACCTGAGCATTCCTCGACTTCAACCATCCAACTTGGATTCTACTAATAATATCCTCATCTATTTCACCATCACTCTGGACAATAAACTCGAGATACCTAAAATGTGTACTCTTATTAATGACTTGATCGGCCAATGTCACAATCCCCCCACTAAATCTATTATTACTAAAATTACACTCCTTATATTCAGTTTTAGATCTACTCAAATTAAAAACTTTAGACTCTAAGGTTGACATACATAATCCAAGTTTACATTCAACTCCCTCTCTAGTCTTATCAACAAGAAGAATATCATCAACAAAAAGCATACATGAGATACATCCTCTTGCAAATATCTAGTAAGAATATCCATGCCTAAAGCAAAAAGATTTGAGCTTAAAGTTGATCATTGATGTAATCCAACTGAAATAGAAAAATACTTGGTTAAACCACATTGTGTCTGAACATAAGTAACAGCTCCTACATGCATATCCTTAATGATTTGAGTATAAGTATTATTAACCCCTTTCTTTTTTAAAACTCTCCATAACACTTCTGTGGGTCTCTGAAAGGATTCTGCTCGCGGGGAACAGAATGCAAAGGATACGACCGCACTATCCCGTAGGACAAAACGATCATAGGCCTTTACACTCTACCCAAGCAGGCCAATGGAAGAGCAAATGGAGTCATATATACGATTAGCCATAGAGGATAGCGGCTTTCACCTACACACCTCGATGGATAATAATATATATGACCCAAAATGTCACGAGATTTCCCCTATTCGATACATCAACTCGAATAGGATTTATTTGATGTGGGAATCGGTCTCCCACGGGCGCAAGCCCCCGTGGTTAATTACATCTTAGACCTTGGCCTAAGAAGACTCTCGATTAAGGACGATATATTATTCTCTTCTTAATTTGGTGCACAAAGAAAGTTCCTAAGTTCTATTCCAAAAGGATAAACTCTTCTCTTTACCCTTAATGATGACTAGACTTTTTCAGATGAGTAAAGATATGATTAAAATTTTAAGTTTAAAAGATTAAAAATCAGATTACTATCCTAAGAGAAATAACAGACTCAGAATTCATCAAAGATGAAGAGAAACACATTGAGGGTGTACAATCTGGGCTTATGCTTGCCTGGAGTGAGCTGCCAGCTAACATCCTAAACACAATCAATCGTCCTACATGTATGCAAGATAAGGAGGCTCTATCCTAAGGAATCAAGGATTTTTAGTTCAGAGGTTTAAATCAGGGACTCTGTAATATGCAAACGAATCTATCTAGCGTCATATATGATGCATGAGACAGATGCATAAGTAAAAGTATTCTAAAGATTACTAAAAGATAATGTGACATTTTTATTTGAGTAATGCTAATGCAATGCATATATGTAGGCGGAGTGCACTGTGAAGTAAAGTGTATAAAAATACATGCATGACATTCAGAGTACAGGAAATAAATAAATAAACACACCAAGGATACCCTCTAGGCAAGGTATCCTAATCACAGCACAATAGAAAATCATCCTAACGGTGCCCACTTCGTGTGGGAAAACAACGATGCCCATGGCACAAATAGGTGGCCTACACTACAGGCCTAAATGACCCTAATGGTCTCTAAGGCTCACAGAATGTGGGGGGGGGGGGGGGGTATCATACCCAAAACAGAAGAAAAAGGGAACATCCTAACGGTGCCCACTTCGTGTGGGAAAATAACGATGCCCATGGCACAAATAGGTGGGCCTACACTATAGGCCTAAGGTGACCAGAAGGGTCTCTAGGGCTCACAGAAGGGGGGGCAAGCTTTGGCCTATATGGCCAAAGCTTCGTTAGTGCACTAACCTATGGCCAACTACCTAAACATGCTAGAATATATATTAATCTAAAAACTAATAACAAAATGTGTGTGGTGTGTAGCAGTTTCGATACATAATTAAAAATTTTCTTTACAAGTTGCAGAGATTATACCTGACCGTGGCGCAGCCACTTAAAAATTCCAAGCAAGCAAGCGAGCTATCCACTGATTACCAATTACGCAAGACTTGTGGCGCAGCCACTTAAGGGCTTTAAGCGAGCAAATTATTCACTGATTCTTGATCATGCGTAGCCCAATGTACCTCGCAAGACAAGATAAAAGAAAAATACACAAATAAGTGTAGATGTCATTCAGAAAATAAATGCAAGTAAATAAAAATGTGACTAACAGAAGATTTAATATTCATATTCATAAAACATACACATGTTATTGCTAAGACATAGAACAATACATGAGTTTTCTAACTTGGCAGGAGTAATTGGCATCAAATAATAAAACAAAACATCGGCCTAACCTAGGACTAGAAGTCGTGACCTAACAAACAAGCCTAGGTGTGTGTAACAAGCTGTGTGATTTTGGGTATGTCCTATGCAGGATGATTTAACTAAAGTTGCTTGTAATTTGATTTGTTGAAGGTTAAAGGGATGCTTTAATTTAAATATAAGTATTAATATCTTAGGATTAATTTTAAAGATTTTATTTTAGTGTTTGATTGATTACTACCTTTGTTGCTCACCGAGGCCGTGAGGTTTATTTCACCCTCCTTGGGGCTAACTTAATAGCCTCGTAGGCCTGGGTTACCCAATAGTAACCAACTTTGTTAAGTTAATTTTAGTTTGTTATAAATTAAAAGAAAGGTAGATTAAGCAATCTATTGTTGGTTAAGAGAGATTTTGTTGGTTGATTATTAATGGATTAAGGCACAACAAACCTAGGAAAATGTATCACTAAGTTTATGTTTCGGTGTCTCTATCCTATAAGGAGCATGCACCCTAAGTCTATGTTATCTAAGACTCGGTCCTTAATTTTTGTCCTTAAGTGTCACTAGTGTTATAGAGGATAAAAGGAAGTTCTTCCCTAACCCTTTGGACATTCGTACATATATCAATAAATTTAGGAATCTATAAATAAAATAATATGATAAGTAGAATAATAGTAGAGAGAAGAGAAGTAAAGAGAAAGGCGATAGAATTTCGAAAGGAATGAATGAAAATCAGAAATAATAAAATGAATATAGGCGTCTCATTATTGGGCATACCTCTTTGAAGTCGAGTATGCCTCTAAAACGATCTCCACCCCAATTCGATATGATACGAATAGAGAAGAAGGTGTTTTTGACGCCCTTTGTTGTCCCCACGTTCCAAGAATAAGCACTCAAACGACTCAATGACTCAATCTATATCCTATACGAAACCCAAAGCAACGAAGAGGAAAACAAGCTCCCAAAACTAAAACATGAACAAGCAATTTTCATTTCACATTCAACCCAAACTCAACTTTAGAAATAAATACTAACAAGAGAAAGACAATTCATACACTAAATATCCCTTCATTCTAAAATATATATATATATATTAAAGAGCTCTTAGAAATACCACTTTATCCAAAAAAAAAGACTTGAAGAACCTCCAACACAAAATCATGCATAGAAATAATTTCAATCTCAAAGTAACAATTGTAAAACTTCATAAGCAAAGTGACCCAAAACCTTCTCATAAGAAATCCACAAAAGCCCTTTCTGACACAAAACAATCGAGTGCTTTCACTTTTGGCGTGGGGTATGACCATAAAGCTTTCCAACAAGAAAGTTTTATAAAACCTCTCATTGTAAAGCATTCAAGAAACTTATCATAAAACTTTTCAATGTAAAGTAAGTCTAAAGCCAATCACAAATCCTCTTAACACAAAACCTCTTCTAACATGTTTCATCCTCTAAAATTCATGAGAAGCACTCCATGCAATCATACGTATAAAAAGGCAATGCAACTTCCCTCCCAAATCACTATATAAAACCACACAAATCACCTCACATTCACTTTCGTCATAATGTATAACAAATGCATATAATAGTTTCTTACAAATACTTCCAAATCCTTCTCCAAAAATACTTATAAAACCCACCAAAGAGGAAAGATTAATAGTAATCTGTGCATTGAATCCATAAGAACAAAATAAACCTAACGGATGCTTTCCAACACATAAACCAAATGGATACTTTTCAACATAAAACACTCCATAAAGGTTTCCAACATAAAGTGAATCATAATTATTTCCGATATAAATCAACTTATAACACTTTCATTCTAAAGACAATTCATGAAATTTCTCAACACAAAGTCCCTCCATGAAACCTTTCAACCTAACATGGCTCATAGATCCTTTCCAACATAAAACCAAATCACAAATCCTCCCAATATAAGACAAGCCAAAGTTCTTTTAAACATCGAATGAATTGTAACTCTTTCAAGCATAAAACAACTCATAAGTCTTTTAAACATGAGATAAACCATAGATCTTTTGAACACAGGGCGACTTGCAAAGCTTTCCAATAAAATTCTAAGAAAATGAGCTTCCACAGACTCTAAAACTAATGAACAGTCATAGTATAATTATAAAATCTTATTATGAATGGACATCTTTAGGCACACTTAACAATAGTAAAAGAAGTAATGCCATAGAAAAATTTGGTAGCATCATAAGTAGGTTGCTAAGCATCTATCATGCCGCCTTTAACACTTCATTGCTAAATTAGAGCAAGAACCGAATAGAACCAATCAATGTGAAAATCATGCTTTATGCTCTAACGGAAAGGAAAATCCATGTTCATCCATATGCTTAGTTAATCCCATAACAATGTAATCTCTACTCAATTCACTAGGAACTTTTAGAATGAAAGAAATTATCATTAAACCATAGCCTTTTAAGTAAACTTGTTAAAATAAAATCATGGCATTTTGAATCAAGTTGTCCAATGCAATCCACATAAGGCATGACCATTCATAATTCGACATAGCATGTATCATTGTCTAATAACTACAAAACAAAATAATCTTTCATAAGCAATGATAATATAAAGATCTTCATAAGACATCATATGTGAGGCATTCCCAATCCGGTTTAAGCAAGAGTGGGAGGTAACAAAAATATAGAAGAAATATCAAATGGCATTGGAATCCCTCCAACAAAATAATCCATGCTCATGAAAATCTTTGATTTAAAAGATGACACTCTTGTGTAGCCATGAGTTCTATGAGATACTACCAATATGAGGCTTTAGCTTAAACCAGAACATCACAACTCTCTCATAATGGCATTTCACCAAACATCTTGTGTACATGCTTGTAGAATAGCATGAAGCAAACTAACATGACAATTTGATTTACACACCTGCCTAATTGAAACTCTCTACACAATAACTTCATGATTCATATAATAATCATCTCAATAGGAAGGCACACACATACCCGTAGCAAACAGGAACTAGCAAGAATCTCATTGTTTCAGATTTTTTTTTAACCATATATTCTTGAAACTAACATGAAGAAATGCAAACAAATAGAAGAAGAGGAGCAAGTGAAAGGAAGAAATAAGAAAAGGCAAGGAGCAGGAGAAAAGAATATGGGGAAGGAAGAAGGAAATGTAAAAGGGGAGGAAGAAAAAGAAGAAGAAGAAGTAGGGGAAGAGATAGAAGAAGAAGATGAAGAAAGAAGTAGCCGAGGAAGAAGTTACCTACAGAAGGAGGAGCCGGCTAGGACTGAAAGTCGACGGAAGGGTGGGCTGCTCCGAACGGGAGAGACGGACAGGACGTCGGGTCCGTCTGTGGATCGCAAACTGGAAGAGGTCGTCGAGATGGGGAGGTGCCAAACGGGAAAGGGGCGACGGGGATTTGGTTCCTGGAGTTCGGTCGGAGCAGGGGAGGCGGAGGCAGGGGAGCTTTCTCCTGGCTTTCGCGGACCGAGAGAGATCGAGGGTGAGGAGGATCCGGCTTCCTCCTGGATTCGACTAGGGCAAAGGAGGCGAGACAGCCCGGGGACCTCCGCCTCTTGAGTGTGCGAAATAGCAAGAGAGACCGAGAGGAGAGGGGGGTCGGAGCCTTCTGCCTGCTCGCCTGGGGCGTGCGAACCGAGAGAGACGAGAGGGAGAGCCAATCAGCGCCTGTGGGAGAGAGGGGGTGCTTCGGCTCGGTTCCAAGCGAAGAGCTGCACGAGAGGGGGGACTGGACCCGTCTGATTCCTATCCCAGACCTCTTCACCTTCCCCAAAACTGGTAAGTCACGCGACTGGAGAGCCTGGCGACGACAGACTTCGGGTTTTGGCCAAATCGGAACCGCATGATTTATTTCCCGATATGATATCAAATTCAAATTGATTTAAAAAGTTGATTAAACTTTAATTGGAATTAAATTGAACCTATTTGGCTGAAATCAGGCTCAAATTGGACCTAATTCGACCAAACTCGGGTTAGCTCGGGCTCGACTCGACCAAATAAAAATAATGAAAATCAAACCTAAATTGGCACCAATTCGAGTTGGATCGAGCTTGATGAGGCTTGACCAATTCGATTGAATGCGCTCGAGGGAAAAAAACAAGATAAAATGAGGTCAACAACTTCTTTCGGAACTTTATGATAAGCTTTCTCTAAATCAATAAATATCATATGTAGATCCTCCTTATTCTATCTATACTTCTCCATCAAACCTCTTAATAGGTATATATATAGTAAAATCAAAATAGGTATGTATTTAAAATGTCGTGTTCCCCTCTCTTTCAACATTTCAATGTATTTTGCTATAAATATTACTTTTAAACATCCAAATCATATTTCTTTTATCTCAATCCAGTTACCTTAATTTTAGGTTATAAGAGTGCACATCTGGTCAGTTCAGATGGATTGGTTAACAAATTTGTTAAACAATTGAATTGAACTAAACTAATCCAATCGAACCAAATCGCAATGTAGTTTAATTTATTCGATTCAATTTTGGTTTAATCGAATCTGGGAATCATAATACATGAATATATTCTGAAGTATTATGTGAACAAAATACAACTAAATAAAAGTATCTAAATATTAAGTATTTAAGATAAATGAATTTTTAATCAGGAGCAATTTTGCATGATAATTCAATTTATTTTTCCATTATGACAATGGTTATTTACAATGCTATTTTTCTTAAATATTTAAAACAAACCCATTAATAAAAAATTTATTTTGGTTGAGTAGATTTTTTTTAAAATTTTAAAGCTGAATAATTAGGTGCAATCCAAATAGCCCTTACTATGATGCCCCCCAAAATTTAATTTGGAAGAATTTTTTTTTATCTTTTAATATACGACAACCAGAGCAATCTAATTTATTTTATCAATATTAATAGCAGCATAAATAAAACTATTGATCAAAATATCAATATATACATTTATATTCAATTCCCAAAATTCATATACACCACTCAGGATCTATATAATCATTATATATCTATCATATCCTGAATACAAAAAAATAACTAAAACAAAAACAAAAAGAAAAAGGACCTGAAGAATCATGACCAACTTTGCACACATGATTCTCTGTCTTAACTTGAAATTATTTAACCATATATAATGAGCTAAAAAGTCTAATAGATCACCAAAACCTACAACATAATTCAAAGCATAACAAATGAGCAATATGCATCCTAGGAATCAAATCATAGCAATAACATTCATATGATCATCGAATCAGTACAAAAATAGAAAAATTCACATACAGTAGTAGTATAATCTATAAATAGTAAAACACTATGGTATGAAGCTAGTAAAATAATAAACCAGTATGAGTGTCAAATCAATAAAACAATCATTGTATCTGCAATACCAATCAGTACAGAAATTGGATAAAGTATCGAATCAAAATATTAGTAAAGACTGTTGAAATCAAATCAATGTAGTAAAATTATATAAAAATATACACATGCTATCTAGTTATTTCATACCAGTATTAAATTAATATCTTAATCATATGCTCAGTATATTTTGTATATCACATGCTCAATGAATATATCATATTTTTTTATCAATAAATCAGTAATAGTGTTAATAATAAATCCACACAATGATATGAGTAATGCCTTAATAACATTCATTTCAATAGTTATATTAAACAAGTAAGAATTCTAGCTATCACGGTATTTTTTAGTATTGTATCAGTGTCAGTAAATCATTGGCTCAATAAATAAAATAGTCACTATTTATCCATCGGCATAGTAATCATCTCCTTATAACTTCCAATCAGTGTATCACGTAAATCAATAGAGGATAATACCAAAATATAAAATTTAAAGGAAAGCACATCGACCCACCATCCTGTACAGGTAAATCAGTCTCCAACCAATGGGTCAACATATTTTTACTTGTCTTTTACATACACATTATTATCACAGTATTATAATAGTAATAGTGACTAGTTATTACTCAATCACATATCTATATACATTTTCAATGCTTTACAGTAAATAAAGCATAATTGAGCTTAATTCAAAATGTCCTAATAGTATACAACAAAAATTATACTAAGCAAAAATTCATATTTTCAAAATTTTATCAAATTATCAAATATTTCATAAAATAACATTATGAAGCTTTAGTTGAACTAAATCACTGTTTTTAGATGTCAAAATAAATTTCTAAGTAGGCAAAAATTACTGTATTTTCAAAATAACCAAATAAAAAATCTCAAATAAATACTCAAAGCATTCATAATCTCAATCTTTTTAACATATAAAAAGTTTCGCAATGAAAATTTGACCAATATAAAATTATTCTCGTTTTTTGGTAACGAAAACACGAATTTGATCCGAAAATTATCAAAAATATAAAATCCTTGAAATCAGAAATATGGTAAAAGTTCATTACAATGAGACTAGTATATCTCTCAACTAGCTCGACAGACGAATATTGCTCTGCGACCTTCAAATCTGAACTTCTCTTTTCTATCTCCTCACTTTTATCTCTAGATTCCCTAAAGAGCTCACTATTGTCGAATATGAAATGGGAAAGGGATTCTTAAGTAATGTATTAAGATATTTTAATATTATTATTTAATTTAATTAATTTTTCAATATTAAATTCATATTAATCACTTTGGGCTTTGAATATTCATAAAATAAATCATTTTATTTAAAAATATTGGTGAAATCGGTTTGAAAAATGGACACCATCGATTCCAAAATCTCCACTTGTACTGACATGTATCAATTTCTTAAAGATTTTCACCAATGCCCAAAAATTATGAAAAAATTGTATAATTAAAAGACTATAATCTCAATGCTATGACGAAGACGGTTTGTAATTTGGATTTATAATGGCTCCAAAAAAAATTTATTTGTCATGACCTCCACCAATTGTCTATAAGACCACCTTCAAATCATGTAGCCTTCAAGTTATATAATCTCGGAATTATTTTAAGAATAAGCAGTTTAATTGGCAGAATTAACAGAAGGAGCATGAAATAATTAAAATTTATATATGAACAAATTCGTCAAACAGATTGGCACATTCAGAATGCACCTAATAGTTCGATGAAGTTTGAATGCCCAAAAGAAATTGGTGTATTTAGCTTAGAGAGAACGAGAAAAAGAGGGAGGGAAGATGGGAGAGAGGGAGAGAGGGAGAGGGAGGGAGAGAAATGCTGAGAGAGGGAGAGAGAGATGACGGGAGAAAGAGGAGAGGAAGAGAGAGAGAGAAATATTAATTTAAATATTTTATATATTAGTTTATATATTTTAAATATTAATTTAAATATTATTTTAAATATAGAAAAGTATAAATTTTTTCAAATTATATTTAAATAATAAACTTTATATAATATTATTAAATATTTTAAAAAATACAATTTCAGAAAGAAAATTTGAGTTAAATAATAGTTATATATTATTTTAAATATTTAAAACAATATTTAATAGATGATATTTAATATTTAACTAATATTTAAATATTAGTTAAAATATATTTAAAATAATAGTAAATATCAATTTATTTTCAACATTTAACTACTATTTTAACTGCTTTTTAAAATATTTAACTAATATTTTAACTATTTTATAATAATATCATATAAATTTTTTTGTTTAATTATAATTTAAAAGATTTTATACTTATTTATATTTAAAATAACTATTTAAACTAATATTTCTCTCTCTCCCCTCATCCTCTCTCTCTCTCACTTTCTCTTTCTCCCCCATCATCTCTCTCTCCATCTCTCTCCCCCTTCGGTCTCTTTGTGCATTCTCTAATGCGTCAAATTATTTGACAAATTTACTCATATTTATATTTTAATTATTTTTTGCTCCTTCCTAATCCTACCTGCTGCTACTTAAAATAACCTCTATAACCTCCACATTCACATAAGATCCAGCCAACACATCATTAATGACTTTCATAAAATTGGCGCTTCTTTGTTTGACTTGACTATCTGTACTGTAATTAAGTCGCAGTCAATTCTAAGCCTCTAAGCCTTTCCTGGGCCCAGGTAATGTCACCTCCGGTGACGCCACACCTTCACCACCGCCCAGCACTCCCCAATTCCCCCCTCGTTAAGAAACCCATCGCTTAAAGGCTTAAAGCCCTTTGATGCTACAAACAAATTCCGTAATTCCAAATCCCCTCTCCTTCCTCGATGGACTATCAGTTGAAAACCGGATCGGAATTCAGTTCCGTAGATCCTCCAGTTGTGGCGCCGCCACCGGCCAGGCCCTTGCATATCGATAGCGTCGGCCGCCTGCCGCCATCGAGGTCGATGCGGATCATCGGAAACGTTCTCCGTTGCGTGGCGGCCGTGTTGACGTTCGTGGCTGCGATAGTGATGGGCACGGCAGCGCAGACCAAGAGGGTGGTGGTTCTGGACGATAGCGGATCGCCGGTGACTCTCGCCGGAACGGCCAAGTCCCACTATTCTTCTGCTCTTGTGTAAGTTCCGACCGCTTTGTTTTTATTTTGAAGTTTTTAACTGCCTCTATTTTAATAATTAATAATATATATATATATATATATATATATATACATACGGATATATAAATATTGAATAAAATGTTTTTTATGTATTTTAAGATTTATGGAATAGTGTTTTTTTATTTTAGAAAATATAATTTAGTATATTCATATTTAAAATTGTTGTATAATTTAGATATATTTAGAATAAAATTAAGCTAAAATTAATTATAATTTATAATTTATAATTATGATTATATTTTATATTTTATAAAAAAAAATATAAACTATTTAATTGAATGATATATTTTTTATTTCTATTTTTCAACTCAATGTATATGCAGATCATTTGAAATTGGGTATAATCCGTTCAAATTTGAACTGATTTGAGCTAGGTAGAACCATGCACCACAGGAAAATCATTCATTAACGACGGCGATTTCCGGCGATTTAGTGCTTAATAGCGACGGTCAAATCGCTGATTTAACGACCAGAAATATCGTCTGTATTCAGTGAATTTCCAGTAGTGATGGTTTGAATCATAAACTCTTCTCCTTCAAATGCTATTAGTTTTGCAATGTCTACCCCCAACAAGCTACAATTACGAATTCCTCTTTTCCTTTAGACACTATCAATCCTATTGATGCCTCACCTTATCAAGCTCTCCTTACGAGCTCTTAATCCCATTCACACGTCAACGATCTTATAAATGCTTGCTCCCAAAGAGCTTCTATCACGAACTCCTCTCCTTGGTCTCAAGCCGCTTGTCCAACCATGATCGCCCCCTATGAGCTCCCATCATGAACTATTCTCCTTTGTCTGTCGTTAGTCACATAGATGCCTTCCCCCAGCAAGAGACGTACGACAAGCCCCGCACCACAGAATTGGCCATACAACGATTCAAATTCGAACCAATTAGAATTAGCTTTAAATATCTTATGACTATAATAATCAATACTCGCATACAAGAGATTATCCCTCATTTAAATCAATTACATCTAAAATCAAATTTCTCTTATATGACAACCAATAAATAAAATTTATCCATTAATTATAAAAAAAGAAGAGAGCCACCTTTGATTTTATCATTGACTTGCATAAGCTTATAATAAGATTTAACAAATTAAGATAATTTTAAATAATTAGTCCTTAATAAAAGTTTACAATTTGTTTTATAAAATAGAAAAGTAGAAATTTCCCACCTAATGTTGGATTAATTAAGTAGCGTGTAGTATATTAAAAGTGGTGCTCTTAGAACGTGTGGTGGCTTACTCTTCACGCGGATATATTAGCTGTGTTGCCATAAGCTAAACGCTACTTGCCCGGACCACTGACACGTGCGACTATGTGTACAGAACATTCGAGCACTGATTGGAACGGCTTTTATTGCTTTTTTAAGTAATTTTTTAATAAAAAAATTTATTAAATTAAAACTTTTTTATTAAAAATTTATTTTAGAAAGCAGTATGAAAGTCGTCCCAAATGAAGCCCGGTTGTTGCAATACATAGATTGAAACTTTCGATTTTAAGTCAAAATTAATTAATTTAGGTTTCATTTTAAACGGTTTTCTTATTATTTTTTACTGTAAATTTTTAAGCTTCATTTGAGATAGCTATTTTACTGTTTTTTTAAAGTAGTTTTTTTAGTACAAAAATATTTTTAATAAAAAATATTTGTTAAATTTTTTGAATAAAAATTTTATAAGAATTTTTTGAAATAACAAAAAATAATGATAAAAAATTATCTTAAACAAAATCTTATTATCTAAACAGTTATAACATTCATACAATAATAAGAAGAATAAAGGCATCAGAAGCTATAATTGAAACATTAACAAAAGCTCTTTGATTAGCATGAATCTTGAGTCACATTTGAATTGAAAACTTTTAAAATTAAATTCAGGACCATCCGAACTCTGATTTCAGCAAATTTATAGTCAAATTGAACGTCTCGACAAGTCAAACTCAACAACATCAAAATAATCCAATTTAAGTCTAAATGAGCCCAAATCAAGGTCCTTAAGCATAGTCAAAAAATTCAATAAATTAATTGGATGACCGAATGATCTCCAAATTTGACACGCTTATAGGTGAATCGAGGGGCTCAACGAGTAGATTCCAACAAGCCAAAGTTCATCTAAATCTGACTTCGTTAAGGTATTTAAATGATAAACGAACACTTTATGATCATGGGAATCAATATTGGCCATCCAATAGAGTGTTATTGATTTTCTCCATATTTATAGGCATTCCACTCTCAAAAATTTATGCATAGTCCCCTACTCTACAAAAAGAGGAGGAGCTTAGAGCTAAAGCCTAAACTCTCTCTCTCTCTCTCTCTCTCTCTCTCTCTCTCTCTAAGAGAGCTCTAAGACTGAGGATCCTGGAGCATCACCACTCAAACATTGTCGTCGAGCCTTCGTCGGTAGACCATCACGATCCTCAGACCAACGTTGCCTGATACTAACTTCTATTGCCCGCTAATTATGGTCCTTAGACCATCTGTCACCTTACTACGATCCTCTAACTATTGTCATCCAAATACGATCCTTTAGACCTCCATTGCCCACTAACTATGGTCCTACAACCTTCGTCACTAGTCGGCTTCAGTCCTCTCACTACCATCGACCGATAATAGTCCCAGACCATCGTTGCTCGACTATGGTCCTCTGATCACTGCTGCCAAAATATAGTCCTTCTAACCTCCATCACCTATTAACTATGGTCCTGACCACCCTCTCTCGATTATGATCCTCTGACCACTATCATTAGATTACAGTCCTTTTAGCCTCTGTTGCCCACCGATTATGGTCCTCAGACCACCATCGCTCAACTATGTTCCTTTCGACCTCCATCTCCCATTGACTTTAGTTCTCGAACCACCGTCACTTTACTATGATCATTTGACTATTGTTGCCCGACTACAGTCCTAACATTCATCGCCAGCCGACCACCGTCGTCCAACTAAGATCCTCCGACCACCGTCTTCCGACCACCGTCATCCGACAACAATCCGACAACAGTCCTCCGACCACCGTCTCTCGACTATGGCCCTCCAACCACCATCGCCCAACTATGGTCATTTTGACAACTATCGTCTATCGCCCCCCAACTTTGTCCTTCCAATCACCATCACTCGTCGACTATGGTCCCCGGACCACCGTTGCCTAACTACAATCCTCAGACCACCATCGTTCGACTACAGTCCTCGGACCACCATCACCCAACTATGGCCCTCCGACCACCGCCGTCCGACTTTGGCCCTCCAACCACTGTCGCCTAACTATGGTTCATCTGACCACTATCACCTGATTACAATCCTTCCGATCTTTATTGCCCACCAACTACTGTTCTCCAACCATCATCACTCAACAACGGCCCTTTTAACCCGACCGAAAATAATCCACTCTCGTATATATAGATGCTCTTGGCAATTCTACAATTAGATTTCTTGTCATGAGTTTTTTTAACGCATTTTTAATATATCACCGTTTTAAAATCATTATACTGATCATTCGAAGACCGCATTCATTATTGGCGATGGCTTATACTACTGTAATATCATGTTATTTGGACTGAAAAACGTTGGGGTGGCTTACTAGCATGAGATGAATGATGCTTACAAACAATATAAAGGCTGAAACATTAAAGTAAGGCGACTAACTGCTCATAGAAAGTACATTTTGGAGTTGGGATATTTATAGGCTTCCTACACATTTATGAAGGTATAAAAATGAACTTGAAAAATGTTTGGACAATCCTATCAATGCCACCCCAATGAATAATATCAAAAGCACTATAGCACCTTTAGGTGAATTGGGAGCCTTAGTTACTTCATTTTTCGAATTTGGACATAAGCGCTCATCATTCTTTGATAATGGATCGATGAATGTGAGTAAGGTTGTAACACGTCATCATCATATATTTTTTAGATCTAGGGGTGCAAATGAACCAAGTCGAGCTCCAGCCACTCTGAATTGAGCTTGGGTTTGTCTATAACTAATTAATCTTTTTTTAAGCTCAAATTCGAGCTTAATTCTAGGAGTTTTAGTCAACTTATAAGTCGACTGATTTATATAATAAAAAAGAAAAAAATATTCCAATTTAAGAGAGTATTATATTAAAATGATTAAGTAATGAAAAATTAAGAGTGAAATAATAAGAATTCATTAATTGAGTTGAGAAAAGGAGAAAGAAATCTTTTTAATATTTTTAATAATTTGTATTTAAACCCTTAAATTCTAATATATTTTGAGCATATATTATATTAAAATTTTCTAAATAAATAAAGTCATATGCTAATAAGATGAGTGGGGCTTGGCTTTAGTATGGCTCATTAGTTCATCAATCTCAACTCACATGATATTATCAAGTCAAACCCAAGTTTGTTGACTCATCAACTTAAATTAGTTACACCCGGCCCATACCTAAAGACCACAAACCTTTCTGTTGATCTGTTCATCTTAGAGTTGAAAAGGAGGTGGTTAGCCCTGTTCTGATAAAAAACAATTAAAATTTTCATACTAGAAAGCTGTTGTAAGAAGCAATAAGAAAGTCGTCCCAAAGGAAGCCTAAGTTATCCAGTAATTAAAAAAACCATTCTTCTGTGCTAGTCCTCATTATCCAGTACCTTTTTTCGGCGGAACAGTTCCTTCAGAAATATTTCTGGGGGGCTTACTGGCGGAATATACCGGTATGATTTTCCTGTAGTGATAGGTACTTACCCTTTTTACATTTTATCTAAAGTTGAAGAAAATATTGTAACTCAAGAAGATTTACACTATAGCCTTTTGTTAAAGGTGCATCTGTAGTCCAAGGAGTTGTAATCAGTATTGTACTGCAGAGTCACACATGAACAGTACTTATTTATGCAGGCAGAGTATATTTTCAAATTATCATTAATCAAGCTAGGTATGAAGCTCTTCCTCTACTAATCATGTCATTAATTATTAATCAAGTCATTAGCAGAGCTTGAAGTCGATAAATATGAATGGTCTTGAAGCACATATAGCTTAAAACTTGTCAAACTTGTCTTCTAAGGCCTTGAGATTGTTCTAACTGGGCTCTCCGTATTGAGCTACTTGACTCACCCAAGAGACTCATGTAGTCGTCATTCATCAAAATGCAGTAACTCGTCTCCAACCGAACTCCATTTTCTGACACCAAAAAAGTTGTGTATATTCTTTCTCATATTTTGTTTTATATTTTTTAATCATATATTTATATTTATCAATTTTTAAAAAAAATTTAGCAGGTGAACAGTGCGATCACCGTCACCTGAATAGCTTTTTTTTTGTGATCAAATGGAGCAAACTAGCGACGCCAAACAAGTGTTATGTGTTCGGCTGGAGACGCTCTAAAACTGTCTCAAACGAAACCTAAATCTTTGAGAAATTATTTTGTGCGGAGTCCGGACTTGAAGATCCATCCGGACTATAAGTGTGTGTACAAAAATTTGATACACACTGTGTACAAATTTATACACAGTGTGTACATTCACATGTCCGAACGATTCTTCTCGTCTGAACAATCCGGACTCCACACGAAATAATTTCTCTAAATCTTTTGAGTCAAAATGACAACTTTTGTGCATCTGATCATAAAAACAGAGAAAAACTCATGCTAACATGTGACAAAAATACAATAACAACTCCTATCACATTCAATTATCCTATCATTCTAAATGCATAGTAGTCTCTCTCTCTCTCTCTCTCTCTCTCACATTTAGCTTGTATCTTCTTCTAACATTATTTTATTTTACTTTCTTCTTGTTTTGAACCTACAGATATTTCATAGTTATCAATGTGCTCACACTGGTTTACTCTTTAGCAACCATAATACTCTACCAGGCTTCGAAGAAGGCAGCCATGGCCGGCATATATTTGCCATTGACGATCACCGACCTGCTTACAATGATATTTCTGGTTTCCTGTAACGGCGCAGCGTCAGCAATAAGTGTTATCGCTGAAAACGGAAATCGACATTTTGGTTGGGATAAAATTTGCGTATCTGTACGTCGATATTGTGCGCAGGTAGCCGTTGCCATTTCTCTCTCCATGTTTGCAACAGTGGCCTATGTGCTCTTGGTCTTGCTTACAATAATTGCCTTACACAAGAGGTTATAAAATTACTTAGATTTTTTTTTTGGGGGGGAGAAAAGAATGGATGTGGTTTGTTTGTAGATATGAAGAGGGAGGGAGCGGTTGTGCTCGAACTCATAGCGCACTGATTAGATACAAATTTGAGAATTCTGATGAGTCAGGTTCGAGCGATGATCCAGCTGAGACAAAAGGGGGAGTTATTATTTACCTTTTTGTTGATTTGATGAAATGTATGGAGTATAGAAACAAAGAATGATCGATATAATCTATAGTTATAATTATTGTATGCTTGCTTTTATAGAAGTGGTTTGAATGAAATGTTATTGAGCAATATCTTATGCATTAGAAGTTAGAAAGAGGAATTTGATTTTATTGAATAAATTATAAGAGGGGTTCATATTTACATTGAAAAGTTTGTCATCGTAGTCGAATAAATGTAGAAAATTTGAACTAAAAAACTTATGAAATTAGGTGTGTTGCGATCGATCCTTAAAATTTTGATGAAATATTGAGAATAAAATGTATTAGTTCTATTGTGAAATTTAATATTTTGAAAAATTTTGGTAAAGAAAATGGTAGTTTAAAAGTATATAAGATTTGTGACATATAAAAACTATCATGATTAGTAGGAAAGATTAAAGGTCACCAATATTCAAAACTAAAAGAAGTGTTTGCATGGATCTATGTAAATAATATGATTGGGCTCCATTTTGCTTAGGTATGAATAACAATGAAATAGAAAGAAAGTTATGTAAACCTTTGCTTATGAGATAAGAGTTCAATGTAAATTTTTGCATAAGATTTATTTAGGGAGTAAAATTTTATAAAAATTAAGAATTCATCCCAATTTTTTATAAAAAAAAAAATTGTGTGAATGAATTATTGAGAGCTTAGACTAGAGGTCCATAGATATTGAGAATTTAAAATTCTTGTAAAATTCATATGGAGTTATATATGCATAAAAATATTTACATTAAATACTATATGTATTGCAATAACATGTTAAGACTAAAGTTTGACTAAAGTTTAGTACACAGAAAAAAATGCCTAGTACACAGAAAAAAATGTTGGATAGGATAGTTTGACTAAAGTTTGCCACAAGTGAAATAAGCAATACCAAAAATACTTGGAACTAGAGGCTTTGACCATAGATTTTCCCTTGGGGTCATTAGATCCCTTAAGTTCATAAGAAGAGGAATCACAAATAGTACTTATGCATTAATTCCGAGAAAGGGGCATGAGATACGCACCAAATGAGGAGGTTGATGAAATGCCTCATAAGAATATAAACTCTCGAGTTAACATACATTAAAAGATATTAGGATGCAAATTGGCTTGGAACTTTTTAATAGTAGAATGAGAAATTTGATAACATTATACTAGATCATTAGCTCATTAAAGTAAATCACATAATCAATGGTTATAATCAACCCCTACTTATGCAAAATCAACTCATCCAGAAGTTGATCATGGAATGTTAGAGAAGGTTAATTAGGGTTTAAAAGATCATTCATCTCATTTGAAGACCCAACTGGTGGTTGGCCAAATCGTTAAAGCCATCACACCAAGCTGACCTAATGGGTATTTTATGACTAAATATTTTTTTTTCAAACTTGTCGATTATTTCAGATATTAGCCATACAATCAAAATATTCATTCGTGTCCATAAGCCACTTGGAGAACACTTCTATTTATAGATGACCATAAAAAACGAAAGCATCAATCTTAACCTTTACAAGGGTATCATCCACATTAAAGTGGTTGATGTAATCACCAAGTCTATTAAAGGACATGTTGGCACTACAAGGAGGTTGAAATAAAATTGCTTCCATCTTAGAGTGTTCATATTTTCTAATGCATGAATCTTATTATGAAAATCTTAGTATGTGAAGGTTAAATTTCATCACATTGTTGATCTCAAAATTGACTCAAAATGGGTGTACAGGTTGTTATTGTGATGTGATTTTGAACATAAAAAAAAAAAAGAAAAGAAGATGAAATATAAATGCAAATAACCTACACAATGTAATGATTAACTTGATTAAATACCATACTAATGAGGAACAACTAAGAAGGCTAACTAGGGAAGGAGAAATTATCCAACTAAATTTATGATTTTACTTATACACTCAGTTTAAATTTTTATGAGTTATGGAAAGTACTGTAAGCTTACTTTTTATTCAAATTAAATAGTATAAAAGAAGATAAATTTTTATATTTCTTATATAGAAAATCACTATAAGTTCTAAACCATGAATCACAAAAAAGAAAAAGAAAAAAAGCAAGCAAATGAAAAGCTATCTATGTTTACTAATTCTAACACAAAATGTAAGCTAATACTAAAATAATAATGTAGAAGAAGAAATTTAAATGAGAGATTAGAGACAAAGATGAAAATGAAGACTATATCATGAAGCTAGAATATAACTAATAATTTGATATTATGAGAAACCCTTCATTATAATAGCAACCCTCAATAAACTTACTCACTTCAAATTGAAGAGGCCTTTTACTCCAATAAAGGGCGCACACAAAAAGAACAAGAGAGAGGATGTCATAAAGTTTTTATTCAAAATTCAATGATTTTATATTCCAAATGACCCTATTTACAAGCATGGAGAGGAGAGACCAAAAGACCAAAAAAAATACATAACAAATAAAAAAATAAAATCATAAAGAAGAGAGAGGGACACAAAGAGTAAAGTAAAAAAAGAAAGAAGTTTGAAAGAAATAAGGAAATGTAATAAATAAGTGACAATAAATTAGTGAAGAAGACAAAGGGTCATAAGAAGCTTCAAGGAGGAGAAGAGAGCTTCAGACCTTATAAATCAAGGTTCAATCCAAAAAGAATTCAAGAAGATGTATTATCAAGAACAAGTATCTAACATTATGTGTCTTAGGCTTCGTTTGAGATAGCTTTAGATCATTGCTTTTTCTTGCTTTTAAGAAATTTTTTAACTAAAAAGTAGCTTTACAAAGCAGTAAGAGGCTATCCCAAAAGAAACCTTAGTGTGTTCAACATTTCTTTAATTTTTCATTGTAATTGATTGATCATAATCATTACTAAAGCTAAAAATATCAAAAATAAGTTTTTAAATAAGCTAAACAGCACATAAACACAATTTAGATATCACAAAAATTAATTTAATAAGTTTTGAAAGCCAATTGCTCTAAAAACCTATTTCCTCCTTTTTGACTGTGCTATTATAAGTAAAAAAAACTAATTTCATCAACTTTCCTTAAATGCTACAGTACTAACCGATCACTATTCATCTTATTTTTCATCACTTTTTAACCCAAAACTTTCCTAAATTGATCAAAACACTTTTGTAAACCCATTTATGCTTTCTCTGCAGGGAATTAAGGTAATGATGAAATTTATTTCAGCACATATTTTTTTATATATTACTTTCCAAATAAACTAAACTACATGTTTGTAAATTCTTTATGAATTAAAGGAGAGATTATTCTGGACAACGTAGTTTGTGTCCAGACTTCAATCAAAATAATCCAGGTCATCCATACACAACGTGTATACAATCTTGTACACAGGATGTGTATAATACACACCCTGTGTACAGGCGACGTGGTCAATTTTGATTGGAGTCCACGAGCATCCGGACTCCGTACAGAATAACGTCTAGAATCAAAAACACTTACTATAGAAATTAAAAGTGTTGAAAAAAATTGGATTAATTGGAAATAAAAAGAAGAGAAAGAAAACGGAGAACAGGAAAAACTTTCAGGGAGAAGAAAAAGAAGAGAAATAAAAAGCTGTTATTCATTCCATCCAAAAACCAAAAAAATCATCGCTTCTCTACGATTAAAAGCAAGCTCTCATCATTTTCAAAAGGGAAATCAAGACTTCACTGTAAGTTTTTGCTTTCAGATTTTGTGTTTCTTCTTTTATGTCATTTTAAAAAATCTGAACAAAAAATTCGATCTTCATAGATTTTTTTTTTTTTTTTTGTGCATTTTCTTATCTTGCATAAAATTTGATCTTCATTTCTTCAAGTCTTTTTAATTTCAACTATATTATCACTAACAATAATATTACAATCTGATTTTAGTTTTTGATATTCACTTCTAAATTTTGATTTCTTTTCAGACTTTTCAAAATTTGAAATAAGATATTTAGATTTTACTTTCTTCAAGGTTTGCAAAAAAATTAAAATCATTTATAAATCTTCATTTTTAGTTATATAAAGTTTAAGGATATTCAATGAAAAATGTAAAATTAAATATAGAACTGATCAATCTTTAATGGAAAAATATTTTGGTAATATCTCTTTTTTGTTCAATCATTAGGTTTATTGGTAGTGACTTTTCTTTTATACTTAGTTATTGTAATATTGTGCTTTACTTGTATAGCCTCAATCTTCCTAACACAAACAAGACAAAAGTAATTAAATTCTAAAAGAAAAGTGTTTAAATTCATAATTTTGAAAAAAAAAATTTTGAAGAAATATGTTTAAAGTTCATTTTTGCTCAAAATATCCAGATTTTAATTATGAACTGCTTATTTAAAATCTGCAACGACCAACATAAATTTGAACAAAATTCGAACGAAGTTAGAATAAGATTTGAACCATATTGCAACAAGATTTAGCTCTATGTTGAAAACTTATTTGTATCTTATTTGAACCTTGTTCGAATCAATCATGTTCTAGCGAGATTCGAACATGGATAGAAAATTGATCGAATAAAGTTCAACCAAAGTTCAAATATGTTTCAATATGGATCGATATAGAATTGAATTGGCTTGAATCCTGATCGAAGATTTTTCAATCATAATATAAACATCTTTCAAATATTGTTCGAAAAAAGTTCAAAAATTGTTCAATTATTGTTTCAGGATTGTTTAATTATAGCTTGTTGAGCGTTCAATCATGATTTGAACTTGGTTCAAAGATAGATTATAATACATCATACTACATGGTTGTTATTGTTGAATGAGGGATATAATATAGCTAACATAACACGCCATACAACAAAATTGTGCAATTCAAGAGCTACAACTCAACATCCATAACATAATAATATACCTTCACTAATGACGAATGAAGATAAGCAAACTGCAAAACTCGAACATTCATGCTTCGCAATTGTCCGAAATGAAGAAGCTGCTAACAAGGAGGGTCAACGAGCTTCTTTGATTGAAAGGTAACACAACATTTCAACGAAGGCTTCGATTCTATTTATTTGATCCAAATGAAACTTTCGAGTATATTTCCTAATAAAAATAAATAGCATGCATATTTCTCCAATATCTATTATTATCAAGCATATAAAATAAAATGTCTCATTTTAAATATTGGACTGACCAAACTACTTTCAAATCAAATTAAACTTTATTTTGATCAATTTAATTTAATTCTGAATGAACCGAAATAAAATTAGCTTTAATAATACATATAATTATTTTTAGTTTAAAAAACATGTGTTAAGAAGATATCAAATAATCTTTACTAACATTTATAATTTTGGCATAGGAAATAAATAAGAATCATTATTTTTTTTATCATTCATTTACTTATAGTTCACCTACCTCTTTGATTTAATATTTAAAAATAATAATATATTTCAATTTAATTCAATCAATTTTAGAAAATAAAATTGAACCAATAAGAACCAAAAGATCCAAATTACAATCAATAACTAGATCAAATAAGAGATTCAATTTTTTTTTTCTATTTTTATCCAAATAATGCATACCCCTAACAATGCCAAGGTGAATTTATATTATTTATTTTAAAATGAACTTACAAAAAGGCCTAGGGGCCATCTCTAAACTAATTATGTTGATCTAGCACATTTAAGTACTAATAGAATTAATTATAAATTCTATATAAAAACTTAGTATCATTCTAATGATAATATCAATTTTTTTGGAGCAACATTTAAACCAAATAAAACAAATTCATACACACATCACATACGCAAGACTCAAACCGAAAATCTCTTTACTGATAATTAAAACTTCCAACTAATAGATCAAAATAAGCAGCATATTTAAAATTTTTCGAAAAATAACACTTCTATAGACATGGGACCTGTCACCTGTAATATGACTCATTTTTTATAAAATAAATTAAAATATTAATTTTATTTATTAAATCTTAAAATTATGATGATTTTTTCTTCACAGTAGCATGAAATTTAATGAAATGTTAATAGAGAAATTAATACATAACAGCATATATCTGTAAATAAACAGAGCACTTGAAATGTAATGAAAATTTCTTAATTTGTTTATTACTTTCCTTTCTAATAATATATAAATACATATTCAAAATTGCAGCAAATTACAGCTTCTGTATACTGAACTACGAATGTGAAAGAAAATATTTCAGAAAAAAAAAATCTTTTAGGAGCAAACAGCAACAAAAATCAGCATTTAAAACCGAATGTTCTTTTTTCTTTTTTTTTTCAAAAAAGAAATCTACATACAGCATCTTTGTACCATAAATAAGTAATCTGTACAGATATCAAAATTGAACAGAGTTTTAGCACTGTAGGAGATTTGGTAAGAAATAACTGATATTGAGCCTATTTTATTTCATAGGAATTGCTTCCATCACTTCAGCTTCTCTACAATTGTCGACATCGTCGCTGGTCTGCAAGCAGGTTGATAGTTCTCACTCTTTTTCCTCCATGACAGAAGCTTCTTGAGATATTTTAATTAGAAGCCTCCACCAGGAGCTGCAGTCAAATATGATAGAGTTCGAGTGCACCATCTAACACAATGAATGCAGCCATGGTACTTATCAATAGATCTCGTTGATCAATATTTCGATCGACAAGAGTAGTTCAGTGGCAACCAGCAGGTGAACACAAAAATCATTAGGTATAATACAACATAGCTGAAACAAGCTCCCCACCATACAAGCTGGAAGTCCCTGGAGAGAAAATAACAGATTTACACATATTCAAATGTCTATAAATATTTTGGGTAACATATAAAATATATTAAGACTTTATTTGAGACGGTTTTCTTACTGATTTATAAAACCGTTGTGAAAGAAGTTTTCTAGTGCAAGAATGCAGCAAAAAAATAATGACCAGATAAAAATTATGATTGCGGTCTGAAAAATAAATCAGTAAAAAAACTGTCTCAAATGAAGCCTAAGAATGTAGTGATTTGAGGTTGATGAATAAATACAGACAATAGTCTAAAGTGAGATGCCTACCTTTACAGACACAATCCTTAGATTAATCATCTATTCTGAACTACGCGGTAGTTAAGCACCAAATCTTCTGGCTTCTTCCATATGTAGGCTCTCACAGTTGCGAGACTCATATCTGGGGATAAGACCTGCATACATTAGAATTTTGCAAAGAATTTATTAGAAATAATAATTAAACGATACAAAAAATTAAGAAGCAGGGTAGATTAGAGATTGAATTAGCTCATGTCCCACTAATGGCTTCTCCATATAGCATAGCTAAATAAGTGAAGAAAATATATTGAAAAACAAAGGATCCTTTTACTCTTTAGTGGAATGCACTTGCCTGGTTATTACACAGGATCTCAATAGAAGGTTTTCTCTTTTGCCATGACTTCAGCGCACGTAAGGAACTGTCACCAAGGGATGCAAGCTGGGATTGTCCAGTGCCTGGCACCAGACCAAATTGTCCATCTGGATTGCCACCTTCAAGTGGTTTATCAAGAACCATTTTCTCAATAACATAGTTAACTACCTGCAAGGAATTTTTGCAGAAGTTAAAACTGGTTTAATATATATTTCAGTAAGAGGAGAAGATTGTTTATTCAATTTCATGGATTCAAGTCATATCCTCAATATTTAAAAGAAAACGTTAAGCTGGTCTTCTCTCCTTTAGTAATGTGAAATAGCTCCCTATACTAAAGATTCAGCTGCTTTTTAGCCAATACATTTTTTTAACCAACCGAATTAGTCCCCTTATTAAACCTTCCAATTAGTATTTCGTCACTTTAATCCTTTATTTCCAGATTATATAGTTACTGTTGTATCTTTCAAACAATTACCATAACAATGGCCCTTGTTCACTTTTCTGAGCTGCTACTGGTCTCTCTTCATTTACCCAGTCACTCTCCCTCCCATCAAATGCAATGCTTGTGCTGGATGGGTAGGGCCGTGAATTGGGCATGAGGATTGAATATCGCTTGAAAATCAGAAAATTTTTGGCAAAATAAATTATTTGCAAACTCAATTTCCCTTACAGTAGAATGTGGTAGTGCAAACGTGACGACACCATGCAACGTACTAAAATTGCTACTGTGATGCTAGTTCTGATTGTTAAACACAAATGTTATCACCGTCCACTTATATGTTGACTAAATGAAAGAGGAAGATGACCGTGTTTCATATTATTAAGTATGAGCAGCTTTTGCATTTCAACAACTCAAGTTCCATCTTCTGAAAAATGTTTATGCAAAGAAATGGACTCAAGGACCTAAATTTAGCTATCCTAAACTAAATAATCCCCGAAATCAGAACTTATACAGAACTGCAAAATTTTCTATCTTAAACAGTAAAACAATTCTCTTTTTTCTTTTTTTGGACAGATTTTTTATTTGGCAACAACTCCTAAACTTTGGTTAGTAAATTTGCCTTTGGTCACTTAGGTTTAAAGATTATTCATACACTCACATTTGATTTACATATGATTGATGTTTTAGTTATTGAAATTCTTGGTCGTTGTCATGTGTTTATCAAACTATCTTTGAAAATATATTATTCCAGACATTTCTCCCTCATCATACATATAAAATTCATATTATATGAATAGGTCTCTCAATATGTATGATGAAGTGGCTTCCATGCTATGATACCTCTAAGAAGCCTCCTCTTACTCCAAAGTTGTTTTCCCTCATCTTTGTTCTACTTCATTAATCAATCTACACTATAGTTATCAAGATCAATACTCAGCAAACCAATACAAGTGGATACTGCTACAATCAAACTCACCTTACCATCTGCGGGCCATGTTCTTGTTCAAATATATGTTTCTGCTCCTTGGACTCGAGAGATGTGGATTGGCGCTTTAATATGTGGCTATTAGCAAAAAATGAAATGGAAGAACTTGTCCTCATACTACCAGTCATGCAAAATATTCGATCATGAACATGAAAGTTGATTAAAGGCTCTTCCAGAATTACGAAAACCATATTTCAGAAACCCTACTATTCAGAATTGTTCCATTAACCATATTATGGAAGAGCAAGATTTATGTATGGCAAATACTAATGATCAAATTAGACCTACAGAATTAGTGGAAGTTTCTCCCTCAATCTTTCCCTCCCAAGAATGTTCTCATGCTCTAAAGCATACTCTAACCTCCTCTTTTGAGTTTGACCTTTCGTAGTTGCTGGATGTTAGTATCTCCCTACTCTCCCAACTCTTTTATCATCGGATATGATTGTCTAACCTACCCTACTTCAAGAGCCATATATGAAAAAGCCATATGTTAACCTATTGAAAGTAGCTCAATTATTCTTACTCATCTTTCTACCTGTGACGTTCAACTCTATTCCCTAATGCTAATGATTGTTCTGATGTCAAGGTTATTGATGATTCAAACTCTATTCAGTCTCAATATTCTATCATAAGTTTATAGATAAAAGATTTTAACTTGTTTTCTAGAAGAGGCATAATTGGAAAAAAAAATTCTTCATTCTCCCAAGTTTATTGGCTTTCAAGCTAGTGCAATAGCTCTCAAGATGACTTAAGCACTCTTGACTTAGCAAGTGATTGACTATGGGCTTACTACTCTCCACTTGGATAAATGTTACTCTCTCAGCTTACATGTTATCTTCATCCAATTTATTTTATTTCTTTACATTTTTTTAAACAGTTTTTTGCAACTATGTAACATTTTCATGGATTAGTAGTAAAATTTTCTCTCTTAAAAAGAGAATTTAAAATAAGACCCAAACAATAGTCCCAAAGTTACAATTAATGCAAAACATCATCACTACAAAAACGAAGCTTCTCTCACTCCAATGAATAATAAGTATATAGTGTTTATTAACTTTGATAACACAATTTCAATCAAAAGAGAGAATGTAGGCACTTTCCAAGTACACCAACTCAAAGCTTACTTTGTGTACACGCAATATCCTTGGAGCACTCAATTTTCCTTGTGTGAGGACTTGCACGTTTGAGCCTTCACAAGGATGCAAGTAAAAGCTACACCTAAGAAGACAGGGAAAAGTCATTAGTATATTATCAAGGTAGTTTGTGAACCAATAACATCAATTCTGCATCTGTAAGGAGTTCTATGAATAATCATTATTGTCAAGTTTCTAGTTCAGAACCAAGTAATTCTCTCATTGTAATCTCAAAGCAACATTTATGAAAGAAGAAATACATATAAACATTATTTTGAAGTGGTAATTCAACTAAGGAGAACACTTCAGAAGAATCTCGATCAACTACAATTTCTGTGGAAGGTTTAGGTTTGATAAGGAGACCAGATCATAGAATTCTATAGGTTTCTCGTATGAGTTCATTTCATATGTGAAATATGTTAATTAAGTTTGAGTAATAAAGAACCCAAGGAAATATGGGCATGGCATGCCAAATCTTCAATATTATGATGAATCAATTCCTTAAAAAAAATATATTATCATTTATCAAGCAGTGATTGTTAAAAAACAAGATTAATGACTCCGTCCACCAAATCTGTATAAGCACAAATCTACACAATCATGCATAGCTGCAGTTGAACTGATACATCGTTCCTAATGGATTCCTATGTTGCTAAACAATTAATAAGCTCAGCTTTAATGACTTGAACGGGAAATCCCTAAGCAATAACTTGATTGAAAAGTTCAGCATTTTTTTCCTGCAAAATCGATTTCTACAAGTTTCTCCTGTATGTCTACAAATCAAGGGTTCATGTTGAATGATAACAGTACAGGACAGCAACATTACAAACCATGCTTTATGGTTAAAGGCAGAAGCAAAAAAAACAAACGAGACCATTACGTGATGAGGAAAATTATATATCAGGCCACACTACTAAAGTGAGCCGATAGGGGTGAAAAAGGTGGAAAGGGAGCAAGGAACAGATGAGGACATTTCTGTACCTCATGTTCAAAGTATAAATTTTGGAGTAAATTGTACAAAATGACACCTAGACTTTTTAGCTGTATCTTAGTCCCAGACATTTCCAGAGGTTCAATTTAATCTGTCAATTCATTAAATCTGAACTAATTTAGCCATACAGTGAACTCTGTCATTTCTCAAAACAGAAACTAATGCAGATAAACATTTCATAAAGGCATTTTGAACTTTTTAGGGTCAATCTCACAATTTAATATCAGCTCAAATTAATAACATTGATCCCAAAAAGTTCAAAATAACCTCTTGAAAAGCTTCCCTCCACCAACTTTGGTCCAAACAAACAACAAAGTTCACAGCAGAGCCAAATTGGTTAATATTTAGTAAGTTGAGGGAGTAAATTAGACATCCAGAGAAGTCTGAAACCAAAATGGACGCGCCTAATCATTCTAGTCATTTACACATAAATTTTGTTAATTTTGTATGCATGTTCTGTGGTAGCAAACTACAGTCCCAGTGCGGCTAAAGCAAAAAAATATGTAAGAAAAAACAAGAAGGAACCCAAGAGATGGAGCAAATCTGCAACGTGTAAAACACCCACTATATAATGAATAAACATTTTCATATTGATGCAGAAAAGGTGCAACTCAATCAAAGAAAATGTAAAACCACTGGCTTTTACTGTTAAGGACAACCATGAATATTCAAAGCTAGTCTTTCAAATATATTCACAGGTATAGAAGACAGAGCAGAGCACATTAACCTTGAATCGAGCATATTGGTCCAAATTCAAGAAATTCTACAAAACCCAATAATCCATAAAGTCAAAACTTCCAAGTTTTCAAAAAACCACTGACCAGATTCACAATAGCCAGGAAGTTCGCTAAGCTCAGGCTCACAGAATGACTAGCCCTATGACACCCAATAACTTTAAAAGAGAAAAGGAGATAGAAAAGGTTAAATAGATTGACTTCATGCAAGCTTCTGAGACTTCAATGGTGCAAGAACGCAAGCCATTTGTAAGGGAAAATGAGTAAGCTATAGGTTTAATGTGATTAATGAAAAAAGAGGAACATACTTCGTAGTTTCTTTTGGTGTTATACGTCCATTCAACACACAGTCTAAACACCACCAGGGAATATCCTTCTCATCTTGTGATCCATCGAGCTCCGTAATTTTCTTCCTCCAAGAGCATCCTTGTGAGTCCTCAGTTATAATGGAAGGAGGAGAAACAGTAGAAAATTCAAATGCAGGGAGCACAAGATGGTGATTTTCTGTACTATCATCAACATCAACCCTTGAATGCGAGATGCTTCTGCTAGGCATGTCTCTCCCTGGTATTCCATCACAGTTAAAGGTTTGTGACCCAGACCGTTGCCTTCTTTTAGAGATCCAGTGTGCTAACAAACCTCGAAGAGTCTCTTGAGCTAGATTAATCTGCAACTTCGAGAAGATAGAACACCCAATGTATATCATCGCATGAATAGCTAAGTTACAGTTCTTGACAAAAATAAATTGAGCATAAGAAATGCGATCATAGAAAAAGCAACTCAAGCAGCAATAATGAAAGCAAGTTAAATTACCCGTAACAGGACACAGAAAAAGAGTAAAACAGTTAATGACAAATGAGAAAGCACAAAGTCAAGTGAGGCATATGATCAAGTAATTCCAACGCTTCATAAATAGAAATTGCTCTGTTTCTGCACCAAAACTAGGTCTATTTTTTGTATCTAAATGCTACTTAAGTAATAAACTTTATGTGCCCAGTAAAAATGATACACATTCAAATTCAATTATAGAAAGAACTTTACATGGAATGATCACAAACTAATTCAGAGGAAGTTTACCTCACTCCCTAGTCATGAGTTTATATTTTTAATATTATTTAATGTATCATGTGGTCATCTTTATCTGTAATTAAAATAACTATTAGTAGTTTAAATTCATTTTTTAGTTGACACTAGTATGGCATATTCATATTTCTTAGTTATGACTAATTTAAATGACTATTTATCATTTTCAATAGGGCCTACTTTTACAAATAGTGCCCAAAGTCTTGTAATTAATAGTTAACGATGAATAAAAAATGTCTTCTCGTTCGGCATACTCTCTAAATATTCATTATCTACTCTATGGTTTTTCTTTTTCACACTTACTTCTTTAACAGTTGACTTCCTTTCTTCAAGGCATTCATTTATTTGATTTTCTCAATCCTCTTTCTTTTTTCTATCTCCCAAGTTCTTCACCTATACCCAATTATTCCCCCACTCAATAATCAAAATAAAAAGCCCAAACCACGACCTTTGGTCCCATTGCCCTATTCATCATTAATTTGGTATCATAGGTTGGTTCATGAATTCAAAACAAAGAAATCTCCATGGTCATCCATAGCCACAACCCCTCATACATACGCTACCTCCCATACCGTCCTTTTTTCTTTCATACTCATGTCCTCTCTCTCTCTCTCTCTCTCTCTCTCTCCACACACATAGTAAAGGTTGTGAAAATCGGCCCGAATATAAAATCAAAATTAGAGGTTCAAGATTCAATTATTTGATCGAGATTGAACAAAATGATGTAATAAATATTAAAATAATTTAAATATGATCTAAATGATGTAATAATGCTGCAATAATACAAATATGTAGCTAAAAACAAAACTCAAACACAAAATAATATTTGCAATAATTATAAATCAATAATTATTCAAAAAGGAGAATTTTTGTAGTTCAAGGACGTGTCATCGGATGTCCAACAACAAGAGAGGGTGAGGATATCCTTTGAGGGGGAAGGACGAGAGTGAACAAAGTTGCACACAAGGGAGGGCAATTGATTTTGATTTCGGTGATTTGGGGGAATAGGGTTGTAGGGTTTTCATATTAGCTTATCAATTATTATAAATAAATAAAGTTTATATATTTAAATTTTATGCTAAAATTTTCAGCCCTTGGATCATTGATCTACGCTGCTTAATAGATCATCATTTGAACCAACCAATTTTACATAACTGATTTGGTTCACTAGTTCCTCGATTGAACAGTTCCAAATGACTCTTATTCATTTATCATCCTAATGTTAATCCTTCGCACAATGCCTCTTTCCGACCAATCTCTTGAATTTCTCGTCCTCATTCTTTTTCCCAACTTAACTCTAGTTTTTTCTCCTTCTGCAAGTTGCAACCTATCTCATCATCCGCTCACCTCCAATCAACAAACGTCCGCAGTTGAATCACCTCAACTATAGTTTTATCTCCAAGTCTCACTTTTGTGTGATGAATTTCATGTCTATATAATGTAATGGAAGACCTTTAATTCTTCTCCTATTAATATTTCAACTCTTCAAAGTAGAGCTCCTTGCAATGCAGGGAAATTGATGCAATGCAATGCTACTTTAACCCTTAGTCATTAGTTTATATTTTCAATATTATTTAATGCATCAAGTGGTTATTCTTATTTTTAATTAAGTTCATGATCAATGGAATAAATTTCATTTGTAAGTTAGCTCTAGTGTGGCATTTTTATATTCATTAAGGGATATTTTGTCATTTTATAAGACCTATTTATATGAGGTGCCCAATTCTTATAATTGACAGTTGAACGTGGAATAAAGAAAGCCTTCTATCCCTCTAAAGATTGATTTTCACATTTACAGTTTCTTCATACTTTCTTCCTCTCTACCCCCTGACTCATGTCTCCCTTCCTTGAGGCATTCATTCATCCAATTTTATCAATCACTATAGTCCTTCCCCATATCAAATTCTTCCCCACTCAATAATAAAATTTGATTAAAAACCCACCACAACCTCCTTTTTATATGGGTCATATACCACTAGACAGCTAGAGGAAAATAAAAGGGTTGATATATCAACTTCTAGTAAATATCCAAAATAAGAACTAATGAAAAGACTAATTAACACGGTAAAGTAAAAAATAATAATTAGTGAGGATGCTTTATGTTCCTAGTTTTCTCAATTAAAAAAGAATCAATGTCAACCAATGTGGCAATAGCTTTATGTTCAATCTATTTTTTTTTATTAAACAAACAGCGAGATAGTTCAAGCATCATGAAGACCTTCAAAGGTCAGAAACTTCATTTAAAAATATCATGAAACAAATAATAGTTTGTAGAGCTAAAGTTAAGGTTGTTCAGAAGCGGCTTTCAATATGAGTCAGGCAAACTTGCTTTTTAATCCCCATAATTCAGACGAATATATACACTTTCAAAAGTAGAAAATGTGTTCTGGCTATTTTCATTAATTGAACTATTAGAAAGTAAACAAAGTCCAAAATGATCTTAATAAAAATATTATTTCGTCAATGTGGTGCCTTTAAGTCCACTGTGAATGTTGAAGGGTTGAAAATTGGACGGAGAAAAATGTGTGAGGACGAGACAACGGTGTTTAGTGATGATGGAGGTTTCTAAAGGCATCAAGGGAGAACATATACAACGATAAAAAATTTTAATTCACCTTCAAAAAAAAAATAAAGAATATCTTAGAACAATTATTAAAGAAATTTATGCTATTAACAAATTCAACCATTCATTTACTTGCAAGATTTAATAAACTTAAAAATTAACAAAATGAATATTCTTTCAAAAAAGTGGGGCCGCTTTATAATCAAATGGATGTATTGTTGAAAATTAAGAAATAAAGTGTAATTCATCCTTCATTTTACTTGATTTCAAAATAGAAGCTGTCCTAAAGCTTGTTGCTTTATCTTGAAAGCTACTTATGTTTTCAACATCACCATCATTAGACTTATCCAAACTATTTGAGATCTACTTTATGAAATCGCATTTTTCATCCATTTAAATGGCATTCACCTACTCAAGTGGAGTGCTACCTGAGTTGTTACACATATTTTTATAAAATTATTTTGAACAACTTATATCCATATTATCTTAGTTCCTAATACTTCAACATTAATTTTATATACTTGGATAATGGATAAATTTAGTAGCATTCATTATACATATCAAAATAATTAAATTTTATTTTCAACTATCGTATCTTCAATAGATACCATTCCAGTTGTTCCTCAAAGATTAATATTCTTTAATTTCTTTTTCTAATTTCACAGTACATCTATCTTAACATTCTAATTTTCACCATACTCGCCTTAGCAATGAACGAGTATTTATTGTGTACTTATTTCTATATTCAAGAACTAAAGATCAGTTTCCAGATTTATTTCATTTCTCGATAGTTGTTTCTCTGCCTATTTATATATAAATTTGCATCCTATTTTTTACAAAAAATAAGGGAATACAATTCAATCATATAATATCCTATTTTCTACTCTGAATCCTCCTCTCATTTTAATTTTCAAGCCTGGTATCAGAGCCATTAAGGTTCTACTCCTTTTGAGGTTGACGTGACCTTCAATATAGAATCTCTCTTCCAAGCCAACAGGTCTTTACCAATACTAAAAGATCAAATACTCAAATACTTGGACAGCACATTTAAGAGAACCAACTATTCTTCCAATAGAAGCATAATCTGAAACATCTACCAGAATAAGCTTAGTTTTTCAAAAAGATAGCATTCAATTAAATGACAGAAAAAATAATAATAATCCAAAATTACCACCTATGCCATAAAAATTATGTCAAAATTGCTGATTGGTTACCATCAAAAGTGGTTGAAAATGATTATATCATTCTCTCAAAAGATCAAATACTCAAATATGTGCTTCTAATGTCTAACCTAAAGTATAACTTGCAATCAATCAGGAAGCTCAATCGAGATAAAAAAATGTGTTGTGATTTTTCATCTAATATTTGTCACTTTAGGATCTTGAACTTGGAGACGATGATTGGTAGTTTAAAAATGAGTTCAATACTCAACCATATAAAGAATGTTCCCTCCAGTAATGCATGGGCTCAAACAATGGGTTGCACGTCCCCCAAAACCCCCCATCAGTTTCAAGTACCCTTTAAATAATGACAATGACACCTAGCTTTAGCATTATTCTCTAGGACACCCAAACTTTGCTTGGCCTAAACTATTTATCAACAAAGATTCAAAAAACTTTCAATGTGAAATTTTTCATATGGATAAATAGATTTGTAGTTTCTATCACAATAAAAGATACAAATCTTCCCAACATTTTACTTAAATCCACAGTAATGTTTCAAAAATATCTTTGAAGCTAAACAGTTATTTTCTTCATGAATATCATGCTCATCTCATTTGAGTTTTCTTAATGAAAGAAAATTTTAGAGCAGGACAAATTATCAAACATTTCAATCTAAAATTCAAGTCCTAAAAATCAATAATGCCAAAAAAAAAAAAATTTAATCAGTCTTAGAAAATTATCTCCTATCCAAATGAATAATCCATCAAAAAATCATGTGTCAGTAACCCTCAAAAAATGGAGATGCTATAAGAAAAATGGATATCTATTAGATGTAACTATATCACTAATATTCCCAAAAATCTTTGGGGAGAAGTTGTCTTAATAGCTATATATCTCACCAATAGAATGCTCGCAGGAGTATTTAAATTGTAAACCCTTGTCTAAGCCATTATATATTCATTCCTCAACAAAATCAGTTTTGTATTTCTCCAAAAATTTTTAGAAATTTGGTCTTCATTCATATTCAATTTTTGCATTAGAGCAAATTAAAGCATAAATTTATGAAGGTGTCTTTATTAGAAAATGCGATTAAAAAAAAGGTACAAATGATATTCCCTTATCACTAAATATTTTATAATTTCATGAATGTAACATTCCTTGAACATCAACCTTATTACTCCAAACCCAAAATTCAATGAAGGAAATTCAAAAACGAAAAATTCATGTTTGAAAATTATTTAATCATGCACTGTCATCTCCCATCAAACTCATGAACAAATAGCATTTCTCGCTTCCCTCATTCAGCCAATTGAAGCCTCACCACAACCAAAAACTCCCTCATCATCTTATCAATACATCCAACCTACAAGTCTCACCATAACCAAAAAACTTCACGTCACCTTGTCTATACACCCAACTTATGGAGAATGAGCTTCATCTCTATATACTAGGAGAGGAAAAAAAAATCAAGAAGAGAACAATCAATAAATCTCCATCACATCAAAAAACTAAAAGCTCGTTTAAGGGCAGAAAAAGTACAAACTGTTTATAGAATAAATCCATGGCTTGTGATATTGATCTCCACTATCCTTATGCCTTAAAGAAAGAGGTGAGGTCATGCACCAAACATCAAGTCTGTCAATTCATGATTGATGATTTCGCTTGGAATTTAAACTTTTGCCACTTCTCTTGACAAAATACAAAATTCCAATAAATGTTCATGAATCTTTCAAGACCCCAGAATCAAGGAAAGGTATAATAGAAGAAATCCAAACCTTAGAAAAGAAAGTTATATAGAATGTTTTTGAACTTCCACCCAAAAAAAAATTAGTTAGATGCAAATAGGACATTTCAATCAAAGAAGATGGGAGAGTGAATAAATCTAAAACCCAATTTTTGCTAAACGGTGCACCCCATGTCAAGGTATTGATTATCAAGAAGCTTTCCCTTTTACAGCCAAACTCGAACATTTCTAGTTTTGCTCATGCTTCCGACAAATTTAAACTAACCTCTACATCAACTTGACATTAAAAATGATTTTCTTAACGGGAACTTAATAGGATACAATGGAGAAAAAACATTCATATAGCCGACCCCACGTAATGGGATAAAGGCTAGATGTTGTCGTTGTTGTTGGTGATGGTGATGGTGGTGATGTTGTTGCTGTTCACATTAAGGAGAAAGTATATATGGAGATCACAACTGAATTGGAAAATAAGAGAGACATAAAAAAAAAAGATATAAACACATAAAAGCTCAATATGGCATCAAATAATATCTTGCCTAGCTTAGTAAATTCTGCAAGTATGTTGAAAAGTGTAGTTACACACAATTTTAAGTTAATGACACTCTTTTTATTAAGAACTCTCCTAAAGAAAGGCGATTTTAATCAAGTATATAGATGATATTATATTAACAAGCGACTTCACGGAAGAACTAACCATATTAAAAGAGTTTATGGCAAGAGAATATAAAGTTCAGGATTTAAAGATCTAAAATACTCTTTCGGTTTGAAAATGATAAATCAAAATTAGAAATTGATATATCCCAAAGAAATATATTCTTAATCTACTTCAAAAACCCGGAAGGTTCAAATATAAGCCCATAAAAACTCCAATAGATCCAACAAGAAAAATTAGGATCATCACTAAAAGCACGCATGATGAAGAAAGTCAATATCAACGCCTTGTGGGAAAGTTTATTTATCTCTGTTTACTAAGAAAAAGCATGTTATATAAAAAGACATGCAACAAAGAAATCAAATTTTCACAGATGTTGATTGGGCTGGAGGCATAAGACTGAAGACCCACCTATGGTTATTCTAAGTATGTATGAGGATAACATGTTATAAGACTGAAGACCCACCTATGGTTTACTAAGTAAAAGCATGTTATATAAAAAGACATGCAACAAAGAAATCAAATTTTCACAGATGTTGATTGGGCTGGGCCTATTAGACTGAAGACCCACCTATGGTTATTCTAAGTATGAACGAGGAAAACAATATATTTGGGGAGCTAAGAAACAATCTGTGATATCAAGAAGAATGTTGAAGCAAAATATAAAGCAGTGGAACTTGATATTTACGAAAGAATGAAGTTTAAAAGATTGTTAAATGAAAAAAACTATCAAGTCCAAAAATCTTGAAAAGTGCACTGCCACAACCAATCTACCGTTAAGTATGGAAAAAAAAATATGTTCATCATGACAAGACTAAATGATTAAGATAGGCTGATATTTAACTCCGAAAAAATTAAAAATGGACCAAGCAAACTACATTATGTTTTAATAAACTCTCAAACTACAGATATCCACGCCCAGGGTATACCATGAATGAGTTTTGATAAACGAATAGACAGGTTGGGCATGATCAACATATACAACCAAGCTTAAGGGAGGTGATAAAAACAATCTTGAATCCATGGCTAGCACATTACCATATATAGAAATTAGAAACCCAACAATTCATAGATAACGGCTTTTCATCCATAAGAATACAGCAATCCTTGGATAGCAATTTTTCATCAACAGCAATACAGCAATCCATAGGCAATAACATTCAATTTCTGTTATGCAATTAAATTTAGATTCCACAATTAAAAGTTGATTTTTCATTTTTTTCTCAAGTTGTTTCTCTATATGTTTATGTACGGCTTCTCAAATTTTTACACATGAAAAGATAATAAAATTCAAATATATAATCTCCCATTTTCTACACTCCTTTCTTCTCATCCAAATTTTCAAGATTTATTATTGGACTTATGTGGCTGGCGTTTGACAAGTTTATAAAACTTAGCTCTTGTCGTGTGTTAATCTATATATTTTAAGCTTTGAAGCTATCAGACTTTCACATCAAACTTTTATCTTTAGAAATAACTTTACACTTGCTTGCATATGTATTTTTTTATTCATTGCCATATTATTAGCTTCTGCATAGTATTTAATCGTGAAGGCTTGAATCTGCAGGATTTCGAATAAGTCCGTAATGTCTAGATGCACACCCAATTCAACCCTCCCAATTTGTGTGAGCCTTCTCCATGGTAGATATTTATTCTGTAAGCAAAATATGCCAAAAGCCAAAACAAAAAATACAATTACCTTAAGATCTTCAGGTGCTCCTGAAATATTCAAGTCAGCAGCATACATCTCTGCTGAAAAACATTGAGGAGTGTCCAAGTGGATTGACAAGCTACCAAGCCGGGTATCCATGGTAAACCAAGCAGGGATACTCACCTGTAAGGAAATCCAGAAAAGGAGCTTCTCAACGGATTCTCAAAAAGAATGAATACAAAGCTAATTCTAATCAATTTTCAACTGCAATACCATTTCAAACAGTTCTTTTTTCTTTTCCTCGAACGAAATCTACAAGAATGGTCATCAGGAATTAGTAATACCAGTAAGCAAAGCAAACGAAATAAAGAAAACCTAGTTCAAAAGTTAACATATGTTCATTAAACGCATGCTCAACCAACAAGCTATCCTGAGCCAAAGAAAATAAAGAATTGTTCCTGTTTTCACAAGTATTGCAAGAGGCCCATTACAAATGGACACATTTAGCTTTCTAGAGACTATTTACTCAACTAGTTCAGATTCTCTGTATGATCTTTGTTGAACTCTAGTTCTGCAATTTGAAGGTTTATATTTCTATGCATAAAAAAAAAGGGTGAAAGGTTCGTTGCTATAATTAACTTATACCAATTAAAATTGACCAAATCCATACCATGTTTGATAACTTCAACCTCGTAATCAACAATGATCAAGCTCACAAGCTTCACAAAAAGATGTATATCATATGGAAATCAGAGTTATCGAGGTTAAACAACCAAAATGATCCTTAACCTTTTTAAAAATGTCTATTTTGGTCGTAACCTTTTTTAGTGTCCATTTTAGTCCCTCACTTCACTAAATCTGACCAAATTTATTCCTACTGTCAACTTTGTCATTTTTTAATGGAATTTGTGAACAGAAGTTTTTAATGTAGGAATTTTGGACTCATTAAGGCCAATTTCATTAGTTTGAGTTTACATTAATAACTAAGATTGACCCTAAAAAGTTCAAAATGCTCAAATAGAAAGCTTCCTTCCATCAACCTCTATCCAAAGAAATGATTTAGCTGACAATAGGATCAAATTGATTCAAATTTAGGGGCCGTTTGGTTTCAAGTAAAAGGGATGTCGGGGGGGGGGGCGCAGCTGCTGTGTTCTACTTCCTTTTTCAGCTCATCATGGTGAGCTGCTGCCTTTTCAGCTCATAAAAGCTGCTGTCCGGGTTCTTCCCCTCCTCTGTTTGGCCTTTCGGTTCCTCCGCCTGGCTATTATCCCGCGGCTGGCTTTTCCTGTATACCGTGGCTGCCCCTTCCAGCCCCCCGTGTGGCCCTTCGGGTGCTACTCCTGGAGCCGCCTGTTGGCCTTTTGTCTCCCTTTTTTTTGGTTGGTTCGGCTGGAGGTGTTTGGGGCTGTTTGGCTGCCTCTTTTCTACTATAAATGGTGGCTGTTTGGTGACTTTTTGGTTCCTGCTTTTGGGCTATTTGGCTCTTCGGTTCCTGTCCCAATTTATAGTTCCTTTTTGGGGCTGACTTTTGGTATGTTGGCTGCTTGGGCTATTTGTCTCCCTTTCTTTACCTATTTATAGGGGCTGTTTTGTGGTTGTTTAAAAAAGTATTATGAAATGATTTTTGGAAAGAAAACCTGAGGGTTTTAGGATAGCTTGCGAGCTATGCCTCTTCATCTTCTCTTCTCTTCTCTCTATAGCTTGCGAGCTATATTTCGTATCGGGCTTCTTATATATTTCTTCTCTCCGCAAGTTTTCACCCCATCTGTATCTTTCTTCTCAATCAATGAAAAGCTTGTTTAGGTGTTTTTATATTATGTTTGTCATGTGAATTGTAAGTGTTATTTTATATAAAAGTGTGTCGTTGAATAGTCAATTTTAGTAAGTGTTTTCAAAGTGTATTTTGTGTTCTCCAATGTGTTGTGTTTTTTTATAGTTTTCCTTTTTTTTGTGACCAAGGGTTCTCTTACTTGTTTTGGGAACTTTTGATTGCATCAAAAAGGGATGCAAAATATTACAAATGTAGGGGTTTGGAGAATATTAGTGTTTGGTTTGAAGTAAACCAAATGCATTGCAAAGTTTTAGCGTATTTCAAATTCACTCTCTAGTTCATTTTTTATGTATTTAAAATTCCTGCGATTTGGGCGATTTTCAAATACATTAGAACTTCATTGCCTGCCACCATAGCCCGTCACCACCGCCGACCAACACGACCACTGACCACCGTCGCCGACCACCAACCTCCACCACCGCTGTCGTCAGCAAACACCACCAACGACAACCACCACCAATCGTCACCACCGCCAGCTACCACACATCCCGCCACCGCCACTAACCACCCTATCTTTGAACTTTACACTTACTTCAAGCCAAACAAAAAAAATCAATTCCTTGCATTTATTTTTACACTCATCCAAACAACTCTAAAATATTTCAAATGCACTGCATTCCTTTTTCAGCCAACCAAACAGCCTCTTAATAAGTTGATAGACTAATTTAAACATATAAAAAATCTATAACTAAAATAAACATAAGTAATAAATCTAGGGACTATATTGTCCATTTTCTCTCAAGATTCCAATATGCTTAACATCATGGAAAAATGATGGACCAAAATAAATTCACGAGTCAAAGTCTAAAATATAATAATGAAAGCTAAGGTGAAGTAGATATATTCATTTAACAAGTCAAAATTTAATGCTTTTAACATTCAAGTATACGCAAAAAAGATTATAAACCTCTTCCAAATATTAGAGAATGATACATCAAAAAAAAAAAGAAATGGAAATCTTTTTCCAACTTATCTTTTACATATATCATAGCTAGTCGAGTTGCAATCCCTTGGTAATGAGAAGAGATCTTTCTGGGAATTTTTCTCTGATAAAGAAGCCAGACAAGAATAGCAATTTTAAGAAGAGCAACTGATTTTCAAATCCAAATGCAATTGGAAGCAAGAACACCCCCAACATCAGGCACGAGTAGAGGGGACTGACATAAAATATCACTAGTAGAAGGAATCTAATAAGGGATGTTCTGATAGCATCCATGCTTAAACTGACTAATATATGAAAAAAGAGGTTCCGTCTGATCATTGCGGTGAAAAGAAATCATTGGTTTGAAAAGAAAAAATCCATTGAATAACCCATACCATCCATGACTAAAAGAATGAAAGGAAGGAACAAAATTATTATAATTATTGGAAATGATAACAGAATTGAGTACCAAGCTAGCAATCATTAACCCATTTATTCTTCCAAAAGGTAAAGCTTCTAACAACATGAATTTTCAACATAGTCTCTCTGTAAAAGACAGCTGAACAGTTACAGTCGAACCGAATGAGCAGGCGAGTGGCGAACATGAGTGTGCGGTCGTGAATGGAAGGGTGTGATTCCTCATGTGGATAAGGGACGTTGTTTCAACAATACATAGACGGAGAGAGCAGAGGAGTTCTGTACAAGTAGTCAAAGGAGACTAAGGAAGAAGAAAAGCTTGTTCAGCTGTTTGAAAACTATCACCTATTTGCTGGAGACAAAAATCAAAGAGAAAGAAGAGTCATGCAACCTGTTCTATGGAGTCGGAAATCAAAGAAGAGATCATCCAACCTGTTCATTGACATCAGAGGCAGGGACAAGTTCGTGCAATCATTTCGATGGAAACTTAAGAGGACAATCAATTCAACATAAACAGAAAAAAAAAAAAAAAAAGAGTTTGTTCGACCTTTTTGTTGGAGTTAAAATCTAAGAAGAATATAATGAGTTCATTCTACCTATTTTCTTGAATCAAAACTAGAAAAGAAGAAGCAACGTGCAATCTGGTTTGGTAGAGTCAAAAGCAAAGAGGAAGAAAGAAAGTGAATTTCTTGTTTGGCATACAAAGGAAGAGGTTTATAATTCCAATTTGATCGAGTCAATTTGTGCATTTTTGTTCAACAAGAAAGAAGAAAAAGGCTAACTAGACTGTGTGATCTCATTCAATGAAAAGGAAGAATAATATAAGGTAATAAAGAAAATTTATTTAAATGTCATTTTATCCCTTTATGATAAAATAATCAATAAAGTATAAAATTTAATTAGCAAAGTGATTTAATGATTCCTCTAGCTTTGACGTTGTCCTTGACAATATATTCGACGTTGCCCGTGACGACGATCAAAAACTCTGACATTGTCTTCGACATCGTCTATTACCATCAATATTAATTTGGACAGTGAAAAAATTGAGAAGAGTAATTGAAGCATGCACATCGAAGCCGAGCAAGAATGCTCTTGACAAGGTAAGAGTTAAATTGATTATTGTTAATTTAATTAAAATTTTTAAATGTGATGATAGTTCTAGAATAAATAGGTACTCTGGCATGAATGCGTAAAAGATGCATAGGTTGCGAACGAAAGAAAAATTGACTAAAAATTAAAGAAACACTGAAGTGAAAGAATTAACCTCTGAAAAATAGAATGGTGGTTGGTGATTACACTTTTTATTTATAGAAATTATAGTTCTCTTTATAAATCAATGCATTTAGTAACATGATCTATCATATTTGTAACTTGCTAATATTCATACACAAAAAGGAAGAATTAAATGACCTTAATTAGAGTGCAATGCATATGAAATATGAAAGCAAGCAACAGCAAATTTAAATGAAAAAATAAAATACGATATTGAAATGAATGTACTAAAAGAAAAAGATATAAGCATGTAAATGCAGCTCATCCCCTTACGATACTAGTCAGGGAAGCAATGTATCCGTGCATGAAAAATAAAAAAGATATAAAAAGAAATAAAAATAAGAATGTTTGTGTCTTAATTAGTGCAATATTAGATGGTGCTCTTGAAATAAATGACATTAAAAGTTATAATTTGATAAATATAATATCAAGGAATATTTTATGTATGTTTTATCTATGAGTGCTTATGTTTAATTTCTCTAAAATGAAAATTTTAATGATTAATCAGAAAAACACATACAAATTCTTCTTATTTATTGATATATAATAGAACTGTAACTATCCACTGAGTTTGATGATAAAAACTCAACCCATTAAATTAATGTTTCAAATCTAACTCTTATAGAATAATTGGCTGGCAAATAAAATTGTGAACAGAAGAAAGATGAGTAAATGAGAATACGTATGAATTTTTCCCAAAAAAAAAAAAATAAGTATGAAGTACATTATATTCATTCCGATTTGTGATAAATGATTAGAGGCTCTTTCCAAATTTATTAGATGATATTTTATTAAATCGTTCTAATTGTTGTTAAAAGAAATCTAACTATCGTCCAACTGTTGTTCCAAACTAGGTATTCCAAGTACTTAAGTCAGGTCATGACAAAAGTGATATAAGAGAAATGGGTATTTTAGGAATTATAAATCATAATGAAAGAGCCATTAGGTTGATCATTAATTTTTTGGAAAATTAAATTGATGTTATGATTGAATCTAATTAGATGATATTGGGACTATGGATGGTCCTGATGAAAATATAGAGAGAGATCCATCAAATGTTGTCGTCGATACAAATACTTTGACACTAATGATACAATTTATTCAAGATTCGAAATCTCGGTCCACTGAGAATAATAATAGAAAAAATTCAATGGATAAGCATCAGAAATTATTTCAACAAAATGTGGCCCCCACTGTTTAAGGGTGATGAAGGGATAATCAAAGCTGAAAAATGGTTACGACGACAACAACAATATCAAGCCTTTATCCCACTACGTGGGCCCGGCAAACTAAATCCTTTTTCTCCTTTTTCTACATTGTGTCCTGTTAAGAGTCGAATTCTCATTTAAATCTAAAAAAGAAAGGACATTTCTAATAGTTTCTAACCAAGACTTTTTAGGTCTACCTCTACCTTTCTTAACATAAGCCAAATCTAATACATCTACTTTCCTAACTGGGTCATCAGAAGGTCATCGTTCTATGTGACCAAATAATCTAAGAAGACTCACTCTAATCTTATCTTCCACTGGAGCTCCTCCAACCTTTTCACGTATATGCTCATTTTGTATCCTATCTAAGAGTAAAACCACTCCTCCACCTAAGCATCCTCATCTTTGCAACACTTAACTTAATATTATGCTTCTCTTTTAATGGCCAACATTCGGCACCATAAAGCATTTTAGGTCTCACCACCATCTTATAGAAATTTCCCTTAAGTTTTAAGGAGGTTTTTCTATCACACAACAAGCCTGATGCATTCCTCCACTTCAACCATCCAACCTGAATTATGCTAATAATATCCCCATCTATTTCACCATCACTCTGAATAATAGACCCAAGATATCTAAAACGTGTACTCTTATTAATGACTTGATCGCCCAAAGTCACAAACCCTCCACTAGACCTATTACTACTAAAATTACACTCCATATATTCAGTTTTAGATCTACTCAAATGAAAACCTTTTAACTCTAAGGTTAAGCTCCATAATTAAAGTTTACCTTCAACTCCTTCTCTAGTTTTATCAAAAATAAGAATATCATCAGCAATAAACAAACACCAGGGTACAAGCTCTTGCAAAATGTCTAGTGAGAACATCCATGACTAAAACAAAAAGATATGGACTTAAGGCTGATCGTTACTGTAATCAAACAGAAATAGCAAAATACTTGGTCAAACCATCTTGTGTTTGAACACAAGTAATAGCTCCTGCATGCATATCTTTAATGATTTGAATATAAGCATTATCAACTCCTTTCTTTTCTAGAACTTTCCATGGCACTTCTCTTAGAACTTTATCATATTCTTTCTCTAAATCAATAAATATCATATGAAGATCCTCTTATTCTCTGTATGATTCTCTATCAAACCTCTCAATAAATGTATAGCTTTCATAGTAGGCCTACTAGACATGAATCCAAATTGATTTTGAGAAACATTAGTATCACGTCGTAACCTATGCTCCATAACTCTCTCCAAAAATTTTAAAGTATGACATATTAACTTAATTCCTTTATAATTCGCACAATCCTATGCATCACCTTTATTCTTAAAAATAGGAATCAACACACTCATTCTCCACTCATCTAGCATCTTCTTAGTCTTCAAAATAATATTAAAAAGTTTAATAAGCCAAGAAACTCCATCATCTCCTAAGCATTTCCACACCTCTATTGGAATATCATCAGGTCCAACAATTTTTTCACACTTCATTTTCTTTAAAGCCTCCCTAACTTCGGTTTAACTAATACGCCGATAAAAACAAAAATCTTTATTTTCATTTAGGATGTTATGATCACTAAAGTTGATTGTATTCTCACAATCTTTATTGAAAAGTTCAGCAAAATATCTCATCCACCTCTATTGAATATCTCCTTCAAATAAAAGTACTTTTTTATTTTCATCCTTAATGCACCTCACTTGCACTAAATCCTTACTACTCATATCTTTTTGTTTGGATACTTATACATATATCTTTCATCATTCTTAGTATCTAATTTATTATATAAATCATTAAAAGATAAAATCTTTGCATCGCATATTGTTTTCTTAGACTCCTTATGGCCTCTTTATATTTTTCTCAATTATTAGAATTTTTACATCTAAACCAATTTTTATAACAAATCTTCTTATTTTTTTATCTTTTTTGCACATTTTGATTCCAACACCAACTGATTTTACTATTACGAGCTTTTCCCTTTAATACTCCAAGCACATCTTTTGCAACATTCTTAATATCACTAACTACTTTTTCCCACATAATATTAGCTTCCTCATTTACAAATAAAATCTTAAGATCTAAAATCTGACTCTCAAAATTTTTTTTAATATTCTTTAAAAGCCCCCATCCAATCTTAGAACAATAATTTACTTTATTTTTTATATTATACCCCTTCATCTTAACGTCCAAAATTAATAAGCGACATTTGGTGCATAAATTTTCACTAGGAATAACTTTACAATCTAAATGATCTCTTTCTCTTATAAGAAAATAATCAATATGAGTTTTACTATATCTATTCTTATAAGTGATTAGATGTTCATCTCTTTTTTTAAATAAGGTATTAGCAATTGCAAGTCATAAACTATAGAAAAATCTAATATGGTCTTACCACCTTCATTAGTCACTCCAAACTCCTAGCTACCACGAATGCATTTAAAATCATCTATCTCTCTACTAATATGTCAATTTAAATCTCCTCCAATAAAATTTTTTTCTTCGAGAGATATCTTTTGTATTAATTCTTCTGAGTCATTGCAAAATTTTAATTTTGAACAGATATCCAAACCTACTTGAGAAGCATAAGCACTTATAATATTAATAATCATAGCATCAATAACAATCTTTACGGCTATAATTCTATCTCTAATTCCATTAATTTTTACAACATTATCCTTCAAACTCTTATCTATAATCACACAACCATTTCTAGTATGACTCTTATCAGAATACCATAGTTTAAATCCTAAACTATCACTCTCCTTAGCCTTCTCTCCAACCCATTTAGTTTCCTGAATGCATAGAATATTTATCTTCCTATGAATCATAATATCTATCAATTTCATTAATTAGCCTGTAAGGGAACCTATATTCCAAGATCCTATCATAATTTCAATTTCATAGACTAGCTTCTTTGCCCACATTCGTCTATGAAGTGGGAAACCTTGCCTATTTAACACTTCACCCGGGTGACGGTGCAGGGACCCTTGCGCACTTCTCACTGTATTCAAGCTATACAGCGCGTCGCTTTCAGGGAACATCTTAGCATTAACACAATGTATTAAAGGATTCATGTCATGATTATTCGACAAGTTTTATGCTAGTTCTCGACTACCTAGTACAACTCTCCACTTTTCTTATCCAAGACTTGGGACCTGACAACGACAAGATAATTGGAAATTGATGACTACTCAGCTTTAGCAACAAGGTCCAAGAGGTTAGAGATAGATATTCAAACTATTAATAAGAGACGTAGTTTCAAAAGAGTACAAATATAGAGGAAAAGCTAACAGGATTCACAATCTGAGTCATTTCCTTAATGTGGAAAATCTTATTGAAAGAACGCAAGACCTAGCAATAGAGCCAACCTAAGTATAAATAGTTGTGACAAATGTGAAAATTAACAAAAGAGTGAATGCCTTGTTTTTAAATAATACTTGCTTCCGATGTCATCAACCTAAATATATGGCCAAGAACTGTCCTACCTTTAGAGAAAGGCCTTCAAGGGAAGTATAAGCCGGTATTTAACCATCTCAAAGAAATTATGGCGGGTAGATGTTATCGAATCAGCTACATCAACTCCAAGTGTGAAATCAAATCTGATAAAACACTCAACCAAGAGGGCATGCATCATCACAGCAAGATGTTAAAGATTCACCAGAAGTTGCTACAGGTATGTTTTTTCATTCAATATATGTAGAAATTTTTATTTGCTTATTTTGGGTTTTTATAGGCTAAAGAAACAGTTTAGAGGATCAATAATAATATTGTTTCATGTTGTCTTCATTTCTAACATTATTATAGGTGTAATATCAATTCAAGTACTCAGGGCTGGGTCATTACACTCTCCTACCATTAAATTGGATTCAACTTTCTCTACTCGGAGAAATGATTTCAAGAGCTTTGGGATGTTTTCTTCTTTGATTCCATTTATATCATCTGAAATAAATGAATTTTTTATGCTATTCAAATAAGAAGAAATAGAAGACTTTTTGGTTCAACAATATCACGCTTACTTATTTTTGGATCAACAATGCTAAATAGGGATTGTTAAAAATCAACAAATTTATCAGGCAAATCCCATTCATAATCCTCCTCTCAAGCTTATTTTTTGTTCTATTTAAATGCGCAGCTTTAGTCAGATTCTCCTTAGTGTTTCTTATGCTTCTTTTTAATCATCTTTGCAATCGCTCTTTTTATTCAAGAAAATAAAATATAACAAAAGGTAGAGTACTGTTACATTAAAATATAACATTCTAAAGATTAATCAATACTACAAGCAATCATCAACTTAAAAAATATGGCCAATGCCCTGTCATGTGATAAAAAATGGCATCTTACATAAAAACATAGTCATTAGAATAAGCCAAAGTTTAAGTTGATAGAGTGCACATGATTAAGTAATACACTAAATAATCTAGTAAGGTTGATCAGCGTTATTAAACTTTAAGATCAGCAGATGAAAAAAATGATAGAATTTAATGAAAACATTTAACAATGTATTGTTACTACATGTTGCAATAAAAGTAGATATCTAGTATGTCTATTGAAGCAATGTCTTTTGAAGCAAATGCTTATGAAGGTTAATGTAAATTAAATCCTAAAAGAAAAAGCATTTACAGATTTAACTTCCGGGATTTGAAAGAAGACAATTCCATGCAAACAAAAACATCTGATACAAAGATAATGATATTAAAAACAGAGAGAACAAAGATGCAGTAAGATAAGCTAATATAGAAGAAACCTTGCCATAGTCCTCAATCACCACTCCCCTGGTAATCTCCCACAATTTTACTGAACCTGCTGTATCCTGTTAAAAGTGCCATGAACTAATTAAGAAAGCATGTGGATCATAGGCGGCATCAGCTGCTGCCACCTTATCCCAACTACACTGATAATCAGAATAGCACATGCATACTGCAAAATGTTTTCACATTTCAATTAAAAAGAATTTGAAACCTAGGCATAGAGTACATTATACAAATAACAGACATCACAATCACCTTAGTTAGAACCTGTCTTCTATTATTCAAAATTTCATGTTGCACAATTGCTGGAATGCCCGGTATAGTAAATGACGGTTCTTTGTAGACTGGAGCCTGTTAAAGCAATTAAATTGTCAAAACTTAACATTCACTTGAAATAATCACAAAATTGCCAATGACAGAATTAAGGAGAACCATGAAAGCACTAAAACATTATAATCTATTGCGTGCAAAGGTCATTCCACAAAGCATAAAAACACAATCAAATGAGTAAAGAGAAATTAAAAAATTGTGTCCATTGTCACTTCCAAATTCCTTCAGAGAAAGCAAGGCTTCAAACCCATTAGAGCTCATAGACACATCTAAACAAATCCTCTAGGACCCTGCCTACACCTGTAATATCAACTTGCCAAGCAAATGCTTATATAAGAGGTGATAAAGATAAATCCATCCCAAAATAAGGATTAATCACATTCCTAAAGTCTTTTGTGAATAGTTTTCATCAACCATATACTCTAATGAATCTCATCTATCATCATTGTGAGAATGTAGAAAAGATCCTTCCCTTTGAGTTTCCATTGTCCTGTAGTAAATTAATAAGCTAATAAGTTCTAGATCGTTTGGTTTACAAATAAACAAATATTCATCGCATCCAATTCCAGTTTCATTTGTTTGCACTTTTGGTTTTATTTGTGACGTTTAAATAATAAATAACAAATAATTTAAACTTTGTTCATTGATTACTTGATTTAGACCGGAAAAACCAGGTAAGGACTTGTTCTGTCTTAGCGGCTATATTACTTGATTTAGACTTGTAAAACCAGGTAAGGCCTGGTTCTGTCTTACCGACTATTAAGACAAACGGTGAAAAAAAGACACACATGTAACGATTTGAAAAAAGAAAGTAAGAAATATAGTCTCATGATGCCCATATTGGTATATGTTTTCACTTGAAAAGAGAACTGAGCAGCTTAATAGTCAAGCATAGCTAAATAGTTCGTCGATAAGCTAGCTTGATTTGGTGTAAATTTTTTAAAGCAAGAAAATTACCTTTAATGTTACCTGATTTGGTGGTGGGATTGAGCATATTAATTCATTGCTTACATCCATTCCCCTAAACTTTTTTTTTTAGGTTCCCTTTTGGGAAACCACAAAAAAAAATAAAAGGCATTACACGGAACTTTCTCTGGAAAGTGGAAAGGCAAAGTGGTAAGCGGTGATCTAAATTTTAACAAGTGGAAGAATCTTTGCAGGCCCAGAGACAACAATTGCATTAGTATTAAAGATTGACTAACTTGCGATGAATATTTCTCTCAGTAAATATATTTAAAAGCCAATTCAGCCAACAAAAACTTTTTTTGCAGGAACCATCATTAGAGACAAATATTTTAGCAATATGTCCCCTTAAGTTTTCTGCTCACTATGCTCTAACTTCATTCAAGATGTTAACAAAGCTGTTCATCTGTTTCTTCTCACCTCTTTGAAGGCTCACGATGAACAAAGTATTAACTTATAGGAAAATAAATGGATAAACGATTGCTCCCTTAGCATTCAATAGAATTATCTTTCACTTTTGCAAGATGTACAAATAATTTTGTTACTGAACATTTTAATCAGGAAGTTGGTTGGTATAGTCTCTGGAAATGGAATTTTCTTTATCATTTTAATAAAAAGGAAATTTTAGTCTTGACAATGACCATCAAACTCCTTATTGGCTTCTTCTTCTAACCGTTTATACTCGGTCAGCTCTTTCTACTTATTCTTATGGATGGTGGAGTTCACAATTCCCTGAGGTTCTTGGAATTGGAGATCTGTTATGCCTATTTAAAATGTGGTTCAAGGTTGGATTGTCTCTCTAAGGGGAAATTCCCAAAAAGATTTTTTTACTTTACTAAAGCGTTATCCATATAGAAAGATGATTTTCATATCTTCTTCAGTTGCAATAGTAATACCAATGCATGGAGGAGGCTTAACAACATCATTGGAAGATCCAACCCCACTGGTAGCTTTGATTTTGTTTTCCACTTGGATAGAGGGACCTATCAAGAAAGAGAAAAGGACCAAAATGACCCCCCCCCCCCCACTCTTTAAGAGGGACCAACTATTTTGAGAGGCCATTTTGATCCTTCAATTCTTTAAAATGGAATCATTTTGGTCCCAACATTTAAACTAATGGATGTTGGATATAATGGTGTTAAAATTGGGGGTATTTTAGTAACTTTTTTAAATTTTATTATTTATTAGATATAATTTTTTAGTAATTTGTTAATTAAATTTTTTATTAGAAGTAATTTTTTTAAATTCAAATTCATGACGTTGTGGGATCGACACTCGGATTCGCTGCTAGGATTCCATTAGGCTGTGGGATCAACGTTGGGACTCGATTTGGTTCCAGGATAGACATTGGGGCTCGATCAGGTTCGACGCTCGGGATCGACGTTTGATTCGCCGGCTCTGTGGGATCAATTGTGTGATCGAGTCAAATTCGTCTGCGTTGCAGGATCAACTGCATGATAGAGTTGGATTCGACTGCGGGTCAAAGCTATGGGCAGAGGCTGGAAAGCAAATCCGAACATGGGATCGAAGGTGCTGGAGCGTGTGGGGTAGAAGTGTTGGGGGTCAAAGCTGCGAGCAGATGCTGGAAGGCAAATCCGGTCGAACATGTTGGAGGGTCGAAGGTCTCAAGCCATACTTGGCTTTTTTTTTCGATTATATCTTTCACAAACCTTCCTTCACACGAACTACCCATAATTTTTCAGTTATTTTTTAACGGTGGGACCAAAATGATCTAATTTTAAAGAGTTGAGGACCAAAATGGTCCCTCAAAAGAGTTGAGACCATTTTGATCATTTTCTCTATCAAAAAATAATTAAAGGAACTTTTACATGTTTTCTTCATTTTTGCCATTAATGCAGAATGATAGATGCTTTACTGATAAGAAGAAAAGAAAAGATGATACTTTTTTTTTTGCTTGAAACTATTAACCTAGCCTTTCTTTACCAACAATGCAAAATGGAAGAAAAACAAAATTAACAAACCATGGAATAAATTCACTTTCCAACTACACCTACTGAGCATTTTCTAGTTCATTTTGAGTGTTTTGTTTTGTTTTTTTCTCTGTGTTTTGGGGTTTTATTAATCTTGTGTGTTCCGATGAAATTTCTCTTTCATACTAATAGAAGCGTTTGCCCAATTTTCAATGAAAAAAATGTAGCAATGCCTTGAAAAACACTCTTTGGATCTTAGGTTGCAATAATTTTGCATCACAATTAAAAAAAAAAACTGGATAATAGGATTCCATGGGGAAGGGATAGAGGCTGCAGCAACAAGGGATTAAAAAATGGAGAAATGGAGGGTATCTAAGATTGTTCATAGTGTGGAGGAGAAAAGGGGGAGGATCAAAAAGTAAGTGATGCAACCTAATAAATTAGATTTTGATTACATTCAATCATTTAGGATTTATTATAATTAAATTAGAATTCTGAATTTACTGGTTTATTTTATGTGAAATTAAAATGAATTATCCTTTTGAATAATTATATGTTTAGATTTGAGTTAGTTTGTATAAGATTAGATTTAATTACAAACTGATCTTACCTTCTTAGTCTATTTTATAACAAGGATAGTCTTCTATGCATTTGGAAACAATCAATAGATAAAAAATATTCACCTTTGCTCAACTGCCTCTCTTTCTCTCTCTCCCTCTTGTTCCTCTCTACTCCTCTATCTTGGTCTCTCCTTCACCTCTTGATGTAGAAAATTTAGGATATAGAGTTTCTAATACAACCTAAGAATAGATGCAAAATGAAAACACACAAAATTCACAATCCATTGGTTACTAGGCCATAAATTTTGTAAAAACATTGCTTTTAAATATGCACAACAAGCATGCTTTGTTCATTGCAAGAGATAATTTGATTATCAACCAAAATCTAAAATTCCACAATAAAAACAGCAGCAAATAATAAAATTCAGCAACTAAACAAGTGCATGCTTCAAAAAGGCAAAAACCTCACTTAACAAAAATTCAATCACCATGCAAATACAACGACTAAATAATTACAGAGATAAGAATAAGAATAGAAATCACCCTAAAGGGAAGAACAAAACGTCAACCTGGTACAAGGAATCTCTCCCGGCATGTAGTCATCCACATCTCTATGAAACACTCGAAGGACACACATACAACAAGCATACAAACAAAAAACAGAGAAAAATTAAAAATATATTTCAACATTCAATGCTCAATCAATTTTGCATGCTTATAAATCTTAAATATACCCTTCAACAGACCTGAAATAAGAAACTACACAAAATTTTTAAGAAATTCATTCAAAAATAATAAATTTCAATCAACGCCTACTAAATTTCAGCAGGTGAATTCCGGCAAACTTTCCATACTCCCAATTTCCTAAATTTTTTTAAGGATCTGGAAAAATAGAAAGAGTTTTGTAGCAAAACAATGAGCAGCTCAATGAGGTTTGCACAGGATTGTAGATGAGTAAGTGTTGATTATGGCAATTATAGATGTAGGACTATAACAATGCAGGAATAGAAAAAAAGACATACAAAAGATTAAGGTGAAATAAGACGGTGGAAGCAGAGCAAAACGCAGCATATACTGGATTACCTCAACATCAACATGGCAGAATTGAAAAAAATTATTTAGCATTTGATACTCTACAACAACAACAATGAGCCTTTATCCCACTATGTGGGGTCGGCTACATGAATCTTTTTTCTCCATTGTGTCGTATTAAGAGTCAAATTCTCATATAAATCTAATAAAAAATGTCATGTTTAATATTTTCTTATCAAGTCTTTTTAGGTCTACCTCTACCATTCTTAACACAAGCCAAATCTAATGCATCTACTTTCCTAACCGGGTCATCAGAAGGCCGCCGTTTTATGTGACCAAACCATCTAAGAAGACTCTCTCTAATCTTATCTTCCGCTGGAGCTACTCCAACCTTTTCATGTATTTGCACATTTCGTATCCTGTCTCTAAGAGTAAAGCCACTCATCCACCTGAGCATCCTCATCTCAGCAATACTTAACTTAATATTATGCTTCTTTTTTAATGGCCAACATTCTGCACCATAAAGCATTGCAGGTCTCACTACCATCTTATAGAATTTTCCCTTAAGTTTGAGAGGGACTTTTCTATCACACAACAAGCCCGATGCATTCCTCCACTTCAACCATCCAACTTGAATTCTACTAATAATATCCACATCTACTTCACCATCACTATGAATAACAAACCCAAGATATCTAAAACGTGTACTCTTATTAATGACTTAATGCCCAAAGTCATAATCCTCCCACTAAATCTATTATTACTAAAATTACACTCCATATATTCAGTTTTAGATCTACTCAAACGAAAGCCTTTAGACTCTAAGGTTGACCTCCATAATTCAAGTTTACCTTCAACTCCCTCTCTAGTCTTATCAACAAGAAGAATATCATTAGAAAAAAGCATAAGCCAGGGTACAATCTCTTGCAAATGTCTAGTGAGGACATCCATGACTAAAGCAAAAAAATATGGGCTTAAGGTTGATCTTTGATGTAATCCAACTGAAATAGGAAAATACTTGGTCAAACCAACATGTGTTTGTGCGCAAGTATCAGATCCTGCATACATATTCTTAATGACTTGAATATAAGCATTATTAACCACTTTCTTACGTAGAACTCTCCATAGCACTTCTCTTGGAACTTTAACATATGTTTTCTCTAAATCAATAAAAATCATATGTAGATCCTTCTTATTCTCTCTATACTTCTCCATCAAACCTCTCAATAAATGTATAGCTTCCATAGTAGACCTACCTGGCATGAATCCAAATTGATTTTGAGAAACACTAGTGTCACACAGCAACCTATGCTCCATAACTCTCTCCCATAGCATTTGATACTCTATGAGGCAAAATTGCTATGCTTTCTACAAAAAATCCCATGAAATTTCACAAATAGACTTGTCATCCCAAGCTACAAAAACATCTAATTTATACTATTAGTAGTATACACAATCCCTTTATATAAGTAATCTTAGGGAATATACCTATATTGCAAGTTATTGATGTGAATTTGCGGGGCGAGGAAAAGAGAAGAATACAACGTACTAACTGTAGAATAAAGTCAAATAGAAGAAAGGAAGTACATCAATACTTCTCAAAATTTCCAATTTATAAATGTTTGTCCCAACATGTAAAATTTTTTATGACCCTATCCTCCTTATGTTAATTTATTAAAGGCTCTTGTAAAAAAATTTCTTTCACCTAGGAACACCTTTACTTTATCTCTTGGTTTAAATTCAACATATTTCTCGTTTACACCTAGATCAAACTTATAATTATTAAAACTAAACATTAGTTGCATGTGAATCCCTTATGAAATCAAATAACTCATGCAATTTATCATACAAATGATAAGAAATAATTATTGAAAATATTAAAACACCAGTGAGATCGACTGTAATTTCTTCAATTGTGTTTCATTTATTTTGTGAAGAATGAGGGTTAACCAAAGTTTCACCCGATTGACTTGAATTTGATGACCCCTCCACCCGTGCCATTGATAGATGTTTTACTGATAAGAAATAATTATTAAAAACAATTAACACTCTCGATTACAAGAGAGAACTCTTTCAATTAAGGCAAATCAATGGTATAACTTTTTTAACATGCAATGGCAATAATTTGGTTTTAGGATGGTAAAATTTATAGCCTTTAACTTAAAGCGAATCGCAAGGGGATTGATGACTAACCCGATCAAGAACCCATGCCTTTTTTATCCTTAGTTGACATGGACCTTAATCTACTTAATCAGCAAAAGATAGTCGGCCCAATCTAAACAAAAGATCATTATCAACAGTTATGGTCATCTTTTGACCTCCATGTCTGCTCCACTATGTATCAGCAGCGACAAATTTGACAGATAACGAATGCAATATAGCACAAGTCCGATTCGAAATGTAACACATAAATCCAAAATTATCGAATAATCACTCATTTTGCAAAAAGGGCTACATCGATGTCTTTGTAGCATCAAAATAACTAAGAAATGATCCTTCGTTATTGATTAAATCAAATGAAAACAATGAACAATAGACGTACTCCCGTGTGTGCCTTAATCAAAATGCATCGACTAAAGCAAAAATCACTAAATTGTCACTTGTTTAACAAAACAAACAGCGCCGATAAATCTGGAGTGTCAAAATTATACAAGAAAAACCTCTTGCGACCAATTCAATCAATCATGACAAAAACAAGAAATGATGGATGCAACATCATACAAGTTTGGAATGAAATGCTTTTATCGCAATTGAAATCACTAAATCGTCGCCCAATTAACAAAATAGACAATGTTGAAGCATCCAAAATGTTTAAAATACCCATAAATGATATCAATATTGCCGCACGAGAGAAATTTTTAAAAAATCACCTACACAAGAGGTGACGACATGAAATTTAAGGCAAGCGAACGACGAGAATTCGCAAAAAATGAGTCTGTGCACATACTGATTGCTCTTTTTATTTTATTTTATTTTATTAAAAACCTCAAATCAAATCACCTTATCCCATCATACTCTATGCATCCTGCCAGCTGATGTAACACCCCACAGAACCCCTTAGCAGAACAGTACCGTCGAGTGTCACAATTAAAAACATAACATTTTCATATATCAAAGATCTCATTCATTTGATTTCAATTCAGATCTCAATAAAATGATCATATAACATAAGTCTGATACAACATAGGAAGCATCTAATAATTCCCAAATTCCATCCAAAAACTTAGTACAGAGCCACTAAGGAAATCCAAATAATTTTAAAGGAACACAACATATAAACTGCTTACTAACCTCTAGAGTAGACTTCAAACATAGAATAGACATTAACATAAATTTAAATACTTGCAAACTAGTCTTCTCCCATCTTTTGTTTTCCTTTACCTGTAACAACAGCCAGTAAAAATACTGGTGAGCTATGAGGCTCAATAAGCTTTGCAAGTTGATTAACAATTAAAATACAATAATTGCAATAAATCAAAAATATTAAAATTATCTTTGACCAACTTACCATTAACTTGTAAAATATCATAAAATCATCATTAACATTAGTCTTTACTTCTTTTGAAGTTTGCACTGAATATCAATTTTAGTCTGTAAAAGATTTGGCTATACTTTTATAATAATATTCAATGGAGCCCAGGTAAACCTGACATTATCGCCATTGAATTACATAGAGGTCCCTTTTGCCTCTTTGGGGTCCCTTTTGCCCCTTGGGGTCCCTTTTGCCCCACCTGCTATGCAGGTATCATATTATTTGGGGTCCCTTTTGCCCCTCCTGTAATACAGGTATATTATCTGGGGTCCCTTTTGCCCCACCTGTAATTACAGTTATACATCATTTGTAGCCAAACTTTACTTTTCAATTGATATTCACTAAACTTTCCATAATCATAGATCATACTTATTTTGTTGTATCCATAATCATAGATCATACTTATTTTGTTGTATGCTTTCGTAATCATTTCTGTGATAACTTGTTTACAATTAATATGCATAAAATATGCAAGGAAATTGACATCTTTCCAAAACATTATTTACTAGGAAAACATTTAGATTAACATACTAAACCTTCTTTTACACTTACCTGATTAAATTAGGTATCTGGTTGTTCATACCTGAAAACTTGAATTAAAAATCCTTTCTATACATTAAACAAATTTAATAACCTTTTACTTTAATGCATTCAAAATCAACCTTCATGCCCATAGATGAAAGTTCTTATATTTGAATATAAATGCATTACTTACTTTCTTGTTGAGGTGTCTCCAATTCTCTACTTCGAATTCTTCGACGATTGTAAGTCACTTCGAAACTTTCTCTTTGCATATGACCAAATTTATCTAAGACACCATAAGTTATAGCATCTTTAAGAATTTTTACTACTAATTGGAAATCCACACTAAGCACATACCAAAATAACTAACCTGTTTTCTCCTTTCTGACTTTTCTTTCTTATTCCCACTTATCTTCCTTCATTGTTCTTTGTTTATTCCTCTTTTACTGAAATCTAAATTCAAAAGTTTTCCTTTACAGCAAAATTCTGCTCCAAGGCTTCAATTCCATTTAGCTTTCCTGTTGTTTCTCCCGCTGAATCTTACTCTCTATTCTTTGAACAGTATACCGGATCTTCTTCATACCAGATGCTAATTTCCCTTCATAGCACTATACCAGATGCTAATTTCCCTTCATAGCACTAAGCCAAAGAGCTCTACCAGCAATCACTGTGCCGCTATTTCCATCCTGCTATAACTCTCAGAATTCCTAATGCCGCCTTCTACCATAGAGTCGAACTGATCTACAGTTCCCGCGGCACTGTAACGAACTGAGATACAGTGATTTCTGCGATTCTTTTTTAGAATTCTGCAATTGCTGAATTGATCCACAGTGCCAAAGTCACTGTGTCGATGCCAGTAACAGGGAATTCTGGATTCTGCCGAAACCTCACTGCTTGCCCTATCCGAACCTTCAGTTAATGAATTCAAGCAGATAAGAAGGAAAGAGGGCCCACCACTCTAACAGAATTCCCAAACCTCACCTACCAAGCAAGCACCTATTCGGATAAAGATTAATAAATTACATATTTTTATTAAGAGTAACTGAATACAGTAAAAAGTTTCATTTAAAATTAATTGATTTAATTACCTAAGTTAGGATCTTACAAATCTTCCCTTCTTATTAGAATTTCGTCCCCGAAATTCAACTTTTCAAATTTCTTCAAATAAATAAGGAAATCTTTGTCTCATGTCAACCTCTTTTTCCCATGTAGCCTGTTTTACTGATCTATGCTTCCACTTTACCTTTACAAAAGGAATCATTCTGCTTCTCAGTTTTCGAACATCCCTTTCCAAAATTAACTCAGGTTCGTTCACATATGTCAAATCCTTCTGAATTTGAATGTCTTTCTGAGAAACTTTCTGAATTTTATCTGTAACCCATTTCCTGAGCATTGATATATGAAAAACATTATGAACATCAGACATGTCTCTAGGTAATGCCAGCTTATAAGCAACTGGTCCAACTCTCTCAATGATTTCAAATGGACCAATGTATCTAGGACTAAGCTTTCCACTTTGGCCAAATCTAGTCACACCCTTCATTGGTCTCACCTTCAAGAATACAAAATCTCCCACTTCAAATTCTACCACTTTGTGCTTGGGATCATAATATTTCTGCTGACGGTCTTGAGCTGCTTTTAGTCTATCTCTGATTAACCGGACCTTTTCTGTAGCTTGGTCTACTAATTGTGGACCCAACAATTGTCTTTCACAAACTTCAAACCAACTTAAGGGAGTTCTGCATTTTCTGCCATATAAAGCTTCATAGGGAGCCATCTTGATACTGGATTGGTAACTATTATTGTAAGTGAATTCTATTAATGAAATGTGATCCTCCCAGCTACCTCCAAAATCCAGAATACACAATCTTAACAAATCTTCTAGCACTTGAATCAGTCTTTCTGATTGGCCATCTGTTTGGGGATGAAAAACAGTGCTGAACTTCAACTTTGTGCCCAAACTTGCATGTGTACTTTTCCATAATTTGGATGTAAATCTTCCATCTCTATCAGAAACAATAGATTTAGGAATTCCATGCAATCTGATGATTTCCTTCACAAATAACTTAGCCAATTTCTCCACTGAATCAGTTTGACGAATAGGTAGAAAATGGGCTGACTTGGTGAGTCTGTCAACTACCACCCATATACTATCATGCCCTTGTCTTGACCTAGGAAATCCTGTAACAAAATCCATAGCAATCTCTTCCAACTTCCATTCTGGAATTGGCAAAAATTGCAACATTCCACTAGGTTTCTGATGCTCAGCTTTAACAATTTGACATTTTTCACACTTAGTCACATATTCTGCCACATCTCTTTTCATTCCTACCCACCAAAACAAACTCTTCAAATCCTTATACATCTTTGTACTTCCAGGGTGAATTGAGTAACTGGTATTATATGCTTCAAACAAGATGTCTTGAATTAAATCTGACTCCTTGGGTATCCACAACCGCATATTGTTCCTGATTCTTCCTTGTTCATCAACACTGAGTTCCTTCTTTAGTCCTTCTTGCACTTGATCCATAAACTTCTGATAGTTATTACTTTTCTTTTGAGCTTCCATAATTCTTTCCTCCAATGATAACTGAACTATCATCTGATTAATGCTAAGTGTATCATGATCTATTTGCATTTTGACTTCTAACTGTAAAGCCTCCATTTCTCTAATCAGTCTTTCTTTACTAGTCAACATATTCAACTGTGTTTGGGTCTTTCTGCTCAATGCATCAGCTACAACATTAGCCTTTCCTGGACAATATTGGATGTCAAGATCATAATCCTTTATTAACTCCAACCACCTTCTCTGTCTCAGATTCAATTCTTTCTGAGTGAAAATATATTTCAAGCTCTTGTGATCTGTAAAAATTTCACATTTAACTCCATACAAATAGTGTCTCCAAATTTTCAATGCAAATACCACCGCTGCCAACTCCAAATCATGAGTTGGATAATTCTTTTCATGTGGCTTAAGCTGTCTGGAAGCATAGGCAATCACTTTTCTGTTCTGCATCAACACACAACCTAACCCTTTTAAAGAAGCATCACTGAATAGCTGAAATCCCTCAGTTCCAGAAGGAATTGTTAACACTGGTGCCGTTGTTAAACATTGTTTTAATTTCTGAAAACTCTGCTCACAATCCACCGTCTACTCAAACTTGATATCTTTCCTAGTTAACTTGGATAAGGGCAAAGCAATCTGAGAGAAGCCCATAACAAACCTGCTATAATAACCTGCCAATCCCAAGAAACTTCTGACTTCTGCCACATTGGTAAGTCTTGGCCATTCCACTACTGCTTTAATCTTTGCTGGGTCTACAGATATTCCTTCTCCACTGACAATATGTCCCAGAAATGAAATTTCCTTCAACCAGAACTCGCACTTAGAATATTTGGCAAACAATTTATGCTGTCGCAGTAATTCAAGTACCACCTTCAAATGTTCTGCATGATCCTTATCATCCTTGGAATAGATTAAAATGTCATCAATAAATACAATAACAAATTGATCCAGATAAGGTTTGAAAATTCTGTTCATCATATCCATGAATACTGCCGGGGCATTGGTTAACCCAAATGACATAACCAAAAATTCATAGTGCCCATATCTAGTTCCAAAAGCAGTCTTCTCCACATCACATTCTTTCACCCTAACCTGATGATAACCTGATCTCAAATCAATTCTGGAGAAAACAGAAGCACCTGCCAACTGATCAAAGAGATCATCAATTTTGGGAAGAGGGTATTTATTTTTAACTGTCACCTTGTTTAATTCTCTATAATCAATACAAAGTCTCATTGAACCATCCTTCTTCTTGACAAATAACACAGGTGCACTCCAAGGGGATGAACTAGGTCGGATAAAACCCTTCTCAATCAATTCAGCCAATTGATCTTTCAGTTCTTGCAATTCTTTGGTTGTCATTCTATAAGGTGCCTTTACAATAGGATTAGTGCCAGGTTGCAAATTTATTGAAAATTCTACTTCTCTTTCTGGAGGTAACTCCTTCCATTCCTCAGAGAAAACATCTAAAAATTCATTCACAATAGGAATGGAAAGTATGTCATCACTTTCTTTCTTTGTCGCTTCTAACTGTGCTAAGAAGATTAAGTTACCTGCTCTTAGACTTTTAAGCAGCTGACTAGAAGCAATCAAGGAAGAAACTACTCTTCTTTCACATTGAAAATAAAATACTTCTTCTCCAGGCAAATCAAATCTGACCTTCTTCTTCCAACATTCAATAGTTGCAAAGTACTTGACTAACCAATCCATTCCCAGAATTATATCAAATTCTACTAATGGAAGTACTATCAGATCTGCTTGAAATTTTCTACCAACTATCATAAATTCAACTGAACATGATGTACTGGCATTCAAATAATTACCCGCAGGTAATCTAACATGTAATCCAGGAGTAAAAGAAACAGGTTCCACATTTACTTTCCCACAAAATATCTCAGATATAAATGAATGCGACGCACCAGAATCAAAAAGTACTCTAGCAGGCAAATCTGAGATAATTAAAGTACCTGTCACCACCTCAGAAGAGTCTTTGGCATCCTGGGAAGATAAAGCAAAAACTCTAGCTGGTGCTGATCTGACTGCTTCACTTGAGGTTTCTCCTTTTATCTTCAAAGCAGGTTGGTGCATCTGTGGCCTTGCACTCCTGTACTGATCTGTTCTTTGACTGCCTCTAAATTCTACGCCTCTTTGACCATTCTTTGGATAGTTCCTCTTGATATGACCAGATTCTCCACACAGAAAACACTTTCCTGAATTCATAAGACATCTTCCTGGATGAGATTTTCCACAAGTGGCACAAACTGGTATCACAGGAAGCCTTATAATCTGCTACTGTTGCCCTTGATGAAATTTCTGCCTTTTAGATGATCCACCTCTGTGATCACTTTGTCTCTTTCTATCATTATTCTCCCATTTCTGCTTAACCACTTCTATGTCATTTTCCAATAATCTAGCGCTTTCAACCAGTTCAGAAAATTCCTTTATGTGAAGAGGGACTAAAGGCTGTCTCAAAGAATCCCTCAGACCCTTCAAAAATCTATAGCATTTTTCATCTGGAGTACTGATGAGCTGTGGAGCATACCTTGAAAGAGCTGTAAATTCTGCTTCATATTGAATGACAGTCTTAGATCCTTGCTTTAGATTTACAAAACTTTCTTGCATTGCCTGCCTTGCTGATGGAGGTACATACCATTCTCTGAAGACTTGTTCAAATTCCTCCCACATAATTTGTTTCTCAGCTCTACCTCTGAATTTCTCCAGTTGTTGTCCCCTCCACCATCTTTCTGCTTCACCTTCTAGCATAAATATTGCTAAGGCTACCCTTCTATTCTCAGGACATCTCATTCCATTTAACACTTTCTCTATTCTGATAATCCAATCCTCAGCACTTCTGGCATCAACCCCTCCTTTAAACAAAGGAGGTTTTAGGCTTTGGAAGAGCTTTAAATGCTTATCCACTTATGCACTAACATGATCATCTACCTCCACATTAGTACTGCTACCAGGAGGGGTAGGAGTGACTGGTGTAACTACAGGTGGAACACCAGGTGTTGCAGATCCTATCATAGACTGCATCTTTTCCATCATCTGCATCATCATATTCATCATTTGCAGTTGCATCATATTTCCTGATATTGCATTCATAGCATCCTTTCCTACAGGTATAGGATTTACACTAGGTGCACTGCCTCCTACTGGTGTCACATTTTCAGGATCTTCAGAGATCCTAATAGGCTGAGATGACTGACCCTCCTCTCTTTCTGGTATTCTTTCAGCCATTAAATCTATAACACATTACATTAAGAGTTACGCATTTATAGAATCATGTGTTCCTATTTAGACGTTACCTTTATATGCTGACATACTAGTCAGATTAAAAACTAAACATAGTTACATATAAATCAAATGAAATTAGACTCATTACATGACTTAGAAATACTATGTTTCCTAGGCTCTGTAATAATTCCATCTAATCCATCTTATTCTCTTGGACAATTCACCCTTATGCTTCCGTATTTAATTCCTCAGAACCTTAAAACATTGCTTTGATACCACTTTTGTAACACCCCACAGAACCCCTTAGCAGAACAGTACCGTCGAGTGTCACAATTAAAAACATAACATTTTCATATATCAACGATCTCATTCATTTGATTTCAATTCAGATCTCAATAAAATGATCATATAACATAAGTCTGATACAACATAGGAAGCATCTAATAATTCCCAAATTCCATCCAAAAACTTAGTACAGAGCCACTAAGGAAATCCAAATAATTTTAAAGGAACACAACATATAAACTGCTTACTAACCTCTAGAGTAGACTTCAAACATAGAATAGACATTAACATAAATTTAAATACTTGCAAACTAGTCTTCTCCCATCTTTTGTTTTCCTTTACCTGTAACAACAGCCAGTAAAAATACTGGTGAGCTATGAGGCTCAATAAGCTTTGCAAGTTGATTAACAATTAAAATACAATAATTGCAATAAATCAAAAATATTAAAATTATCTTTGACCAACTTACCATTAACTTGTAAAATATCATAAAATCATCATTAACATTAGTCTTTACTTCTTTTGAAGTTTGCACTGAATATCAATTTTAGTCTGTAAAAGATTTGGCTATACTTTTATAATAATATTCAATGGAGCCCAGGTAAACCTGACATTATCGCCATTGAATTACATAGAGGTCCCTTTTGCCTCTTTGGGGTCCCTTTTGCCCCTTGGGGTCCCTTTTGCCCCACCTGCTATGCAGGTATCATATTATTTGGGGTCCCTTTTGCCCCTCCTGTAATACAGGTATATTATCTGGGGTCCCTTTTGCCCCACCTGTAATTACAGTTATACATCATTTGTAGCCAAACTTTACTTTTCAATTGATATTCACTAAACTTTCCATAATCATAGATCATACTTATTTTGTTGTATCCATAATCATAGATCATACTTATTTTGTTGTATGCTTTCGTAATCATTTCTGTGATAACTTGTTTACAATTAATATGCATAAAATATGCAAGGAAATTGACATCTTTCCAAAACATTATTTACTAGGAAAACATTTAGATTAACATACTAAACCTTCTTTTACACTTACCTGATTAAATTAGGTATCTGGTTGTTCATACCTGAAAACTTGAATTAAAAATCCTTTCTATACATTAAACAAATTTAATAACCTTTTACTTTAATGCATTCAAAATCAACCTTCATGCCCATAGATGAAAGTTCTTATATTTGAATATAAATGCATTACTTACTTTCTTGTTGAGGTGTCTCCAATTCTCTACTTCGAATTCTTCGACGATTGTAAGTCACTTCGAAGCTTTCTCTTTGCATATGACCAAATTTATCTAAGACACCATAAGTTATAGCATCTTTAAGAATTTTTACTACTAATTGGAAATCCACACTAAGCACATACCAAAATAACTAACCTGTTTTCTCCTTTCTGACTTTTCTTTCTTATTCCCACTTATCTTCCTTCATTGTTCTTTGTTTATTCCTCTTTTACTGAAATCTAAATTCAAAAGTTTTCCTTTACAGCAAAATTCTGCTCCAAGGCTTCAATTCCATTTAGCTTTCCTGTTGTTTCTCCCGCTGAATCTTACTCTCTATTCTTTGAACAGTATACCGGATCTTCTTCATACCAGATGCTAATTTCCCTTCATAGCACTATACCAGATGCTAATTTCCCTTCATAGCACTAAGCCAAAGAGCTCTACCAGCAATCACTGTGCCGCTATTTCCATCCTGCTATAACTCTCAGAATTCCTAATGCCGCCTTCTACCATAGAGTCGAACTGATCTACAGTTCCCGCGGCACTGTAACGAACTGAGATACAGTGATTTCTGCGATTCTTTTTTAGAATTCTGCAATTGCTGAATTGATCCACAGTGCCAAAGTCACTGTGTCGATGCCAGTAACAGGGAATTCTGGATTCTGCCGAAACCTCACTGCTTGCCCTATCCGAACCTTCAGTTAATGAATTCAAGCAGATAAGAAGGAAAGAGGGCCCACCACTCTAACAGAATTCCCAAACCTCACCTACCAAGCAAGCACCTATTCGGATAAAGATTAATAAATTACATATTTTTATTAAGAGTAACTGAATACAGTAAAAAGTTTCATTTAAAATTAATTGATTTAATTACCTAAGTTAGGATCTTACAGCTGAATCCTCCAAATCCATGTATTTGATGCTGCCTAAAGCGTCTTAGCCGATATGCATGAAGGCCACTTGGCCAGAAATAACAAATGCAAAAAAAAACAAAATAGTACACAAAACCCCACCTCGCATTCTCTCTCTGATCCTCCCCCTTCACTTCATACCATACTCCAATTAACCACTCATGATTCTCACTACCACTTGCAATTCTCCAAACCAACACTCGTACACATCCCCACGTACTCCCACAACAATCCACACACTTTCCTATCGATATGTCCACTACATCTCTCTTTATCTCCATATTTTCTCTTACTGACACCATCTTCCCTTTACTTCCACTCATTTTCCTCTCTACTATAATTTGCCCATTCAACTCCAACCCAACACTGGCGAATTCCTGCCCTCACTGTCAGCGTAAAGAATGAGGAGCTTGAGAGTGTCATAGTTGAGAAAGGTTGCAAAGGTTCAGGTATGAACACCAAAATAGGCAAAATACATGTTCAGATTAATGAAGCTTTCATGAGTGATGATGATACCCCATTGAAGAAACAGAATCATTTTGGCATGATCCTTATTACTATTGAAGGATTTTTCTGAACAAGGAATGTGTTGATGAATGGCCAACTAACATCAAGTTCTCCTTTTAGAAGCGCACTTTCAGAAATATAGATAGCCATGCATTTGGCTCAGCCGCCTGTGTTTTTGTTGAACTTTATATATTAGCAGCAGTTATATATCTATGTGTGTGTGCGCGCCAAAAAAGAAAAAGAAAAGAAACAAAGCAAAGTCAAAAAGAGAAAAGTAACAAAATTAAAAAAAAAACAATTAAAAGAAAATTATGTATTAACTTGCCACAAGATCGTTATCTCATATTAATTGTAGCCTCGACGACAACGTATTATGCAAAAGCCTCAAAAATAAAGTGGAAGTGCACTTTGTTCCAACATGATGGAGAAATTCTTGCTTGAGTACTCATGCATGTTGTTCCAATATAACAACGAAATTTCGTGCATTTTTCATGCAGGTGTTAAAGGTCTATGTGCACTTTTTTAAGTATAGTGGGTATGAAAACACTGATCACAATGTCTCATGACACCAAACATTCATGCTTTTTCAACCATGGAGGGAAGGCCTAGCTACCCCAGCCACGCCACCTACACACCAATTGGAGGGTCGGGGGCCTGCGAGGCTACCAAAATTCAAACCGAATGAACTCCTAGTAAACAAAAAAAGAACCTCGTTGAACTTGAATACAATTACATGAAAGTATGACAAGCAAGTTAAGAATAAAAAAGATACAACACTGAAAATGTTACGCAAGGAACATTAAAAGAACAACACTAAAGAGAGAAACTCAAGAGTGAACTCACAGTGAACTTGCAATGACCATGAAGGTTTACCTACATGCAAAAAAGATTCTCCTTTGCTCTTTATAACACTTAGTTGCTTACGGAACTCTATGAAATAAACCTCGAATGGTGAAACGAACAAAGAGGAATCCACTTATTTATAGAAGGAAAACTTATTCCCAAATTGGGTGTCCACTACGCTAACAATAATATAAAAACAAAAAGATGACATCTTATAACACTCAAATGCGCCCACCACCATAAATAACAATCATATAAAAACAAAAATATGACATCTTGACATAACTAAAAAACTCCAACCCGCCTTCTATGCCACCAAATCAGCACCACATGCATGTAAGCAGATAGAAGGCATTCTTTAAAATCTCATAAAATAAGACTTCATGCATTTTAAACGGGAAAAGTTCACACAAACAATCAAAATTTAGACATCATCCAACCGTGCACGCATCACAACATAGCTACAAAACCTCAAAAAGCATATAACTGTGTCATGGATGTGCACCAAGAAACATATGAGAACATTTTGTAAACGCATTGAAAATCAAGCGTGTGCATTGCATCACACAAATGCAAAAAAGTGTACAAATGTATCATGCATATGCACTTATAAACAAGCAAATGCACCACGCATATGCACCAAAAATCCTGTATGAGTGCCACATTCAGACTCACCTACAAGTGATCTAATTAATGTACTAATGTTCTAATCTAAAGACTAGAATACTGCACAAGTTTAAAATAAACTGAGCTCAAATGTTCACTTCGCCTAAACAGCGTGTAAGCATATCATGTATGCGCATTTAAAAGCTCATTAATACAATGCACAAATGCATCGAAAATAGTGCAAGAGCACCACGCAAGTGATTAGCAAGTGTGCAAGTACTACGTACAGTGCACCAAAAAGTATATAAATGCGCCATGTAAGCGCATTAAAAATATGCAATTACACTATGAAATGCTTTAAATGCATGCAAGTTTATCCTCTAGGCCCATTAAAAAGAATACAAGTATAGTGGGAAAATACATTGAAAAATGTGCAAGTGCATTATGTAGAAGCAAAGAAAAATATGCAAGCACACTATATAAATGCACTAAAAAATACACCAATGTACCATGCAAGCACATCGAAAGATAGGTGGTGAATTATGACATGTATAAGTGCAAAATGAATCTACACCAAAATATGTGCAAGTCAAAAAAAATAGAATCATCCATATATATATCTGCCCAAATATGCTAAATAATCAAACTTAATGTTTGAAAATGCTACGCAAACTGAAAATAATTAGAAGTCAAAACTTCTTCATCCTAACAATTGTACAAATCTTCTACATTTTAAGTCCAATCATCCTCACAAAAATTGGAGTCGACAATATTTGAATTAACACCACCCAACCCCACGTGATAATGACCTTGTTGATAGTATATCTTAACTGCAAGGGACAATATTTTTGAAACACCCCCAAATCTCAAAGAAAATCATTGTGGGGCCCATATTTACATATATCCAAAAAATTGCAAAAAAAAAAAAACACAAGCAAATTTATCACCCTAAGCTTTCAACCATCCAAATGCCGCAAAATTTAATGGATGACAAAGTTAAGATTAACCTCAGCCACAAAGACTCAATGTCTTATCGAGCGAATCGTTATGATCACTCTCAATAGAACTCACGTCAATAAGGATGTGGCATATGTCCTCTAATCAATGGTTTTGTCGCCAAATAATACTACGGGTAAACAATTATGATTGGGGGCCTCTAACAGTTGCCTTCACTGTAAAATGGCACATTATCACAACCATAGCCTAGATGTTGCCAATGGCTCCAACCCCCTTGAGTAATGTATTATAGGTGCACTTGAAACCATCTCCTTAGAAAACAATCCAACCCAAGTATGAAAGAATAACTGGACCGAACAAAAAATCTATCGTTACGAAGCAAGCCCTAACTGTTAAGAAGGATCATTTTCATAAGTTGAGTTGAACACCTTCGCTAACTAAGTAGATCAACGTCCACAATAACCCAAGAAGACAGAACCATTAGATTTTAATCAGGTTCGTCAACATCCCCCTCACCAGCTTTAAGCTAAAGACGATAAATTTCCTTCAACCTTGAACCAAAAATTATTGCTACTATATAGAAAGATTAAGTGTCTATTGGCTAGCCTTAATCGAAAGTTCTCTCTACAGTAGGAATAATTAACCATAGAGACTTACACATATGAAAAAATCTGAAACCATATCATAAAGTCCTCATAAAATGGGGATGAAATATATGGGTAATTTATTATCTGTAATCTACTCTGACTTCTAAAAATTCAACCTGTAGCTAAGCTCTCAAAAAAGAATCAAATGCAAATTCTCGGGACCCACACGTCCAAGGGGATCTTGTAGAAATTGAGTTGATGTTTGCCTAAGAGGATGATTTTAAATCGATCATAGGTAACTGAGAGCTTTGTGCAATATCAAGTGCACCATATAATTCACAACTCAAAGTCTAAGACATTGGAGATCATCCACTATTTAACCTAGACATAATTTAATGATGTTATATACAACGAAATTACTCAGTAAGCTCATATCACAACTGTTATATAGTGGTGTCATTTAGCAACAAAATGACCTGACTAGAGGACGTGTGCCATGTACTTAAGTGTGAGATCTTTTGAAAGTGATTATAGTGATACGATTGATATGACATCAGCTCTTTATAGCTGAGAGTATCTTTAACTTATCACTCTTATCAAATTGCTATAAAGGGTAGATGAATGTTTGCTTTAAGTTTTATGCGATCATTTTTTATCAATATAAAAGCCCGAAAAAGTATGCTTTTGGAGTTTCAAGGCATTTTGATGATACCATCCCCCCATTCAAATTTATTGTCAACACAACCAGCACTGAGGTATGGTTGCTTGAAACATTTGTGTTTGAAATTGAGAGATTAACTTTTTGAATGGAACTCTCTGAATATCATGTGCGATAACCAAGCCCATCACAGGGATTCGCTTGATGGACTTTAATGTATTGAACCTTGTCGACTTTGCCCTCGTGCTTATAGATGATCGAGTTCATGAGGTTCAAGTAATATCGGTTCTTAGTCTTTGTAATGTGAAGGAAAGGACTTGAAATATGAGATTTATGACCCAACCATATAGATAGGGTGGCCCCGCAAAGAGCACATATATATCGAGTGAGTTTGAATTTTGAAAAAAGTTTAAACATTCAAAATAACTGCGAGTCTCTTAAATTCTATAGAAGCATCTTAAAGAAGTGGAAATTTAAGTTCATTCATGCTTTTAGTCCGCACAACATTCCTAGATTTTAATTTCATAAGCTTGGCACATTTGTCAAAACACATGCAAACATACTTTTTAGCTTTCAAATGATGTGCACAAATTTCAACGGGATTGCAACACTTTCCGAGCATTGTATTAAGTTGAAAACCATCTCACAAAGAACGTGCAAGACTTAAAATTATTTGGATTTAATTATTAGCATGAATATTTTATCATTAAGATGCGCACAAGATTTTTATGTTAGAGTTTTTTTTAAAACCGTCTTATGCCAGCATGCATGCATGTGTTATGAGGGTGGCGAGGGTTTTGCAAATTAGAACTTTGTGTGATCTTAAACTTTGTTGTATGCCTAAAATATTGCTAATTTGCTTGCATGTAGCACATGAGAGTGTTCAAGAAGGCCCCCACTGAGAATATTCTTCGCCTATAAATAGAGCTCCTACCACCCTAGTTCATTTTCATTCAACTTCTATTTGTCCATTATGTGTAGAATTAAGAGTTTTCGGGACAGTTCTAAAGGCAATCAGAAAGTTCCATCTACATGCTTGCAAGCGAGCAATTAAGTCCCATACATTCCGTGTCCGTGTAAGTTCATGTTCTTTTCAGTTCTTTTAATGCAAGATGAAGCACAATCCAAGCCACTAAAAGACCCTGTTGATACTTGTTTGGAAAGCTGCAAAGGTTCCTGTTGTCCAATTCTATGTTCAATTTTGTTTTCCATTTTTTTCATCAATTATATCTGGTTGAATTATGGGCTCTCTGCTGAGTCAAAAGGTCCATAAGGGCACGCATATCTCATGAACTCCCGCCAATGCAAGGTTTAGGGAGAGGATGATATGTACAACCTCTCTTGTATTTTCACAACTTGAACCTAGGGCCTCTATAATACAGGAGAAGCAACTTAACATCTCTAAACCCGACATCTACAATGAGGCTCCGTGATCTTCCAAAAATTAGTTTCAAATAAAATGGAAATCAGGATTTCAATTTCCACAGCTCATCATTCCAATATGATGATGAAATGAAGGGCTTAATAGAGTTTTGTGATATATGTTGTGAAGTTTAGTAGGGAATCTGCTATAATAATAATTAAAAAATATAGTATTTGGCTAAAGATCATAAGTCAAGTTAAAATTTGGTGATCATTACAAAAAACAATTTAGCCAATATATTACGAGCATGATTCCATTTTAGATTGTCATGAGTAATTATCCTGGAAGATTATAGACTTATATCAAAGCTTGGCAACTTTATTGAGTCATTTGCACTATATATGCATACTCTGAAAGCCAACAATACTTATATCTTGTTGTAAACTAGGATAGGTATAAATTTGAATCAAATAGTCATAGAAGTTATTAGTGTTTTTTAGGAGGAACTCCCCCGCCTTACACCAAAATATATTCTCATTGTTCGCCACTTCAATATTTTGTTCCCCATATCAAAAATAGGCTAGCAAGCGAGCTTCGTGGACAATTCATACCAAAACTGACAATAAGTGATGCATTGAGGTAAATTTTCCAAGAATGTCAATACTAGTCTAGCAATTAATGAAGTCGAATGAACCTAAATGAGAGCTGGGAATTGATACCAATATACCCGTAACTTCATATTCATGGTATGTCAATGCCTATACTAATTTTTTGGCAACTTTTTTGCAGAAGCATGAGCTACAATGCTAGGACATTCTTGATTATAGCATATTATTCCTCCCCAGGGTCAAAGATTTCAGGAGTACCATGATAAGAGGTGGGTAGACCTTCCCATGGTAACTCTTGCTATCCATAGAGTTAAATGACATACCCCAAATCTCACAGGAATGTCAATACTAGCCTAGCATTCTATGAAGCTGATTGGACCTAAGAAGTGAGTTGATTATTGATACTAGTAAACTCATACCTTGACATCCATGGATGCCAATGCTCTTATTGTCTTTTTGGCAACTTGGTTGGCAGAGGTAGGAGCAACATCCCGAGGACATTCTTGATTAGCATGTGATGTAGAACCAAAGCTAGCCATGATTGAGATGGGATTATTGATTTAATAGAGTTGCCAATTATGATCTCTCAATTAAGAAAATAGGAATTAAATCAAATCCCAAATCTGAAGTTAATTTGGAGTAATTGATTGAGAGACTTAATTGGGAGGAGCAAAAGGGGAAAGGGAGAGAGGGAGGAGCCGGCCCCTTTGATGGGGACTTGATTGGAGTGTTTTATGACTTGTCAATCCTAGGCTACCAATTATAGGAGGGGAAATTAAGGCCAATCTCCCATTAAATTCAAATTGGCATGATTGGGGGAGATTTTCTAATATAGCTTATGTTATTTTATGAAAGGGATTTCAGATTTTAAATAAATTAAAATCTGATTTGAAAACCTTCCTAATTTAAAATGCGTTAATTATGGAAAGTAGTGACTATGCGTTTGAAATTTAAAATTTGAAATCAAAGGGGAGAGGTGGGGTGTTTAATGACTTGCCAATCTTGGAATATTAATTAGTGAAAGAAATCATGGTAATTATCTATTTAAATTTAAAATAGCATGATTGGAGAAGCTTTCATAACATAACTCTTTTCTTTTAGAAAAGAAATTTCAAATTCAAATTTCTTTAAATTTGAAATCTTTTGACTTTCCAAATTTACAAGAATTTAAATTAGGAAAGTAATGAATGCTTGTTTTTGAAATTTTGGATCCTAGGGGAGGAAGGGATGGTGGCCGACGGCTATGAAGGTAGTGGGGACGGTGGTTGGGTGGGGAAAGGGTTTGGCCAAAGGTTGGGAAAGTGGATGACGGTGGCTTGGTGGAGGTGGTTGGGCCAAGAGGTGGGGAAGGACTGAGGGAAGAGGAATGGTATCAGAGCAAGATGAAAGTGGCGGCTAGGAGAGGAGGAGGAGAGGGAGTCGGTGGAGAAGATAAACCACGAGCTCAGACGCTTCCTGCGACTGGTGGGTAGTACGTTGCCCTCACCTAGGGGCTTCAACTCTCATAAGAACTCTCAAAGCTCTTAAGAACAAAGTGCAGAATTTTCTTTTAATAATCATCCATTAACCTCAAATGATGAGGAGGCTTGAAATAGTGATGTAGTCAGAGAGAGAGGGGGGGGGGGGTCAAAAATTTTTCATTGTTTTTGGGCTGCAGGTGGGTCTCGGTTTGGGCCTTGGCTGCTCGAGTTTGGGCTGTGTTCTTTGGGAGCTACTTGGTTCTTGCTCATAATGCTTGAGCTGATGTTTAGCTCATTAATATGCTAAAGTAATTCATCTTTGTTAGCTCATTAAGTGGAGTGGACTTTGGCCTTTTCCCTTCCCTGTACCTCTTTGGTTTTTCCTTCCTGGTGCTATTTCCCGTGGTTGGTTCCTTCCTCTTTTTTGGGTTGGCTGTTCCGGTTCTCCTGCTGGTTCCAATCCCCTGTGCTGCCCCTTTGGTTCCTCCCCTGGTTGCCTGTCCCATGGTTATTTTTCTCGGTTTTCTGATGCAGTCAAGAAAACCCCCAACCACGTGGGAGAAACTCGAAATGTAAATTACAAAAACACTCTCCTTACAAATTAAGATAAAACACAAATAAAGTTTTAAAACAAGAAAATTTACTTATATATTAAGCAAACTCCAAATACAAACCCAACACTTCAACTTAAAACAGCTTTAGAAGAAAGATGCAAGTTGCGTCGAACTTGCGGAGAGAAGAAAGAGGTAAGAAGTCGAGACGAAGGAGAGGACAAGCTCGCAAGCTTTCCCAAGAAGGAAGAAGAACGGAACAAGCTTGCAAACTTTTCCAAAGAAGAAAAACCCTCAGGTTTTTTGCTCCAAAAATCTCTCCATAATACTTACTTTTTTCTATTACAGAACATTTCATATTTATAGCTAAAAATGGGGCAGCCAAACAACCATTCAACCTCCAACCGAACCAATCAGGTAAGGGGAACTAGAAGGACAAAATTCATTTCAGAACAGCACCCAAAAAGGCCACACAGAAAACCGAGAAAAGCAACCAGGGGACATGCAACCAGGGGAGGAACCGAAGGGGCAGCACAGGGGATTGGAACCAGCAGGAGAACCGGAAAAGCCAACCCAAAAAAAAGGAAGGAACCAGCCACGGGAAACAGCACCAGAAAGGAAAAACCGAGGAGACACAGGGAAGGGAAAAGGCCAAAGTCCACTCCACTTAATGAGCTAACAAGAGGAATTACTTTAACATAATAATGAGCTAAACATCAGCTCAAGCAATTATGAACTAGAATCAAGTAGCTCCCAAAGAACACAGCCCAAACCCAAGCAGCCAAGGCCCAAACCGAGACCCACCAGCAGCCCAAAAAAATGAAAAATTTTTACCCCACCCCCCCCTTGCCTACATCAGATTTGATGCAACCAAAAGTTCAAGGGAACCCTTGATCACAAAAAAAGAAACTAAAGAAAAAAACACTAGGTCTCCACAACAATTTGGAGACCACAAAAGACACTAAAACACATAAAAACACTTTCCATAACATAACATAAACACATTTATAATAAGCCAATACAACACTTCAACTTTTTAACACGAGGGATGATACAACTTTCATATAGCTTAAAACTTAAAACAACACCTAAAGGAGCCTTAGAAGAAAGATACAAGTGGAGTGGAACTTGCAGAGAGAAGAAAGAGGTAAGAAGTCCGAGACGAAAGATAGAGAGGACAAGCTCGCAAGCTATCCTAGAAGGAGAAGTAGAAGACGAACAAGCTCGCAAGCCTTTCCTAAACAAAACCCTCAGGTTTTAGTCCAAAAATTACTTCATTATCACTTACTAAACAACACAAAATAGCCCATATTTACAGGTGAAAAAAGGGAGACAAACAGCCCAAAAACAGGAACCAAAAAGAAACCAAACAGCCATCATTTATGATAGAAAAGAGGCAGCCAAACAGCCCCAAATGCCCTCAATCAGATTAGGAAAATGGAAGGCCAGCAGTCAAACCAGAACAGCACCCGAACAGCCACACAGAAAACCGAAAAAGGCAGCCAAGAGGGGAACCGAAACAAGCGGCCAAGGGGGAACCGGAACAGGCAGCCAAGGGGGAACCGGAACAGGCAACCAAAGGGGAAGGAACCGAACACAGGAAAAGGAGCCAGGTGGGAGAACCGAAAGGCCACAGGAGGAGGGGAAGAACCAACAGCCCAAGAGCCAAAGCACCAAAAAATTAACATTTTGTTTTGACCCCCCCCCTGCCTACATCAGATTCTCCCCCACTTGAAAATTCTCATCTCCTGATGAGATGACTTTAGAACTTTCCTGACGATTTGAAGGCGCCGCATCCAGCTCTTGAATCAAGGCCGCATACTTTTTTTGGATTTCTTCGCGTTCTTCCTTAAACTGAGCTTGAAGTTGATTCTTCTTTTTCTCATATTTTTCTGAAACCAAATTCAATTTATGTTGAATTTTGTAAAGCTCGTTCTATATGGGATTGGTAAAATCTCCTTGCGACGGGACCCATCTGCTAGTTGCAATTTTTTCTTCAAGATCAATTGATTGATTTTCATCAACCACGAAGTAAACTTCTTTTTGATTTTTCATTTTTTATATATAAATAAAAACAACACAAACTTAGACTCACTTGACTCGTATGATAACCTAAGATATACTAACTTGCTCTGATACCAAACTTGATGCAGTCAAGAAAACCCCCAACCACGTGGGAGAACCTCGAAATGCAAATTATAAAAACACTCTCCTTACAAATTAAGATAAAACACAAACTAAGTTTCAAAACAATAAAATTTACTTATATATTAAGCAAACTCCAAATACAAACCCAACACTTCAACCTAAAACAGCTTTAGAAGAAAGATACAAGTGGCGTCGAACTTGCAGAGAGAAGAAAGATGTAAGAAGTCGAGATGAAGGAGAGGACAAGCTCGCAAGCTTTCCCAAGAAGGAAGAAGAAGAACAGAACAAGCTCGCAAGCTTTTCCAAAGAAGAAAAACCCTCAGGTTTTTGGCTCCAAAAATCTCTCCTTAATACTTATTTTTTCTATTACAAAACATTTCATATTTATAGCTGAAAATGGGGCAGCCAAACAACCATTCAACCTCCAACCGAATCAATTAGGTAAGGGAGACTAGAAGGCCAAAATTCATTCCAGAACAGCACCCAAAAAGGCCACACAGAAAACTGAGAAAAGCAACCAGGGGAGGAACCGAAGGGGCAGCACAAGGGATTGGAACCAGCAGGAGAACCGGAACAGCCAACCCAAAAAAAAGGAAGGAACCAGCCATGGGAAACAGCACCAGGAAGGAAAAACCAAAGAGGCACAGGGAAGGGAAAAGGCCAAAGTCCACTCCACTAAATGAGCTAACAAAGAGGAATTACTTTAGCATATTAATGAGCTAAACATCAGCTCAAGCAATTATGAGCTATAACCAAGTAGCTCCCAAAGAACACAGCCCAAACCCGAGCAGCCAAGGCCCAAACCGAGACTCACCAGCAGCCCAAAAACAATGAAAAATTTTTGACCCCCCCCTGCCTACATCAGATTCTCCTCTGGTTGAAAGAACTCATCTCCTGATGAGGTTGCTGTAGATTTTTCTGACGAGAAGAAGGCCTTGAATCCAGCTCTTGAATCTTGTCCTCATAGTTCTTCAGGAACTTCTCTCATCCTTGTATGAATTGGTCCTGCAGAAATTTCTTTTTCTTCACATAATTTTCCGTATTGCATATGCATCTTCATCTGTAGCTTGTATATTTCATTCTGTAGGGGATCTGTTAAACTTCCTTCTGTCGGAATCCATCTGTCCATTGGAAGAGAGACTTAAAGATCTTCTGGATTACTTTCTTCCACAATTGCCTCAATATTTTTGTCTTCTTCCATTTTTTTTTTTTTAAAGACTCAACAAAACTTAAACTCACTCGACACCAAGACTCACAACAACTATCATGACTCGCCAAGACTCACTCGACAACCTGGCTTTGATACCAAACTTGATGCATTCAAGAAAACCCCCAACCACGTGATAGAACCGAAAGGCCACAAGAGGAGGGGAAGAACCAGTAGCCCAAGAGCCAAAGCACCAAAACATTAACATTTTGTTTTGACCCCCCCCCCCCCCCTTGCCTACATCAAATAGCCAACATATAATGAGGGAAAATAAAAAAGACAAACATGCCCCTAGGGCTTACATAGGACTACTCCCTCAAGTAAGGGTAAAAACAAAAAAAATGCATAAATAATTCAAAATACAAATAATAACTCAAAATAAAGTGGGGCGATTATGACCGTCGATCTTTGACTCCTCTGATAAACTTTCACGGTCGGATGTCCTCATCATTGCACGAGCCCAGACGCTTCCTGCGACTAATGGGTAATACTTTGCCCTCACCTAGGGACTTCAAACCACGAGCCCGGACGCTTCCTGGTGCTGGTGAGTAACACGTTGCCCTCACCTAGGGACTTCAACTCTCATAAGAACTCTCAAAGCTCTTAAGAACAAAATGCAGAATTTTCTCTTAATAATCATCCATTAACCTCAAATGATGAGGAGAAGGCTTTAAACAGCCAACATACAATGAGGAAAAACAAAAAAGACAAACATGCCCCTAGGGCTTACATAGGACTACTCCCTCAAATGAGGGTAAAAATAAAAAAAATGCATAAATAATTCAAAATATAAATAATAACTCAAAATAAAGTGGGGCGATCATGGCCGTCAATCTTCGACTCCTCCTCTAATAAACTTTCACGGTCGGATGTCCTCATCAGCATGTCATTCCACCTCAAGATCAAAAATTTCAGAGGTACCTTAACAACGGATGGGGTAGACCTTCCTTTGGTAGCACGCACTATCCATAGAGGAGTTCAATGGCATATCCCAAAGATGCTTAAGTTGTATCAGTACTAACATTTGTTAGCATAAAATTTTCGAGCCACAGAGCATTGATTTGGAACTATAATTATGTAATCATTAGAAGAAAAATAGACTAATTGCCCAGCATCTTTATTTTACTTGATTTGAAGTGAAGTTTGATATATGTTTTCAGTCTGCATTTTGAAACTTCTAAATGGTATGACCTCAGGTTAATATGACATTTTAGGGTTTTCTGGAGGCAAAAAAAACAACATTTTACAGGAAATAATGGAATAGACTATAAGTTTCACTGGAAGTGTTATAACTTAGTGTATGTCAAAGATTTGTGCACCAAATACTAGAAAATGGTTATCTATTTCTTCTCAGTTACATCACAACATATTTTCTTCAAATTATGCTACATTAAAGCAGGAATAGATTGTCCATCGCATAGCATGTTTTATCTCCGGTGTGCAAAGGTTGTCTTATTTTTCTTAAAATGCTATGATTGATGTAGAAACCCTTCTTGGTGAATCAACTTTTCCTCATGTATGAAGCCCTTGAAAGCCTGAAAAGGATGGAGGAATCAGACATAGCCATTTCAATTCTTGGCATTTTCCCTTTATTTAATCATATGCTCTCATCTCTTCCATTGTATTCATGAATTCTCTTAATATGTTCCCAGTTTCGGCGCGCAAATCAGTCATCATCAGCACACTGCAAGAGATCTAGATTAAGCAACAGCTACAAGGAATTGCCAGGAATGGAAGACCTGACCTCTTGCATCTAGGATCTAGAAATATAGTTTCTTCTGCTTTTGGTCTCTAAATCCTGGATACTCGTTATTTGCATCAAACTAGATCTGCAATTGGATTTGGCCTCTATGTTGTTTCATCATTTTTTTGCATGTTTGATCCTTCTTCTGCATATATCATATAGAGAACTCAACATTTCTTTCAGAACATAATTAGTTTATTTTATTGCTTTACATCTTAGTAAATCATTGGGCTTTGTTCTTGTCAAATATTAGATGTCAATACTTCCTGCATCAATCAGCAAAGGATGTTATGCATCATCATCATTGAACAAGTATTCACGGGTAGAACAAACACACATAGCTAAAGATTCCTATTCATCCAGACTGGTGAGGTAGAAAGGAAATCACGGAAAGAGAATATAAATATACTCTCACTACTCGGTCTAAGTGATAAGAACAAGAAGAATAAGAAACCATAAATCACTAAAGCAATTATTATCTGTGCCCACCGCAGAGAAAAATAAGAAACAAGTGGACAACAAAAACCTAACGCTCAAACCTAACAGTTCCAAAAACTTATTAAACATCTATATTCTCAAGAAAGCTATTCAAAAAACTGAACAAATGTTACAAATATACAGTATCAAAATTGCTTAGTAGCGTAGAACACCATGAAAAAGAGTTCATACCATATGCAACTATCAGATACTTGTCCAAAGTGGATGATATCACATTCATGTTTCATAGTAAAAGGGTATTTGTTGGATAGAACCTATGCACGCATGCATACATGCAGAGGTTGTGCATAACACCACCAAAATGAGTTCATAGCACATGGAACAATCAGGTCCATGACAAAAGTGGACTACAGCATATTCATGTTTAGTAGTAAAAGTATATTTATTTGAAAGAACCAACGCACAAATATATACATGCATAATAAATAATTCACGTAACGTGCATAGGGTATATTTACTTAATAGATAAGAAACAGTAGAAATTTCCAATCTTACAGGAGTTGATCCTTCTAAAATAGCTCTTGCCCTTGAAAATGACAAATTTCCTGCTAAGAAGGAACCACCTCTTTGAAAAACTTTTTGAGGGTGACTTCCTTCAGCTGGCCATCTATGAACTGATGAGTCAGTTGTTGCGACCCATATGCCATCATCTTGCAAAGCTAGTTGCAGAACCGGCTGTTCATTTGTACATAACAGAATACTCTCTCTAGTTGACAAGTCTGTAAGGTATAACTGAGAAAATAAGCAAAGCAACCAAAACAACAAATAAGTTAGGCACGACAGCATAAACTAAGGCACAAGTAGATTGTATCAAAACAACAGGAAACATATTACTCACAGAAAGATCCCTCCCACCACTGTAAACATGAGAAAAAGATGGTGTGCTGGCAAGTGCCCAGACTGAATCTGTATGCACGGAATAAGAATGCACACAGCGTTGCTGACCAAGATCCCACAACCTATATCGATACAAAAAAAAAAGGCATCATCAGCACATTCTAAGGAAAGACTTACTTTCAGCGTGAGAAAAAAGTTATAATAAGAGAGTAATATTCCAAACAAGAGATCAAACTTGAACCATTTTCCATGTCCAGCATTGGCAAGTACAGAGCAATGGCATGCAAAGAGATATTTTATTTTACAAACCATTTTTTGCAATATAAAGTAACCACAAAGAAATACGGAAAGAAATAAATTTTCAAATGTGATCCCAGTCCTATTTAATTTCACCAAGGGCAACAATCATTTTGTTGTTTGCTTAAAGAAATGGCAAAGAGAAAAAGAAAGCGCAATAGAGAGAGAAAGGAGAATAGTTACCGTATCATGGAATCAGAGGATCCAGACAAGCAAAACCTGATAACATCACATGATGTAATTTTTGTTAGTAGTATTACAAAAATAGAATTTGTATAGCTTTCAGCAATGATTTTGCTATTAAAGAAGCAATTGGAGTGTATCATTTAGAACAAACTATAGAACTACAAGCACTGTTATTTTCCACCTAAGTCCTTTTCAAGGCCCTCTCCAACCTAACGATAAAAACAATGATAGAACTGCCTGTTATGCATGTTTGACGTGCATTTTCTATGCAGAATCATAAGGGTGGCATACGCCACAATCAAGCCCAAAGATGAAGTAATAGCAAATCTGATATTAATGTACCAAGACCAATTCAAATATAGTTTTATAATCTGCAAAATTATCATTCATAAAAATGACCAGTTTCTCGGGTCATCATTCATTTGTAAAATGGTCATAGTAAAAACTTCGTATAGATAAACCTGTTTGGAAGAATTGAGTCTAAGTCTAAATTTTTGGAAACACTGTAACCAATTAAGCATGACTCAATAAACAAGCAATTGCAAGCCTGACATAACTATAAAGAATCTCTGATGAGGACATCCATACTTGGAAAGTTTATCGTAGACGTGGCCGTCGATCTACGGCCACGATCGAGTCTTTATATTTCTAAGTTTATTATGTTGTTTTATTTCTTTTATTTCTGTTGACTGTTTTACCCTTACTTAAGGGAGTTGTTTGTAAGCCCTAAGGGCAATGTCGTCTTTTCTTTCTTGAGTCTTTGTATGAGGCTTTATATAGCCCCTTTATTCCCTTTTGTTGGTAATGAATGATTATTACGAAAATTTCCTGCATAAGTGTTCTCTTTGGGTGAGAGTTTGTGAGTTGTGTGGAAGAGCCTAGGAGAGGCTAACTCGTAGCACCCAACAACGGCCTCCGGAAGCTCTTGGTTCCTTCCCTTCTCCCTCCTCCACTCCACACCGCCGGCCACCCCTCCCTCCACTCCTTCACCGCCGGCCTCCTCCCTCCACACCCCACGGCCCAACCCCAACCCCACGGCCAAGACCCCACTCCCCACCCACGGCCCAACCACCCCTCTCCCTCCACCGCCGGCCACCCAACTCCCCTTCCACTCACCAAGCCGTCGGCCCCTCTCCCTCCCTCTCTAATTTCATTTCCTAATTTACTTGATGTATCTTTGGAAAGTTTTCAAATTTGAATTCAACATCTAGTGCCTTCCTAATTTACTAAATCTATTTTGGAATGTTGCCTTAAATAACTCCTATTTGAATTTAATTTGAATAGGAGTAATTTATACCTTTCCAATTATTCATATCCTAAATTAGGTAACTCCAAATCAATCCCAAATCCCCTCACCCCTCTCTAATTGACGCCCCCCCCCCCCCCCTCCCCCTCCTTTTTCCGCCCCCCCTCTCTCTCCAATCCCTCTCCCTCTCTCTCCCCAATCCCCTCTCTCACATTAAATCTTTCCTTTAGAAATTAAACCTAGTTTCCTTACCCACCTCCCTCCAATTTCAAAATCTGAAAATAATTTCAGATTTTGAGCTCTAAACCCTAACCCTAACCCTACCCCTACCCCTCTAAAATTTGAACCAAATTCCCCCATTACCTTCCCCTTGGCCGGCCCCGTCCCTAACCCTTTTCCCACTTGATTCTCTAAGGAAATCTTCAAACCATTGAAGGAAAACTTCAAGGGCAGCAAGGTATCATCGGCTCCAACCTCTCCTTTCTTCACCAACATGAATGGAAGTCCCCGAATGGGACTACGGGTTGGTTCTTGACGAAAACGACAACGTTGACATCCTCCGTTCGCCGTTCTTCGACGTTGGGTTCGACTTCGACAACACCGTCGAAGAATACTTTGAAAGGATCCATATCACGTTGGTGGATACGATTGACGATCAGAGGAAGAAAGGATGGTGGACCATCCTCGGCAGGTTCACGACTATTTCCCCTCCGGATACTTCCCCACTCAGAAGATATTTCACTCAAATCCTACGGTTCCTCACCCATACCGTTGGCCTTCAAGTGACTACTTTCCGACAACGATTCCTTCCCGGTTAAGGTGAACTTCCCTTCCACGTCAAGTCACTTCGTCTTTCTACTAACCTTGTAGGTGGTGATGAAGTCGCAAAAGATCTACGCCACTTGATTTGCTAAAACAAAAGCTTAGTAAACGTAGGGTTACTTTGAGAGCTCCTAATATGTTTACTTATCTTAATGTTAATTAAGGGATTATGAATGAACATCTACTATGTTAGCTTTAATTTGATTTTCCAATCTATTTGTTTGTTCAAGCACTTTTATTGTGGTTTGGCCTAAACGCAAGCACCCCTCCTTTGTTTTATTTTATCGTTCTAGTTGCTAGTAGTTTAATCAAGTACTTGCTCTTAACATAATTCGTGCAAATTCTAAATTTTAGTCAAAAGCATACTAGTCCTGCATCAATCTCTATTAAGAAACAAAAAAGTGCCCTCTTAGTTACAGCATTACAATTAGATACAACCCTGCAACATCCAATTATTAAATTATAACAGTCTAATTTCCAGCAGGACACAATAGAAACCAAGAAAGCTCATCCTCACTAACCATAGGTAAGTAATCTACTCGGAAAACGGCTGGCTACAAGAACCAAATGTAAGCAAGAAAATGTCGAATTCTGTTCTTAGCAATGGTAATAACCAGCAGATCAATGCTTTATACAGGCAGTTGATGGAGTACTGCAAGAGTACAACAACAACAACAATAACAAGCCTTTGTCCCACTACGTGGGGTCGGCAACATGAATCCTTTTTCTCCATTGTGTCCGGTTCAAAGTCAAATTCTCGTTTACTTTTCACTGTATTCAGGCCATACAGTGCGTCGCTTCCAGGGAACGCCCTAGCATTAACACAATTTATTAAAGGATTCATGTCATGGTTATTCGACAAGTTTTACGCTGGCTGTCGAGTACTGCAAGAGTATTTGCGTAAAAAGATATAAAGGAACAATGCATATACTGACCTTCCAGTAGAATCAAGTAACAAAGCTCTAATATTATCAGTATGCCCTCTTAGCTTCATATTCTTTGAACCAATTCTGGGGTCCCAAACACGAATGACCTAAAGAAAAGGAGTGAACAGCTTAAATAAGACAAGGGAAGACAACTGCAAAAATACAATTAAAAAAAACAGCTGCAGTAGCTCCGCTAATGTTGGCATGGAGTGAAGATACTAAATGCACCTTCTCAGTTCCTCCAGAAACAAGTAAAGTTCCACTATCATTCATTGCTAGGGCATATACAGACTCTTTATGACCTTTGGCTGCAGTAGGATTGTAACCATGTGATTGTGCGTTATTCACAGACATGTTGCTTGATGTAACAGAACGCAAACTCGTCATGGGAAGTCCATAGTTTCCTGAATTAATCAGTTTATTGGAGCCTTCATCATCCATAACATCAGTAGATTTGGCAACCGGAAGAACTGCTGCTTCGATGTCCCATATAAAAACCTCCCCACCAAGTCCCCCAGAGGAAACAACATTGCTCTAAAATACATGATACTACAAAAGGATAAGAACCTAGAGAAACAAATGTGAATGTACATGGAGAAGAGGATAGTTATGAAACCCCACCTCAATATAAGGGTAAAGGAGAAGAAAATTGAACAAAACAGAAAGAAAAAACACACACACGCAGATAAATTGAAGACATTTTCATATTGCAAAAGAATTACATTCTTTTCAACAGCAGCAAGGCAGGTAACATAATCAGAATGCTGACGAAGAGTTCGGGTGCAAACACCATCAGACAAACTATTCCAGACCTGCAACATAAAATGGATTAATGAAGGGCACAACCATAATAGCCAAATTACCTTCTTTGGTGAAAGCAAAAACCTTGACAGTTGTATCTGAGGAACATGAAACTAGGGTGTTACCAGCAAGAACTACATCATTAACCTGCATTACAAGAAATTTTGATGGTCAACATAAGTTTGATACTATCATGTAAAACAGAACAATCATCAGGGAAGTAGCCAAAACATAATAAAACATAAACCTATTCTTCACAATAATTTTGAACTTCTACCCATCTTACCTTAGGCGCACATATTTCCTCAAACAATAATTTTATTATTCATTTAATAAGTATGTTTTTCACACTTTGTTGTGGCTGTCCAAACCACCTAATTTACTCTCAACTATTTTATATTCACTAAATCTTAACTTTTTTCTCTAATTTATTGATTTATAGATGCTGGTTTGTCACACATCAAAGTAACATTTTCATTTTTACAAGCTCAACTTAGCTACCAATGAATTTTTAAAAGGCCAACATTGCGTCACTAACAACATCACCGACTTAATAATATTTTTATAAAATTAATCTTTAAGTCTCCATGATCGACATCTCACATAATACTCTTCTCCATTTTACCAACCTGGTCTTACCTCTAAAGGCTATAAAACCGAATATACTTATTGAACAAGAAAATGGTTACAAAAAAATTTATGCAAGACATTACATTCTAAACAACAACATATGACACTCAAAAGGTTATTTCAATTTATATCACATTACAAAAGTTACTCCTGAAATAAAAGTGCATTATGACAAGCAAGTACACAAAGATCATCTATTTTGCAAAAGCTCATGGTCGGAAAAAAAAAAAAGAAACTTTACAAACAGGATGATAACAGAAGCATGTTGATAGAACCAAAAACTGAAAGAGATTTTGCAGATTAAACTTATCAATAAATGGTAACGGATAAATCAATAATTAAACTGAAAAATGTATGCTGCTGTATGAGTAGCTGGGAATGACCCTAAAATGTATTAAAAAAAAAGGACAAACTCTAAGAAAATACATTTTTCATCTACCTTAGATGTTTAAAAATACCAAAGTTCACGTTCAAGATCATACCCAATCAACATGTGACTCATATGTTGCACAGCAGCTAGCCTGATCATCTGCTATGGCCCACCTTTTTAATGTTCCATCTCTACTTCCGGTAAAAAGATAATCACAGCCACTAGATGAAGATTTTAAAACAGACAAGCAATTAATGCCTGCACAATGCTGCAAACACCAGAAATTTAAGTGATCTATCATCAGGAAGGGATGAAACAATGGCCAAGAGAAATTTGATGCAGATAGATGATAATATTGTACACATACATATAAACACCCATGCGGAAGCAATCATACCCACACACACAAATATATTCCATAAAGAATTAAGGAGAATGGAGAAGGAAACATGGACCTTTGTGTCATCTGTATCCTTCAACACATACGTTAACCGTTTCTCCTTCCGAGGTCGAGTTGAATTAGACGTGTTACCAGCACTAGCCACACGATGCATTGTAAGAGTTCCTATTGCATATATCATAGAAATGTCAAAGGAACTATATCTAAAGTGTTGGCTTTTGTACTGAAAACATTTATTATTGATCAATAATCATAATAGGACTAAATCCAATAATGAGTTTACATGATCGCTAACAATTCCTAAAATAAGTGTGAAAGATATTAATTCTTCAAAGAAAAAGCCCCTATGCCATCGCTAGCATCATTAACATCTTGCTAGGATCCATGGATAAACTCAATTTCATAAACTCCGTATGATCAAAGGAATTTGAACCATTAAGAAAATAAGAAGATACATAGCAGGGTATCATGTGCATGATGCCCCCGTTGTTCTCATTTAGAGCAAGTTTGAAGTTTGCTTAGAATCAAAAGACTTGGAATAGGTTTAGTATCTACGGCTGTCTTTGTCAGTTAAAACTATTGTAGGAATAATTATTGTTTGAAGTTACTGCGGTTAAAATAGCTAATAATGTTTGGAAAATATAACAAACATGTTGTATTTCTGTTGTTGTGCGTGTAAATGAATCAGACAATTATTCGCATTGGAGAACAGACAAATTAATTGTTACTTAAAATATCACTTAATGACTGAAATCAACCTTAGATCAACCCTTCTTTTAAAATCAAATCAGCCATTATCAGTAACGCAGGATCTTGTACATTAAAATCTCCATTTAGATAATTTTTTTTAACTTCTAAGAAAACTTTAGAAACCATTTACTTAATTTCATTAGCATGTCCATCAAATGACACCGAACAACACAGTAATCCAGTTTCATTAACAAATCATACAACCCACAATCCACAAACAATCACGATCACTCTATAGTGCTCTCCAACAGCAGTGTTAACCTCAGGAGGCCTAACCCTCCCCCACTTCACCCCAGATAATGATATAGCCATCCCACCAATTTTCAATGCAACACAAAGAGCAACAACTGCCAACGGGCAATGCTTCCTCGGTGACAAAAACATGATAATAAGAGAAATTGCTATTTTTTTCATCTCGCTTATCGATATCAGCAAATCGAAACCCTCCTCCTAACGCTTCCAAATGGTCAATTATCAATCGCTTTGCTAAAAAAACTCAGTAATACGAGTGAGGCATGTAAAATGCTTAAACGACCATAATTTATTTATTATTACGGTTCGACTTAGTCAACTCCCATTACAGTACTCTAAAAGAATTACATAAATACCAAATTATAATTTTTCCTAAATATAAACTATTAATAAAGCAAGAAAAATGACAACTGATCATATGCTGTCAATGTTGATAATAAATCCTTATCAAGCTAATATCATCGCCTAACCATCAAACTAGAGGGGCAACTGAATGACCCAGCACATGAGAAGTTTATCAACAATGCTAAGCCTACCGGTTGTGCGCGCTACCAACCTGGCATAAGGGCAAGCATTTCTCTGGCCATCTTGATGCATTACTCAACAAAAAGAAATTCAAAAGCAGGAAGCAATGAAGAGGATATTTAAAGTGAACTAAAGATTATTAATTAAATGATTTATCAAATATCCTTCCCATATTAACACTAACAAATCATGGTGATATTGATGCAGGACTACGATGCTCTAAATGAAAATAATAAGGATTAGCACGACTTCTTGAAGAAAACAATTATTAATTAAAGTTACTAGCAATTTGAAACAACAAAGTAAAACAAGAAAGGGGTGCTTACGCTTAGGCCAAATCGTTTGCTAAATACTTGAACAAACAAATAACTTATAAAATCAAAACATGCAAAGTAATAGGCGCTCAACCAACATCCCTAAGTTAACAATGAAATAAGAAGCATAGAAAGATACACTCAAAACCCTACATTCACTGAGCTTTAGCAATTTAAGCAGAGTTTGATCCTTTGCGATTCCGTCATCACCTACAAGGTTAGTGAATGAAGAAGTAATTGAATTGGGAGGAAAAGTTCACCCTTATTGAGATTCGAAAAAGAATCGCCGCCGGATGATGTCCTTTTGATTGCTAATAGCACAGGTGAGGAGATGTAGAAGATGAATGATGTAACCTTTGATTGAATACGATGACGTAGCCGGAGTGGTGGAGGTCGTTGTTCGGCCGAAGATGGTCCAACGTCCTTTTGATCTTTGATCGTCAATCACATCAACCAAGGTGATGTGGATCCGGTTGATGTATTCTTTGATGGTGTTGTCGAAGTCAAAGCCCACGTCAAAGAAAGGAGAGCGGAGTATGTCGATATTATCTTGATCGTTAAGCACCAAGCCGTAGTCCCATTCGGGGACCTCCATTCATGTTGATTGTGAAGGAGAAAGATTGATGATGATGTTCCTTTGCTGTCCTTGAAGTTTCTCCTCAAGAGATTGAAGATTTCCTTTGAGAATCAAGTGGGAAGGGGGGTTGTGGGAAGGACCGGCCAAGGTAGGGATGAGGGAGGGAAATTGGTTCAGATTTTGGAGAGGTAGGGTTAGGGAAGGGCAATGTGTCCAAAATGTGTCCAAAATCTGAAATTATTTTCAGATTTTGAATTAGGAGGGAGGTGGGAAAGGAAACTAGGATTTATTTCCAAAGAGTAGGAATTAATGAGAGAGGGGGATTGGAGAGAGAGAGGGGGCGGAATAGGGATAGGGGGCCGGCGGCAATAGAGAGGGGGAGGGGATTTAGGGATTTGATTTGGGGTTGCCTAATTTAAGATATGAGTAATTGGAAAGATATAATTTAATCCTATTCAAATTTTAAATTCAAATAGGAATTATTTAGGCAACTTTCCAAAAATAGATTGAATATTTTAGGAAAGTTTTGAATTTCAAATTGGATGGATTTGAATTCAAAAATCTATCCTAATTTCATCAATCCCAATTAGGTAATGGCATTGGAGGGGGGGAAGGGGGACTAGGGGCCAGCGGCTTGTGGAGTTCGGATGGGGGTTTGGGCGGATAGGGCTTGCGGTTTGGAGGCTTGGGTGGTGGGAGGGAGGATGGGGAAGTGGGGGTTTCGGTTTGGGAGGGATTCGGGCCGTGGGGAAAAGGAAGAGGGAGTGGAGGTCGGTGATGGGGGTGGTAAGGAGAGAAAAGAAAGATAGAGAAAGTAAACCACGAATCTGACGCTCCTAGATTTTGAATTCTCCCTCCTAGGGATCCTCCTCAAGGGCTCTCACTCTCAAGCTCTCAAACACAAGTGTAGCAAATTTTTTTCATAATAATCATTCATTAACCTCAAAAGAAGAATACTAGCGCTATAAATAGCATCATACAAAGACTCTCAAAACAAAAGGACACTAATGCCCCTAGGGCTTACATACGATCTCCCTTAAGGGGTAAAAGCAGAAATAAATGCAACATAACTAAATAAAGACAAACATAACTAATAAAAGATAAATATATGAAATGACTCAAAAATACAATGACTCGATCGTGGCCGTAGATCGACGGCCACGTCTACGATAAACTTTCCACGTAGTGATGTCCTCATCAGATATCATCATAAGAGCTAGTAGATTCAATTGCCTATCAATCCTATCTAAGACTAAAATAATAAACTTGTATATTCAAACATTTAGAACGGCATTTCAGTATAAATGCCCAAATTTTGAACTTGATTGGCCATTCTTCAAACTCACTTACCACTTAAAAGTATGATCCATGTCAATGAACAAATTGGAAAAAACTTATTAATCTAGCCTAATATCAAAAGATTGTGCCGCACTTTGGTCAAATCATCATCAACGCTTCACTTCTAGTGTCAAGTGGATATTCATTTTTAAAGTAATGATATTCATGTATAACATAGATGAATCATTAATTGGCTTCAAAATGGATTCATCAAAGGCAAAGCAAATCAAGGTCTAACTTACCAGAAGTTAATGCAAACCAATGTAAACAAATGAAAATAGATTAATATGTCTATCTTTTCTTTATTATGGAGCAGTTACAAATGAATAGGAATGCAAAGACCGCTTGGAAACTATCTATCTAAAACAAGCGTTTATTTACTACTACTAACAAAAGATACATGATGAAGGGTAATAAAAACTGACGAATTCCTCACAATAGAAAATTTGCTACAGGAGATATGATCATAAGAGCACAATAGGTAACTAAACATTCAAGCAAATGAGCGACATCAAAGAAATTAAATTTTGAGCAAAAAAGTAATCATGTTACCACAAACAATTGATAAGCAATTTTGGCTTTGTTTGACTGTAGACTTTTTTTTTAATGGTGTTGTTTGCTTGGCAGTGCTATGTTTGATACTCAAAAAAGACAATGGTACCCTCCAAGATTTCGTGAAGGCTGCTTAACAAAAATAATGCAGTAATGCATATGATAAAAGAAAGTGGAGCTTCAATTATAGTCTGAGGCCAATCAAATTTTGATTATTATAAGGTTCTGGAACAGTAAAGGAGTTGAAATACAATGTCAAAGTCAGAAAAAGTAAATAGTTGGGAAAATAGATTAAAGAGAAAAGAAATAAGAATCAAATCTGTAAGGCATGACTCCGTTAGTTCCCATTGAACCTTCACACTTGACATAAGAAAAAATACTCACATCCAAAGAAAAATTAGGTCATTTCTAATATTTTCTAACGAAGTCTTTTTAGGTCTACCTCTACCTTTCTTAACATAGACCTCTACCTTTCTTAACATAGGTTAAATCTAATACATCTACTCTCCTAACCGGGTCATCGGAAGGCCGCCGTTTTATATAATAGATTGGCAAGAAAATTCTTTATGTTTACCCTCAAAACGCAAGACAAAGACCCATCTAGCTCCATATAGTATGATGGAACAAGATGCAAAATCCTTCATGCGTTTTGTACAAAAGTGTATTGTATACTTTTACAGACATGAATTGTACATATCCAACATTCAAAGTTATAGATAGCATTTTCCAACCGAAATTTAAAAGGGTAATCGAGAATTTCCTAATTTGATTTCACTTCACTTGCTCCAATGTGCACAAAGTTGCACCCATGCCTATTGAGTTAAGACTCACAACACTGGTCTCAGATCAATTGACTGAGTTTATTGGTATTTTCTCTGATGATCTACATGACAAGCTACCTCTTATGAGAGATACAACCTACTATAGACTTAGTGACTGGTTCTCAATTACCAAAGCTTCCTCTCCCACTGATCTTGATGAACTAAAAAAGAACGTATATGACCAATTTCGGAAATGAATTCTTCAAGAAAGCCATAGTCATCATGTTTTGTCAGCCTTACTAACTCTAAAAAGATGGTTCTTAGAAGATGAGTGTTGACAGCAGAACTATAAACAAAATTATTAACATATATAAGTTTTTCATACTTATACTATGCTGGACCAAATTTATGGTGCCATCTAATTTTCTAAACATCATTCATCAAACAAATTTAGCTCATTAGATGAAAGAAAGTTCAAGAAAATTATATATATCTTTCAATTCAATGTCTCCTGTAAGAGTTCATCACATATCATTTTTAGTGATTAAACAGCATGATAAAGTATAAATCATCATATTCAAGTTTTAACATTCGCATGGAGCCCTACAAAATGTCCAAAATACGAGATTTACATGAAAGTATGTATTAATTTTAGCCTTGGCCACTCATATCAATTTTTGATCTAGTTAACGAAACCAAACTGCAATACCCATAAGTGAAGGGCGGCTCTAAGGGCTCACACCATACTCACTTCTTCTGGATATAAGTGACAGTTTGCACTTTGCACTCTAATGAAGAATGAGAAGATATTCATGCGGGTTTTATTTACTAAAATCTTCCCTAACCATAGAAAGTAAAATTATAGGAGATAAGCTTAGTTTTGTGAACCTTAAGCGGATTGTTCAATACAGGAACGAAGCAAAAGGATATAGGTTACACTAGGGATATAGCTTACACAAGGGATTAGTGTACATCAATCTTAGATTTTGTTTATCCAGACCATGCTCAATCTATAAGGAGGTAAACAGTTACAAGAACTTTGCAATCCATTGGAGAACTATGGGTGTCCGTGTAGATTTGCATCACCCAGACCATGCTTGACCCACATGGAGCTAAAGGTTTCCATTACTCAGACCATACTTCATACTTGACCCATATGAACCTAAACTGGGGAAGAACGGTTAGGCCTTGAGGACCTAAAATGGGTGGATTCATTCATAGTGAGACTTGTTATAGTTTTTATTACCTAGATCGTGCTTGACCTATAGGAAGTGGAATTGGGGCCCCTTTAAGCTTTGTTGGGGCTAAGGGATAATGATCATAGATTTTGGTTAATGAGTTTGTGAGAACTAGTCTAACTCATGTCTGTGGGACGACATTGCCCACCTTACAGAGGTCTTATATATATAGTTAATGTACAGATTTTCTTACCTGAAACCCTTATCAGATTTTCTTACCTGAAACCCTTATTTTGCCTATAATCTTACTTTCAACCCTTGACTAATGACATAGTCAAGCTTCTTTTTATCGGGTGAGATATATGCTTTCTATAAAAGGATTCCTGATTTTGTCAGGGCTTCGGCTGGTTTTTTATGTCAACCCATTTCTTCCCTGCCATACCGAGTGCAATTCTAACAGTCAGTCGGGGAGAAGTTGGATTGCAAGATCATTCGCAAGCCATTTTAGATTTGATGAAAAATTGATATAGGGTAGGTATTCTAAAGCATACCGGTTCAAGTGCAGCGCACTTTACCAAAGAAGACTTTACATGTTGGAACTCAGACATCATTTGAGACACGTCTAACTTCTGGGTCAGTTCACTAATTGTAGCCCCACCTAACTATACATATATTTTGATCTGTTTGTGCATGCAGAGGAAACTAAAGCGTACTTTGGAAAAAAAAAAAACTATCTCCAAAATTTCTGCTAATTGGTTTATAAGTCCCCCGAGACTTTGATTTTATTCTAGAGAGAACAAGTTTGTTCTTAATATGTCATATTAGCTTATATAGGTACCTTCCATGAGACATTTTGTTATAATGTTATTCATTGGTTAAAAAGGTGTGTTATTACTCCAAGATAATCTAAGATTAAAACATATGCAAATTTAATATGGAACAACTATTGCTTTATATCCTTCAATCAAGGCTCATTAGTTACACTTTTAAGATCATGTTTGTAGCTCGGAAACCGATGACTGGTATTGTGGTTTTGCCATTACCCAAGACAATTAATGTATAAATGTTGATAAGTTGGTGATTGAGTAATCTTGGAGAAGCCAAAGAGCATTTTTTTAATTCAAAAGTTATATGTCCATGTGTCGAAAGTTTATTGGAAGTTAATATTTTGTATTGATAGGTGATGCTTCAATAGGAGTCTCGAAGAAAATAATCACAATGTTTGTTACTAAGTGATACATTTTTTATATTTGACAAAGACAAGCATGAAAGTTTTGAAGATAAAACATTCATAAATACATTAAATCCACAGTGCAAGGTCACTCAAAACCTAAAATAATGATGAAATGCAACTAATTGGTGTTTCTAATGACTATGAAACTTTAAGCTCTTCATTAAACTATGATCAAGTAAAATTCACATACATAAAAAAATATATATTATAGCATGCCTAGAAAGTACAAATTGTGCCTCATACAACTCTTTCAACACGATACAAATGTAGGATATTTTTCCTAATGATCCTCCACAGGATGTCTTTGTGGGTAATAGAACATAACTACATGATCTTTTTCCTATAACTTATGGATGCAACCAACGGAAGGAAATGTTCCATTAGTGAAGCTTAACAAAATGTCATACAATGTAACTGTTATTAACCAAGAATGTGAGCTGCTAAGACTTTCATGACAAAGTTTATTTGGTTTGGTCAACCTTCTAGATTGAAATCATGTGGAAAACATAAAAAGAAGAACTGATAGACGCAATAAAATAGCATGGTGTCCATTCTAGGGGGAAAACAAAATCCTCCAAACCTCAAGGAAAAAAAATCATCTTATAGATAGGATACCCAAATACTAACCAAATTTAGTGATCTCAATAATTCAAATGGCCACAATACTTCTTAAGGTATCTGATGAGGACATCAGAGATCGACGGCTACGATTATGCTTATTTATTTTGCTATATTTCATGTATTTAATTTATTATTGTTCTTTTCCTTTTCTACTCTCACTTGAGGGCTTGGTCTTATGTATGCCCTAGGGGCAATTTTGTCGTTGTTATTTTCCTTCATATTTTTGGGCTATTTAAAGCCACCCTCTTCCTTTGGAAAGGTTAATGAATGAATTATAAAAAAATTCCTGCACATGTGTTCTTGGAGTTGTGAGAGTTCTAGGAGAGAGCTTTGGAGAGATCCCTAGAGAGGGAAAACGGATCACCCACCAACCTTGGAGACGGCCGGGTTCGTGGTTTGTTTTATCGTTTTTTTTTTTTTTTTTTTTTTTTCTTTCAATCTCTTTCCCCTTCCCCCCACCGCCGGCTCCTCCCTCCCCCACCTTCTCCCACGGCCCAAGCTCCACCTACCCCAAGCCCTTACCCGCCGGTACATAAAACCCCACCACCATCCGCTACCTAGACCCCAACCACCACCACCCTCGGCCCATCCTCCACCACCGGCCTCCACCACCACCACCCTAAGCCGTCGGATCCACCTCCCCCGCCCAAGCCGCCGGCCACACCCCATGCCTTTCCAAAAATAGATTCATTTAGAGTTGGAAGTTATTTGATTTCAAATTTCAAAAGAGTTTGAAAAGTCAAAGCTTTCCAAATTAAAGTGGTCTAAGTTTGGAAAGTCTCTTAATTAAATAATCAATCAATCTTTGAGATTAATTATTTAATTAATTCAAATTCCCACATTTTCCTAATTAAAGAGGCTTAGTTTGGAAAGCCCGTTAATTGATAATCAATCAAAATCTGAGATTGATTATTTAATTAACTCAAATCTCCAAATACATTGCATCTAGACCTCTTCCTCTCTCCCTCTCTCCTAGGCCGAAATCTCCCAAGAGCCCACCTCTTTATTTCTTTCCAATAATCAGCCCCCTCACCTTTGGAAATACTTCCAAATCTAATATCCCCTACCCAACCCTCTTCCCTAGCATCTGTGCTAAGCTTCCTGCCCTAAATCCCTTCTTTTCCCCATCCGATTGGAAATCCTGCCCTCAAAATCTGCTGCCAACAACAAGTTCCTGCTGTTTAGAAGTTCTCCAAGGGCTGATATAGATTTCCCAGCAATCTCAATTGCTGTCCAGCTGATTGCAGGAGTTCACGTTGCTGTCCCCTATCCAGAAATGTCAAAATCAGCAAGAAGAATTGTTCAGGAAGGCCTCCTAGCAGCTGTTCCCCAAGTTCTGCATGTTTCCCTGCACTGAACCCTCACCCGGAAGAACCTGATTGCTGTCCAGATTTGCATGGAACAAAGAACTGCTGTCTAGATTGCAAGGAACCAGAAAACTGCTGTCCAGAACCTCTCCGGGCTTCAATCAGCTGTCCTTTCTTTATCGGCAACCACAACGATCGCACCCGAGCTTCATGTCCTCCTCCATTGGTTGCTGTCCAGACTTTCTATACATCGCCAAGCTGCTGTCCAAGGAATTTTAGCTAGCGAAACTGCTGTCCTGCTCTCCGAAAATCCACCCGTTGCTGCCCGGAACTGCCAGGAACCATTGTCCCAGGTTGGATATTCGTTGTCCAAAGGTTCGAGCGTGGAGTTGTTGCTTCCGAGCCGTCAAAGACGTCACCAACTGCTGTCCAAGCTTGCGAGAAGGTTGAATCATAGCAAAGGGTGAACTCTTTCTTTCTCTCTTACTTCCTTTGTCGATCCTTGCTTGTGGTTTATTTGATTCATGCAAAATCTTGTCAAACTCCGCTAAAAGCTTAGTGTTTAGTAGGAAGAGTGTAAGAGATTTTTCATAGCACTATTCTTATTGTTATATTAGGGATTTCTTGTTGAAGCCATTCACGTATGCAACGTTATGAATAATTGATTGTTTTGTGTCTTTTACTTTACGCAACTAGCTTGGCCTAAGCTCGTGTTTACCGCTCTTTGTGTTTTAAATCATTGTTTAAATCAATATCAAGTTCCAATTAAGTTGCTCTTGATCAATTAAACGTGCAAACTCCTTATTTAAATCATCTTTTCATATATGTCCTGCATCAGTATCTTTCAATATTTGTTTGCATTTCCCATTTCTTCTCAAGATCATGTAACTCCTACAAAAATTGTTCATCATATAAAAAAAGTTAGGGAGTACAGAACACAACTCTCTAGGAGAAGAAAAGGAATAAATTAATATTAATAATAATAATGAAGGAGCTAAAAATAACCTAATACTTAAGAAAAGAAAATCCGTAAGTGCATTCTTCTGATTCTAAATCATTTCGAATAACTAATTTGGATTCAACAAACCACTCTGATGTCATCATTCAAATTACCCTTCCCCAACTACCATTAAACTTTACATTAATTTTTCAATTGCAAAGGGATCCACAAACCTGCTAAATATGGAGTTTATTAAGGATGATATTCAACTAAATTAAATTTTTCCAAAAATATGAGCTGGCCTATTCACTTTTTGTATCAACATGCGGTGCAGTATTTTTATTTATCAACAACCATAAGTCAATCAAAACAAGGATGATGGACAACATTTATTATGGTTAATTAAATGTTGCAGCAACTACTTGTTTGACTTTATCAACTAAAATAATCATCAATAAAGAATGAAAATTAATCTCTTACACATCATCCAGATTGTATTATAACATAACTAAAACATATACAACTACAATATTTTGACAAAAAGGAAATTGGCATCATAAAAATACAAAACACCTACGGGAGTTCCAGACACCACAAACTTGAGCTTCAACTTTACTAATTAAACGAGTGCAAACTCAAACTTAATTCAACATTCAAGCTGGCTCGTCTTCTAATGAAATAGCGAAAACGCATGTGAATCCAAGGAGTTCAGCAATGGAAGAATGGCAAGAGAGTCTAAGAAATGAGAATTTAGAGCAAGGGCAAAGGGAAACTAGGACATGTAGAATTTTTTTTAACTTCGCAACTAAACTGTTGAATTCTAATTTGCTTCTCCATAATCTAAATGAATATAAACAATGAGGCTCATGAGTCGACAAGCTGAGCAAGGGCCGCCTGAAGCTTGGCCTGTTTAATCATAGAGATTGCTTATGAGCAATTTATTGCGCCTAGATTGAACCAGCTAGAATCAATTACACCACTCAAGGCATACGCATGCTAGTACACATGTATACAACCAAACAGTCACAAAACAAACAAAAATCTTTGATAAATAAGTCGGAACCAAGTCTTCTCATTCATACTGGGCTTTCTAGCGCCTGCTGAAGGATGTCCTAAGTTTGAAACATAATAAAAGCCTGATCTATACAGAATCAAGTGCCACAAAAGATGCACGGTCCCTTAATCATGCAAAAAAAACAAAAACGAAAGCCAGATGCATGTCATGAGAAACGTCAATATAGGTTTAAACAAGTCCCGGTCAACGCCACATTCTTCTTCCATCCTAAAGCCTCAATTACTCAGAATCTCCCTATACAAAACCCTCGCTTCCAAGACAGACATATCCACCTATATGAAGGAAAGGAAAACACATATTCTGCTATTCAAACAGCCTTAACTTCGCTATTAATCAGCAGGTTGATAACGACATAAATAAGGCTCTTCTGCCAATTGAGCCGGAGATCGAGAATAATAACTAATCGGAAAAAAAAAATCGTGAAAAATGAAACTATAAATTTTGGGGCTGTTTGGTATCGGATTCACAGCGGGATTTAAGTCGGATTTACGCTAAATCCAGCCAAACGGTTTTTGTGCGCGCGTTAAATCCCGGCGATGGGTGAATCCTGAATTTAAGGATTTACGGCTTAAATCCCGAATTTACTAAATCCCTCGGTTCGGCGGATTTATGGGATTTGGCCGAAGAAGCGCGCGAAAGGGAGAAAGTTACCTTCACAGACAGCGAGCTCCCGTTGTTGCCTCCGATCAAAATGTCGTAACTTCCGATCCTACAGGAAGGGAAAGTCGTCGAAGGAGCGAAGTCGAACAGCCACGAAGGAGCCGAAGAACCGACGCGTTCAATCTCTACACCTCCTGCGAAGCAACGAAGCCGAACAGCAACGACGAAAAGAGAAGATGAAAGGCAAACCCTAGACGCCTCTAAGCTATTATTGATTATCTTAATTAATATAATTTAATTAGAGTTTTAGGGTGCATGGGAGAAAAAAAGTATCGAGCGTCTACCAGAAGGAGGAAGACGACTATAGATTGAGCCTTGAGAGAATTCTTCGTACGAAGCAGCGGGCTGATCTCGCAGAGAGAGAAACAGCGCGCGGGCAAGCTAGCGACCGAGCGAGCTAGAGGAGAGAGAGGCGAAATGGGAAAATGGTAGATTAAAAAAAAAAGGAAATAAAAAGGAGTGTTTTCGTTCCAGCTTGCGTGGGCTTATATGTACGTAAAAAAACCATCCAAATAAATTATATTGCCTTAACATAGTTAGATTTCTGTTTTAAGAACTTCATTTATCAAGTATCTAACGATGTAATAATGATATTTGATTTGTGGTAATAAAAGTAATATCAGTGTGCCTCTCTAGAAAAAGGGGCTCTGAGGTCTTCTTTGTTTTTATTTCTCAACAATTTGTCAATTAGTCAATAAGTCTATTTTGAGGATTGCCAATAAGTCTATTTTGAGGATTGCCAATAATTCAAAATCTAGAACAAATCTATTTAATTATAAAATTTTAAGTCAAAGTATTTGATTAAAGATGAATGATTTGATTATATATTTTTATTTATCTTATGATGCAAAAAATCAAAATTTAATGGATAAGCATTTTCTCTCCATGTAATATGTTGTTTATCAAATATTAAAATTTTGAAATAATTTATACTAACAAAAAAATTTTGATGCAAGATGATTCAATTATTGAATTCAAAGGTAGATCCTCAATGGGAGCATCGAACTGATATGTCATTAAAAATTACTTTGATCGAGCACGACTCTCGAGGCATGTTCAAGTTGGAAATTTTCAAAATTAAATTCGGAATCATCTGAATTCCAATTTTAGCAAACTTATAATCGAACTGAACATCTCAAAGAGACGAACCTAACGACACCAAAATTGATCCAACCCGAGCCCAAATGGGTCCAAATCAGGGGCCCGAACCACATTTGAACGGATCAAAGCATTATTTGGATGACGAAATGATACCAAATATAGCATGTTTATAGTCAAATCGAGCGGCTCGGCGAGACGAATCCAACAAGCCTAAGATCGTTGAATACCAACATCATTAAGGCACCTAAACAGTTGAAGAACTCTATATGATCGGGGGAATCAATACAAGTCATCCGATAGAGCACTCCGAACTTGCCCTGAATCTTCTCTATATTTATGGGGTGTGTCACTCATGAAAATTTATAAATAGACCTCCACTCTCTACATGAGCGGGACCTTTGGTTGGAGATTGGAGAGAGTTCTAAGGCTTCCGGAGCTCCAACGCCACCACCGGCGAACCCCCGTCAACCTTCGTCGGACCACCACCCGGCCGCCGACCGCCGCCGGACTTCCACCCGGCCACCGGCCACCGACCACCGCCGGACTTTAGCCCGACCTTCGTCGGACCACCTCCCGGTCACCGGCCGCCGTCGGACTTTAGCCCGACCGTCGTCGGACAATCGCCTGGCCACCGACCACCGCCGGACTTTTACCCGGCCGCCGACGGCGCCGGACTTCAGCCCAACCTTCATCGGACCACCGCACGGCTGTCGACCGCCGCCGGACTTCCACCCGGCAACCAGACTTCAACCCGACCTTCGTCAAACCACCTCCCGGCCGCCGATCGCCGTCGGACTTCAGCCCGACCGCCTCCGGACTTCCACCCAGCCACCGACCGCCTCCGGACTTCCACCCAGCCGCTGACCGCCGTCGGACTTCAGCTCGACCTTCGTCAGACCACCAACCGGCTGCCGACCACCGCCAGGCTTCCGCTCGACCGCCGTTGGACCTTCGCCCGACCGCCGATCATCGCCGGACTTCCACCCGGCCACCGACCGTCGTCGGACTTCATCCCGACCTTCGTCGAACCACCGCCGGGCAGCCGACCGCTGCCGGACTTCCACCCAGCTGCCAAACTTCAGCCCGACCTTCGTCGGACCACAACCCGACTGCCGACCGACGCCAGACTTCCACTCGACCACTGACTACCACCGTACTTCTGCCCGACCTTTGTCAGATCATTCCCCGTCAGCTGAACTTCTGTCCGGATGCCGTCGGACTTCCACCTGAACATCTCCAGATTTTTGTCTAACTCTCCAAGCTACTGTAATTTGAACGCCTCTAAGTTGAGGGATGGGTCAATCATTGTAATTCACTCAATTTAGTAGAATCTTTTCATCTGGGCGAGGCCCCATGATTTTTTCCTCTTTGGGCTTTCCACGTAAAAAAGATCGTATGTTTTAATTCTTTCTTTCTATTTGTGTGCTGGATATTCGTGCATCGCTAAGACGAAAACTTTACTCACTCTGCCGCCGTAAATCTTCTAGCCCGCAATAGAGCTTATTGATGAGGACATCCGACCATGGAGAGTCTACTAGAGACGGGGCCGACGATCTATGGTTACGATCGTGCCCATTTATTTTTTAATTATTTTATGTATTTGATTTGATATTGTACTTTTTTTCCTTTCTCTCACTACAGAGCTTTGTCTTATGTGTGCCCTAGGGCAAGAGTGTCTTTGTTTATTTCCTTCATGTATTTGGCTATTTAAAGCCCCCTTCTCCACTTGACGAGGGCTAATGATGATGCTGAATGAAAATTCCAATTTTTCCTCTTTGATCTTTTTGTGAGTTCTTGAGAGGAGAAACTCTTGGAGAGGGCCAAGCATCACCCACCAGTAATCGGTAAGAGCCGGGACTCGTGGTTAGTTCTTATCTTCTTCCTTCCTCCACTTCCACTGTCGACCACCCTTTCCATCTCCTAAAGCCGCCACCCACTTTCTCTTCTCACCCTTATCCGATGACCCAAGCCTCACCACAACTCTCCCCACCGCCGGTAACCCCACTCCACCAACCCCATCACCGGCTTCCACCCTTCCCACCACCAACCCTTAAACCTCCTCTACCCACCGGCCTACCCCACCATTAATTTTGAATTTTCAAAATTCAAATAATCCTAATCACGTTCCTAAATTATCGCCTTATCAATTAGGAAATTTTTTTTTCTTGAATTCAATTAAATATACGAATTCAAATACTTTCCCTAATGATAAAACCCAATTAGGAAGCTTCCCTAATTTAATTAAATCTGAAATTAAATTTCAGATTTGATTTTATTTAATAATTAAAACCAAGGGCCTACATACATTGAACCTAGATGCTTTCCCCTTCTTTCCCTATAGTCGGCCCTCTCTCTCTCTCTCCCTAATCTCTTTCCAATCTAGTCACTAACCCCTAATCAAATTCCCCCACTAATTCCCTTAGCAGCCCCCCCCCCCCCCCAACCAACCATATTTGGGATTGTTTTGAATGTCAAAATTCAAATCTCCCTCCCTAATTAAATCAATCCATGATTCCCTAAACTCACGAAAACCAGCCATCCCCAATCTTCTCTCAGGCCGCCGCCCCTTCCAGTTCCCTCCTCATGTAGCCCTCAATTTTCGCTGAATTTATGCTTGTTGTCCCCCTATTCCAGCAAGCGTTGTTGACCCTGATTTTCCCCCAGGCTTGGTCAAGGGAGTTGACCTGGCCAAATTGACCAAGTCAGGGCTCAAGACCCTCTCCCTTGTGTTCAATGGGTCAACTTGAGTCTGTTGAGCCCAGACCCAGGCCCTGGGTCAACCTGGTTGACCAGGTCAACCCAGGTTGACCCATTAGACCCATATGGGTCTAAATCAAGTCCAAATTAGATTCAAACCCAATCCAGGGCTCTTCAAGCCCCATTCTCTCCTCCACTGGACTCAGTGGGTCAGGCTTGACCCATTGGGCCCAAGTCTTGGTCCTGGGTCAACCTGGTTGACCAGGTCAACCCAGGTTGACCCAATAGGCCCTAATAGGCTTAAATCAAATCCTAATCAGATCCAAGCCCAACCAAGGACTTCAAGGCTCATACCCTCCTCCCTTGGACCCACTTGACTAGGGTTGACCAAGTCAACCCTTGACTTGGTCAACCTAAGCCATTAATAGGTCAAAATGACCCATTAAGAGCCATTTAAAGTCCTAAACCCTTTCCTAATCCATTCAAAACCTAAACCCACGGCCAAGGCCTCTATTTTCCCTCCTAATCAGCCCTAGGATAGATCCTAGCCGTTGATCTTGAACCCTAGCCTTTAAATAGATGAATTAGGGCTCTTAGGAGGGGATCTTGCTCTTACTCTAGACCTAGACGTTCCCAAGCCCTGAGAATTGGCATACGAGCTCCCTAGGTCTTCCTCCACCCTCCCCAAGTCAAACCCCGACGGTCAAACCCGCCGGCGGCGAGATCTCCGGCGAACCGAGGCTTTGAACCTTCCCAGGCGATTTCCCGTTGATTCAAAGCGTTTGAGACCGCGATTTCTTCTACAAATAGGAGCGTGGACAATCTACAAGTGCAACCAACCCTTATACATCCAAATCCATCCACAAACCAAGGTGAAAACTCAAACCCTAGCATAGAACACTTAGGGTCAAATAGCATCTTGTTGAGTGCGCTTCGAGCCAAACTAACTATACCACATGATTTCTGTTCATGCCTAGATCCTAAGTCTCAATTTTCATTTGATTTTGTTCACCCGATCGCGAGAACGGGTCAAAAAACCCATTAGGGTTTCGGGTTACGTATTCAGCCTGATACGTCTGATCAGAACCGTTGATTTTACGATCAACGGTTCTGATCGCGTCGTTCCGCGGCTAAGGTCCGACCGCGGATCTGATCCCGCGGTCACTGCTCCCGTCTGGCTCGATCTGAGCCGTTGATCCGCGCAGCGGCAGATCTAACGGCAGCGCTTCGCTGCCGTCGTTTTAAGTAACGCGGGGCCCGCCGCCGCCAATCATTGGCAATGATTGCGCGGCGGCGCAATCATTGCCAATGATTGGAAAACGCGTCCGCGTTTTGAGCCAGCGAACGGGAGGCTGACACGTGGCCCACCGAGCCGCCGCCGCCGGTAATTTTATTTATATATTATTTAATTTAAAATATATATATATATATATATATATATATATATATATATATATATTAATATATTTTAAATTTTTACTTTATTATTATTATTTAAATATTATCTAATATTATAATATTAATAACAATATCATTATTTTAATAATAATATTATTGTTATTATTATTATTATTATTATTATTATTATTATTATTATATTATTATTTTAGTTATTATTGTTATTATTATTATTATTATTATTATTATTATTATTATTATTATATTATTCTTATTATTATTTTAATTATTTTAGTTATTAATTATTATTATTATTATCATTATCATCATTATTATACTATTATTATTTTAATTAGTTTAATTATTTTAATTATCATTATTTTTATTATCATCATTATTATTATCATTACTTTAATTATTTTAATTATCTTAATTATTATTAGTATTGTTATTATTATTATTATTATTATTTTGTTATTATGATTATATTATTATTATTATTATTTAAAACCTATTTTTAATCTATTATTACTATTATTAGCATTATAATAGTATTATAATGAGTAATAATGTTATTACTTTGATAATAATAATAATATATTATTATAATATTATTATATTATTATAACTAGCATGTAATAATATTAATGTTATAAATAATAATAAATAATAATATCATTATTATGTTGTTATAATATTGACTATTATTATTATTAATATTATTATAATATAATATTATAATTAATAATAATATTATTATTTTAATAATATTATTATTATGTTAGTGATTATATTATTATAATGTTAGCATTTGATTATTATTAATATTATTAAAATATTATTATTATTTTTTTTTTTTTTAGTTAATAATATTATTACTATCCTTAATAATAATATTATTACATTAATATTAGTATCATGATAATATTAATATTTATATATATTATTATAATATTTTGATTATTATTTATTTTTAAAATTTAGATATTATTATATCTGATCTATTTTGAAATTATTAATTATTTTTCAAATATTAATTATTTTCAAATATTAATTATTTTAAATTATTTTAAAATTACCTTTGAACCTATTAAACTTCAAAAATTCATAACTTTCCCGTTTTAAACCGGATTTTGACGCACAATACCTCATTCTTTTCAGAAAAATATGAATATTAATTTAAAATTATTCCCTGTATGTGATTCTGTCATTTCTGGATGTTTTCTGTATTCCTATGTTATTTAATTATTTAAATATTATTTAATTAATATAAATAATTTTTTTTTATATAATAAAAAATTATTTTAAAACCCCCTCGGTGGCTGGTAGACCTCCCATGCTTATGAACTAAAATACTTCCAATTATCTTATTTTTAAACTTACATTATTATTATTTATAATATTTATTTATTTTAAAAAAAAATGATTTTAAAATTATATATTATTTAAATCCCCCAATTTTGGGAAGTCTATCCCTCATGAAACTTTAAACCTAGGACCTGTATGTGAACAGAATTCATGTGGGAGAAGGATTAGTGAATGATTGTGTCTCAATCATTCACTAATCACTTCATTAGGTGCCTTTACTTAGTGTTTTCGTAGTCCTTGCATGTGTAGGTTGCACAAGCACGTAGCCTAGGCTCTCCTAGATTTAAGGACATGGCTTGGTGTGTTTATATCTGCTGCATTTACCCTCTGTATTATGCCTAAGGGTTAGTCACTTCATTTCACTCCTATATAACGTAGTGACACCCTAAGGACAACAATTAAGGACCCGTCTAGCAAACTTAGAAAAATTCCAGGAATTAGGGTAGAACCCTGAATGACTTGAAATTTGAAACACTTAAACTTAGTGACATCCTAAACCCCTCAGAATTTTCTACGAATTTTCTGATCTCTTTAAGACACTTAATTAGCAAACCCTAATTTACCCATTAATTAAGCCTTAGAAACTTCAGAAAAATCTAATAAATCCATTTTAAATCAGAAAAATACCCATAATACCTCAAACTCTCCAGAATTCAGTCCCCAACCTTAGATAATTAGGGCCCCCTTAATTGGACCTTAATCTGGACTTTAATTCAACCTTAATCAAAAATCACCTTTTTGCCTTAATTAAATCATTAAAAATTATTAAAAATCCCAAATTTTCCCCAAACACTTGGGAACACCTTCTTAGGTCATTTCTGATCTTTGGGGGTGATTCCAATCAGTTTGGAGCTGATTTGGGCCAAAACCCCCAAAATACCCCTAATTAGGCAATTTCGATAATTCCTTTAATTGCCCCAACTTCTAAAAATCATAACTAATTATAGAAAATTCCAAAATGGGCAAACTAAAAGGCACCTAACTCTAATTAAGGTCTAGTATTTGTTAAAAATATTAGGTGTCCAGAAATCAACCTAAAACAAAAAGTCAACTCTTCGGTCAACCGTAGCCTACAGTCTAGGGCCCGAAACTTCTAAAATTCATAACTTTGCGTAGGAAACTCCAAATCTAGCAAACTAAAAGGCATTCAACTCACATTAAGGTCTAGTATTTGTTAAAAATATTAGGTGTCCAGAAATCAACTTAAATCAAAAAGTCAACAATCCGGTCAAACTTAGTTCGAAACAAGATCAAAACTTCAGAAATTCATAACTTTGGATAGAAGAATCCAAATCGGGCATGCTAACTGTCTAACTGATCAGGTTAAGGCCTAGTATTTTATAAAAATATTAGCTGGTCATGAATACCCTTTAATCAAAAAGTCAATTTTGGACCCCCCCTTTTTGCTTAGTGTATAGGTGGTCCCCGAACTCCCTAAAACTCATTAATGTAATTTAAACTTTAAACATTATTACCCTAAGAAATAAAATTGATCCACACATTAAATCAACTAAGATAAATCTCAATTCACTAATATTTGGACTTTAAATAAAACTTCCCTTTTTAGACCTACAACCAACCTGGACAGTAGGCAACTGTAACTAACTACCCAGCTTTAGGATCTACCTCAGCTACACAGCTTTTCACACACATCTAGATGGTTTGTTAGGGCACCACTTCTAGATCTAGGCTAGGCCGGTGTTTACTTTTCTGCTGCGTGCCGAGTTTTTCCGGAGTTCATTGCATGTTGTGATTGAACTATTGGTGTGTTTGTTTACTTTTACTGCATTCTGGGAATTGATGTGATTGCACGATAGACTACCCATAGGTTAGGATCGAGGTTGATACTAATGATGTTTTCTGCAGGTGGCCATGCTCATGCAGCGCTAAATATAAGGGGGGCAATAATCATGATTTAAAAAAAATTAATGCTGTTTTATGCAGGTGCTTCAGAAATTGCTCAGCCCCCCCCTAAATAAATGAGGGCTAATTGAAAATCATTATAAATTGCTACAGGTGCTCCAGAGCTTGCTTAGCCCTCAAACATTTAAGAGCATGGCCAAGTGTGGCTGTGATGAGTATTTTCATTTCTATATAAATTGCTTGGGATAATATAAAATTGCTTGGGTTGATTTTTTTTTTTAGGATAACCTTGCAGGAGAGTCTAGATTTACTGCTTTCATTTAATGTAAATGGTTTGTAACTTGGTATTGAGTTGTGAAAGTTTATTTTGAGTGGGGATACAAGAATCCAAAGGTTGGATGCCCAAAGAGAAAAGGACACCCAATATGAGGATAGTCCTTTTCTGTTTGAGAATCCAAATTTGGATTATTCTACTACCCGAGGAGTCCAAGGAAGCTGAGGTCCAAGAAGTCCGAGGAAGCTCAGATCCAAGGAGTCTAAGAAAAAGAAGATCAAGAAGATGAAGACCGAGAGTATCCCACTCAAAATAACTTGCGTCAGTCTTAGGATTAGAAATCCGGGTTGTTGGCAGTGGTGCCCGGCCACTTTAATTTTCTGCAGACCCTGGGTTGTAATTAAGGGCAGTTGGCCTATGGACATTTATTAATTTGTTTGGATAATTTTGATGTGTTTTATGATTGTGTGCCTCTAGGATTGTTTGCTTTTCATAGTTTATTGGCGATCTGCATGCCGCTTTTGTTTTAGCCTGGATTTCGTTAGGCTCTCTAAGGACTAAAACATTTTCTACTCGCAACTAATATTTAAAATCATAAGTTTTAAGCAATTTAGAAACTTAACGACCTAGGGAATTGCCGGAATCGTCCGGGGTCGCATGCATATCGTTGCATTTCTCTCTTTCCTTCTATAAGACACTTCCCCGCCCGTGGGTAGAGTCCGGATAATCTGACCTATGAGGATGAGGTGCCGGACCTGGGGAAGCCCAGTCTAATTCTAAAAATTATTTTTATAAGCCTTTTTAAAGTTCTGTGCATACCTGATTTGGATACTTTGACTAGCATGCATTGCATTAGAAACTAACTAAATCAAAATTTTAATTGCATTAGTCATAGGAGCATTCACCCAACATCAGTCCGGGGCCAATTAGGAAATCCTCTAGACGTCGGCCCTACTTCCCAGAACTATAACCCACCTACCCATCTTTCATAAATGACTGGACAGCATGGTTTTAAAGCGATTAGGTGGTTAGCTGGCTCCCCCTTCCAGGCCGGGGTAAGTCCAGGTTTTGCATTGCATTAGTTAGGACACGGGTGTTAGTGTTGCGTAGAACACTAAACCCATTAGATTTAGGACTCAAGGCTACTATTGTTTCGTAGTGCGCCTCATCAGTAGGTAGGTCTTCTGTCTTCCAGAGACCCTAAATCCTACATATCCGCGTCACACGGATGACGCCACCTCCATCCTTCCCTCCTGCATGTTTCGAGTACATGATTTATTTATTTTTCTCCAGTTTCTTCTCACTACCTTAGTCCCTCCGGATGCTGATGTGAGCCGTGCATGTTGACTAAGCCTAGTTGAACCTCTCTTTCCTTTCGAGTAGGGCTTCCTAGTCTTCCCCCTATGTGCCAATCCCAATTTAGAAAGAATAATGTAGAATCCTTAATCGAGAGTATTCTCAGGCCCCGGCTTGAGATGTAATTAACCACGGGGGCTTGCGCCCGTGGGAAACCGAATCCCACTCTCAAATAAACCCCATTCGAGCTAATGTATCGGGTGGGGGAAACCCGTTGTGATTAGATTGTACATATTGTTATCCGTCGGGGTGTGCTGGTGAGAGCCACTATCCTCAATGGTTAATCGTATGCATGATCGAATCTGCCCTTCCATTGGCCAGATACTGTCTCCCCTCGCGGGGCGATGATGTCTGTGTCCTTTCGGAGGTCCACAGGTTTCTGGCGACCACGGTGGGACAGGTTTCTCTCTCCATCTTTGGATTCTATATTATCCTTTTCTTGTGTGTACTCCGGGATTGGTACTCCTTAGATTAGGTCCGTCCCACTCTTAGTTAGGGTCCTTCCTTAGTTAGGATCGTTCTTCTTTTTCTTAGTTAGGATTCCCCCCTAGCTAGGATTCTTTCTTTTCGTTCTTCTTAGTTAGGGTTTCCCCCCCCAGCTAAGCTTTTCTCTTTCGGACCTTCTAGGTCATTCCGTCCCTTATCTATCATTCATCTTCTCGTTATTTCTTACTAATCATTTTAAATTTCTTTTCTTCTTCTTGGCAGACAGTGCCATGGCTTCCTTCGTGCCTTCCGTTACTTTCAGTTTTGGTTCTGACGCGCGGGTGACACTTCCTGAGTCCCTGCTAGCCAGTCCTCCCGCTGGAGGAATCACTTTTGGTTCCTTCACTGACTCGGCCTTCGTCACTCTTGGCGGGCCGACCCCTGCCGAGGCTGCTGCCTACTCTCCTCCCCAGAGGAGGGCTCGCGCAGCCATGCGACCTTTTGGACGTCCAGTTGCTCGGCGGACAGCCCGGGCACCTGCTCGTCCTACTCCTGTCCGTGTGCAGCCGGCACACCCTGTGGTTAGGCAGCCAGTGCCTAGACCACTCCCTGTTCAGCCCACTCGTCCAGCGGTTAGGCGACCAGTGCCTATCGCACCTGTTGTTCAGGCTGCCCCGGCCCCTCAGCGCCGGCGGGCAGTAGTTACCCCTGTTGTTACTCTGGCAGAGGTAGCTCGTGTTCGGGTTCCCCCTCCTTCTTCCTCCAGGAAGAGGGGTGCCCAGACCGAGGCTCCTTCGCCTTCCTCCCGTCGGGTTTCAGCTTTCGCTCGACTGTCTCACCCAGAGACCCTCGTGCAGACCCCGACACTTCCCGTACTTCCTGGTCCCCCTGCCACTCAGGTAGTGGGTTCAGATGTTGCTTCGTCTTCCGCCTCCGGCCTTGGGAGAAGGGCCCGGAGGAATAGAAATCGTAGACTTCGGTTGGCTGCATCCGAGGTAGATAGACAGCGGATGGCAGATTCATTGGCTCACCAGGAGCCAGTTCAGAGGAGAGTGGTCCCTAGGCAGCGGGCACCACGACCAGTTGCAGTTTCCCCTACCCCGGACGTTACAGTTGCCCCTGAGATAGCAGCGGTTCAGGGAGGACGCTTCTCCCCACTGACACACAGTGGTGATGAGGAGGACGTTGCTCGCATTGCGGCGGCCCCTCCTGTCGCTACTACTTTACCACGCGCTAGGGTCCCCAGGGATGATGCTGCTCGAACCCTCTCTCAGAGGATTCGGAGTATTATCCGCTTAGCGCGGGGTCGAGGCCCTGTCAGTCGAGAGAGGTTACTCCACCAGATTTCTCAGGCGTCCGTTCAGTTGCAGAGACAGACTGCTAGACAGAGGTACAGGTGGCAGAGAGGACAGCCACCCAGACAGCCTGTTAGTTCAGTCCCGTTGGCGAGACCACAGACAGTTACTCCGGTTGTTGGATGACGCCCACGTCGTCATGGACAGAGGCAGCAGTTGGAGCCTCCCAGACCCCAGCTCCCTTCAGTTGTGGTAGCCCCGCAGCAGTCAGTTGCCCCTACTGGGTCCCGTCGCAGTAGATGGGTGTGGAGACGACGACAGGCAGAGTCCCCTGTCGATGCAGTACAGCCAGTTCAGGCAGTTGAGCAGTTAGAGGCAGTGGTTCCTTCCGGATCAGAGGCAGTTCCGATGGTCTGCGATGCAGCAACGGACGATGATGCTACAGTTTCTCCTAGTGGTTCACCGGTTCGGGCTGAGCCAGCCCTTAGCCCTTACGAGTCTTCTTCCCCTTTGAGTCCGTATGCAGAGGACTTCCATCAGACCCTCTACGAGGATGATGCACTTGAGGATGATTTACTCGAGGAGGAGTCAGATGGAGATATACCGGTACACAGAGTATGCGTGGTTACTAGACGTGGCCACTCAGACGAGCAGATAGAGGCAGATGATGATGATGAGCAGGGAGAAGCTGAGGTAGGAGGATCTCCCCGGTCAGTTGAGACAGATGCCACAGTGCTACAGTTACAGACTCAGATGGCAGAGATGGCCAGGGCCATGGCAGCGATGACAGCTCAGTTGACAGCTTTGGGGGCGATGCCCCAGATGATGGGCGTAGGCACTCCTGCTACGTCCAGGGACGAGCCAGCAGCACCACCTGTAGCAGCACCAGGTCCTGTGGGAGTAGACAGGGCCCAGAGAGCAGTTCCAGTGGCACCGACAGCAGTTACTTTTACTACCCCAGTCCAGAGTCAGTCAGTTCAGTTGTCAGCCGGACAGATTCAGGATCTGATTGCCCAGAAGGTCGAACAGGCCATTTCCTCCAGGAAGTCTGGAGAGGTAGTTAGCAGGGGGCGTCCTTACCCAGTAGAGTACGAGCACGAGCCCTACCCCCCTGGTTTTGTCCCTCCTAGGTTCAGAGTCTTTGATGGGTTTGGGAACCCGAGGCAGCACGTGGCCCAGTACCGAGCCATCTGTTGCAACATAGGAGGGAACGATGCACTGATGTTGAGACTCTTTGTCAGCAGTTTAGTTGGGGTGGCCTTTGCTTGGTACGCCGACCTCCCCAACGATTCAGTACGCACCTTTGCAGAGTTGGAGCAGTTGTTTGTTCAGAGGTTTGTCAGTGCAGAGCACCGAGTTACAGTTGGAGAGCTAGTTGTGACTAGACAGCGGCCCCGAGAGCCTCTCCCAGATTACATAGTCAGATGGAGGAACCTCAGCCTACAGTGTGAGCCCCAGTTACAGGAGCAGCATGCAGTAGAAATTTTATTGAAGAATATAGATGGTCCGATAGCACCTTATCTGAAGGGTTTCAGCATCAGAACCTTTCAGAAGTTGTTGACAAAGGTGATCAGTTTGCAGGACAGCATACCCGATGCAGTCCCTCCTAAGGTTGAGAGTCAACCTTCACGTAGACCTCAGCGGCAGGAGTCATCAGGAGCACCTCCACCTAGGAGAGGAGAGGTACACAGTACTTATGGGCCATCAGATAAGGGCAAGAAGCCCTTAGTCAGTTCAGCACCACCTCAGCAGTCTCACACACCGGGCCAGTCAGCAGTGCAGTCTAGACCCTCCCGTAGGACCCCAGAGAGTCAGCAGTACCTACGGGAGAAGCTTAGTAAGGAATATCCCTTTAAAAGGGAAAGTGTGATGAAGATCTTCAAGTTCCTTACTAAGAGAAACATCTTAACATTCCCGAACAACAATAGAGTGGAAGAGGAGGGGCAGACAGAACACCCACTCTATTGTCCATTTCACAGACATATCGGGCATGTCATAGAAGACTGCTATGTGTTCAAAGACAGAGTTGAGAAGCTCATGGCTAGTGGGCAGATCCACCTACAGGACAGCGACTTGGTTCAGCCCAAGGGCAAGACACCTCAGACAGTTCAGATGATCTCGGGCTCCAGTAGTTGTAGTGACAGCCAGAGTGGCAGACAGAGCAGTCGTAGCAGATCACCCAGAGGTTCGGAGGGGGAGTGGCAGTTAGCACTCTCTCGGAAGACAAGGCAGATGATCCGGCAGACAGTTCAGAGTTCAGAGGCAGTTGAGAGGAGGCCTACCCAGGCCAAATCGACAGTTGCCAGCCCAGTTTCTTCGCCAGCACCTTTTTCTTCTCCTGTTGTAGTGCCTACTGAGCACATTTCTTTTCCTGTTTTATGTAATAAAAAGATGTATGAAAAGGAAAAGTTTGTTGTAACTTCTGAGGGGAAGACGGGACGCCTTCCAGCACTTACGCTGAAGGATTTCGTTCTCCCTTCAACTGATGATGAAATAATAGAAGAAGGTGATTCTGGCTACTTCTGGTGTTCTGCTCCTACTTTTATTTCTTCTAGCACTCGCTCTTTCAATATTCTACATGTTTCTTATGATGGTTCTGTATGTGATGAAGAGTCTGAGTGTGATGAGGAACCAGTCTTTATGATTCCGGAGGGTGGTTGTTACATGGATTCAGAAGATGAATCCGAGAACCCACTCCAGTCACTCTCCTTGGAGCCAACACATGCCATCACCGTTGAACCAAGTGAATCCCCTGTCAAAGATGACTCGATACAGGAAGTTCACTTGCGTTCAGGGAAGGTTCTTCCACCTAGGATAGCTAAGAATACAAAAGAGAAAGATAAGAACATTGTCACCCAGCAGGACGATCCTATCCCTTCCTCCCAAGAGCAGTCTAAGGAGAAAGGGAAAGGCCCTCAGCTGGAGGTCGATTACAATGTGTTGGCCCATTTAAGGAAAATTCCTGCCCTTCTCAGTGTCTATGATGCTTTGATGATGTCTTCTGACTTGAGAGAGACCCTGGTAAAAGCACTACTCGAACCAGAGTCCTATCAAGCCTTCTTTGCTTCCGAATCTGTTGGAGATGCATGCCTTTTGAGAGAGATGCCGTGCATTATCTTTTCAGATCGTGATCTCCTTTTGGGTACCTCTGATCACAATCGTCCTTTGTATGTCACCGCTGAAGTCAATGGTTATGAGTTGAACAGGGTCCTCATTGACCAAGGAGCTTCAGTAAACATCCTGAGTTATGAAACTTTGAAGAGCCTCTCCCTGGGTCATTTGAAGTTAACCTCCGATAAGATTATGTTGAAAGGCTTCAATGACCAAGGACAGCGTGCCCTAGGGTCTATCACCCTACCCCTGAAGTTTGGAAATTTCCTTACTGAGGCGAAGTTTCATGTGATCGAGGCAGATACTTCATACAGGGCTCTCTTAGGAAGGCCCTGGATTCATGAGTATGGAATGGTGCCCTCCACCCTGCACCAATGTATGAAGTATATGAGGAATGAAGTCGAGTACTCCATTCCCGGGGATACCCAACCCTTTTCCGTGCATGAGGTCTCTATTTACGATGATGCTGAGCATTACATACCTCGTAAGAAGAGTAAACCTCCTTCTGCCCAGTCACCAGTGACACCTGCCAGTACTGTACAGGGTCCTGTACAGCTACCTGCGCACGGTCCGTCACAGGTTAGTATTGAGGCAGATACCTCCACTGCAGATCCTGTTAGATCTCCTTTCCAATTTGCAGTTGGGCACGATGTTCCCCCTAGTAGAGGTAGGGGAGAGCGAGGTAGAGGTAGAGGTAGAGGATCGACTCGCCCGCCGCGAAACTACGATACTCAAATCCCTCCTCCCTCATATCTTTATGCTTCTCCTTTGACTATCGAGTCCGACTCCTCTGACGATGAGATGATCACTACCCCTCATCGCTCAGCTCCCTCACCAGCCCCGGACTTCACTGATTATAGTTCACTGCCTACCTTTTGTAGGTACCTGATACCCGAGGGTGGTTTAGTTATTGACAGTGGTTCAGACGAGGAAGTAGACCCCCGACGTCAGACCACTAGTCAACAGTCCCTTTCCCGTCAGATACGTGGAATAAGAGTTGAGCAGTCTCACCAAAGATCTTTGGTTACCCCCTCCACTAGTGATGGTGGCGCACTACAAGTTAGAGGTCGCCCTCCGCCTCCTCTGTACGAAACCTTTGTGCCACCACGAGCTAGTGAGTGTGCCTCGTTATCCCATAGTGTAGGTGCCCCACTGGGTCCTCGAAGTCAGGGTTCAGCGGAGACCGCTATAGATAACAGGGTCACAACTGCCCCTCGTTATTTTTCCCCTTTCGTGGAAGACTGTGTAGAGCGGGGTGCAGTCATCTCGACTTGGTCAGATGAACAAGCTCTACGACAGGCTCGTGTTTGGCGGACTGATATGCCTCAAACTAAGCAAGGTTTAGGTTATATCGAGCAGAGCTCACCTAACCATGCTAACATCCGAACGGTTTCCCGCTCATACCCGGTTGTTTCCCTTACCGATAAAGAAGACCCGGGTGATGATGAGGATAGAGTACTCGATGCTCCTCAAGAGTTTGAAGATGGCATCACTTCTGCCATGGACGAATTGTGTGAGGTAAACTTAGGCACTGAATCAGATCCTAGACCTATTTTTCATAGTGTCTTGTTATCTGACTCAGAGGCTCAAGAATACATCGAGCTACTCTCAGAGTTTAAAGATTGCTTTGCCTGGAACTACACCGAGATGCCTGGTCTAAATCCAGATGTAGCAGTCCATAAACTAGCCATTAAGTCTGATGCAGTCCCTGTTAAACAAGCACCTCGCAGGATGAGGTTAGAAATAGAACAACAGGTGATCGCTGAGACTAAGAAGCTTATAGAGGCCGATTTCATTCGTGAAGAGGAGTACCCTACTTGGCTTGCCAACATTGTTCCAGTCCGGAAAAAGAACGGGCAGATTCGTGTCTGTATCGACTTCCGTGATTTAAACAAGGCATGTCCTAAGGACGATTTTCCTCTTCCTATCCCCGAGCTTATGGTGGATATAGCGTCGTCCCATAGCATTTTCTCCTTCATGGACGGTTCGTCTGGTTACAATCAGATAAAAATGGACCCCGAAGAGGAAAAGTTTACTGCGTTTCGCACACCTATAGGTGTGTTCTGCTACAAGGTGATGCCCTTTGGTCTCAAGAATGCCGGGGCCACCTATCAACGTGCTATGACTGTTATCTTCGACGAGATGATACACGAGCAAGTTGAATGCTATGTGGATGATCTGGTAGTCAAAAGCAAGGTCCGTGGAGATCACCTTCGAGATCTACGAATCGTTTTTGAACGCCTACGCAAATATGATTTGAAAATGAACCCTCTAAAATGCGCATTTGGAGTTAGTGCAGGAAAGTTCCTGGGGTTTATAGTTCGCTACCGTGGCATTGAGATTGACCATTCCATGATCAAAGCCATAGTAGATCTAAAACCCCCTAAAAGTCTTACCCAGCTAAGGTCTTTTCAAGGAAAGTTAGCCTTCATGCGGAGATTTATCTCCAATTTGTCCGGTAGGTGTCACCCCTTTGCTGCCCTAGCAAAGAAAGACGCCCGCTTTCACTGGGATGAGCGTTGTCAGGAGGCCTTTAAGAGTATAAAGCGCTACCTGATAAACCCCCCTGTTTTAGCTGCACCCATCCCAGGGAGGCCGTTAATTCTCTACACTACGGCCCTGGATGAGTCCTTGGGTGCATTATTGGCTCAAGAGAATGAGGAAGGCAAGGAGAATGCCTTGTACTACCTCAGTAGACGGTTGATACCCGCAGAGCTGAAGTACCCCGCGATGGAAAAGCAGTGTTTAGCTTTGATCTTCGCGGTACAGAAGCTTAGGCATTATATGCTTTCACACAAGGTCAACCTAATCTCTCGAGTCAACCCCTTGCAGTATCTGATGACCCGTCCGACCCTCTCAGGTCGTCTGGCACGATGGTCTATGATCCTACTGCAGTTTGACATCACTTTCGTCCCGCAGCGGGCCGTCAAAGGACAGGCTCTAGCTGATTTTCTTGCTGCTCACCCGATCCCTGCAGACTCCCCACTCAATGATGAGCTGCCTGACGAGCTAATCATGAGTGTGGTGGAGCAGGAGTCCCCTACTTGGGAGTTTTACTTTGACGGTGCGTCGTCCGTTAGAGCCTTGAGCCCGAATGAAACTCCTATAGTTAGGGTAGGTCTGGGCCTCATTTTCGTATCCCCTGAAGGTCACACTCTGAGATATTCCTACAGTCTTTCAGAACCTCGTACTAATAATGAAGCTGAGTACGAAGCTCTGATTTTAGGACTAGAGTTGGCCATTCAGATGAATGGCATGCGGGTGAAAATCTTTGGAGACTCACAACTGATCATAAATCAAGTAGCGGGAGTCTACAAAGTGCTTAAACCTGAGCTCTTGCCTTATCACAGCAAGGCAATGGAGCTCTTATGTTTGATTCCTGAAGTGACCTTAGCTAAAATCCCTAGATCTGCCAATGGCAAGGTAGATGCATTAGCTAAGTTAGCAAAGGAACTGGCTGACCCAACTGGCAACCCACTGTCTATCGTTGTCCAGTGTCGTCAAGCCCTATGCCCCGCAGACCTGTCTTCTCCCGATCAGACCCTCACAGTATTCTCAGTTGAGGAAGAATCAGACTGGAGAGTACCCTTTATAGAGTATTTGAAGCATGGCAGGCTTCCAGATGATAGATCTCTTGCTGCCCAGGTCAGAAAGAGGGCCCTATCATTCACTTATGTGAACGATACCTTGTATCGACGCTCTTTCGACCAAATGTGGTTGCGTTGCCTCAACAACGAGGAGGCTCGCAAGGTCATGGGCGAGATACATGAAGGTCTTTGCGGTGCCCATCAGTCCGGACAAAAAATGAAAGGCAGAATTAAACGCCTCGGTTACTATTGGCCGACTATGATCCGTGATTGTATGGGGCACGCTAGAAAGTGCCACCAGTGCCAAATTCATGGCACGGTGATTCACCAACCCCCTAATCCGCTGCACCCTACTGTATCATCTTGGCCATTCGAGGGCTGGGGCACGGATGTAGTGGGTCCTATTGACCCTCCTTCCTCTAAGGGCCATAGGTTCATTTTAGCTGCCACTGATTACTTCTCTAAGTGGGCAGAAGCTGTGCCACTTAAGGAAGTCAAATCAGAAGATGTGATGCGTTTCTTTCGTGATCATATTGTCTATCGTTTTGGTGTCCCGCGCCGTATCATCTCAGATAACGGCCCGTCATTTAGAAGCACCAAAATTGCTAGATTTGCCCGCCGCCATAACATCAATTGGCGATACTCTTCAATTTACTATCCCAAGGCCAATGGCTTGGCGGAAGCATTCAATAAAACTCTCGTGCAATTAATAAGAAAAATCCTGGTTGCAAACAAACGAGAGTGGCACGATAGACTTCCCGAAGCACTATGGGCCTATAGGACTACATACCGTACTCCTACTCAGTCTACCCCATATGCTTTGGCTTTCGGGGTCGAGGCCGTCCTCCCACTTGAGGTCGAGCTCCCCTCGCTACGTGTGGCAGTCAGCCACAATCTTTCCCACGAAGATAACGCCCGACTAAGGATGGAAGAGCTTGATGGTTTAGAAGAGCTTCGCCTACAAGCTTATCAAAACCTCAAACTATACCAGGCACGTATGGCTCGATCACATGATCGCCTTGTCCGACCCCGTGCTTTCCGGGTTGGCGAGTTGGTCCTTGTTTTACGCAGACCTATCATTTCGCGCCGTCGCCGAAGTGGTAAGTTCGAGCCTGTTTGGGAAGGCCCCTTTGCTGTAGAGCAAGTTTATGAAGGTGGTGCCTACCTACTCGTTGATGCCAATGGTGTTCACCCTATGCCTGTCATCAACGGGCAGTACTTGAAAAAGTACTATGCCTGAGTTCACTCTTCGAGAGGGAGGGGGTCTCCTTACCGCCTGCAGATACTCCCCTGTATATGTACCCCCTTTGGAGGGGCTTCTTCACTTTTTAACAGTCTGTGTGGCCACGACGATTTGTCCTCTACCACACGATGTTTGTTGCGAGAAGTATGAGGCTATCCTTAGGGGTGATGAGGTGAGATGATATGATTCGTACACTGACATAAACTCTAGTCTCTATCATCTCCCTTGTCTGAACTCTTCTAGGCCAGATCTTGACCCATATCAGTCCAAGTACAGATTCAAGTTCTATTTTCAATAGTGGGATCTTTAAATTTAATGTGCAAATTTTTTTTAAAAGAAAGACTAATCTGAGAAAAGTCTGAGAGCTTGAGACACAAGGTGGACTTTTTTTTTTTTTTAGAGAATTTTTCTTTAGAAAGTATAGAATTTATTTTTCCTAATGAAAGACTTACCCCTGTCTTCTTTAGAAAATTAAGTAATTGGTGGTTGACTCCTCTAAACACTTGAAGGACAATTATAATGATTCAAAAGAAAAATGTATGCCTTCTCTCTCATCCCTTCCCTGGGATGATTTCCTATTTTGAACTAAAATCTATATCAAATTGAAATTAGGTTTAGAGACGTGTATTTTCCCAATCATCTTGCAGTTTTCTATCTCATAGGCGTCTTTCGCACGCTGATGAATCTACCTCATAATTTTCTTATTCAAGTCGCTCACCCTTATCATAGGATTGGGTTTGCTTTGTGGATTTTTTTTCTTCCTTACACAAGAGAGTGAGTTTTTCTTCTCTTATGTTTGGAGGATAATCTCACAACTGAGAAAGTTTTTCTTTTAGGGATTTGGAAAGGGAGCCAGTTACAAAATGAAAGATACACAAAGTGTATCAAAAATGAAAAGATGCGCAGTGCGCCAAAAATCAAAGATACACAAAGTGTATCAAAAGTGGAAAGTTGCGCAAAATGCGCCATAAAGTCAAGGATACACAAAGTGTATCAAGTAATTAAAAGGTGCGCAGTGCGCCAAATTAAGTTGAGGGGCTCAAAATGAGCCCAAAGTGGATAAAGTAAATGGCTTCCCTTTCTTGTAAATCTCTAAATCTCATAAAATCCATACCCTTTGATATTTGTGATACTTGAGTTTGAAAATCATGATTTCGGATTTATCATCATGCAAGAATGTTCTATTAGATATAAAAATATTCTCATGCAAGAGGATTGAGAAGATTCAGTTTCTCTCTCTAATTTATACCCTTTTGAATTAGATATTTATTCATAATATGTAAGGGAGAGAACCCGGCTTAGCTTGTAGGGGGCTTAAGCTGGGTTGGCAAAATTTAAATCCCTAACCTTCTCGGATTTAGATGGAGTCAATCTATATTGCTGAACTTTCTGAACCTTTTTTAAGGTTCAAGACGATTCAGAGGTTAATTTTTTTCATTTCTAAAAATAGTTCTTTTACTCTCTGATAAAATTTTCACTCTTTAGGAAATGTGTGAATCAGACTTCTCTCAGATTGATTGGTAAGGGCTTAAACACCTCTTAGTGGTCCCACTATTGAGTTTGTTTAAATGCTTGCCATATTCTTTTAAAAATTCATGCACAAAAATATTTTGCCCCCACCATCTGATTATAGACCATTCTTAAGGACTGATAAAAGTTTCGCACTTATTATACCTTCCCCTTCTGAGTTCTGGTAATTTGGGAGTTTCCCCCTCTCTGTCCCCCAGTTTCACTTGGTGCTCCCAAGTGTGGTCTGGGATATCAAAACCAATTCAGACTTTTTTTTTGTACTGGGTCCATACCAACCTACGCTAGCTAGGGAGGGTAATATTGATCCACTATCATAATCTAAATTTCATTCACATATCAATCGTGTTATGATTGTGCCCCCAGTTTTATTCATGTGACGAATGTGGCCTGGGTTATCAAAGCCAATCCTATATCCCTCTTTGAGTTCCAATCATTAGAGGATGTCCCATACTAGGAGTAACACACGGATATGGTGAACGTTCCCTCTACCGGGTGTTATCTTCGACAGTACGAGACATATTTAGTCTATGATTGTGAACATATAAAAAATATGCACCTATACAATAAAAGAGGGAAGCTCTCAGTAGAGCAAAACCGGTTGCCCTTGTCACAGGTGGAACCCGGTAATACTCTCTAAGAGCTCAAATTCCCCAAAGTCTTTCTTTCTCTTCTCCTACGAAGCGTCTGAGTGATCGCTTCAAGGATGAGTTTGCACTTGTGATTATTATGGTCTTTCACAATCATGATAAGTCCTTGTTAGTGGTGTGATACATCTTGCTCAAGATGTTAACATCCCACATTCGCGAGCTCTGATTCCCTAGTAGGGAATCAGCTCTCCGGTTTCTTTTAGTGACCTACTTTTTCACCCTCGCCTTGCTCTCAGCTACTAGAGCAGTCCTATGGGTTTGGTAGTGTCGCTCCCGCCTCTCACAGGGTCCCCCCCGGTCAGGGTGGGTGTTACTGCTGTGATGTTTGATGTCTATTGATTTTACTCATAAATCATTTCCCTCAATGGCGAGTGTGTCTCCTCGCCATCTTGAGTTATTTTCCCAGTAGTGTTGCAGTATGCCTGGTTACCGGCGTTAGCATCACTGACTTGAGAGCTCTGATTTTCTAGCAGAAAATCAACTCAGTTTCTACTTTACTCTCTCTCTCATTCGTACTCTACCCTCAGCTGCTGGGGTAACTCTACGGATGTACTGATAATATTCCAATTCCCACAGGGTCCCACCAGTTTGTGTGGGTACCACTACTGTGAGCTTTTCATAAATATCATTCATATGCAATGTTACTTCCCTTAGTGGCGAGTGTGTCCCCTCGCTACTCTTGTGTGCTTTCCTAGTCGTGATGCAGTACATCGAGTCTCAGATGTTAGCATCGCTACTTAGTGAACTTTGATTTTCTAGCAGAAAATCATTTCACTTGTCTTAGAGTGACATACTTTCCCACCATGACCCGACTCTTGGCTGTAGAGCGGTCCCTTGGATGTGTTTATATTGCTTTCCACCTCTACAAGGTCCCACTAGCTTACGTGGGTGTACCACTGTAGTCTTCTATGATTATTTCTCATTGATATGGTCCTTTTCTCTGTAGCAAGTGTGTCCTCCTTGCTACTTTAGATACTCAGTGGGAATGAGATTACCCCTCTCACACTTTGTTGAGGGCGTACCTTTCCCTATGGTCTCTCGAGGCATCATTCTGGTGCTCTCAGGTTTGTATGATTTTGGTTTCGCCTAGGCAGTTTCACTGGCATTTGGATACTCGTGGCCACGACGACTTGTCCTCTACCATGTGGTACCCAAAACACTAGTTTGAAACTCCTTAGACGACCCTTCTCTCTTTGAAATTTTCCATTTTCTACTCCTCTTCCCATCCCTACGCATATGCGTGTTAGGGTATGGTTGAGATGACTTTCCCCTGATTGCTCTACTGCAGGCATATGCGCCGGGTAGGCATCAGACTTTACTTGGTTGAGAGTGCCCCACAGAGCCCCTGGGAGGCATATCTCACCATCTCTTTTTCCTGATTGCTCTGCTGCAGGCATATGCGCCGAGTAGACATCAGGCTTTACTTGGTTGGGAGCACCCCGCAGAGCCCCTGCGAGGCATAGCTCACCACACCTTTACCCTGACTGTCCTACCGCTCTGGTAGACATCAGACCCTTACCCTGGTCGTCTTGCTCTGATCAAGCAGACATCAGACTTTACCCGGTTGAGTGGGAGCCCGACAGAGTCCCTGGGAGGCATTCCCCACCACCACTTTTACTCTGGATGTTCTGTAAAAGACTACGCAGACTCCAATTTCGTGGCTTATTTACTTTTGCTGAGGTCAGGCAGAAGTATTGAGTCACCCCTATCCGCTGTTCCGAAAGGAGCAGGAGGAGACGGGATCCTTTCACCTTCTATTCTACTGTTTGAAATGAACAGCCAGGTAGTTGGTTTTACTTACCGGTCGAGAGAGCCCGACAGAGTCCCTGGGAGGCATTCCTCACCACCCCTTTACTCTGGATGTTCTGTAAAAGACTACGCAGACTCCAATTTCGTGGCTTATTTACTTTTGCTAAGGTCAGGCAGAAGTATTGAGTCACCCCTATCCGCTGTTCCGAAAGGAGCAGGAGGAGACGGGATCCTTACACCTTCTATTCTACTGTTTGAAATGAACAGTCAGGTAGTTGGTTTTACTTACCGGTTGAGAGAGCCCGACAGAGTCCCTGGGAGGCATTCCTCACCACCCCTTTACTCTGGATGTTCTGTAAAAGACTACGCAGACTCCAATTTCGTGGCTTATTTACTTTTGTTGAGGTCAGACAGAAGTATCGAGTCACCCCTATCCGCTGTTCCGAAAGGAGCAGGAGGAGACGGGATCCTTTCACCTTCTATTCTGCTGTTTGAGATGAACAGTCAGGTAGTTGGTTTTACTTACCTGGTTGAGTGAGCCCGACAGTGTCCCTGGGAGGCATTCCTCACAACTACTTCTTCCCTGATTGTTTTGCTCTGATCAAGCAGACATCAGACTTTACTTGGTCGAGTGAGCCTGACAGTGTCCCTGGAAGGCATACCTCACCACCCTTTCACCTTCCATCTTGTTGTTTCGATGCGGTCAGATGGATAGTTGGTTTTCTTTACTACCTCACCTTTTTTTTTTTTTTTTTTTTTTGGTCTCCCCCTCAGCTCTGCCCTTGCTACAGGGCAAGGTGAGGATGGGATTTCCTTTTACTCTGGCACCTTTTTGTGACCTGTTACTATTTTGCTTTCCGCTTTCTCCTTGGCTCTGTCCTTGCTGTAAGGCAAGGCCAGGAGAAGATCCCCCTTTGCTCTCTTTCACCTCTTTTGGTGCTCTTTCCTAGAATCTTTACTCTACTTCTTCTGTCACATTCGGTCAACGCCAACACGAGCGGTTCACTAGTTTGTTCGCCACTCCTGTTGGGGGTCCGTTTGTTGACCCTGATTTTCCCCCAGGCTTGGTCAAGGGAGTTGACCTGGCCAAATTGACCAAGTCAGGGCTCAAGACCCTCTCCCTTGTGTTCAATGGGTCAACTTGAGTCTGTTGAGCCCAGACCCAGGCCCTGGGTCAACCTGGTTGACCAGGTCAACCCAGGTTGACCCATTAGACCCATATGGGTCTAAATCAAGTCCAAATTAGATTCAAACCCAATCCAGGGCTCTCCAAGCCCCATTCTCTCCTCCACTGGACTTAGTGGGTCAGGCTTGACCCATTGGGCCCAAGTCTTGGTCCTGGGTCAACCTGGTTGACCAGGTCAACCCAGGTTGACCCAATAGGCCCTAATAGGCTTAAATCAAATCCTAATCAGATCCAAGCCCAACCAAGGACTTCAAGGCTCATACCCTCCTCCCTTGGACCCACTTGACTAGGGTTGACCAAGTCAACCCTTGACTTGGTCAACCTAAGCCATTAATAGGTCAAAATGACCCATTAAGAGCCATTTAAAGTCCTAAACCCTTTCCTAATCCATTCAAAACCTAAACCCACGGCCAAGGCCTCTATTTTCCCTCCTAATCAGCCCTAGGATAGATCCTAGCCGTTGATCTTGAACCCTAGCCTTTAAATAGATGAATTAGGGCTCTTAGGAGGGGATCTTGCTCTTACTCTAGACCTAGACGTTCCCAAGCCCTGAGAATTGGCATACGAGCTCCCTAGGTCTTCCTCCACCCTCCCCAAGTCAAACCCCGACGGTCAAACCCGCCGGCGGCGAGATCTCCGGCGAACCGAGGCTTTGAACCTTCCCAGGCGATTTCCCGTTGATTCAAAGCGTTTGAGACCGCGATTTCTTCTACAAATAGGAGCGTGGACAATCTACAAGTGCAACCAACCCTTATACATCCAAATCCATCCACAAACCAAGGTGAAAACTCAAACCCTAGCATAGAACACTTAGGGTCAAATAGCATCTTGTTGAGTGCGCTTCGAGCCAAACTAACTATACCACATGATTTCTGTTCATGCCTAGATCCTAAGTCTCAATTTTCATTTGATTTTGTTCACCCGATCGCGAGAACGGGTCAAAAAACCCATTAGGGTTTCGGGTTACGTATTCAGCCTGATACGTCTGATCAGAACCGTTGATTTTACGATCAACGGTTCTGATCGCGTCGTTCCGCGGCTAAGGTCCGACCGCGGATCTGATCCCGCGGTCACTGCTCCCGTCTGGCTCGATCTGAGCCGTTGATCCGCGCAGCGGCAGATCTAACGGCAGCGCTTCGCTGCCGTCGTTTTAAGTAACGCGGGGCCCGCCGCCGCCAATCATTGGCAATGATTGCGCGGCGGCGCAATCATTGCCAATGATTGGAAAACGCGTCCGCGTTTTGAGCCAGCGAACGGGAGGCTGACACGTGGCCCACCGAGCCGCCGCCGCCGGTAATTTTATTTATATATTATTTAATTTAAAATTTATATATATATATATATATATATATATATTAATATATTTTAAATTTTTACTTTATTATTATTATTTAAATATTATCTAATATTATAATATTAATAACAATATCATTATTTTAATAATAATATTATTGTTATTATTATTATTATTATTATTATTATTATTATTATATTATTATTTTAGTTATTATTGTTATTATTATTATTATTATTATTATTATTATTATTATTATTATTATATTATTATTCTTATTATTATTTTAATTATTTTAGTTATTAATTATTATTATTATTATCATTATCATCATTATTATACTATTATTATTTTAATTAGTTTAATTATTTTAATTATCATTATTTTTATTATCATCATTATTATTATCATTACTTTAATTATTTTAATTATCTTAATTATTATTAGTATTGTTATTATTATTATTATTATTATTTTGTTATTATGATTATATTATTATTATTATTATTTAAAACCTATTTTTAATCTATTATTACTATTATTAGCATTATAATAGTATTATAATGAGTAATAATGTTATTACTTTGATAATAATAATATTATATTATTATAATATTATTATATTATTATAATTAGCATGTAATAATATTAATGTTATAAATAATAATAAATAATAATATCATTATTATGTTGTTATAATATTGACTATTATTATTATTAATATTATTATAATATAATATTATAATTAATAATAATATTATTATTTTAATAATATTATTATTATGTTAGTGATTATATTATTATAATGTTAGCATTTGATTATTATTAATATTATTAAAATATTTTTTTTTTTTTTTTTTAGTTAATAATATTATTACTATCCTTAATAATAATATTATTACATTAATATTAGTATCATGACTTTCCCGTTTTAAACCGGATTTTGACGCACAATACCTCATTCTTTTCAGAAAAATATGAATATTAATTTAAAATTATTCCCTATATGTGATTCTGTCATTTCTGGATGTTTTCTGTATTCCTATGTTATTTAATTATTTAAATATTATTTAATTAATATAAATAATTTTTTTTTATATAATAAAAAATTATTTTAAAACCCCCTCGGTGGCTGGTAGACCTCCCATGCTTATGAACTAAATTACTTCCAATTATCTTATTTTTAAACTTACATTATTATTATTTATAATATTTATTTATTTTAAAAAAAATGATTTTAAAATTATATATTATTTAAATCCCCCAATTTTGGGAAGTCTATCCCTCATGAAACTTTAAACCTAGGACCTGTATGTGAACAGAATTCATGTGGGAGAAGGATTAGTGAATGATTGTGTCTCAATCATTCACTAATCACTTCATTAGGTGCCTTTACTTAGTGTTTTCGTAGTCCTTGCATGTGTAGGTTGCACAAGCACGTAGCCTAGGCTCTCCTAGATTTAAGGACATGGCTTGGTGTGTTTATATCTGCTGCATTTACCCTCTGTATTATGCCTAAGGGTTAGTCACTTCATTTCACTCCTATATAACGTAGTGACACCCTAAGGACAACAATTAAGGACCCGTCTAGCAAACTTAGAAAAATTCCAGGAATTAGGGTAGAACCCTGAATGACTTGAAATTTGAAACACTTAAACTTAGTGACATCCTAAACCCCTCAGAATTTTCTACGAATTTTCTGATCTCTTTAAGACACTTAATTAGCAAACCCTAATTTACCCATTAATTAAGCCTTAGAAACTTCAGAAAAATCTAATAAATCCATTTTAAATCAGAAAAATACCCATAATACCTCAAACTCTCCAGAATTCAGTCCCCAACCTTAGATAATTAGGGCCCCCTTAATTGGACCTTAATCTGGACTTTAATTCAACCTTAATCAAAAATCACCTTTTTGCCTTAATTAAATCATTAAAAATTATTAAAAATCCCAAATTTTCCCCAAACACTTGGGAACACCTTCTTAGGTCATTTCTGATCTTTGGGGGTGATTCCAATCAGTTTGGAGCTGATTTGGGCCAAAACCCCCAAAATACCCCTAATTAGGCAATTTCGATAATTCCTTTAATTGCCCCAACTTCTAAAAATCATAACTAATTATAGAAAATTCCAAAATGGGCAAACTAAAAGGCACCTAACTCTAATTAAGGTCTAGTATTTGTTAAAAATATTAGGTGTCCAGAAATCAACCTAAAACAAAAAGTCAACTCTTCGGTCAACCGTAGCCTACAATCTAGGGCCCGAAACTTCTAAAATTCATAACTTTGCGTAGGAAACTCCAAATCTAGCAAACTAAAAGGCATTCAACTCACATTAAGGTCTAGTATTTGTTAAAAATATTAGGTGTCCAGAAATCAACTTAAATCAAAAAGTCAACAATCCGGTCAAACTTAGTTCGAAACAAGATCAAAACTTCAGAAATTCATAACTTTGGATAGAAGAATCCAAATCGGGCATGCTAACTGTCTAACTGATCAGGTTAAGGCCTAGTATTTTATAAAAATATTAGCTGGTCATGAATACCCTTTAATCAAAAAGTTAATTTTGGACCCCCCCTTTTTGCTTAGTGTATAGGTGGTCCCCGAACTCCCTAAAACTCATTAATGTAATTTAAACTTTAAACATTATTACCCTAAGAAATAAAATTGATCCACACATTAAATCAACTAAGATAAATCTCAATTCACTAATATTTGGACTTTAAATAAAACTTCCCTTTTTAGACCTACAACCAACCTGGACAGTAGGCAACTGTAACTAACTACCCAGCTTTAGGATCTACCTCAGCTACACAGCTTTTCACACACATCTAGATGGTTTGTTAGGGCACCACTTCTAGATCTAGGCTAGGCCGGTGTTTACTTTTCTGCTGCGTGCCGAGTTTTTCCGGAGTTCATTGCATGTTGTGATTGAACTATTGGTGTGTTTGTTTACTTTTACTGCATTCTGGGAATTGATGTGATTGCACGATAGACTACCCATAGGTTAGGATCGAGGTTGATACTAATGATGTTTTCTGCAGGTGGCCATGCTCATGCAGCGCTAAATATAAGGGGGGCAATAATCATGATTTAAAAAAAATTAATGCTGTTTTATGCAGGTGCTTCAGAAATTGCTCAGCCCCCCCCTAAATAAATGAGGGCTAATTGAAAATCATTATAAATTGCTACAGGTGCTCCAGAGCTTGCTTAGCCCTCAAACATTTAAGAGCATGGCCAAGTGTGGCTGTGATGAGTATTTTCATTTCTATATAAATTGCTTGGGATAATATAAAATTGCTTGGGTTGATTTTTTTTTTTAGGATAACCTTGCAGGAGAGTCTAGATTTACTGCTTTCATTTAATGTAAATGGTTTGTAACTTGGTATTGAGTTGTGAAAGTTTATTTTGAGTGGGGATACAAGAATCCAAAGGTTGGATGCCCAAAGAGAAAAGGACACCCAATATGAGGATAGTCCTTTTCTGTTTGAGAATCCAAATTTGGATTATTCTACTACCCGAGGAGTCCAAGGAAGCTGAGGTCCAAGAAGTCCGAGGAAGCTCAGATCCAAGGAGTCTAAGAAAAAGAAGATCAAGAAGATGAAGACCGAGAGTATCCCACTCAAAATAACTTGCGTCAGTCTTAGGATTAGAAATCCGGGTTGTTGGCAGTGGTGCCCGGCCACTTTAATTTTCTGCAGACCCTGGGTTGTAATTAAGGGCAGTTGGCCTATGGACATTTATTAATTTGTTTGGATAATTTTGATGTGTTTTATGATTGTGTGCCTCTAGGATTGTTTGCTTTTCATAGTTTATTGGCGATCTGCATGCCGCTTTTGTTTTAGCCTGGATTTCGTTAGGCTCTCTAAGGACTAAAACATTTTCTACTCGCAACTAATATTTAAAATCATAAGTTTTAAGCAATTTAGAAACTTAACGACCTAGGGAATTGCCGGAATCGTCCGGGGTCGCATGCATATCGTTGCATTTCTCTCTTTCCTTCTATAAGACACTTCCCCGCCCGTGGGTAGAGTCCGGATAATCTGACCTATGAGGATGAGGTGCCGGACCTGGGGAAGCCCAGTCTAATTCTAAAAATTATTTTTATAAGCCTTTTTAAAGTTCTGTGCATACCTGATTTGGATACTTTGACTAGCATGCATTGCATTAGAAACTAACTAAATCAAAATTTTAATTGCATTAGTCATAGGAGCATTCACCCAACATCAGTCCGGGGCCAATTAGGAAATCCTCTAGACGTCGGCCCTACTTCCCAGAACTATAACCCACCTACCCATCTTTCATAAATGACTGGACAGCATGGTTTTAAAGCGATTAGGTGGTTAGCTGGCTCCCCCTTCCAGGCCGGGGTAAGTCCAGGTTTTGCATTGCATTAGTTAGGACACGGGTGTTAGTGTTGCGTAGAACACTAAACCCATTAGATTTAGGACTCAAGGCTACTATTGTTTCGTAGTGCGCCTCATCAGTAGGTAGGTCTTCTATCTTCCAGAGACCCTAAATCCTACATATCCGCGTCACACGGATGACGCCACCTCCATCCTTCCCTCCTGCATGTTTCGAGTACATGATTTATTTATTTTTCTCCGGTTTCTTCTCACTACCTTAGTCCCTCCGGATGCTGATGTGAGCCGTGCATGTTGACTAAGCCTAGTTGAACCTCTCTTTCCTTTCGAGTAGGGCTTCCTAGTCTTCCCCCTATGTGCCAATCCCAATTTAGAAAGAATAATGTAGAATCCTTAATCGAGAGTATTCTCAGGCCCCGGCTTGAGATGTAATTAACCACGGGGGCTTGCGCCCGTGGGAAACCGAATCCCACTCTCAAATAAACCCCATTCGAGCTAATGTATCGGGTGGGGGAAACCCGTTGTGATTAGATTGTACATATTGTTATCCGTCGGGGTGTGCTGGTGAGAGCCACTATCCTCAATGGTTAATCGTATGCATGATCGAATCTGCCCTTTCATTGGCCAGATACTGTCTCCCCTCGCGGGGCGATGATGTCTGTGTCCTTTCGGAGGTCCACAAGCGTGTCTTGCTGTCCAGCATCCAGGAAGGCCACAATTTGATGTCCATAGTTTCCAGCAGCACAAGGAGCAGTCCAAAACTTTTTTGAACCTTATTGGGTGATGTCCAGGATCTGTCTAAGATCAAAACTGCTACTGTCCTCAAAGTTATGCACCTCTTCTTGGTTGTTCCTTGGTGCGAGAAGGCTCTTGGTTGCTGTCCACCTCTTTCTTAGCATTCAAATGACCTTTGCCGGAGTGTGTATCTCTCTTATTTTTGGGTAAAATTGACATCTAACTCTCTATCTTCATAGTTGCATCCTTGATTGTGATTTTATTATATTCATGAAGATAATGTTAATGCTTCTCCACTAAAACCTAGTGATTTGAAGAGTTGAGTGAAGGATCTTCTTGTAGTGACTAGTATTATTGTTAACGTAGGGATCTCTTGTTGAAACCTATCTTGCATGCAACGTTAAGAGTAATTGATTACTTTTATGGTCTTCACTTTTATATATTTGACTTGGCCTAAACTTGTGACACCGCTCTCTTGTTTTAATTTCATCGTTAATATCGCTTAAAGTTTTAAATAATATTGTTCTCTAGATCTCAGCATGCAAATTCCTTAAATCACACCATCCACTCATGTATGTCATGCATCATCTGGTATCAAAGCATGGTTTGCTCTAGTTGCTTATGCTAGGATCCAACGTACTTTTTTACTTTACTTTCGCTATGCTTATTTAGTGTCCAAACATTGCATTTAATTAATTTAGCACCTTATTTATTTGCTGTCCATGCACTTTCTGCATCATCTTTGCAAGCCATAAGTGTGTTATCTTTCATCTAATTATTGTCCTTTACATCTTAGTCACCGTAGGTATCTCGTAGTACTTTCTAATGGACCTGAAATAACTTAGCAGAAGTTTAAACTTGTTGGTAGGTCAAATGAATAACATTAGCCAACAACTCAAGGAGAATCAAGCTAACCTAGTCGAACTTCGTAGAGATAAGACTGAACGATTCGACACCCTTGAACAATCTAGGGATCATCCCACCCTCTATACCTCATCTAGACCTCCTTCCTTATATGGGGACAAAACCTTTCAAGATGAGAGACAACATCGCGCCCCTCATCGAGCTCCCCACTATGAACATAACCACAACCTTGACCCTGATATTCCACTGATGAAAAATATCAAGGTAGATGCCCCCACCTTCGATGGGATTTTAGATCCTCAACTCTTTTTAGTTTGGATTAAAAGGATTGATAGTTTCTTTAAGTGGTACAATATCTCTGAAGCTAGGAAGGTTAGGTTCACCAATATGAAACTCATCGGTAGGGCTAGTCAATTCTGGTCAAACTTGGAAATCCTCAGGGAGTCCCGCAATGAGTACCCCATCACCGACTGGGCTTCCATGAGACGTGAACTTAAACAGAAGTACATACCTCCCTCTTATTTTCCTAAACTCCTCAATAGGTGGAATAGACTTACCCAAGGTAGTAAACCAGTCAAGGATTACATCACTGCCTTCGATAACTAACTGATTCGCTGCAAGGGGGAGACCTCTACCACCCGCACGCAAATTCTATCCATGTTTCTAACTGGGTTGCGCGAAGACCTACAAAATGAACTGTTTGCTCAAAATGTTACCACTTTAGAGAATGCCTACAACTTAGTGTTAGATGTAGAGGAGACTCATTCCCAACACCCTATTAAGCATCAAGACTTGAGGGCAACCTATCGACCCTCCAGTGGTCCGACCCACTCCACTCCCTAGCCGACCCCCAAAAACCAAACCCGACCTCCTCCTGGTCCACCTACGCCCCGTCCTGATTTTAAGAATAAGCCTCCCACCCCGGATACCCCTAGGTCCAACCTAGTAACCAAGTGCTATAAACGCCAAGGGTATGGGCATATTGTTTCTAAGTGTTCTAGCCCCTATAAGGTCACTATCATTGAAGAAATAACTCAGGAAGAGTTCGAGCCCGAGGTCGACCAAGTTCACTAAGTAGAAGACGATGGAGAATTCTTCGATGAGGATAACGACACTGTTGTCATCCATTGTATTCAAAAACTCCACACCTCTCCCATCTACGTGGTGAGATGTCCGCTATCCCAACCCTTTGCCACTGATGACTGGTGTAGGACTATAATTTTCCACACGTACACCAAGCTTATGGACAAGAACTGTAAGGTCATAGTGGATAGTGGTAGTTGCATCAATGATGTCTCCTCTAGTATGGTGTCCAAGCTAAGTCGGTTAGTCGTTCCCCACCCTAACCCCTACATGATAGCCTAGGTCAACTCCACTGCCTTAGAGGTGAAGGAACAAAGCCTCATACCCTCTCCTTTGTTGACTATAAGGAGAATGTGTGGTGTGATGTTTTGGTGATGGATGTTGGGCAAATCATCTTAGGGCATCCCTAGCTCTTTGACAATGATGTCCACATCAATGGACGTTCAAACACCTGCGTGTTTGAATATGTGGGTAAGAAGATCAAGCTTCTGCCATCACAGCCCCGGGTCAAGGAGGACCCCAAACCCAACCTTGTGAAGCCAGAAAAGGGATTGAACCTTATAACCACCAAGGTTCTGGATTTTGATATTACCCTTGTTTGGTCGTGAGACTCCCACTGAGTCTGATGAACCTATCCCTCAAGAGGTCCAGCCCATATTGGCTGACTTTGCGGATGTCTTCCCTGATGATCTCCCTGACAAATTATCTCAACTTAAAGACATCCAGCTTGCCATTGACCTTGTCCCTAGAGCCTCCCTTCCCAACCTACCCCACTGCCGCATGAATCCCTTAGAACACATCGAACTTAAGAAGCAGGTTGATAAGCTTCTCCAGCGGGAATTTATTAAGGAGAATCTTAGCCCATGGGTTGTGCCAGCCCTCCTCACTCCTAAGAAGGATAGCACATGGAGAATGTACATTGATAGTCATGCTATCAATAAAATCACCATCAAATATCATATTTTTATATAGAGGTTAGACGATATGCTTGATATGATAATGAGAGCCACTCTATTATTTAAGATTGATCTTAAGAGTGGATACCACCAGATCCAGATCCGACCCGGTGATGAGTGGAAGATTGCCTTCAAAATCAAGGATGGTCTCTACGAATGGATGGTCATGCCTTTCGGGTTGAGTAACGCCCCGAGTACTTTCATGAGGGTCATGACTCAAGTATTGCACCCTTTTATGTGTAAGTTTGTTGTTGTCTATTTTCATAATATTCTTATCTATAACCAATCTGTGAGTCAGCACTTGGACCATCTAAGGCATATCTGCGAGGTCTTAAGGAAATATCATCTCTATGCTAACCCTAAGAAGTGTACCTTCTTTATCGACCAAGTCATTTTTTGTAGGCCTTATCGTGTCATCCCAAGGGGTCTCTACAGACCCCGAGAAGGTGAATGCCATTATTGAGTGGCCGCTTTCTTAGAACATTCGGGAAGTTCGCAGCTTCCACGGTCTAGCCACCTTCTATAGGAGATTTATTCAAAACTTTAGCATCATTGTATCTCCTATCACCGACTGTCTCAAGAAAGGTGATTTTCACAGGACCCTGGCCGCCACCAAAGCCTTTGATGAGATTAAAAAAATAATGGTAAAATCCCTAATAATGAGACTTTTTAATTTCTCCAAGTCTTCGAAGTGACATGCGATGCTTCGGGGGTTAGAATTAGAGGAGTCCTATCCCAGGAAGGTCACCCAATTGCTTATTTCAGTGAAAAGCTAAACGACACCCAGCAACATTATTCCATATATGACAAGAAGTTGTATGCAGTGATCCAAACTCTTCATTATTAGCGACACTACTTGCTCCCGCAAGAGTTCATTTTCTTCTCGGATCACGAGGCTCTACATTACATCAACTCCCAAAAGAAATTAAACACACGTCACGATCGTTGGGTCGAATTCCTTCAGGAGTACACGTATACCCTTAGGCATAAGGTGGGAGTTGAAAATAAAGCTGTCGATGCTCTCAATCATCGTATGATGACTACCACTTAGATGAGATCTGAAGTCACGGGGTTTGACCAAATCAAAAAGGACTATTTGGAATGCCCCGACTTCAAGGAGGCTTATTCCCTCTTGGCCACAGGCAGCACATGCATTATAGATGATTTCCTTCTAGAGGATGGTTATCTCTTCAAAGCTCAGAAGCTTTGCATCCTTAGCACCTCCCTTAGGGAATTTCTTGTTTGGGAATACCACGCCAAAGGCCTCGCTGGGCACTTTCATCGGGATAAGATGATAGAAGCAGTAGAGTATCATTTCTTTTGGCCCAGTCTGAATAGGGATATTGGTAAAATGGCAGTAGGTGCCATACATGCCAGCTGGCCAAGCAACTCAAATAAAACACTAGTCTCCACCCTTCTTCCTATTTCCAATTATCCTTGGCAAGATGTCAGCATGGATTTCATCTTAGGCTTACCCAAGACTATCCGTAAAAATGATGACATATGTGTCGTAGTGGACCTTTTCTCCAAAATGGTACATTTTCTTCCCTGTTCTAAAACCTCAGTGCCTCACATATCGCCAATTTATATTTTAGTGAGATCATCAAGCTACATGGCTTACCTAAGACTATTGTAACTGATAGGGATGCTAAATTCACAAGCTATTTTTGGAAGACTCTTTGGATGAAAATGGGTACAAAACTGCATTTTTTCACAGCTTCTCATCTCAAATTGATGGCCAAACCGAAGTAGTTAATAGGAGCTTAGGCAATTTGTTAAGGTCCCTAGTGGGTGAATATGTTAAGGATTGGGATTTCAAACTCCCTACAGCCAAGTTTGCTTATAATAACTCTGTGAAGCACGCTCAGTCCTAAGTCCTGCCGAAATTGTTTATGGGTACAAATCTAGGCAACCTTTAGATCTTATTCTCATATGTTCTAGGTATAGTATTTTTGAGTCTGCATTGTTATTTGCATCTCACTTGCATAAGTTACATAAAAAAATTGCACGCAAAATTGAACAGAGCAATATTAATTATAAACTTCATGCTGACTTAAAATGAAGATTTAAAACCTTGAAAGTTGGTGACTTAGTGATGGTATGGATTTGTCCAGAATGGTTCCCATAAGAAACAGTTAAGAACTTGCATACTACAAGTGCGGGACCTTCCAAAATAATAAAGAAAATCAATGGCAATGCTTACGTGGTAGGTCTGCCTATAGAATTCAATATTAATCATTCCTTTAACATACAAGATATAGTAGCCTATAAGGGTCTATAGTTTAACCCACCAAATTCACTTCAAATTGAGCCTTGTGTGACCCCACCCTGTAAGAACCCTAGCCTACATCCACTTCCAAATATCCCCAAAATACCTTTAGCGGAGAAGGTTGACACGATTCTGAGCGATGACATTATTTCCACAAAAGAGGGTGGACGAAGAAAGTATCTGATAAGGTGGAGAGGTAAACAAGAGTCAGAAGATACGTGGTTGAAGCGTGAGGACCTTCAGAAGATCGACCCAGACACACTAGAGTTCTATGAGAGTACCCGGGAGAATGATGAGGACATCCGACCATGGAGAATCTACCAGAGATAGGGCCAATGATCTACGGCTACGATCTTGCCTACTTATTTTTTAATAATTTTATGTATTTAATTTGATATTTTATTTTTTACCTTTCTACCCTAACTTGAGGGCTTTGTTTTATATAGTCCCTAGAGGCAAGAGTGTTTTTGTTTATTTCCTTCATGTATTTGGCTATTTCAAGCCCCCTTCTCCACTTGGCGAGGGCTAATGATGATGATGAATGAAAATTTTAATTTTTCTTGTTTGATCTCTTTGTGAGTTCTTGAGAGGAGAAACCCTAGGAGAGGGCCAAGCATCACCCACCAGCTGCTAGTATGAGCCGAGACCCGTGGTTAGTCCTTATCTTCTTCCTCCCTTCACTTCCACCACCGGCCACCCTTTCCATCTCCTAAAGCCGCCACCCACTTTCTCCTCTCACCCCTACCCGACGACCCAAGCCTCACCACCACTCTTCCCACTGCCGGTAACCCCACTCCACCAACCCCACCTCCGGCTTCCACCCTTCCCACCACCAACCCCTAAACCTCCTCTACACACCAGCCTACCCCACCATTAATTTTGAATTTTAAAAATTCAAATAATCTTAATCACCTTCCTAAATTATCTCCTTATCAATTAGGAAAGTTTCCTTTCTTGAATTCAATTAAATATTTGAATTCAAATACTTTTCCTAATGATAAAACCCAATTAGGAAGCTTCCCTAATTTAATCAAATCTGAAATTAAATTTCAGATTTGATTTCAATCAATAATTAAAACCAACGGCCCACATACATTTAACCTAAACGCTTTCCCCTCCTTTCCCTATGGCAGGCCCTTTCTCTCTCCCTATTCTCTCTCCAATCTAGTTACTAACCCCTAATTAAATTCCTCCACTAATCCCCTTAGCGGCCCCCCTCCCTCCCCCCCCCCCCCCCCCACCCCCACCAACCATATTTGGGATTATTTTGAATGTCAAAATTTAAATCTCCCTCTCTAATTAAATCAATCCATGATTCCCTAAACTCCCCAAAACAAGCCATCCCCAACCTTCTCTCAAGCGCCGCCCCTTCTAGTTCCCTCCTCACGTGGCCCTAAGCTTCCCTTTAATTTCTGCTTGTTGCCCTATTCCAGCAAGCGTGTCTTGTTGTCCAGCATCCAAGAAGGTCATAATTTGTTGTCCATAGTTTCCAGCAGCACAAGGAGCAGGCCAAAACTTTTTTGAACCTTATTGGGTACTGTCCAGGATCTGTCCAAGATCAAAACTGCTGCTGTCCTGAAGTTCTGCACCTCTTCCCGGTTGTTCCTTTGTGCGAGAAGGCTCTTGGTTGCTATCCACCTTTTTCCTAGCATTCAAACGACCTTGCCGGAGTGCGTATCTCTCTTATTTTTGGGTAAAATTGACATTCGATTCTCTATCTTCTTAGTTGCATCTTTGATTGTGATTTTATTATATTAATGAAGATAATGTTAATGCTTCCGCTAAAGCCTAGTGATTTGAAGAGTTGAGTGAAGGATCTTCTTGTAGTGACTAGTCTTATTGTTAACGTAGGGATCTCTTATTGAAACCTATCTTGCATGCAACGTTAAGAGTAGTTGATTACTTTTGTGGTCTTCACTTTTATATATGTGACTTGGCCTAAACTTGTGACACCGTCTCTTATTTTAATTTCATCATTTATATCGCTTAAAGTTTTAAATAATATTGTTCTCTAGGTCTCAGCTTGCAAATTCCTTAAATCACACCAGCCACTCATGTACGTCCTGCATCAATTATGCCCCAATTTGTCTGTCATAAATATTTATATTAAGATCTTAAGTTTTTATTTATAAATACTAGTATCAAAGCTATAAATTCTCCTAGCCATATTAAAATTTGAAGTTTTTTATTTATAAATATTCATGACAAAGCTACAAATTCTCTTGCATCACTCGTATGACCTTACACCCTAGAGGAAGACTGGGAGAAGAGATGGTTGTTCATGCATCAACTATACTTAAGACAACTACCAATTGTGCTACATGACTGGGCAAAAGGAGAGCAATTGTCATCTGTAATATTTGTATGTAAAGTTTATCTTATAAAAATATCATAATATCATATAATTTTTATTTACTTTATCTTTTTTCAATATATATGTATGTTTGATTAGCAAAGTGTTCTAATATGGCTCTTAAAGCATATTTTTTTTAAATGGACTTAATATTCATATAATTATACATAAAGATTGTAGAACCATGGTAGCAAATATCCCATGAAATTTTATTCCAACATATTCAATATAAGGTATTCAAAGAATTTTTCTTGGCTTGTCTTGCATTGATTTTGTATACCTATGATCGTCTTCTCAATTGTTTTAATAGTTAGTGACTGAGTCTTGATGAGGGTCTTCCCTCTCGGGAGTAGATCCCTAAAAGGACTCACTTAGGACTATAAGAGAAACTTGATTAAAGGGAACAACGAGTGTCACTCATCATCCACAAGGGAGTGATCGTTCTTCACTATGGAAGCAGATCGCCACTTATCTCAATCAGATCCTCTTCCTCAAAGTTCACCAAACTCAGCTACAGGAAAATACCTATCCCAAAGACTTCAGACTCTGATCGGTTACCGCCGCCTAGCTCAGGGCCTCTTCACCAATAGTTGACTTCGCCCTTCTACAACCAACCATGTGGCAACACATGTCATAGATTAGTGTGTATCATTGTTTATGTTTTTAGTATAGCCTATATTTTTTACTTTTCTCTATATAGCCATTCTTGCTGCTCTTAAGACTCGATAAATAAGGGGTATTATAAACAACTTAAATCCTCTCTTTACCTTTAGCTTTTCTTTGGATCTTTGGGGTATGTTTAGTTCTGCTTCTTATTTGTCAGCTTACTCTCTTCCCCTTAACCCTCTATACCCTTGGTTATCACAAACAAATTCTCATTTTACTATATGTTTATGTTAGTAAAGTTTGGTATCATCCACCAAACAATTTGGATTCAACCTTCTCTTACGTGTCATGAGTGTAGATTGATTCAAACAACCAAAATACATACTTTTCTTGAAGAGCGGACTAAGTAGAAACCCTCTGTGAACAAGGAAAATGCCAAAAACACCACTCACCATGACCTATAAGAAATGAAGGAGCTATTGATAAAGATAATTGGAATTCCTTTAGCAACCTCACAAGGCAAGTATGAGCTAATAGTGCGCCTAAAGGATTCTCATATTCAACAGCCTACCAAAGGTGCTCAGAAATAGCACTTGCTTCTACACTCATCCCTCACTACACTTGCACCAAGATGAGTGATGAAAACTATAGCTGCCAACTAGGCAAGCTATGAGAGAAGAACCTAAGCTGGACAATGCCTTTTTATAGGGAAATCATCAAGACCAAATTGGTTCCCAAGTTTAAGGTGCCTTAATTGAAGTCATACTAAGGCAAGATTGATCCCACAGACCAATTGATGTTCTTTGAGTATGTGACCTCCCTATTAGATGTAAATGTTGCTTTAAGTGTCTTCTTTTATTCATGACACTTAAGGAGTCAATGTTGAGGTGGTTTGCTCGCCTACCCCTAGGAGTAATCATCTCCTTTTCTGAATTCAAGAGAATATTTTGCCACACAATTTGCTAGCACCCTGATGGTTTGGTGGGCAACAGACGAGTTTAGGGGTATGATAGGTCGTGTTATTGTTACATTAGTGAACAACATATATATGTATATAAATATGCTTAGTCTTCTTTAATATTAAAATTGCTCACTATATACGCCAAATATATGTGTCAATCAAGTAATAAATTGAATGAGCGAGTGTCTATCCCACTAAAAAATGTATTGCTAAATTGAAATCAACTAGCATTGTTTACTACAAATGTGTAGTTTATCATACTAGACAGCAATGAAGTGTTTGAGTTTCTGTCACTTATAGAGAATTCAAATAAATGAGGTGATACCAATATCTAAATCCATTTAGGACTAATACGTATAAAACAACAATATTTCCTTAATGAGACTATTAGATGTTGATGTGGATTAGAGCATATGCATCCATAGATCTCTATTGAGTTTATAGGGGTGAAAAGAATGATCCAAGCCCTTCCTATAATTTTAATATATCCATGGACCCTAAAAGGTTAAACATCTTGTATCTTAATATGCTAACATTCCATTCTAATATTTTAATTTGTTCCAATGTTTCTTCATCGAGATAATATATCATACTAAATATTAACTACATATATGGCCATAATGTACATTAAATGAAATGCGAGAAATAAAAAACTTCCATAATTTCATTCAAGACACTAAAGTCTACATCACTACATGCATAGTGTTCACATCATTAGCAAAAAAACTAAAAAATTAGTCAGACATAAATAAATTTGAAAGTAAACTCATTTCCATTTCACTCATAAAAGAAAAGATACATGAGAAACAATAAGAAAAAACTACATCATGATAGTATAATTCAATTCTACATACTACTTCCTCCTCTAATGTTAAGATTGCTTACACAAGACAGGCTAAGATCTCCAATGAAAGTATTTTGCACTTCCTTAGCCTCCTTCAAACTTTACTCTAAAAGGGCACTAAAGAATAAAACTAAATATTAAATGACTCTATCGAAAGTGACATAACTTTCTATAAAGAAATATTTATAATAATTTCAGAAACATCCTTAGGCATCGTGATGCTCAAAGTATTGGCGTTATGTCATTATTAAATGAACTAGTGCCTCAGTGCTGCTAGGATTGATCTATTGCAGCACTGTGCTGATTCGACGCATATGTTGGTTGAATCAGTGGGTTTGCAGGTTGAATTTGGTGGTGTCAAAATGGGTTAGCGGGTTGGGTTTGGGTCAAACCTGAGTTGACCTGGGTCTAAACGGGTCAACCCAAACCTGACTAGGATTTACAAATGGGTCAAGATTTTTATCATGGAGTTGACTCGTGCGGGTTAGTGAGTTTGACCCGACCCAACCTGTGAAGCTGGATGCGAACAGACGAGGCTAGCACGAGCTAAGGTGGCCCGGTGGTATGCGAGCTCAACATTGGCTGAGCAGTGCGAGTGGCGATCTATACTTATCCTTGGGCGTCGATTGTTGAGATGCCTAAGATGCAGACAACAACAATGTTACTACGGCAACCGACAATGATGTCTACACTCGTCTAGACACCTAAGATAAGGATGACATCACGATCATGGTATAGAGTTAAGGTGACGTGAGGCTCTGAGCAAATGCGACTAGATGCCTAAGGCACTGAGCTGACACGTTCCTGGGTCAACCCGAGTTAATTTTGAGTTGTTGGGTCAACTCAAACCTAACTTGATTTTATAAACTGGTTAAAAACTTCAACCCAAACCTAACCCATATAGCAAACAAGTTGACTCGAACCCAAAATGTTTTAGTTCAAGTCAGATAATGACCATAATGCTAAAAAAGTTTAGCGTTGTTACACTTGAATGTGTAATCCGATGATACGACGTTGTGATGATCGGCGCTCTAGCATTCAAATTCCTAAGGCTCAGTTGCTACAATATAGATTTTTGATGCTACATTGATATGTAGCACTGCGACGCTGACCTTAGCTCCGTGTAGGGTGCTGATTTTCCTTAAATTTCAGAGTGGCCAGCACTACAATAGATGACAACACTACGTCAAATAATTTATGGGCGCTACGGTTCTCATTCAACACTAATTAATTTTTTTCTTTCCATGAATTTTTTGTGCACAAACACAAAAAGTAGCATATTTTAACTGAATTTTAATATAATAAATAGTACTCAATTTACACTTCACACACCCAAAAAACCCTAAAAGAGCTTGCACCCTCTATTGAAGATGAAGCAAGAACCTTGAGAGTCACTGAGGAGCTTCATAGTGAATTTGATTAATAAATGTTGGATTCAAGGACTTGAAGTTTATAGTCGCTCTGGCTGCCTCAACTTAAGGATAAAGGGAAAGTCATTTAAGATATGCACTCAGCTTGTAACAGCCATAAACACTTATCGAACTATTGGAGCTAGCTAACAACCACGTCAACACTGACAAGTACAACCAAGTGGTTGGATCCTCCTTAGCTACTCACTATCAATAAATTACCTCAAGGAGAGATTCTCTCCAAGAAAAAGAGAAAAAAAATTGTCCCAAGGATAGAAGGGATTGAAGACCAAACCTGTCACATGATGGTTAATGTCTTGAGCAACAAAGGGCGTCCATTCAATCAAGGCCCTTGAGAATAAGAGGATTATAATAACCTAAATTTACTCATGATTAAAGTCCTATCATGTAATAGCCAAAAAATTCAGGTAAAAATATCAATCTTTACTTTCTATTCTGAAATAATAATTTCTACAATAAGGTATTGAAATTATCAAATTAATTAACAAAATTAATTTGGATATTTTTAAATTTTTTTATTTTAATTATTACAATTACTTCAAAAATATTAAAGTAAAGTTCTGTTAATTATTACACTATTTATATCATGAATAGCAGGAGTATGCCGCTCTAAGGACTTAGTGAATTCAGTCCACCAGTTCAGTACTTATATTAGCTAACTAAGTTATTGTAGCACATCACTAATTGAATGCAATAATTAATATAATAATCCTATAATATCCACTAATGTAGGCATGCAACCGTGGATGGTAAATCATATGACTGGGAAGTTATTCAAGCTTTAATATTAAAGCATTATCGTAACTGCCTTCCCCATTCAATTTTTTGGGCTGAAATTTTTTACTTGTGGGTCCTATGGAGCGGAAGGGAGTAGATGCAAGAGTAGGTAGTGGGCTAGGAATTCGACTACTGTAGGAGGGAATATTTGGAGTGAATGTTGCCTTTGGATGGAGGGTTGTATGTGGTGGAGTAAATTATAGAGAAACAATAAGGAGAGGAATAAGTGGAGAATGAGGAAAATTTTGAGGGAATAAAGGTAAGCATTCTTATTATTATTTTATGATGTGTTGTGAACTTTTAAATATTAATAAGACCGCTAAAGGAACTTATACCACAATTGTATTGTTAGGATAATTTTTATTAGGTATATGAAGAGAGGAGAATCTAGTTGTGAGGAAAGTTGCTAAAGGGGATAAAATAATTGTATTAAATTTATTGGAGAATGAATTATAAAAATTGTGGAAAATAAGAGAAGCTGATTGTGTAGGTAATTTACAAGCGAAAAAGGCTACGAGGTGCTAAATTTTCAACTTGACAAGGGGGTAAGAAATGTAATTTAATTTAACTAAATAAATGTGATCATTTTTAGTCTTATATAGCTGCATGTCATCAAAAATAAAGGTTAAAAAGACAGTAAAGTTACTTTTATCTCTTAATGAGTATGAAAGATTTTATGTAATTTTTTAAGCTTATCATTCAATATTATAAGATTAGAAAAATAATTTTCTAATTAACAATATTTTGAAAAGAAAAGCATGTTGTTATATACTATATACATATTCTTTTTATGCAATAGTATAATAAATAAAACACTTACATGAAAGCATGAAGCATGACAAAACAAGTAAAAGATTTTAAATTGAAGCTTGATGAATATCAAATTAGAAAATATTGGCTATGATATGATATGATACATGCATTACAGGTCAGGCAAATAAAGACCCCCCGATATGAAACATGCATTGCAGGTGGGGCAAAAGGGACCCAAAATGAGACAAAAAGGACCTCTATGAAATTCAATGCTGGTAATGCCAGATTTATCTCTCCATTGAACATTCTTATGAATGTTAATTATATGAGAAATGATAGTCAAAACCTCTTAGAAGACTAATTATGATATTTTATACAGACTTCAAATGATATAAAAGATAAATTTAAATGAGATTTTTTATGTTCTTTTGCAATTATTTGTGAGTTAATTTAGTTATAGTTTTAATTATGCATCTGTGGGTACCAAAGGAGTCAGATATGATTTAGGAAATTTTATATGAAGCTCATAACTCAGGTTATTCAATCCATCTAGGAAGCACAAAAATGTATAAAGATTTGGAGAAATTATTTTGGTGGCATGGAATGGAAAGAGTTGTAGCATAATATGTGACAAGATGTGAGAAATATCATGTTGTTAAAGTTGAACATCAAAAACCAAGTGATATGTTGTAATCCTTATCAATACCATAATGTAAGTGGGCAGACATATCAACAGATTTTGTTATAGATTTTCCATATTATAGCACGGACATGAATGCATTTGGGTTGTGATTGATAGATTTACAAAATCAGCACGCTTTTTACCTATCTGTTAGATAGATTCGGTAGAGAATTAGCTAAGTTATTTTTGAAAGAATTTATTAGATTACATGAAATTCCTAAGGTTATTGTATCTGATATAGATGATCGTTTTACATCTAAATTTTAGAAGGGTATTCATAAAAATTTGGGCACAAAATTACAGTTCAGTACAACATTCCATCCACAAATTGATGGCCAATCAAAAAGAAGAATTCAAGTGCTAGAAGACCTATTGAGATTGCATATTCTAGATTTTAGAGGTAGTTGGGAGGATTATATTACATTTATGGAGTTCGCTTATAACAACAACTATCAATATAGCATCAAGATGGTGCCATATGAGGCATTGTATGGAAGAAAATGCAGAACTTCTCTGAGCTGGGTTGAAATTGGAGAAAGAAAACTATTGGGGCCGTAGTCAGTTGATCAAGCCATTGAAAAAGTTATATTAATTAGAGATCAATTAAAAGCAACTCATAATTCACAACAAAAATACTATGATTCCAATCATAAAATGATAGAATTTGAGGTTGGTGAATTTATATTCTTAAAGGTTAAACCAATGATAGGCATTTCTAGATTTGGCCAGGGTGGCAAACTGAATCCTAGATATATTGGACCCTTTGAAATAATTGAAAGAGTGGGAAAGGTCGCTTATAGATTGACACTACATATAGACATGTCCGATAAACACAATATTTTTCATGTATAAATGCTCAGAAAATGGATTAGAGATGAAAATAAAATAGTCTCATGAGGTAAAATTGAGTTACATTATATTTTGACATATATAGAGGAGCCTAAAAAGATCTATGAAAGTTATGTTCGTAAATTGAGAAATAGGATGATTTCTTATGTGAAAGTGAAATTGAAGCACAAATCTGTGAAGGAGGCTACTTAGGAAAAATAAGTAGATATGAGGCAGAAGTTTCCTTATCTTTTTGAGAAAGTTTGATAAAGTATAAAAAGATGGATTTTGAGGATGAAATTCTAATAAGGAGAGAAGAATTGTAATACCCAAAAAATTCAGGTAAAAATATCATTTTTTATTCTTTTATTTTGAAATAATAATTTCTACAAAAAGGTATTGAAATCATCACATTGATTAATTAATTTGAATATTTTCAATTTATGTTGATTTTAATAATCACGGTTACTTTAAAAATGTTAAACTAAAGTTTTGTTAATTATTACACTGTTTATATCATGAATAGCAGGAGTATACCACTCTAAGGACTTAGTGAATTCAACCTACTAGTTCAACCCACTAGTTCAGTACTTATATTAGCCAACTAAGCTACTATAGCACAACACAAATTGAGCGCATTAACTATTATAACAATCTTATCCACTAATATAAGCATGCTACTGTGGATGGTAAATCATATGGCTGAGAAGTTATTTGAGCTTTAATATTAAAACATTATCGTGACTGCCTTCTATTGACCTTTATATATGTGGTATGGTTAATGTAAGTAGAGTAGACGGTGATCAATTATTGTTGGTAGACAATATATCATTCACAATAAAGATCGGAGTGTCTCAATTGTGATGAAATGAATCAAACCTTGTCCGATTATAAAATGAATTGCATAGATTCATTCAAGACATCACTTTTACCAAGGAGGAGCTATTTGTATGTGACTCAATCGAGCGACAATTTATTAGTGAACTCGACGCAGTGAAAATTATCCAAATGAGCTCCAATCACTAAATAGACTGTGTCGTTGTGATCAGAGCATCAAGTTTATATAAGCGGGATGCCTCACAATCAAATCAAACATAGGTGTCGAAATTGAGAGACTACGGATGAAATGTTGCTCGACGTTGTCAGAACGTCGCCAGTTTGCAAAATAGACTTCTCCGTTGAGCTTTGAATGTCAAAAATACCATAAAATGACTGTAATATTGCATAGGTCCTTCCACGAGCCAAAATACCAAAAATTGCATGAGTTATGAGGCGATCACATACAAATTGAAATGTAAAATTTGTCGACAAATGAGACACTAACAACGCATGTCAAGAAACACAAGAAATAAAAAAATTATGTCTCGGTGATTTGAATGCTAAATCTCTAACCAACAAATGTCACGAGACACAAATGAGACACTAACATCGCTTTTACCAAGGAGGAGCTATTTTTATGTGACTCAATCAAGCAACAATTTGTTAGGACATCACTTTTACCAAGGAGGAGCTATTTGTTTGCTCTCAATCGAGCGACAATTTGTTAGTGAACGCGACGCAGCGAAAATTATCCAAATGACCTCCAATCACTAAATAGATTGTGTTGTTGTGATTAGAGCATCAAGTTTATATAAGCGAGATCCCTCACAATCGAATCAAACATAGGTGTCGAAATCGACAAACTACAGATGAAATGTTGCTCGATTCAAATTTTACAATATCCAAATATTCAAATGAAATTTGTTAGTTAAAACTTAAAGTAAAAATTCATCTATCATCCGCAAATGTTTATTAACATGATAAATTTAAGAATAATTTCAGTTCATAAAGAGCAAAATGTATAATTGAATGCATCATTATGATTCAATATCAAATTATTTTATGCCAGCGGGGACGTGGCATGTGCCCTTTGATTAGGTGGTTGTGCTGCAAAATAGCGCCACAATATCACTATTACCATCAAAGCCCGTATGTTCCATAATGGTTAAAAGCCCATTGAGTAATAAATTATAGGGTGCACTTGATAAGGCATAAAGCATTATGTTAGCTAAGGTTGACCAAAATTTGTCTCCTTAAATAAGCATCCTGCCCAAGTCTACAAGGTACCATTGGATGAAGCAACCCCTAAGTGCCGACAAGGATCCTTCTGACAGGTTGGGTCTACTACCTCCGCTGACTAAGTAGACCAGGGACCATGATGACCCGGGATGATGAAACCATGGGATTTTGATCGGGTCTATCATTAGTTCTCCCACCATCTGCTTTAAGTGCAAAATGGTGAAATTTCTAATTTTAAATATTAATTTTTAGCACTAAATCCATACTTCTACTATGCACCGGATACTATATATTCGCTTGACGATTAGCCTTAATCGAAAGTGCTTTCTTTTCATTAGGAGGGGTAATTAATTATATGTGCTTGCACCTATGGGGAACCTAGAACCAGAATATGAAGTCCTCATAAAATGAGGGCGAAATCTCTAGATAGTGTTTTATCCCAAAGTCAATCTACCTTCTGAAATTTTGACAAGGAACATTATTATAACTCTCCTGAAAAAGGGGAGGCCGGGGCAAGAATTTTCGTTGCCCACACCTTCCCCATTTGATTTTTTGAGCTGAAGTTTTCTGTTTGAGGGTCCAGTGGAGTGGATGCAAGAGTAGGTAGTGGGCTGGGAATTCAGCTACTATAGGAGGGAATATTTGGAGTGAATGTTTCCATGAGGTGGAGTAAATTGTAAAGAAATAGTAAGGAGAGGAATAAGAGGGGAATGAGGAAAATTTTTGAGGGAATAAATGTAGCATTCTTATCATTGTTTTGTGTTGTGTTGTAAACTTTTAAATATTGATAAGACTGCCAAAGAAACTTATATCACAATTGTATTGTTAGGATAATTTTTATTTGGTATATGAAGAAAGAAGAATCTGGTTGCGAGGTAAGTTGATATAGGGGATGAAATAATTGTATTAAATTTCTTTAAAAATGAATTATAAAAATTGTGGAAAATAAGAGAAGTTGGTAATTTACAAGCGAAAAGGCTACGAGGTGCTAAATTTGAGGAGGCAACTTGACAAGGGGTAAGAAATATAATTTAATTTAACCAAATAAATGTGATCATTTTTAGGCTTGTATAGTTGCATGTCATAAAAAATAAAGGATAAAAAGACAGTAAAATTACTTTTATCTGTTAATGCGTTTCCAGTCAAACAGTCAGGTCTGAATGATCTCATGTAAATTTTGTTGTGAGCACAGCGGCTGTGGGGAGTCGCATTGCGGTATTATTTTCTCTGTTGTTTATGGTAAGGTGATGGAGCGTTGCGGTGCTTATGTCTTTAGCGTTGCATCGCTAACACAATCAAAATATTTTTTTTATAAATCTATTTTTTATTTTTATTTTGCCCCCACCATTTCCACCACATTCTCGTGCATGGTCGGGTGAAGAGGATAAGAGGAGAAGTAGGAGAGAGGTGAGAGGAAGTATAGTTCGAGCTATTATTTTTCATCACTCTAGTTATAAAGTTATTATGATCATAAAATGTAACATTTATTCTATGTTTGTTTTCTATGATTTCAAATTCTTATGATTTTTCTCTCTCCAAATCTATTTTAAATGTATTACCTCTCAATTTAGTAAGTTTTCACCTTGTAACTTTTGATGTATGTTAGATATTGTCATCCTAAATGTTTTGACATGCTTATGTTGAGACTTAATTTGTTTATTTTGTACATGTCTTTTTTATTTGAAATGAGTAAAGTAAGAAGTTTAAAGTGATCAGGAGTCAATATAATAAATTTGGATATGAAATACATGATATGCATGAAGTTACTATTTATTTGGATATATGTATTTTGATAAGTACATTAGATTAATTTACATGATATGATGATTGTATTAAATGACGTGACAATTATTATTATATGATGAATGTGATTTGACATGTGCGTGTAAATATAAAAGGTTAGATAGAAATGATTAACTTATTCAAATTGGCTAGAGAAATGTATGGTAGGCCAAGGGACTTTTCTTTATATAAGATTTGTGGTGCAAAACTAAATGATAAGAAAAGAAGGCATGAGAAGATCGAGTGATATGATATGATACATCAATGAACTAGATGAGACAAATTCTTATATGAAAGCCACATGACTTTGTGATTGAGAATGATATGATTAATTCTTGTTTATAGGGCTGAGATGATTGAGACTAATTCCTGTAGGGCTTGCATACAAGACATAATATAAGAAAAATACGTCAAAATTAAGATGTTTTGTCTTACTTATAATATGATATGCGTAGATGATAGAAGTTCATATGTAATGATAAAATATGGCACGACAATATAAGTACATAATGATATGATATGACATGTACATAATATATGATATGATTGATATGAGTATATGATAAGACTGAAATGGCAGATATAAGAATACATGATACGCATGATACCTGATATTTATATATATTATTCATGAACATGATATGCTGCACTGATACCATACGATAAGCATAGAAAAATAGGCATAAAACTCATGATATTATATAATATGTATACTGATAAATATGACATGGCAGATGATATGACATATAGAATTATTAAATTATAATTTAAATAATTAATCATATAATTACTATTTTCACAAATTATTTCAATTTTTTATATTATTTAAATTAAATTTAATTATTAATTATACTTATAATTATCTACTTAATCAATTATATATTTTATTATTAACTAATTATTTAATTAGTATTTACAGTGCTAATCATTTTATTAAATATTTATATTTTAAATTATATTACTTAAGCTAATGAAATTAATACCTAATTAAAAAAATTAAGAAATAATCTAATTCGGCTTTTCCTTCGCTTTCGCGTGAGGTAGAACTTCCCCTTCGGCTTCGCTTCGCTGGTTCGCTCCGATTCGCTTGGGATAGAGCTTCGAACGAGTCGCTTGCCATTTCCTGTCTAGGGTCTGCTTTTCCTCTTCTAGCTTTGTTCGTTACTGTTCTGCTTCGCGTGAAGTAGAGTTCTCAACGAGTCGAAGTTTTTTCTCCTCCTCGTCTGACGTTGTTACTGTCGGATCGGAAGTCGCGCCGGGAGCTCGCCGCGAAGGTAACGATCCGTTTCGCGCGCTTCTTTTATCGGATTTAGAAATCCGCAAAAAAGTCGGATTTAGGAAATCCGGGATTTAGGGCAAAAATGGCGAAAACGCCGTGAAGTAGAGATTAGACTTAAGATTTAACTTTGTATTTTTATAGCGTTTGGAAGTATTTAGCTCAAATCTTTCCTAAATATGGCCTAAATCCTGCATCCGAACATGCCTTAAATTTCTCGCTCCTTCAGGTTGACGTCGTCCAGTCGGCCCTGCCGACGATGGCCGACTTTCTCCTCCGGTCGCTCCCTTCAGTTGCCTCTACTATCCATTATCCGGCGCTCTTCCCTGACTAAACTATCTTATCTCCTTTGTTCTCCTTTTTCGCCGTTTCGTATCTGTTTACCACTGTTTCTTGGGCCGATTTCAGAGTTATGAGAGATTGAAGTATACAAAATCACTGCCTCCCTGCAAGTTCCTGCATTATTTGTTTGCCATTTGCTCTTGAAAATGTTTCCATGTCTACTGATATTTGGATTTTGCTGCTTGAAATTCTATTTGGTTGTCTAATTAGTTCGATGTTTAATGTTTTCATAGAAGGTCTAAAATCTGTTGGATCCTAATAGATAAGACCAGGGACAATATAGAGCAGCATTTGAGAGAGAGTTGGGCTTAACTAAGGATCAAAGGTATGGATGTTTGCTGGAGCTAGGGGTGTAAACGAGTTGAGCTGAGCTCGAGTCACCCCTTACTTGAGCTTGGTTAATTAATCGAATTTTAGCTTGAGTTTTATTATACGAGTTCTAGCTGGCTCACGAGCTGACTCGTTTATTATAAAAGAGAGAAAATGATTATGATTTAAGCAATTATTATAATAAAATGGTAAAAAAGGATTAAAAATTATAAAAAATTAATAAAAAATCACTTGATATAAGAAAACGAGATATAATTCTTAAACATTTTTAATAGTATTGTACTTAAAATCTTGAATCTTAATATATTTTAAGTATATTTTGTATTAATATTTGTAAACGAGTCGGCTTGTGAGCCAACAAATCAATTTGGGGCTTGCTTAAGCTTGACTCGTTAGCTCATCGAGTTTGACTCACCAACTGAGCTCGAGCTAGCTTGATTGACGTATACACCTAAATGGAGCCAAGCTCATATCCATTTGAAAATTATAAATTTTGAATAAAGCATTGGGGAACGTTGAACCACATCAACTAAGTTTATAAAAAATATACATTTTTAAAAATTCTATATATATGTAACACCCAATTTTTGCATGGTGAAAGTGCAAAATTACTCAATTAAATTATACCCAAAGCACAAACTTTCACTTTTTCACAAAAAAAAAAGCACAAACTTTTACAAAAATCATTAAAAAGCACTCTATTGTGTTGTACTCGTCAAATATATCAAATTGATATATAAAATTATATGTTAATTTGCAAGGACATGAAAGTTATGAAATTAGTTTAGATTTGAATAAATTTTATAAAATTTTAATTTAAAATAACTGTGCATTTATGAGAAATGCTATAGCAGGGTAGGAAATTTTTAAGAAATTCCACTTATCTAGGCATGCAGTGGCTATTGTGAGGGATAGTGATGCATAACTACAATGCTTTTAAATGAATGAGAAAAAAACTTGCACGATTTTGAAAAGAACAAAGAACAATTAACACTATTAGCTATGAAATGAAAATAGAAAAGATAAGAGGGATCACTACGCTTAGGCCAAATCACATGCTAAGTGCTCGATTTATCAAAACAACATTGAATTTCAACAACATGCGAATTAAGTAGTTATTCAATAAAAATCCCTAATCTAACATTGAGATAAGCAACATAAAAAGTACACTCAATCCTACGTTTACTAAGCATCCCTATATTTGCTAAGCATAGGCAGTAGCTTGCATGATTCCTTGCGATTGATCACCACCTACAAGATTAGTGGGATTAGAAGATAAATGAAAAGGGGAAGAAGTTCACCCTTGTTGAGGATCGGAGATAATGCGCCACTGAACGTTGCCAAGTTGTTCTTCGATGGCTTCGACGAGGGTGTCTAAGATGCGCTCCATGTATTCCTCGACAGCGTGATCAATTTTCGGATCGACGATGAAGAAGGTTGAGTGGAGGATGTGGATGAAACTTTGCTCGTCGTAGACAATGCCGAAATCAAGATTGGGATCGGCCATGCATGATCTTGAAGTGTTGTAGTAGATGCTTCTTTGTTCTCCTTAAAGATTTTCCTTAAGAGAATGAAGTTTCTCTCCAGAAATTAAGTGGAGAAGGGAGGTAGGAGGTGGCTGACCAAAGATATGGGTTTGGGAAAAAAATTAGTTCAGATTTTGGAAGGTGGGATGGAGGGAAATTGGGGATTTATTTCCTCTAATTAATTCCTAGCTTTTGGAAAGAATTAAGAGGAAAAGGGGTGAGGGAGGGGGCGGGTAGGTGAGAGGGAGAGGGCTTTGATTTAATTCTAATGGGAGAGACCTAATTTTGAAAAGGAATTAAATAGGTGGGGCATTGGGGGGGGGGGGGGGGTCGGCCAAGAGAGACGGAGGGAGCATGTGTCTAGATTCAATGTATTTTGGATTTAAGGCATTAATTATTCAATTAATTCAGATTTGAAGTAATTGATTTAATTAAAAGACCTTTCCAAAAATAGGATTAATAACAACAACAACAAGCCTTTGTCCCACTACGTGGGGTCGGCAACATGAATCCTTTTTCTCCATTGTGTCCGGTTCAAAGTCAAATTCTCGTTTAAATCTAATAGAGAAAGGTCATTTCTAATATTTTCTAACCAAGTCTTTTTAGGTCTACCTCTACCTTTCTTAACATAAGTCAAATCTAATACCTCTACTTTCCTAACTGGGTCATCGGAAGGCCGCCGTTTTATGTGACCAAACCATCTAAGGCGACTCTCTCTAATCTTATCCTCCAATGGAGCTACTCCAACCTTTTCACGTATATGCTCATTTCGTATCCTGTCTCTAAGAGTAAATCCACTCATCCACCTAAGCATCCTCATCTCCGCAACACATAACTTAGTATTGTGCTTCTCTTTTAATGGCCAACATTCTGCACCATAAAGCATTGCAGGTCTCACCACCATCTTATAGAATTTTCCCTTAAGTTTAAGGGGGACTTTTCTATCACACAACAAGCCCGATGCATTCCTCCACTTCAACCATCCAACTTGAATTCTACTGATAACATCCCCATCTATTTCACCATCACTCTGAACAATAGATCCAAGATATCTAAAACGCGTACTCTTATTAATGACTCGATCGCCCAAAGTCACAATCCCCTCACTAGGTCTATTACTGCTAAAATTACACTCTATATATTCAGTTTTAGATCTACTCAAGCGAAAACCTTTAGACTCTAAGGTTGATCTCCAGACTTCAAGTTTACCTTCAACTCCCTCTTTAGTCTTGTCAACAAGAAGAATATCATCAGCAAAAAGCATACACCAGGGTACATCCTCTTGTAAATGTCTAGTGAGAACATCCATGACTAACGCGAAAAGATATGGGCTTAAAGCTGATCCTTGATGTAATCCAACCGAAATAGGGAAATACTTGGTCAAACCACCTTGTGTTTGAACACAAGTAGTAGCTCCTTCATACATATCTTTAATGATTTGAATATAAGCATTATTAACTCCTTTCTTTTCAAGAACTCTCAATAGCACTTCTCTTGGAACTTTATCATATGCTTTCTCTAAATCAATAAATATTATATATAGATCCTCCTTATTCTCCCTATATTTCTCCATCAAACCTCTCAATAAATGTATGGCTTCCATAGTAGACCTACCAGGCATGAATCCAAATTGATTTTGAGAAACATTAGTATCACGCCGCAGCCTACGCTCCATAACTCGCTCCCATAGTTTTAAAGTGTGACACATTAACTTAATTCCTCTATAATTCGCACAATCTTGTGCATCACCTTTATTCTTATAAATAGGAATCAATACACTCATTCTCCACGCATCTGGCATCTTTTTAGTCTTCAAAATATTATTAAAAAGTTTAGTTAGCCAAGAAATTCCTTCATCTCCTAAGCATTTCCACATCTCTATTGGGATATCATCAGGTCCAACAGCTTTTCCACACTTCATTTTCTTTAAAGCCTCTCTAACTTCGGTTTTACTAATACGCCGATAAAAACAGAAATCTTTATTATCATTTAGGATGCTAAGGTAACTAAAGTCAATTGTATTCCTACAATCTTCATTAAAAAGTTTATCAAAATATCTCATCCATCTTTGTTGAATATCATCTTCTAAGAAAAGTACTTTTTGATCTTCATCCTTAATACACGTCACTTGAATTAAATCCTTACTACTCCTATCTCTTTGTTTGGCTAGCTTATACATATATCTTTCTCCCTCCTTAGTATCTAATCTATTATATAAATCATTAAAAGCTAAGATCTTTGCATCACATATTGTTTTCTTAGAATCCTTACATGCCTCTTTATATCTTTCCCAATTATCAGAATTTTTACATCTAAACCAATTTTTATAACAAATCTTCTTATTTTTTATCTTTTCTTGCACAATTGGATTCCACCACCAGCTATTTTTACTATTAGGGGCTTTTCCCTTTGATACTCCAAACACATCTTTTGCAATATTTTTAATATCACTAGCCACTTTTTCCCACATAACATTAGCATCCTCATGCACAAATAAAATCTTAGAATCTAAAATCTTACTCTAAAAAATATTTTTATTACTATTCTTTAAATGCCCCATCTAATCCTAGAAAATCACTTTACTTTATTTTTAATTTTCTGTCCTTTCATCTTAAAGTTTAAAACTAATAAGCGATGTTGGGTACATAAACTTTCACTCGGAATAACTTTACAATCTTTGCAATCTAAACGATCTACTTTTCTTATAAGAAAATAATCAATCTGAGTTTTACTATAACCATTCTTATAAGTGATGAGATGCTCATCTCTTTTCTTAAATAAGGTATTAGCAATTAAAAAATCATAAGCTAAAGAAAAATCTAATATGGTCTTACCACCTTCATTAGTCATTCCAAACCCATATCCACCATGAATGCTTTTAAAATCATTTACCTCTCTACCAACATGTCCATTTAAATCTCCTCCAATAAAAATTTTTTCTTCGAGAGGTATCTTTTGAATTAATTTTTCTAAATCATCCCAAAATTTTAATTTTGAACACATATCTAAACCTACTTGAGGAGCATAAACACTTATAATATTAATAATCTTAGCATCAACAACAATCTTTAAAGCCATAATCCTATCTCCAATTCTATTAATATTTATAACATTATCCTTCAAACTCTTATCTATAATCACGCCTACACCATTTCTAGTACGACTCTTACCTGAATACCAAACTTTAAATCCTAAACTATCAATCTCCTTAGCCTTCTCTCAAACCCATTTAGTTTCCTGAATGCACAAAATATTTATCTTCCTATGAACCATAATATCTATTAATTCCAAAAATAGGATTAATGAAATAGGAAATGTTTTAATCAATTAAATCAAATTTGAGTTAATTGACTCAATCAAAGTCCTTTCCAAAAATAAGATTCATGAAATAGGAAAGATTTGGGAATTAAATTTGAATTATTTCAAATTCAAATTTCTTCCAAAGATATATTGAATTATATAAGGAAAGTGGAGATTTAGGAAACAAATTTGAAAATGGAAGGATGGGGGGAAAGGGGAGGCCGGCGGCTTGGTGGGGAAGGGAGGGGCCGGCGGCTTGTGGTTGTGATGAGGAGGGTGGTCGACGGTGGGGATGGTGGGCTTTTGGGTGGCTGGCGGTGGGGTTATGAAGGTGGCCGGTGGTGAATTTTGTGGAGGTGGCCGGCGGCTTTGGGGTGGGAGGGATCTCGGTATAGGAGGGAAGGGAGGAAGAAGGAAGAAAGAACTATGAACTAACCACGAATTCGGACTCTTCTAAGATTGGTGGGTGCTTCACTTCCCTCTCTAAGGGATCTCTCGCCAATCTCTCTCAAGCTCTCACAAGAACTCAAACACGGGAAAATTTCATCATTCATTCGTTGAAACATGAAAAGAGAATATAAGGGCTATATATAGCCTCATACAATGGACTTAAAATAAAAGACAATGATGCCCTTTGGGCTTACACATGACCTCTCTTAAGTAAGAGGTAAAAGTGAAAAAATAACAAAATAAATACAACATAAAATAATAAATGACATACATAATATGACTCAGAAATACATCGACTCAATCGTGGCGGTAGATCGACGGCCACGCCTCTGATAGACTTTCTAAGATTTGATGTCCTCATCATTCTCCCGGGGTGGGAAAAAGTTCGACTCCGTCGAGTAAGTATCTCGGGTGCTCTCATAGATCTCCAATGCGTCGGGGTCAATCTGCTGCAACTCTTCACGATCCAACCATGTGTCCTCTGACTCAGGTTTGTCTCTCCACCTGATCAAGTACCGTCATCCCTCTTCTCTTGTGGAGATGATATCATCGCTCAGAATCGTGTCAACCTTCTCTATCATAAGTGATTTAGGAATGTTTGGGAGTGGAGGTAGGTTTGGGTTCTCATACGGTGGGGTCACACAAGGCTGCTGCATAAGTGGATTTTGTGGGTTGAAATCAGGACCTTCATATGCAACTAGATCTTCTATGTTAAAGGAGGGATTGATATTGAATTCTGCAGACATATCTACTACATAAGCATTATCATTGATTTTTTTTAATTATTTTGAATGATCCAGCACTCTTAATATGCAACTTAACTGTTTCTTACGGGAACCGTTCCGGACGAATCTACACAATCATGGAGTTACCAACCTCGAAAGTTTTAAATTTTTGTTTAAGATCAGCATACAGTTTATAAGCATTATTGCTCTTTTCAATTTGTCGTGCAATCTCTTTATGAAGTTCATGCATATATGATGTAAATGAAGATGCATACTCAGAAATCTTATACCTAGAACACATGGGAATGAGATTTAATGGCTGTTTAGGTTTGAACCTATAAATAATTTTAGAAGGAATTATGCCAGTGGTTCGGTTCACATAATTATTATAAGCAAACTCAGCTGTGGGGAGTATGGAGTCCCAATCCTTAATGTGCTCGCCTACAGGGATCGTAACAGATTGCCTAAGCTCCTATTGACTACCTCGGTTTGACCATCAGTCTGTGGATGAAATATTGTGGAGAACTGCAATTTTGTGCCCATTTTCATCCAAAGGGTCTTCCAAACATAACTGGTGAATTTAATATCCCCGTCTGATATAATGGTTTTGGGTAAACCATATAAACGAATGACATCATTGAAATAAAGTTTGGCAATGTGGGAGGCGTCAGATGTTTTGGAGCAAGATAGGAAATTGGCCATTTTGAAAAATCTATCGATTACGACACAGATGGCGTCATTCCTACAGATAGTCTTGGGCAGACCTAAGATAAAGTCCATGCTAACGTCTTGCCAAGGGCAACTGGGGACAGGTAGAGGGGTGTACAAACCAGTGTTTTGCTTTAGTTGTTTGGCCAGCTAGCAGGTGTGGCACCTGCTGACCATCCTACCGACATCCCTCTTCAGATTGGGCCAAAAGAAATGATACTCCATGGCTTCTATCGTCTTATCCAGACCGAAGTGCCCAGCGAGGCCTCCGATGTGGAGTTCTCAAATAAGAAATTTCCTAAGGGAGGTGCTAGGGATGCAAAGCTTTTATGCTTTGAAAAAATAACCATCCTCCAGAAGAAAATCGTCCACCAGGCGGGTGCTGCCTGTGGACAGGAGAGAGTAAGTCTCCTTGAAGTCGGGACACTCCAAATAGTCCTTTTTGATCTGGTCAAATCCCACAACTTCGGCTCTCATCTCAGTGGTAGTCATCATACGACGACTGAGAGCATCAGCAGCTTTATTCTCAACTCCTGTCTTATGTCTAAGGGTATAGGTGTACTCTTAAAGGAACTCGACCCATCGACCGTGGCGTGCGTTCAACTTCTTTTGGGAGTTGTTATAACACAGAGTCTTGTGATCCGAGAAAATAACGAATTCTTACGGGAGCAAGTAGTGTCGCCAATATCGAAGAGATTGGATCACTGCGTAAAACTCTATCATATGTAGAATAACGCTGCTGAATGTCATTTAGCTTTTCACTGAAATAAGCTACCGGGTGACCTTCCTGGGATAGGACTCCAATTCCGACCTCCAAAGCGTCGCAGGTTACTTCGAAAACTTTAGAGAAATCAGGAAGTCTTATCATTGGGGCTTCTACTATTCTTTTTTTAATTTCATCAAAAGCTCTGGTGGCGGCCGGGGTCCAGTGGAAATCACCCTTCTTAAGATAGTCGGTGATAGGAGATACAATAGTGCTGAAATTACAGATAAATCTCCTATAGAAGGTGGCTAGTCTGTGGAAGCTGCGGACTTCCCGGATGTTCTTGGGAACTGGCCATTTTATAATGGTCATCACTTTCTCGGGATCTGCAGAGACCTCTTGGGCTGAAACGATAAAGCCTAGAAAAATAACACGATCTATAAGGAAGATACATTTCTTGGGATTTGCATAAAGTTGTTCCTTCCTTAAGTCCTCACAAACTTGCCTTAATGGTCCAAGTGTTGACTCACCGACTGACTATAAATGAGAATGTCGTCAAAGTAGACGACGATAAACTTTCCCATAAAAGGGCGCAACACTTGAGCCATGATCCTCATGAAAGTACTCGGGGAGTTACTCAACCCGAAAGGCATGACTAACCACTCATAGAGACCATCCTTGGTCTTAAAGACAGTTTTTCACTCATCACCGGGTCGGATCCGGATATGGTGGTATTCACTCTCGAGATCAATCTTGGAAAATAGAGTGACTCCTGTCATCATATTGAGCATATCGTCCAACATCGGGATAGGGAAACGATATTTGACGGTGATTTTGTTGATAGCACGGCTATCAACATACATCCGCCAAGATATATCCTTCTTGGGAGTAAGAAGGGAGGGTACAGTGCAAGGACTAAGGCTTTCTTTGATAAAGCCTCGTTGTAATAATTCATCTACCTGCTTCTTGAGTTCAGCATGTTCCGTGGGGTTCATGCGATAGTGTGGCATGTTAGGGAGGGAGGCTCCAGGGACAAAGTCTATGGCATACTGGATGTCTCTAAGGGGAGGTAACTGATCTGGAAGATCATCACGGAAGACATCAGCAAACTGACCCAGAATAGGCTGGACCTCCTAAGAAATTGGTTCGTCAGTGGAAATCTCACGACCGACTAAGGTGTACAGGGGTGTGCCTTGGGCGATTTCAGAATTTAGAACCTTGGCGGTGACCAGGTTCAGCCCTTTGTTGAACTTAGTAGGGTTGGATTTCGAGTCATCCTTAACCCGGGGCTGCGATGACAAAAACTTGATCTTTTTGCCTGCATGTTCGAACACGTAGGTGTTCGAACGCCCATAGATGTGGACATCGTTATCAAAAATCCAGGGACACCCCAACAGGATTTGTCCAACATCCATCATCAGAACATCACACCAAACATTCTTGTTATAGTCAGCGAATGAGATATGTATGGAACTTTTTTTCACCTCCAAGGCAGTGGAGTTGACCCATGCTATCTTATAGGGGTTGGGGTGAGGAACGACAGATAAGCCCAATTTGGACACCATGCTGGAGGAGACATCATTGATGCAACTGCCATTATCCACGATGACTTTACAGTTCTTATCCTTGATCTCAATATAGGTGTGGAAAATCGTAGTTCTACGCTAGTCATCGGTGGGGGTAGGGTGTGACAGCGTACATCTCACCACGCAGATGGGAGAAGTGTCCAGTTTCTGAAGGCAGTGGAGGACGGCAGTGTCATCCTCCTCCTCGAAGAATTCGCCTTTATCTTCCACTTGGTGGACCTGATCAACCTCGAGCTTAAGATCCTCCTCAGTAATCTCCTCGATAATCGAGACTTTGTAGGGACTGGAGTACTGAGAAGCGATATGCCCATACCTATGTAATCAAAATCACTTGGTCTCGGGACTGGACTGTGGGGTATCTGGAGTGGGAGGTTTACTTCTAAAATCAGGTCGGGGTGCAGGAGGACCTGTGGGTGGTCGGGTAGTGCTCCCTGGGGTCGGTCAGACAGTGGGGGTGTGAGGAGTGGAGCTACCAGAAGGTCTGTAGGGAGGCCTAGAGTCGTCGTGTCGACTTGGGTGCTGGGACCAACTTTCCTCAAGGTCTAACACTAAACTATAGGCATTTTCAAGGGTAGTGACGTTCTGGGCAAATAGTTTGTTGCGAAGATCCTCTCGCAACCCAGTACGAAACATAGACAAAATATGCGCGGGGGTAGTGGAGGTCTCCCCTTTACAACGGATATGATAATCATCAAAGGATGCGATCTAATCCTTGACCGGTTTGTTACCTTGAGTCAGCCTATTTCACCTATCCAACAGTCTAGGGAAGTACGAGAGAGGCAAGTACTTCTGCTTTAGTTCATGCTTCATGGATGGCCAATCAGTGATGGGATACTCGTTTCGGGCTTCTCTAAGATTCTCTAGATTGGACCAAAACTGACTCGCCCTACCAGTGAGATTCATCTCGGCAAAACTAACCTTCCTAGCCTCGGAGATTTTGTACCACTTAAAGAAGCTATCTATTCCTTTGACCCAGTCCAGAAAGAGCTGGGGATCGAGGGTTCCATCAAAGGTAGGAGCATCGACTTTAATGTTCTTCATTAGTGGCATGTTAGGATCGTGGTGAAGGTTGTGTCCATTTTGGGGAGCGCGATAAGGGGCACGAAGAGGGCCCTCATCTTGGTAAGTATCGTCCCCGTACAAGGAAGGTGGTCGAGACGGCGTGTAAGGAGTCTGGTGGGTCCTACCTCGCTCTAAGGTATCAAATCGATCAGTGGTAGTCCTGCGAAGCTCAGCTAGGTCGGCTTGGTTTTTTTTGAGTTGCTGACTAATTGTATTCATTTGACCTACCAGTAAGTCTAAAGTCATTCCAAGTTGTTCCGGGTCCATTGGGAAACACTACGGGACACCTAAGGTGACTATGATGTAAAGGACAACAATTAAAATGATGAAAACACGCTTATAGCTTGCAAAATTGATGTAATAAATGCATGTATAACAAACATATAACGTGCTAAATGAGATAAATGCGATGTAGGAACAATTAGCAAAGTTAAATGTTGGTAAATAAAGCTCTACGATGGATCCTAAAAGCATGCACTAAGAGCAAATCATGCTCTGATCCCAGATGATGCTGAACTACAATGCTTTTAAATGAATGAGAAAAGAACTTGCACGATTTTAAAAAGAACAAAGAATAATTAAGACTATTAGTTATTAAACGAAAATAAAAAACGTAAGAGGGATCACTACGCTTAGGCCAAATCACATGCTAAGTGCTCGATTTATCAAAACAACATAGAATTTCAACAACATACGAATTAAGTAGTTATTCAACAAAAATCCCTAATCTAACATTGAGATAAGCAACATAGAAAGTACACTCAATCCTACGTTTACTAAGCATAGGCAGTAGCTTGCATGATTCCTTGTGATTGAATCACCACCTACAAGATTAGTGAGATTAGAAGATAAATGAAAAGGGGAAGAAGTTCACCCTTGTTGAGAATCGGAGATAATGCGCCACTGAACATTGCCAAGCTGTTCTTCGATGGCTTCGGCGAGGGTCTAAGATGTGCTCCACGTATTCCTCGACAGTGTGATCAATTTCCAGATCGACGTCGAAGAAGGTTGAGTGGAGGAAACCTTGCTCGTCGTAGACAATGCCGAAATCAAGATCGGGATCGGCCATGCATCGATCTTGAAGTGTTGAAGTGGTGTAGTAGATGCTTCTTTGTTCTCCTTAAAGATTTTCCTTAAGAGAATGAAGTTTCCCTCAAGAAATTAAGTGGAGAAGGGAGGTAGGAGGTGGCCGGCCAAAGGTAGGGGTTTGGGAAAGAAATTGATTCAGATTTTGGAAGGTGGGATGGAGGGAAATTGTGGATTTATTTCCTCTAATTAATTCCTAGCTTTTGGAAAGAATTAAGAGGAAAATGGGTGAGGGAGGGGGCGGGTAGGTGAGAGGGAGAGGGCTTTGATTTAATTCCAATGGGAGAGACCTTATTTTGGAAAGGAATTAAATAGGTGGGGCAGGGGGGGTCGGCCAAGAGAGAGGGAGGGAGCATGTGTCTAGATTCAATGTATTTTGGATTTAAGGCATTAATTATTCAATTAATTCAGATTTGAAGTAATTGATTTAATTAAAAGTTCTTTTCAAAAATAGGATTAATGAAATAGGAAAGGTTTGAATTAATTAAATCAAATTTAAGTTAATTGACTCAATCAAGGTCCTTTCCAAAAATAAGATTCATGAAATAGGAAAGATTTGGGAATTAAATTTGAATTATTTCAAATTCAAATTCCTTCCAAAGATAGATTGAATTATATAAGGAAAGTGGAACTTTAGGAAACAAATTTGAAAATGGAAGGTTAGGGGAAAGGGGAGGCCGGCAGCTTGGTGGGGAAGGGAGGGGCCGTCGGCTTGTGGTGGTGATGAGGAGGGTGGCCGACGGTGGGGATGGTGGGCTTTTGGGTGGCCGGCGGTGGGGTTATGAAGGTGGCCGGTGGTGGACTTTATGGAGGTGGCCGGCGGCTTTGGGTGGGAGGGATCTCGATATAGGAGGGAAGGGAGGAAGAAGGAAGAAAGAATTACGAACTAACCACGAATCCAGACTCTTCCAAGATTGGTGGGTGCTTCACTTCCCTCTCCAAGGGATCTCTCGCCAATCTCTCTCAAGCTCTCAGAAGAACTCAAACACATGAAAGTTTTATCATTCATTCATTGAAACATGAAAAGAGAACATAAGAGCTATATATAGTCTTATACAATGGACTCAAAATAAGAGACGATGATGCCTTTTGGGCTTACACATAACCTCACTTAAGTAAGGGGTAAAAGTGAAAAAATAACAAAATAAATACAACATAAAATAATAAAAGACATATAATACGACTCAGAAATACATCGACTCAATCGTGGCCGTAGATCGACAACCACGCCTTTGATAGACTTTCCAATATCTGATGTCCCCATCAGGTAGATTAGGTAAACATGCAATAAATTACTGTTAATTCCTTCTCCTTCACAACTAAAACTTCACCTAGTTTGGAAGCTCTCTGTTTGTGTTTGTGTATGGACTCTAGAGATCATAGTTTTGTGTAGGAGCGGGCGGCTTTAGTGAGAGATTTTTGAATTAATAAGAAGAAAATTAATAAGGAGAAAAGAAGAAGAAAAAGAAGACGAAGGAGTAGGAGAAATAAGGGAAATTAAATAAAAGAGGATTTAAGCGGTATATGTGAAGAGAAAGTTTTGAGGTAATTTACAAGTGTAAAAAGTTGCGAGGTGTCAGAATTGAGGTGACAACTAGTAATGGTGGTTAGATATGCAATCTTTTAATCAAAGAGGCGAGTTATTTAGTAATTTTGCATTTACAATTGCGCTTGAACTAAAGTTCAATATGAAATGCACAAGAAATTCTTCATATTGTATAATTTATATCGACAATTTATTATCCATGAGCAAACGATCATTTATAGAGTTTAATGATAGTTAAAAACTAAGGATCTTGTAATTATTTAAATATTTCGTTAATTGATAATATTTTGAAACGGAAAATCAATTTTATTTGTAGTTTCCCTTGTTATTTATGCACTGAAATCATACACTAAAATTATATGTTTATTTAAATAACGTATAACTTGTTTAATTGCAAGTTAAAAGTAAATGTAATGATCAATATTTGATAAGTCTAAGAAAAATTTCACTTTAGATGATAGGCAGGTGGGGCAATGCGACCCAACTGGAAGCAATGTGACGTCGGTATGATGAAATATATGAGTTATTGTGAAGCCTAGGAGCTATGAATGCAATATGGCCTCAATATGATGAAGCCTAAGGGCTAGAGTTAACCTGAACTATAAGAACAAAAAAAGGGTTGTTGTAGCACACGAATTTGGCAACTATTCTCCTAAGGCGGCAACAGTTGATGGTGGTAGGGAGCTTAGACGATTAAGAGATTGGCCATGAAATTCAAAGAAAGAAAATTTCATTGGATTTACATGCATGCAACTACATATATATCTAAAATCCTCCTAATTCCTTGACCAAATCTAGCTATACGAGAGTTTGGAGGTGCCTTAAGCTTGCTGGTTGTCCAGAGAGGTGGCTGTAGCTAGGGTGCAAAATGGGTTTTCGGGTCGGGTTCAGGCCTAACCTGAAAAAGACCCTTCATCAGTTGACTAGGCCTGATTAGGGAAATGAGTCACAGACCCAGACCCAGACCCGAACCTGACGCGGTTTAAACCCGGGTCGCCTAGTTCAAACCAGCGTAGACCCGACACAACTCGCCAACCTTTTTTTTTGATTTTTTTTGGCTAATTCCATTTCGCGCGCTTCTTTGGCCAAATCCCTTAAATATGCTAACTTTCGCTTGCTTTCGTGGGTTGACCCAAAATGAAATGGCGAACTGCGTTCGGTGGCCCCTTTCTTCCGGTTCGTGCGCTTCCTCGGCCAAATCCCGTAAATCCTATCATCCACCCGCTAGCCCCACTTTCGCCAATTTGTGCGCTTTCAATGTGCACGCGCTATGCCGCTATCTCAAACCGAAACAATGAACCGTGAACGAAATGAAATCACGCCTCCCATTTCCATGAGCTTCTTCGGCATAGTCTGTAAATTTTTCCGATCCGGGTCAAAATTGGGTTAATTCCGGATTGGCGGGTTCACCCAGATCCGACTCACTTATTAAATGGGTCGGATTTTTAGACCCCCAACCCGACCCGTTTGTCATACGGTCGGTTCGGGGTCGGGTCAATTTTTGACACCCTAGTCTAGCAGTAGCTACTGAAATTAGAGAAATAGAAAAAAAAAGAAACAAAAGAAGGAGATGAAGAAAAGGAAGGAAAGGAAGAAAAGAAGGAAGTGAAGTTAGGCAAGGAATTATCAATTAAGTTTGACTCATTTGTCAGGAATAAAAAGGCTCGAATGAGAAGAAAGCATTTTGAGGTAAATTGATTATTTGAGATTATTTTGAGTTAAATTAAATTGTTGCATTCTAAGAGTTCCATAAATAACACTGTCGTTGCCAGGTCCCAAGTCCTAGATGAGAAAAGTGGATGGTTGCGTTAGGTAGTCGACAGCCAGTGTAAAACTTGTCGAATAATAATGACATGAATCCTTTAAGAAATTGTGTTAATGCTAGGGCGTCCCCTAGACGCGATGCGCTGTATGGTCTGAATACAGCGACAAGTGTGCAAGGGCCGCTACACCGCCGCCCGGGTGCAGTGTTAAATAGGCAAGGGTTTCCACATCAAGGACGGATGTGGGCAAAGAAGCTAGTCCATGAAATTAAAATTAGGATATGAACTTGGAATATAGGTTCCCTTATAGGGAAATTAATGGAATTAATATATATTATGATTCATAGGAAGATAAATATTCTGTGCATTCAGGAAACTAAATGGATTGGAGAGAAGGCTAAGGAGATTGATAGTTTAGGATTTAAACTTTGGTATTCGGGTAGGAGTCGTACTAGAAATGGTGTAGACGTGATTTTAGATAAGAGTTTGAAGGATAATGTTATAAATATTAATAGAATTAGAGATAGAATTATAGTTTTAAAGATTGTTGTTGATGCTAAGATTGTTAACATTATAAGTGTTTATGCTCCTCAAGTGGGTTTGGATATGGATTCAAAATTAAAATTTTGGAATGACTTAGAAGAATTAATACAAAAGATGCCTTTTGAAGAAAGACTTTTTTTGGTGGAGATTTAAATGGACATGTTGGTAGAGAGGTAGATGATTTTAAAAGCATTCATGGTGGCCATGGATTTGGAACGACAAATGAAGGTGGTAAGTTCATATTAGATTTTTATTTAGCTTATGATTTTTTAATTGCTAATACCTTATTCAAGAAAAGGAATGAGCATCTCATTACTTATAAAAATGGATATAATACAACTCAGATTGATTATTTTTTTATAAGGAAATTAGATCGTTTAGATTGCAAAGATTGTAAAGTTATTCCGAGTGAAAATTTATGTACCCAACATCGTTTATTAGTTTTGGACTTGAAGATAATGGGGAAGAAAATAAAAAATAAAGTAAAACGATTTTTTAGGATTAGATGAGGGCATTTAAAGAATATTAACAGAAATATTTTTAAGAGTAAGATTTTAGATCTTAAGATTTTGTCTGTGCATGAGGATGCTAATGTTATGTGGGAAAAAGTGGCTAGTAATATTAAGAATATTGCAAAAGATGTGCTTGGAGTTTCAAAGGGAAAGCTCCTAATAGTAAAAATAGTTGGTGCTGGAATCCAAATGTGCAAGAAAAGATTAAAAATAAGAAGATTTGTTATAAAAATTGATTTAATTGTAAAAATTCTGATAATTGAAAATTATATAAAGAGGCACGTAAGGAATATAAGAAAGCATTATGCGATGCAAAAAGTTTAGGTTTTAGTGATTTATATAATAGATTGGATACTAAGGAAGGAGAAAGATATATGTATAAGTTAGCCAAACAAAGAGATAGGAGTAGTAAGGATTTAGTTCAAGTGAAGTGTATTAAGGATGAAGATCAAAAAGTATTTTTTTTAGAAGATGATATTCAACAAAGGTGGATGAGATATTTTGCTAAACTTTTTAATGAAGAATGTGAAAATAAAATTGACTGTAGTGACCTTAGCACCCTAAATGAAAATAAAAATTTCTATTTTTATCGGCGTATTAGTAAAACCGAAGTTAGAGAGGCTTTAAAGAAAATGAAGGATGGAAAAGCTGTTGGACCTGATGATATTCCAATAGAAGTGTGGAAATGCTTAGGAGATGAAGGAATTTCTTGGCTTACTAAATTTTTTAATATTGTTTTGAAGACTAAAAAGATGCCAGATGAGTGGAGAATGAGTGTGTTAATCCCTATTTTTAAAAATAAAGGTGATGCACAAGATTGTGCGAATTATAGAGGAATTAAGTTAATGTGTCATACTTTAAAACTATGGGAACGAGTATGGAGCATAGGTTGCGACGTGATACTAATGTTTCTCAAAATCAATTTGGATTCATGCCGGGTAGGTCTACTATGGAAGCCATACATTTATTAAGAGGTTTGATTAAGAAATATAGAGAGAATAAGGAGGATTTACATATGATATTTATTGATTTAGAAAAAACATACGATAAAGTTCCAAGAGAAGTGCTATGGAGAGTGCTTGAAAAGAAAGGAGTTAATAACACTTATATTCAAATAATTAAAGATATGTATGCAGGAGCTATTACTTGTGTTCAAACAAAAGGTGGTTTGACTAAGTATTTCCCTATTTCGGTTGGATTACATCAAGGATCAGCCTTAAGCCCATATCTTTTTGCTTTTGTTATGGATGTTTCCACTAGACATTTGCAAGAGGATGTACCTTGGTGTATGCTTTTTGCTGATGATATTCTTCTTGTTGATAAGACTAGAGAGGGAGTTGAAGGTAAACTAGAATTGTGGAGGTCAACCTTAGAGTCTAAAGGTTTTCGCTTGAGTAGATCTAAAACGGAATATATGGAGTGTAATTTTAGTAATAATAGACCTAGTGAGGGGATTGTGACTTTGATCATTAATAAGAGCACGTTTTAGATATCTTGGATCTATTGTTTAGAGTGATGGTGAAATAGATGGGGATATTATCAGCAGCATCCAAGTTGGATGGTTGAAGTGGAGGAATGCATCGGGCTTATTGTGTGATAGAAAAGTGCCCCTCAAACTTAAGGGAAAGTTCTATAAGATGGTGGTGAGACCTGCAATGCTTTATGGTGCCGAATGTTGGCCATTAAAAGGGAAGCATAATTCTAAGTTAAGTGTTGCAGAGATGAGGATGCTCAGGTGGATGAGTGGCTTTACCCTTAGAGATAGGATACGAAATGAGCATATTTGTGAAAAGGTTGGAGTAGCTCCAGTGGAAGATAAGATTAGAGAGAGTCGCCTTAGATGGTTTGGTCACATAAAACGGCGGCCTCCCGATGACTCGGTTAGGAAAGTAGAGGTCCTAGATTTGGCTTATGTTAAGAAAGATAGAGGTAGACCTAAAAAGACTTGGTTAGAAAATATTAGAAATGATCTTTCTTTATTAGATTTAAACGAGAATTTGACTTTTAGGAGGTGACAATGGAGAAAAAGGATTCATGTAGCCGACCCCACGTAGTGGGATAAAGGCTTGATGTTGTTGTTGTTGTTATTGTAAGAGTTTCATAAATTAGTGAAATTAGCATTTTTAGGCTGTTTACACTAGGATGTGACCTCAGAAGGAGAAAATAAGGACATTTATCGCAGGAAAGATCCAATTGTTTTGGCGAGATACTCAATTTCTAAGATATGGGTCAAATCATTCCCAACTTAATGTTTACTCTTTTTTATGATCTTCTAGATCTATTATGTTAGTATTTATGAATTCTCTTGATGATTAGCATTGTCAACAACATGTTTTCTAATACAGTGAACAATAATAATGGTAAAGGATATTAAAATCAAGATAAAAAACTAGATTGAAATAATATTTTGATGACCTTTTCTACCTCCTCATTCTTGTTTATTCCCTTTTTTCACTTGTTAGGTTCTCATTTTTCTACTTGCCTTCTTGATTTTTGATCCCTTCTTTTCTTGATTTTTTTGCAAGAGAAAATGAGGTATGAAGTAGAGAGAGAGGCTTTTGTAGGGATTTGGCAGGGGAGAGAGAGAGAGGGAGGTTGAATGGTTTTAGAATCGCTGAGAAATGTATTCATTTCCAGGCACTTAATTGAGAATTTTGAATTCTTAATTAAATGATTTATTCAAATTAAATATAAGATAATTAATAAAAGAGTGGGTTTAAGGATAGAATCAAGGAGTAGGTGTAAGAGTTCTTATCTTATCTATTCCCGCCACTATTATTGGAAGGTGACTAGTCACCACGTGTGGTGTGGTGATAAGACGGGTCCTTTGTCTCGTGAATTTTTTTCTTAAATGTGACTAGTCATGCTTTCTTATATTAAGTGATTATGTATTATTTTTCTTATAATTTTTTATTCTTTTTACTATTTCATTATGATAATTAATTAAATCATAATCATTTTCTCTCTTTCATAATAAACGAGCTGACTCTTGAGCTAGTCGAACTCGTAGAATAAAATTTAAGCTCGAGTTTAAACTCGATTAATTAATCAAGCTCAAGCCAGGGGTGACTAGCTCGGCTCGACTCGTTTACACTCCTAATTGGGATTTTATTGTTCTATTGCTGCCTTTGGAAAGGAGGGATAGTTGCACAATAAAATCATGAATATGTCCTTGCATATTCCATGATTGTGTGTTTATCTTATTTGGCTGTTTTTATTAATGTTTAATAGTTCCTGCTGTAATTAAATTGGGAAAATTCCAATTTATTTTTCTCCTAGAATTAAGAGTTTTCATTGCATATTTATTGCTTTAAAGTAATTTTATTCTTAATGTATTTAAATCCAGGGGTGATTCAGCTGAAGGTGTAATGAATATCAAAGTAGAGTTTCCAACTTTTCTTTCCATGCTCCCGTCATATCTTTTAACATCGACTTAAAGCTAGTTCCTTGCTGAAGGAAGATGGCTGTCAGGTGCAAGAAGGCCCTGATTGGGTCAAGCAAAGATGGGGAGAAAGGTTGGATCTTCCTAATCCTCGCTACCAAAGCTCTCCTCCATTTCATTAACCTCTATGGAAAACTCACCTCTTCAAATTAATTTTTACAAACTAAAGGGTGAGAACTTTGTCCTATGGTCTCACTCAATTCAAATAGTCATTTGAGGAAGTAGAAAAATAGGATATTTGATAGATTGGGAAATAGATGGGGGATATTATTAGTAGAATTCAAGTTGGATGGTTGAAGCGGAGGAATGCTTTAGGCCAGTTGTGTGATAGAAAAGTAACCCTCAAACTTAAGGGAAAATTCTATAAGATAGTGGTGAGACATGCAATGCTTTATGGTGTGGAATGTTGGCCATTAAAAGAGAGATAAAATTAATTGTTGTAGAGATGAGGATGCTCAGGCGGATGAGTGGCTTTACTCTTAGAGACATAATGTGAAGCGAGTATATATGTGAAAATGTTGGAGTAGCTTTAATGGTAGATAATATTAGAGAGAGTCGCCTTAGATCTTGCCTATATTAAGAAAATGTCGGCCTTCCGATGCCTCGGTTAGGAGACTAGATGTATTAGATCTATAGCCTATATTAAGAAATGTAGAGGTAGACCTAAAAAGACTTGGTTAGAAAGCATTAGAAATGACATTTTTCTATTATATTTAAATGATAATTTAACTTTTAAATGACTTTTAAAAAGATTCATGTAGCCGACCCCACATAGTGAGATAAAGGCTTGATGTTGTTGTTGTTGTTGTTGTTCCATTAATCAACTTGAACTAAATGATACTTTTTTCTGAACTTGGGACACCAATAATGTCATTGTGATGTCTTAGCTTATCAGTTGAATGGAAGACCATATTGGGTTATGTATTTAGGTCACAACACAAGCTTTTTGTGAGAAGGTCAATATGAGATATTCTAACCTAAAAAATTCAGCATAATTGTTTGAACTACTAGACAAGGCCTGAGAACTCAAACAAGGGAGCATAAATGTCATCGAATACTTCACAACTCTCATCAAAATTTGGATATATTATGATTGGTGTGGGGAGTGTGCTTGGAAACAAATTAACCTAAGCACATCTTCTTTGAATGCTGATTTGTTGATTGAACTACATAAATAATGTCACTTACAATTTATATCTCTACATTCTTTTTCTTTTAATGGGGGCAATTTTGCATCATAGACAGTAGCTTGTGAGGCACCTTCTTTTCTAGATTCATAGATCTAGTCCTATTGCTTCTCAATATTTCACAGCGAAAGTTTTAGAAAAGGGAAATTTTGTCCAATTCTGCTATTGCAGCATTCTATTCCTAGACTATTGTATGAACTGTCCATATGTATATCTGGATAAATTCTTCTAACTGTCGAGGTTTGAAAATGTCTTCTTTTGCTCGTATTCAACTGCATTTAATCATTGAACACTGCTCCTTGGCGGTTTCCTGCACTTTTGCATTGGCTTGGAAGGTGCGCTATTGCAGGGTTGTCATTTTTCAATTCTATTTTTATCTTTAACAAAAAAAAGTGTAAACTTTAAATCAAATTGAATGACCCGTGAATGAGAGATTCTAACTTACTGCATATTATTGCAGTTTTACATAAAGGCACTGGTGGCATAAATCTGAAATCTTTCGGAAGATTGTATTCTCAGAAAATTCTGAAGGCATGAAACGCAAGAAGGGAGCCAAAGGAAGTCTGAAAAAAGTAAAAAAGAATGATCTCCTCTTCATGGATGATCCTAATTCGCCTTCAATTTCAATTGAAGGAGAAAATTATATGGGCCAAACTGGTGAAAGTCAAGGTAAATTTGAGCTGGAGGTTAAACAACCCACCTGTCTCGCTAATAGAATAGCAAAAGGTTCAAACAGTGATGCTGATGTTTCTAGCTTTAAATCAAAAACGAATGCTGGCCATAGCCGTGTTAAAGTTAAACTCAAAACCTCTAAATTGTTAGAAGATCATAAACGTTCTTCAGATGCAATAATGCCAAGCGTAAATACACCTAGTGATACAGATAAAAGCAACTCACAATTTGCCATGGAGATGAATGAAATGACTTCTAGTAAGATGGATGCTACTTGGTCTGACGGTCAAGCTTTAGAAACTAGCAATGTGGTTCCAGAAAACCCAACAAGAAAAACAGGAAGCATCAAGATAAAATCTTCAAGGGGTTCAGGGCTTTCAGGTGATTTCGTGAAAGAAATAATGTCAATAGGCAGTTGTCCTATGGATTAAAGGGTGATAGAATCATGGTAGCATCTGATAATTAAAAATTTGCAGATTTTTCGCCAAAGCAAATGGAGGCGAAGATTCCTCATAAGGATTCTTGTTATAATACAAAGGATCTAAATTCTGCATTGACGGTATGTTGGTTAAGTAGTTGTTCTTTATTTTTCTTTCAATGGACTTTTAAAGCACCATTGATTATCTTTTCAATTGTTGGTTTTCAGGTGATTAGGAAAGTTATGAAAATGGAGGCTGCTGGGCCTTTTAATGCTCCTGTTAACCCTGTTGCTCTTGGAATTCCTGTAAGTTTAACGTTCAAACAATCTTATTTATCTTATTGTTCTTTTCTATTATATATCAAAAGTCAAAATTGTTTTAAGATGAAATGATAACAACAATATGCTACCCGAGAGTCTAACTTTGAGTAAACCGATTGAGGCCTTCATTCTCATTTAGATGGGATTTATTTAGAGAAGGCCAACCAGGCTTTTGGGAAGATTTTTGGGTATTTTGTGTTGTGAAGCTTTTTATTTTTATTTTTTGGTGAAATTAATTTGATGTATATAGAGAGCTTGATTTTAGGTTTGGAAAATGACTCAAGCTACCATGTTGGAGATATCTTGGGAGCTTCAGCTCCTTGCCAAGGGAGTTTTGGGTCGAAGTAAAATTGTTTAAGCCATTGTGGTCTTAAGGATTTCAACCAAAACTTAGGAAGAGAGAAAAAGAAAAGATTTAGAGGATTTAAAATCAATTAAATTGTATTAATAGTCCTCTAATGTCAAATTGTTGGAAGTCCCTTTTTTATAAATTAGTGTAAATAAGGAATTCAATGGGTAATGCTTAGAATATCCAATGGAACATGCCAATAAAAATTCTAACTAATAGTTTTAATTTGCCTCTACCCATTACTTCATCTTCTAATGTTCCCTAATCCCGAGGACTTAAGCTTGCCTCGTTCTTTTGTTGGCTTTACTACCTCCCATCCCTAATTCTTTGATGTTTATATAATTAGTTTTCTTGCCTACGCTTCCCATGTTTATTATTAATTTGACTTTAATAATAGGAAACTTGGAACAGCAACCCCACCGCTCACCCTTGTGCGTGCGCCTAAAAACAATCAGATGAAGATGCGAGCCCTCTAGGATTCTTTCCATTGTAAAGTTGCTTCTATCTACCAATGCTCTTTCTTAGCTAATACAAACATTCAAACCTCATATAAATCACTATGTTACCCAAATGACCACCAATTGGTTAACTACCATGGGAAAAAAACACTTGAGATGCCCCAATAAGAACACCTAGGATTGGATAATCTACTTATTGAAATACCCACAACGGTGTAATGCATTGTACTAGTTGGAATATCAGAGGGATCTGCAATGGCAGTTCCCTCAAAAGGCTCTTATCTCTAGCTAGTGCCTCGACATATTTGCTTCCAAAATCATATTTTATAATAGTGTTGCTAATTCCTCCTAAAAAGTGTGGGTGTTTTGGGATACTATTTTCTTTGATGTATGGTTTACTGAGCATGAGCATTTCCTTCAAATCCATTTGAATCATTCTATTCTGAAGTACCTTATCAAGTGCTCCTTCATCTATGCTAAATCTTTTTGATCAAGGCATCTTTGTGGCACATATCTTCAATCTAGACCATTGCACTAGGCTTGGGATGCTATAAATGATTTCAATGTGAGAAGCTAGTTGGCAAACATGTTGATCTACAAGGTTTCATAATTTTATCCAAGGTACTGGTATAGCCGACATTGGTTTTTTTTGGAAATAAATTCACATGGCATGATAAGTTAATTTGGGAAAGTCTGGATCGAACTCTTTTTAACCCAACTTGTCTCTACACATTTGCCAACACAATATCCACTTGGATCACTCCTCGATCCTCATTTGGTGCTACCCTTGATCACCATCACCCAAACAATGTTAAGTTCCAGAACTTGTGGATTGTCTAAGAGGTATTTTCTGTGATTGTCCAAATAGGTTGGAGCTTTCATTGTGACTCTTTCGGCTCATATGAACTTGGATCCAAACTCAAAATAACTTGGAAGGCTTTGATTGATTGAAACAACCAGATTTTTAGTAGCATATTTACCAAAATTAAAGAATTGGAATTTGAGTTACCATAGAGCAGCAATTTGAGATTTAGAAAAATGGTAATTCTTGGATTGAGTTGAATGAATATAAAGTTAGGTCCATCTTTTTCTTGAAATATGAAGAAATGTTGTGGATGCATAATAAAAAATAAAATGGCTCGATGAAGGTGATATAAATACAATATTTCACACATTGTTTTCTATTATTTGGGTCCAAAATTTTTTCTAAAAAATGAAGAATTGGAGTTGTTCATGATTAGATTCTTAAGAAATATTAGTGCTTATGTTGTTGCTTTTTACCAAGAACTTTTTTATCCATTTATTGTCGAAAATGATAACTACTCCTAAGCTGATTTAATTCTCAATTGATATCCAAAGCGACAACGAAGAATCTACACCAACCCTACTCTTAAAGAGAATTGATTGTCATTTCTAGCTGCATAAAGATTCAATTCTATATTATTGTTGGTAATCATAAATAATTTAAGGTGTTTGCTATGCCAAAATGCGTCACATCAGTGGTCACTTTTATGATTCCTGATAGAGCTAATCTAATTATTGTGATAGACCAAAAGCCTTTTAACCCTTGCAAACTTACCAACAAGATCATATCTAATAACTCTATAATTGATTGGTTCTTTTTTGATTTGGGATCAAGTTTAGTGGATGATTAATCAGATCATCCATATTTGAGATTTCATTGAATTAGGCATCACATGATGAAGAAATCAAATGAATTTTGATGTCCAATCACTTGATGAAGATTATTAATTATATTTTGTGTATTATGTAATACTACTACAACAACAACAACAAGCCTTTATCCCACTATGTGGGGTCGGCTACATGAATCCTTTTTCTCCATTGTGTTCTGTTAAGAGTCAAATTTTCATCTAAATTTAATAAAGAAAGGTCATTTCTAATATTTTCTAACCAAGTCTTTTTAGGTCTACCTCTACCTTTCTTAACATAAGTCAAATATAATACATCTACTTTCCTAACCGGGTCATCGGAAGGCCGTCGTTTTATGTGACCAAACCATCTAAGGCGATTCGCTCTAATCTTATCTTCCATTGGAGCTACTCCAACCTTTTCACATATATGCTCATTTCGTATCCTGCCTCTAAGAGTAAAGCCACTCATCCACTTGAGCATCCTCATCTCTGCAACACTTAACTTAATATTATGCCTCTCTTTTAATGGTCAACATTCTGCACCATAAAGCATTGCAGGTCTCACTATTATCTTATAGAATTTTCCCTTAAGTTTGAGAGGGACTTTTCTATCACACAATAAGCCAGATGCAATCCTCCACGTCAACCATCCAACTTGAATTCTACTAATAATATCCCCATCTATTTCACCGTCACTTTGAACAGTAGACCCAAGATATCTAAAACATGTACTCTTATTAATGACTTGATCACCCAAAGTACAATCCCCCCACTAGATCTATTATTACTAAAATTACACTCCATATATTTAGTTTTAGATCTACTCAAACGAAAACCTTTAGACTCTACGGTTGACCTCCATAATTCAAGTTTACCTTCAACTCCCTCTCTAGTCTTTTCAACAAGAAGAATATCATCAGCAAAAAGCATACACAATGGGTACAACCTCTTGCAAATGTCTAGTGAGAACATCTATGACTAAAGCAAAAAGATATGGGCTTAAGGCTGATCCTTGATGTAATCCAACTAAATTACGAAAATACTTGTTAAACCACCTTGTGTTTGAACACAAGTAACAACTCCTGCATAGATATCCTTAATGACTTGAATATAAGGATTATTAACCCATTTCTTATATAGAACTCTCCATAGCACTTCTCTTGGAACTTTATCATAGGCTTTCTCTAAATCATTAAAAATCATATGTAGATCCTCTTTATTCTCTCTATACTTCTCCATCAAACCTCTCAATAAATGAATAGCTTTCATAGTAGACCTACTTGGCATGAATCCAAATTGATTTTGAGAAACATTAGTGTCACGCTGCAATCTATGCTCCATAACTCTCCCCCATAGTTTTAAGGTATGACACATTAACATAAGTCCTCTATAATTTGCACAATCTTATGCATCACCTTTATTCTTAAAAATAGTTATCAACACACTCATTCTCCACTCATCTGACATCTTTTTAGTCTTCAAAATAATTTTAAAAAGTTTAGTAAGCCAATAAATTCATTCATCTTCTAAGGATTTCTACACCTCTATTGGAATATCATCGAACAACTTTTCCACACTTCAATTTCTTTAAAGCCTCTTTAAATTCGATTTTCCTAATACGCCAATAAAAACAAAAGTCTTTATTTTCATTTAAGGTACTAAGGTCACTAAAGTCAATCGCATTCTCATAATCTTCATTGAAAAGTTTAGCAAAATATCTCATCCACCTTTGTTGAGTATCCTCTTCTAATAAAAGCACTTTTTGATCTTCATCCTTAATACACTTCACTTGAATAAAATCCTTACTACTCATATATCTTGTCTAGCTAATTTATACATTTATCTTTCACCCTCCTTAGTATCTAATTTATTATATAAATCATTAAAAGCTAAAATTTTTTGCATGACAAATTTGTTTTCTTAGACTCCTTACGAGCCTCTTTATATCTTTTGTAATTATCAGAATTTTTACAGCTAAATTAATTTTCATAACAAATCTTCTTATTTTTTATCTTTTCTTGCACATTTTGATTCCGCCACCAGCTATTTTTACTATTAGTAGCTTTTTCCTTTGATACTTCAAGCACATCTTTTGCAACATTTTTGATATCACTAGCTATTTTTCCCACATTTTTTATCTTCTGCCCCTTCATCTTAGGGTAGAAAACTAATAAGCAATGTTGGGTATATAAATTTTCAATCGGAATAACTTTACAAAATATTTGCAATCTAAATGATTTATTTTTCTTATAGGAAATAATCAATCTAAGTTTTATTATATTCATTCTGATAAGTTATGAGATGCTCATCTGATGGGGACATCACATCAAACATCAGATCTTGGAAGGTTTATCAGCGATGTGGCAAACGATCTACGTCCATGATTGAGTCGATGTACTTTTCAGTTGTATCATGTATTTTGACTTTTAGTAGTTATGTGGTATTTGTCCCCTAATCTAAATTAGGAAATCCCAAATCTCTCTCCCCTAATCCCCTCCACCTCCTTAAAGCCGCCGGCCTTTCTTCTCTACCCGCCCCCTCTCTCTCTCTCTCCAATCCCCATCCCCTCCCATTAATTCCTAACCTCTTTAGGAATTAAATCCAGATTTCCAATTCCCCAAATTCCCTCCAAATCTGAATCTGAAATCAACTTCAGATTTTAGAGCTTTTCCTCCCCAAACCCTAACCCTAACTCCACAAATTCTAAACCTAATCTTTCCCCCAAGCTCCCTACGTTGGTCGGCCATCCTCTCCTCTTTACTCTACTTGGATTTTGAAGAGAGGGACCTCTCTTCTCTCAAGGGAACCAACGAGGACAGCAAGAAGAATATTTTCTCCTCATCTCAACAACGCTAGATCGATGCATGGATCCCGAAGTTGATTTCGGCTACGCCTACGACGAGCAAGGTTTTGTCCATATTCTCTATTCAACCTTCTTCGACGTCAACCCAAGGATCGACCACACGGTTGAAGAATACGTAGAGCGGATCCTGGATTCTCTTGTTGAAGCCATTGAAAAACAGCTTGGCAATGCACAGTGGTACATCACCTCCGGTTCTCAATAAGGGTGAACCTCTACCCCTTATTCAATTATCTTTAAAATCCACTAACCTTGTAGGTGTTGATTGCATCGTGAAGAGTCGTGCTCCACTAAAATGCCATTGCTTAGTAAACATAAGATTTGAGCTTCACTTTCTATGTACTAATCTTATTGTTAGTGTAAGAATTTTTATTGATAGTCTACTTATTTTGCATGTCGTTGAATTTCGATATTACTTGTAATAGTTCAAGCTCTTTCATGTGATTTGGCCTAAACGAAGGTGACTGCTCATATGTTTTATTTTATCGTTTGGATTAGCGAATAAAAAAAATTGCTCTTGTTTTTTTCAATTCGTGCAAAATTCTTATCACATACATTTAATGCATTGTAGCCCTACATCATCTGGTATCAAAGCATGGTAGGCATAGGTATTACATGCTAGAAAATATCCTAGGAGTTTACCTAACCAACCATGTGTTTGTTTGCATGCATCCCTTTACTTTGATAAATTAATTTCTAGTGTTTGTTGGTTGTCTAGAAATTTTCTGCAGTGTTTAGAGGACTTTAGGTGACCCTAAACTAGTGTTTTAAGTGCTGTCCATATCCTAAAATTCTTCCTAAACACCTAGACAAATTAACCAACTGCTGTAGTTTGCTGTCCTCATAAAATCTGCACCATTTAGTTGCATTAGGAGCATCCTAAATTAGTGTTTAAGTGCTGTCCTTCATTTTTTCACTTGTCTAGTTACCCCATATCCTAATGGACCCGGAATAACTTGGAAGGACTTTAGACCTTCTGGTAGGTTAAATGAACACCATTAGCTAACAACGCAAAGAGAACCAAGCTGATCTAGCTGAGCTTCGTAGGACCACCACTGGCCGACTTGACACCATATAGCGTGGTAGGAGTCACTCGATTCCTTACACCCCATCTAGGCCTCCTTCCATGTACGGGGACGATCCTTTTTTGGATGAGGGACCACCTTGTGCCCCTCATCGAGTTACCCACTATGGACATGATCGCCACCACAACCCTGATCTCCCACTGATGAAAAATATTAAGGTCGATGCACCCACTTTCGATGGTACCCTCGATCCCCAGCTCTTTCTGAACTTGATCAAAGGTATGGATAGTTTCTTTAAGTGGTATAACATCTCTGATGCTAGGAAGGTCAGTTTTGCCAGCATAAAACTTTTTGGTAGGGCTAGTCAATTTTAGTCGAACTTAGAAAGCCTTAGGGAGTCCTGAAATGAGTACCCTATTACTGACTGGTTATCGATGAAGCGAGAGCTTAAGTAGAAGTATCTGCCTCCCTTGTACTTCCCTAGGCTCTTGGATAGGTGGCATAGGTTGACTCAGGGTAGTAAACCGGTCAAGGATTACATCGCATCTTTTGACAATTATCTGATCCGTTGCAAAGGGGAGACCTCCACTACCCCCGCGCAGATTTTATCTATGTTTCGTACCGGGTTGCGAGAGGATCTTCGCAAGGAGCTATTCGCCCGGAATGTCACTACCCTGGAAAATGCCTACAGCTTAGTGCTAGACCTTGAGGAGAGTCGGTCCCAGCACCCTAGTCATCACCACGACTCTAGGACTTCCTACAGACCTTCTGGTAGCTACACTCCTCACACCACTACTGCCCGACCTACCCCAGGGAGCACTACGCGACCATCCACTGGTCCTCCTGCACCCCGACCTGATTTTAGAAATAAATCTCCCACTCCGGATACCCCTCGGTCCAGTCCCGGGACCAAGTGCTTTCGATGCCAGGGGTATGGGCATATTGCTTCTCAGTGCTCCAGTCCTTATAAAGTCACAATTATTGAGGAGATTACCGAGGAGGATCTTGAGCTTGAGGTTGATCAGGTCCACCAAGTGGAAGATGAAGATGAATTCTTCGAGGAGGATGATGACACTACTATCCTCCACTGCCTTCAGAAACTTGACACTTCTCCCATCTGCGTGGTGAGATCTGCGCTGTCACACCTTGCCCCCACCGATGACTGGCATAGGACTGCGATCTTCCACACCTACACTAAAATCAAGGATAAAAACTGTAAGGTCATCGTGGATAGCGGCAGCTGCATCAATGTTATCTCTTCCAGCATGGCGTCCAAGTTGGAACTTTCTGCCATTCCTCACCCCAATCCGTATAAGCTAGCATGGGTCAACTCCACTGCCTTGGAGGTGAAGGAACGAAGCATCGTACCTATCTCGTTTGCCGACTATAAGGAGAATGTTTGGTGCGATGTGTTGATTTTGGATGTTGGACAAATCCTTTTAGGTCGACCTTGGATTTTCGACAATGATGTTCATATCTATGGGCGTTCGAAAATCTGCGTGTTCGAACATGCGGGTAAAAAGATCAAGCTTTTACCATCGCATCCCCGGGTTAAGGATGACTCTAAATCCAACCCTGTTAAGTCCAAGAAAGGACTGAATCTGGTAACCGTCAAGGTTTTGGACTCTGAGATCGCTCAAGGCGCTCCTTTGTATGCCTTAGTAGGTCGTGAGATTCCGACCGAACCTAACGAACCCATCCCTCAGAAAGTCCAACCCATTCTGGGACAGTTTGCTGATGTCTTCCATGATGATCTCCCAGATCAGTTACCCCCACTTAGAGACATTCATCATGCCATAGACTTCGTCCCTGGAGCCTCCCTCCCTAACCTGCCACACTATCGCATGAACCCCACGGAACATGTTGAACTTTAAAGCAGGTAGATGAGTTACTGCAGCGAGGTTTCATTAAGGAGAGTCTTAGTCCCTGCGCGGTGCCCGCCCTTCTTACTCTTAAGAAGGATGGATCTTGGAGAATGTGTGTCGATAGCCGTGCTATCAACAAAATCACCGTCAAATATCGCTTCCCCATTCTGAGGTTGGACGATATGCTCGATATGATGACGGGTGTCACTTTATTTTCCAAGATCGATCTCAAGAGTGGATACCACCAGATCTGGATCCGACCCGGTGATGATTGGAAAACTGCCTTCAAGACCAAGGATGGTCTCTACAAGTGGTTGGTCATGCCTTTCGGGTTGAGTAATGCCCCGAGCACTTTTGTGAGAGTCATGACCTATGTGTTACACCCTTTTATGGGTAAGTTTGTTGTTGTCTATTTTGATGACATTCTTATCTATAGTCATTCTGTTGATCAACACCTGGACCACTTAAGGCAAGTCTGCGAGGTCTTAAGGAAAGAACAGCTTTATGCCAATCCCAATAAATGTACTTTCCTTATGGATCGAGTTATTTTTCTGGGATTTATCGTTTCAGCTCAAGGGGTTTCTGCCGACTTCGAGAACGTGAGAGCCATAGTTGATTGGCCTATTCCTCAGAACATCCGGGAAGTCCGCAGCTTCCACGGATTGGTCACCTTCTATAGGAGATTTATTCAAAATTTCAGTACCATTGTATCTCCTATCACTGATTGCTTAAAGAAAGGTGATTTTCACTAGACCCCGGCAGCCACTAGAGCTTTTGAGGAGATTAAGAAAAGAATGATGGAGGCCCCAGTGATGAGACTTCCTGACTTCTCTAAAGTCTTCGAAGTGACCTGCGACGCTTCGGGGGTCGGAATTGGAGGAGTGCTCTCTCAGGAAGGTCACCCTGTTGCATATTTCAATGAAAAGCTGAACGATATCCGGCAGCGCTACTCCACATATGACAAGGAATTCTATGCCGTGATCCAATCCCTTCGTTATTGGCGACACTACTTGCTTTCACAAGAGTTCGTCATATTTTCGGATCACGAGGCTTTGAGATATATCAATTCTCAGAAGAAGTTAAATGTTCGTCATGACCGTTGGGTAGAGTTCCTTCAGGAGTACACATACACCCTTAGGCACAAAGCAGGGGTGGAAAATAAAGCTGCTGATGCTCTCAACCGCCGTATGATGATTACTATTGAGATGAAAGTTGAAGTCGTGGGTTTTGACAAGTTAAATAGGGACTATTTGGATTGCCCCGACTTCAAAGAGACCTACTCGCTCCTGTCCACAAGCAGCACGCGCCTCATGGACGATTTCCTTCTAGAGGTTGGTTATCTCTTCAAAGCTCAGAAGCTTTGCATTCCTAGCACCTCCCTTAGGAAATTTCTTGTGTGCGAACTTCACGTCGGAGGCCTCGCTGGGCACTTCGGTAGGGATAAGACAATTGAAGCCGTGGAGTACCGTTTTTATTGGCCTAGTCTGAAGAGAGATGTCGGAAGGATGGTCAGCAGATGCCCCACTTGTCAGCTGGCCAAGCAACATAAGCAGAACACTAGCCTTTACACCCTCTTACCTGTCCCTAGTTGTCCTTGGCAGGATGTTAGCATGGATTTTATCTTAGGCCTGCCCAAGACACTCTGTAGGAATGATGCCATTTGTATCGTAGTAGATTGATTCTCCAAAATGGCTCATTTCATATCTTATTCCAAAACATCCGACGCCTCCCATATTGCCAAGCTTTATTTCAATGAGGTCGTCCGCTTACATGGTTTACCCAAAACTATTGTATCAGACAGGGATGTTAAATTCACTAGCTATTTTTGGAAGACCCTCTAGATGAAAATGGACACTAAATTACAATTTTCCACAGCCTTTTCATCCACAGACGGATGGTCAGACCGAAGTAGTTAATTGGAGCTTAGAGAATCTGTTACGTTCTCTGGTCGGCGAGCATATTAAGGATTGAGATTCTATCCTACCTACTGCTGAGTTTGCTTATAATAATTCTATAAGCCTAACCACTGGCCTAAGTCCTGAGATTGTTTATAGGTTCAAGCCTAGGCAGTCGTTAGATCTCATCCCTATGTGCTCTAGGTATAAAATTTCTGATTCTGCATCATCATTTGCATCTTATATGCATGAGCTTCATAAGAAAATTGCACGACAAATTAAAAAGAGCAATAATGATTATAAATTACATGCTGATCTGAAACGAAGATTTAAAACTTTTGAGGTTGGTGACTCCGTAATGGTGCGGATTCGTTCGGAATGGTTCCCGCAAGGAACTGTTAAGAAATTGCATGCTAAGAGTGCTGGACCGTTCAAGATAATTAAGAAAATTAACGATAATTTTTATGTGGTAGATCTTCCTGCTGATTTCAACATCAATCCCTTCTTTAACATAGAAGATCTAGTTGCATATGAAGGTCCGGATTTCAATCCGCCAAACCCATTCATACAACAGGCTTGTGTGACCCCACCATGTGAGATCCCTAACCCTACCCCCACTTTCGAATATTCCTAAATCTCCCATGGCAGAAAAAGTGAACACGATTCTGAGTGATGAAATCATCTCTACAAAGGAAGGTGGACAACGAAGGTACTTGATCAGGTGGAGAGCCAAGCCCGAATCTGAGGACATATGGATGGATCGTGAGGAGCTGCAACGCATTGACCCCGACGCATTGGAGATCTACGAGAGTACGTGGGATGCTTACTCGGCGGAGTCGAGCTTTCTCCCATCCCGGGAGAATGATGGGGACATCAGATCAAACATCAGATCTTGGAAGGTTTATTAGCGACGTGGCAAACGATCTACGACCACGATTGAGTCAATGTACTTTTGAGTTGTATCATGTATTTTGACTTTTAGTAGTTATGTGGTATTTGTTTTATTTCATTTTTCGTTTATGCCCTTACTTAAGGGAGGTCGTATGTAAGCCCTAAGGGCATTAGTGTCTTTTGCTTTTGAGTCCTTTATATCAAGGCTATTTATAGCCTTCTTTTTTTCTTTTGTGGTTAATGAACGATCATCAAGAAAAATTTCTCCATTCTACTTTCTTGTGAGAATTTGAGAGACTAAGGAGAAGGATCCCAAGGAGACGGAGAATTGTGCATCACCCACCAACCTAGATGAGTCGGGTTCGTGGCTTTACTTTCTTTCGTTCTTCCCCTTACCCCACCACCATCACCGGCCCCAATTTCCCCCTCCCCTCCCACGGCTCAGGCTCCACCCCTTCCCTTAGCCGCCGGCCACCATATAACCCCACCGTCCCCATCCTCCCTACCTCCCCGCATCTCACCACAAAGCTCCACCCAAACCTAGGTCTAGCCGACGGCCCCCTTAGCCAAACCCAAGTTGGCCGCCGGCCCTAGCATCCTCTTCTCTCTTAATCCCTATTTCCTATTTTAGATTAGGATATTTAGGATAGATTATGAATTCAAATCAACTTAATTTGAATTTAGAATCTTTCATAAACTTATTGATTTTATTTAAGGAAAGTTTCCAAATTGGATCCTAATTGAATTTTAAATCAAATTGGGTCTAATTAAATCTTTCCTAATCCCTAAATCTAAATTAGGAAATCCCAAATCTCTCTCCCCTAATCCCCTCCACCTCCTTAAAGCCGCCGGCCTTTCTTCTCTACCCGCCCCCTCTCTCTCTCTCCAATCCCTATCCCCTCCCATTAATTCCTAACCTCTTTAGGAATTAAATCCAGATTTCCAATTCCCCAAATTCCCTCCAAATCTGAATCTGAAATCAACTTCAGATTTTAGAGCTTTTCCTCCCCAAACCTTAACCCTAACCCTAACTCCACAAATTCTGAACCTAATCTTTCCCCTAAGCTCCCTACCTTGGTCGGCCATCCTCTCCTCTTTCCTCTACTTGGATTTTGAAGAGAGGGACCTCTCTTCTCTCAAGGGAACCAACGAGGACAGCAAGAAGAATATGTTCTCCTCATCTCAACAACGCTAGATCGATGCATGGATCCCGAAGTTGATTTTGGCTACGCCTATGACGAGCAAGGTTTCATTCACATCCTCTATTCAACCTTCTTCGACGTCAACCCGAGGATCGACCACACGGTTGAAGAATACGTAGAGCGGATCCTGGATTCTCTTGTTGAAGCCATTGAAGAACAGCTTGGCAACGCACAGTGGTACATCACCTCCGGTTTTCAATAAGGGTGAACCTCTACCCCTTATTCAATTATCTTTAAAATCCACTAACCTTGTAGGTGTTGATTGCATCGCGAAGAGTCGTGCTCCGCTAAAATGCCATTGCTTAGTAAACGTAGGATTTGAGCTTCACTTTCTATGTACTAATCTTATTGTTAGTGTAGGGATTTTTGTTGAGAGTCTACTTATTTTGCATGTCGTTGAATTTCGATATTACTTGTAATAGTTCAAGCTCTTTCATGTGATTTGGCCTAAACGAAAGTGACCGCTCATATGTTTTATTTTTGTCGTTTGGATTAGTGAATAAAAATAATTGCTTTTATTCTTTTCAATTCGTGCAAAATTCTTATCACATACTTTTAATGTATTGTAATCTTACATCATCTCTTTTCTTAATTATTCTAGGTCATTCCAAAATTTTAATTTTGAACACATATCTAAACCTACTTAAGAATTATTTGCGCTTATAATATTAATAATCTTAGCATCAACAACAATATTTAAAGCTATAATTCTATTAATTTTTACAACATTATCTTTCAAACTCTTTTCTATAATCACACCTACACAATTTCTGGTACGACTCCTACCAAAATACCATAGTTTAAATCATAAACTATCAATCTCCTTGGCCTTCTCTCTAACCCATTTGATTGTTATTGTGGAACTCCTCATTTCTACTCTTCCTGCTGATTACACGGTGAAATGCAAGGGAAATCCTTTATCCAAACATGGACATTGTTATTTTGGTGAGACCCTCAATTAAGTACTCATCACTTGCCCATTTGTTGAAGTTATAAGGCAAAACTCTACTGCTATTTTGTATCTCCTCTCCAAATCACTTCATAATATTTCTTATGTCCTTACTACTTGGTGGAATCCACAAACTCTAATCCTCATAACCTGTAGTTTTTCCTTGTATTATTTACCTGGAATTCAATATTACTGAAAATAATGAAAAAATGACAACAATAGATGTTCAATCTTGGTTTTCATTTAAAAAATCAGAAAACTACTTCATGAAATTACTATGATCACCTTATCGCTATGCCCCAAAATATCTGTTGATCTTCTTGTTGTTTTTCAAACTCTTTTAAAACCTGATCTCCAAGAAACTTGATCTTAATCAAATGAAATCTCCCTTGGTTTTCCTCAAACCTAATACTATCGAGTTTGTCTCTAACTCTTATAATAATGGCACCTGTGGCTGGTTGATTCGGGCTTGCATTTACTTCTTCATTTTTGTGTTTTTCTCTTACCTAAAACAACCCATCATCCTTCACGCTGAGTTGAAGGGCTTTCTCAATGGCTTGAAGCTGAATGTACAATTGCTATGCCCACCATATTCAGGTGGAATCGTATTCCCATTTATGACCTTGGTTGGGTGGTGCAGTGCTATAGTGCCTGCTTCATGTTCAAACTTAAAATTATTCGTGCCCTTTCAAACACATTCATAAGGAAGCTAATTGTTGTGTTGACTTGCTTGCATACAATGGTTACTCTAGCAGACAAGATTCTACATTCCCTTGTCTAAATGACTTGTTTTTATTTAGACATTATCACAATATTATTCTCTTATGTATACTTGAGGAAGGTCTCAAAAAGCTTTAGTCCTATTTTATATTTGTAAATTTTCTTTATAAAAAAAACTTAATTACACCTTTCGATTAAAAAACGCAGAATAACTACTATAATTCAAGTTATCAACAGTAGCGTATCCCAAAAGTATTTTTGTTGCATTCATGAAACCCTTTTCCATTTTTTATTCGTTTTTCATGAAGCCACCATTTGTTATTCTTGTCGTAAATTCAAAATGATGGCGATGCATTTTCAATATGCTCATCCCAACTATTTTGTATTTCACAGATTTTTTTAACTATTAGCTTATCAAGGCTTATTGCTTTGCCAACGCAATATAGAGGTTTCTATTTAAAATTGATTTTGGAATAAAGTGTTGCATTCATTTGATCTAGTTTTCGTTAGTCTTAATGATTCAATTATCTATTGATTACTTTAGAGCTTGTTAGGGTTTTTATGTGTGCATGCTTTTAGTGGAGGAACCTATCATTTTGCCTTTGTGTGCATGGAGCATTAAATCTAATGAATTGATTTAATGTGGTAGGCAGTTTATACTCACTTCCTCATGAAACCAAAATGCAAAGAAAAATAGAATTGATACACTGATTAGAATTTCAACGTTTATTTGGTTAAAATCAATGAATTTTTCATCAAAATTTGCCTTGTTCCAATTATTGTTGAATGGCTTTATGCATCCTATATCTCTATTCTTTTTTTGTTAAATTTTGTGTGAGATGTTAAACTATTTTACATAACTTGTGTCCGTCTTACTCATAGTCTACCCCTCATTACATTCTTTCAATATTACATTTATATACCCATCTCAATGATGGAATTTTTACTTCTTTATAAAGTTGATTGAAAGGCTGAAACCAATCTATTACATCAGGATTATTTTGATATCATCGACACTCCTATGGATTTTGGAAGCATCTGTAATGATCTAGAGCATGGAGCCAAGTACAAGAATTCCTTAGATGTGTATAATGATGTGCAGTTTATCTGGGATAACTGCTACAAGTACAACAACAAGGGTGATTACATTTTGGAACTAATGAAACGGGTGAAGAAAAACTTCATGAAGTACTGGACTTCTGCTGGTTTGCTTACAGAGATGCCAATTGGTGAGATTCATCATCGGTGGTGGAAAAGTTTTCGTTAATTTTGTTTCTTTGGTACATTCCAGGTTAAGTCCAGCCTGTTGCTCCAAGGCCCCAGTAATTTGTTTACCCGTCATTGATTTTTTTTGGGGTTATTCTAACTTTTTCTAATTTTCCTTTTTTGTATGCCTCTTGTTTTTTAGCTTTAGTTTGACCCATTGGATAAAATAAATTTATTAGATATACCGGTAGAAAGTCATGAATTTACTTTTATTACAATAAAAATTCCATCCCCTAGTTTCTCATGGAGGAAATGATTATAATTTGTGTATTCATTCCTTGGTTTTATTATTATGTAAGGGGAAATCTGATGAGGACATCCATACTTGGAAAGTTTATCATAGACGTGGCCGTCGATCTACGGCCACGATCGAGTCTTTATATTTTTAAGTTTATTATATTGTTTTATTTCTTTTATTTCAGTTGACTGTTTTACCCTTACTTAAGGGAGTTGTTTGTAAGCCCTAAGGGCAATGTCGTCTTTTCTTTCTTGAGTCTTTGTATGAGGTTTATATATAGGCCCTTTAGTCTCTTTTGATGATGATGAATGATTATTATTAAAATTTCTGCATATTGCGTCCTTGTGTGAGTTTGAGAGCTTTGGAGAGATCCTTTGGAGAAGGAAGCGCATCACCCACCAACTTCGACGTGTCGGGTTCGTGGTTCTAAATTTTAGTTCCTCTTTCTTCTTCTCCCCTCCCCTCCCCAAACCGAGCCCTCTCCCCCTTCCCCTACACCTACGGCCCACCCCCATCTCCACAAGCCGCCGGCCTCCATCCGCCCCCACCCCTTCCTCCCTCTCTACTTGAGTTTCCTAAAATATGTTGGAGTATATTTGGATGGCATTGGAAATTTGAATTTAATTTAAATTCAAATTAGAATACTTTCCTAAATGACCAAAACTATTTTAGGAAAGTTTCCTATTTGATTTCTTTTTGAAATTTTAATTAATAGGGAGAGAGTTAAATCTTTCATATTTCCTAATTCTAAATTAAGAAACTCCAATCACCTCCCATAATCCCTCCCAATCCTCTATAGTGCCGCCGGCCCCCCTATCCCTATGCCGCCCCCTCTCTCTCTCCAATTCCCTCCTTTTCTCTCACCAATCCCCTCTCTCACATTAAACCCTCTTTTTTGGAAATCAACCCTAGTTTCCTTACCTACCTCCCTCCAATTTCAAATCTGAAAATAACTTCAGATTTTGACAAAAAACCCTAACCCTAACCCTACCTCTCCAAAATCTGAACCAACTTCCCCCATCACCCTCCCCTTAGCCGGCCCCTTCCCCAACCCTTTCCCCACTTGATTCTCCAAGGAAATCTTCAATTTATTGAAGAGAAACTTCAAGGACAGCAAGGTATCTTCGGCTCCAACCTCTCTTTTTCCTCACCAACATGAATGGAAGTCCCCGAATGGGACTACGGTTTGATCCTTGACGAGCACGACAACATCGACATCCTCCGTTCGCCGTTCTTCGACGTCGGATTCGACTTCGACAACACCGTCGAAGAATACTTTGAACGAATCCATATCACGTTGGTGGATACGATCGACGATCAAAGGAAGAAAGGACGGTGGACCATCTTTGGCCGCACTACGACCGTTTCTCCTCCGGCTACTTCCATCTTCAAAGGCTACGTTACTCAATTCCTACGATTCTTCATCCATATTATCGGCATTCAAGTGGATACCATCCGGCGACGATTCCGTTCCGATTAAGGTGAACTTTTACCCCTCGTCAATTACTTCGTCTTTCTCCTAACCTTGTAGGTGGTGACGGATTCACTCAAGATCAAAGCCGCTTAATTTTCTTAAGAGCTTAGTAAACGTAGGATTATTTTGAGTGATCCTTTATGTTGCTTATCTTGTTGTTAATCGTGGGATTATGATTGAACATCTTCTATGATAGCGTTGCTTTGATTTTCTAATCTATTTTGTTTGTGCAAGTATTTTATATGTGGTTTGGCCTAAACGCAAGCATCCCTCCTTCGTTTTATTTCTTCGTTCCTATCGCTAGTAATTTAATCACGTCTTGCTCTCTTAATAAATTGTGCAAACCCTAGTTTTTATATTCAAAACATCCTAGTCCTGCATCAAAATCGTCTATAGATTTCTATCATTTAAACATGCTAGCATATGTATGAAAACGATTGCACATGGACATTTGCATTTGCATGCGCAGTGTGCTCATCATACTATGTATTTAATGTGTTATCAGGGCTGATATCCAATCAAGTTTAAGCAAGGTTTTAGTTTAATTTTTTAGATTTTTTCTATATATGTGGCAAACTTCAAAATAGTTCATTGACTATTTGTATGCGGCGAATTTAGTCCCAGAGTATCATGTTATGCCAATTTAGTTCATCGACTATACAAAAATTGATCTAAAATGATCCATTTTAGACTAAATTGGGATCAATTTTATATCACAATTACAATAGGAGGGATCATTTTGGATCAATTTTGTATAGCCAAGTGACCAAATTGAGCAATGTAATACTCTGAGAAATAGTTCGGGGATTATTTTGGGATATACACACACATACATACACATATACAGTTGAGTTATATGTGAATGAGTTGGTACAAACTCAGAGTTTACTTGATATCAATTTCAATTTAGAAGTTTAGTTCAAACGTGAATTAGTTTAGCTCTCAATTTTGAGTAAGTTTGATTGAGTTTATGTTTTGTAATGTGCATAACATTCGTGAATGAATTGCATTATAATGTACACGTTGCATCTATATGCTTTGATTTGTGTATGGATATACAATTGCACACACACTATTATTACTATTATTGTACAAATGGCTTGTGATTCTGTCAATATTAAATCTTAAACTTTTATTTTGTTTAATCTGATTTGATGATTTCAATCATGACCATACAATATTTTCGGTTATTATTATTATTAATTAATTAATTGATAAATTATAATATTTATCAATTAAAATTCCTTGACTTTTCCCATTTCATGGCTACACACTTAAAAATTATTTGCCAATTGTCCTCCCTACTCCTAATTTTCAAACACGAAATCACATCTATGCCTGCTTGCCTCCTAAGGTAGGAAGATTGAAAGCTTTCTCGGTTATTAATTAGAAAATTATTTTTCCTAAAAATATTGCTTTTTCATCTACTTGGCTCCTAAGTTCTATAGAGCAAATCTACTATGCTCTCCTTCGCCTCCGAAGTTTGGAATACGAAAAACCTCCATAAAATTGAAAAATCCAGTGTATCCCGGATTCTGTAAAATTCACATTAATTTCTTCTTACGATTCGATTTTTTCTTCTCTACCCTCAATTAGAATTTAATGTCATTTATTCTTCACATGAAATGGCGAATATGAAATTTGGATATGGAAAATTTGAATATTAAATTCATTTGAAATTGCAAAAATGCCTAATCAAGTATTTAACGCCTAATTAAATCGTTTCTTCTTCTCCACAATAATATCTAATTGATTTGCATTTACCCTTCTCCTCTCTAATATTATATTGGAATTTCTGGTTTTGGAAGCGAAAAATCTCTTATTCAAAATGATAAAATGGGAGAAGCTATTTTTGTATAGTTGAATATGATGTCATCATTAATCTCTACAAATTTCTACTTTAGTTTGAATATGATGTCAACTGTTTCTGTAATTGCTAGACGTTCTTTCACTAATTTGGCAATAAAAGTTTCAATAGTCTTCAAAATATTGCACAATAGGTGATCCTTTTAATTGTAAATAATGCACTTGGGAAACGTGAACTTTTATTTAGATCTTGGACCATTTAACTTAGCTGGGAGACATAATTTACATTTATTGGATTATTTGTATAGTTGGTCTCAAACACAAACACTTACAGACATGATGTCGAGTTTTCAGTGTATGTAGCAGTAAATTTAGTTTTAGGATTGAAAATTCTATCACCTTTAGTGTAATGCAGATGTTGGGAGAATGATTATAAACCCTTTTATGATGCTATGGTTTTTTCATCCTGATTTTTCACGGCGCTTGGTCTACTTAGTCATTGGACATTGGAGGTACTTGTTCAAACTTGACGGAATGTTCCTTATATGGAGGTATGTGTTGCTTAAACCTGATCAAGATCTTATCGTTGTGTCATCCTGATTTGTCATAGAACTTGATCTACTTAGTCAATGAAGGTACTAAACTGTACCTGACTAAAAGATCCTTATTTGCAGGCATGAGTTGCTTCATCCAATGAGATTTTATAGAATTGTGGTGGATATTTGTTCAAGGCAACAACTTTAAGTCGATCTTAGTTAACAAAGGTCTTTGTGCTCAATCAAGTGCATCATTGGTTCACAACTCAAGGGGGCTGGAGTCATGAGGGAATATCTGAGTTATGGGCGTGACCGTCATATAATGGTGCCTATTTACAGCAAATCACCAATTAAGACGGCCGCTTCATAACCGTTATTATGTGGTGTTATTTGACAACAAAACCACTTGATTAGGAGACTTGTGCCACATTCTTAGTGGCACGAGATCTTTTAAGAGTGACCATAATGATATGCCTAATAAGATGTTGGCTTTTTTAGTTTAAGTTGATTTTAATTTTGTCACCGTCGACAAACTATTGTGGAGGGTTGATGGTAAGATGGTTATTGTTTTAAGCTTCGAGCAGTTGATTTTACTTTAGGATTTGTTGGCATTTTGATGATAGCAATCCATTTGATATTAGTTGTTAAATCCCAGCCGTCCCTTGACCAGCATGGGGATTTGTGGGAGGCTCACCTGGATCATGTTGTTAAATCTCAGCAGTCTCTTGGACCTTGATCCCACGACCAGCATCGGGATCCGTGGGAGGCTCACCTGGATCATGCTGATCTCCTTCTATACTTTGGTGGTAATTTAGGAAGGATTATATTAAGACAATTATGCATAATTCTGTAGTTATTTGTTTCTTTATTAAGACATCTTGTATAGATCTATAAATGTGGATAGTTTTGTATAATAAAATTAAGCCTTTTCTCTCTCCAATTCTTTGAATTTAACATGGTATCAGAGACTTAATTGCCATTGCCGGAATTTTGAGTTTTTTTAATGCCGTGCCTTCATTGTTGACCTTCCCTTCAGAAACGAAAGGGAGCGGGTTCCGACTTGTTCGTTCCTGCAAGCGTCCAACCGAGAGGAGGAAGAGTGCTTCATCCCGCGGTCTCTGCATTCGATCAAGAGAGACGAACGTCTCGTGTGTCTCGCCTGGAGGAGTCGAGCGTGAACCCCATGATCTCTACGTTTGATTGAGAGAGACAAACGTATCATGCGTCTCGTCTGGAGGAGTCGAGCACGAACTCTATTATCTCTGTTTTCGATCGAGAGAAACGAATGTCTCGTGCTTCTCGTATGGAGGAATCAAGCGAGAATCCCGTGGTATCTGCATTCGATCGAGAGAGACGAACGTCTCGTGAACCCCTCTTGTGTGCGTGCGATTCAATGGGACAAGCGGCCAGAAGTTTTTGTGTGCGTGCTTGGGAAGAGCCGAACTCTTGGATCGGTGGTCTTGTGCACGCCTACGAGGGACTGAGAGCTTGGAGCCCTTATTGCCATACCTGCGGCCTCTCTCGTGCACATTTGGAACTTGTCGGGATACATAAAGTTGAATTATAACAGATATTGAGGTTTGCACTCGGCTTTGAACGGTGTTAAGTGTTTGCAACCATTGAGTCTCCATACCATTAAAAGGTGTGCAAATGTTGCCTAATGATTTAGTGCGGGGGGATGGGGTCAAATACATTAGGAATAAGCTGGCATTCGTCCATCCGATTTACAACTTCTGCTACTCCTCGATAAAGTTGAAATTTTATTATCAAGAATAGAGCAATCTCCATCTACTTCAATGTTGACTTATGTTTAGCCTGCTATGAAGGCATTGGTTGCCGATGATCTTCTGGGGCACTCAGACATGGATTTGAAATTTCAATTACATCTTGTCTTTGTGAAATAACAAGAATAATAGCACCAGATGCTTCATATGATGATGATGCAATGAAGGAGATATTTAGGCTAATCGTTGGAGCTTTCAAGGATTTGGATGAGATGTCAAGTCGTTCATTCCGCATAGAGTTTCAATACTTGAAACTTTTGTAAAGGCCCCAATCCAGTGTGTTGATGTTAGATCTTGATTGTGATGATTTGATATTTGAAATGTTATAGCATTTCATGCAGACAATAAGGTTAAAGCTTTTTGATAGTCTTCTTCTCAATGGAGACTGTCATGACACTTATTTTGAAGGAGATTGAAAGTATTTCTGCACAGTTTCTTTCATGTCAGTTGGATGGTGTGAAAGTTGTTGAAAAGAATATTATGCACACAACCAAAAAGCTAGCTGAGAAAGTGCTTATTAACTGTTGAAGCTAAAGCCTTATTTAGCTAAATTATTTAATGGCAATGGTGCTCTATTAAGTGATTAAAACAAAATTGTTGCTGATGTATTTCAGGGGAAACCTGACACTTCGATACAAAATGAAATGAATGCTTCTGGTGAAATCAGGAAGCTGACCATAAATTATCTAAGTGGTTCCTTTCTGATGACTCGCCTCAGGGATCTTCATGACAGGAAGGTGAAATTTTTAATCCTGAAAAATCTGTTGTTACTGCAGACGGATCTTCTAAACTTGTGATGAATAATGGATCTTTTCTAAATGGGAATGGTGATTCCATGGTTGCAAAGCAAAAGGCTGAATTTCACTATTATATCTTGAGTTAATACTGAACATAGCTTGGATTCAGGTACAACCTATGATGCACCGACACACATTTTGAAGAGAGAATGCAGTGTCAGACACGGATACGTTGGAGTTGATAATTCTGGCAGAAGAAAGGGCAACAACAAAGAAACTAAAATCTTTCAGGCTGATGGCCCCTCTAAGGAAGTGGGGATCAACAGTTTGCTCAAAAATTGAAATTAAGAATGAGCTTGAACTTGCTTCAGACTCGCTTGATATGGCGGTGACTTCTTTTTCTTTTCATAGCTCAAATGATCATGATGGAAATCGATCTAGAAGGTATGGGCTCTCTCAATCATCTGACAAAAGAAATGTTGTTGGAAAAGCTACTTGAGGCGGCTTATCTTGTGTTGAGCATAATAAAGTTATGTTTAGCAAACAGGCGACTATTATCGAATTACCCATAAGAGATTTTGATGTGAAACATATGCATGGAAGCAAGGATTGCACATAAGAGATTACTGTAACTATTGAACTTTGCTTACTAATAGTAAACCTGTGCGTGCTCAAGTTAATCTTTAAGAATATGTCGTGAGAGATTCGGTAAAAGCAATGGGTTACAAGTTGAGATTAGTAGGACTTGCAAAATAATTTTTAACAACTACTAAGTAATGCAAATAACAAGTTTAACAAGATCCCCACGTTTAAAATTTAGATTGTTCACCTTGAGATCCCTCACTCGCTCTCTTAATAGTGGAGGTTAGCGGATGAACGTTGCAAGCACACTTAGCGAAGCCACTAGAAGACAAGTGGCGCGGAGGGTAGTAGTCGCCGAAGAGGTAGTCGGAATTGGAGGAGGTGGTGGATGACCGTAGATTGTCCAACGTCCCTTTGATCTTTGCTCGTCGATCACGTCAACTAAGTCGTATTGGATGCGGTCGATGTATTCCTCAACGGTGTCGTCGAAATCAAAGCCCACGTCAAAGAAGGGCGATTGGAGGATGTCGACTTGACCTCGATCGTCATGCACGAATCCAAAGTTCCATTCGGGTTCCTCCATGCATATTGAAGTGGGGAGGAGAGGGGAAGGAGGTGGCGGGTGGAGAGGGAGGCCAGCGGTTTGGGTAGGGGTGGGGGTTTGGGATGGCGGGAGGAAGAGAGGGTAGGAGGCTAGGTTAGAGTTGGAAAGCGTTGGGGTTAGATAACCTAAAATTAATTTCAGGTTAAGTGAAATTGGAGGGAAACACTTTGAAATTAAATTTAAATTTCAAATAGGACTTGGGCAATTATTAGAGAGGGAATTATGGGAACAATTAATTGTGATTGAGAGTTGATTAGGAGGGAGAAAAGGCAAGGGAGTGGCCGGCCACATAAAGGAGGAGCAAGGTGTCTAGATTCGTTGTATGTGGGCCATGAGGATTAAATGCTAATTGACATTAAATCTGAAATTAATTTCAGATTTGAGTAATTAGAGGGAGGTTTCCTAATATTGGGATTTATTAGGGAGGGAACTATTTGAATTCACATCTTGAATTGAATTCAAATTGATAATCCTTCCTAATGGGGAGAGTTATTTTAGGAAAGTATTTATGGGCTTTGAATTTTGAAAATTTCAAAATCCTTGGAGGGAGATTAGGAAGGCCGGGGGCTTTGGGCTTGGGAGGAGGGGAACGGTGGGGGAGGGGAGGTCCGGCGGCTGGCGGTGGGGTGGCCGGCGGGTTCAAGCTTCCGGGGAGGCCGGTGGTGGGGGAGTGGGGTTGGTCCAAGTGGAAAAAGGAAGGGGGGGGGGGGGGGGCGGTGAGGTGGGGAAGGAGAGGCCGGCGGGTTAGGGGTTGGGGCGGGTGGTTGGAGGTGGAGATGATGGGGAATAGGGAGGTGACCGGGGGGGGGGGGGGGGTGGGGGACACTAAGAGAAATCGGCTGGTGGGGGCGGGGAGGAGAAGAAGAATAGATGAAAGGAATAAAAATACAAGGGCCACAAACCGAGGACTCTTCCACCGGTTGATGGGTATTTCGATTGCTCTCTCCTAGAGCGCTCTTTCTCTCCACTAGTGCTCACACAAGATGCAGAAGAAGACAAAGGAGAAATTTTATAAAATCATCATCCTCCAGTACAATGCATGAGGCCTCTTATAACTAGGCCAAACCAAACAAAAAATAAAAGACATAAATGCCCTCGGGGCTACAATATCAAGTGACCACCCATAAGGGTAAAACAGTAAAACTGAAAATAAAATAAACTACTACATAAAATGACTCAGAATATAAACTCCTGATCGTGGCCGTCGATCTCTGGTGTCTTCGATGGTACACGTGTCGAAATCACTGACGATGTCCTCATCATTCTCCCCAGGTGGGAGAAAACTCGACCCCGTCGAGAAATCATCTATGGAGCTCTCGTACCACTATAGTAAGTCGGGGTCCAATCTTTGTAGCTCATCCCGATCAATCCATATGTTCTTCGCCTCCGGTTTTCCTATCCATTGAACTAAATACCTTTGGCGACCACCGTCTTTAGTGGAGATGATGTCATCACTAAGTATTGCCTCAATTTTCTCCGCAATAGGTAAAGTGGGAATATTTGGGAGTGGAGGTAGGTTGGGGTTCTTACTAGGTGGGGTCACACAAGGCTTATTGTTTAGTAGATTAGTGGGGTTAAACTCTGGACCCTCGAAGGCTACAAGATCTTCGAAATTAAATGTGAGGCTAATGTTAAAACCTTCAGGGAGGTCTAGCACATAAGCATTAATGTTTATTTTGGAAATTATTTTGAAATGTCCTAAGCTTCTCGCATGTAACTTCTTAACGGTCCCTTGCAGAAACCGCTCCGGACGAGTCCGAACCACTAGAGAATCTCCCACTTTAATTCTTTAAATCATTTCTTGCAGTTCGCATTAAGTTTATAGTTAGCGTTGCTGTGTACAATTCTTTTATTAATTTCTTTGTGCAATTCTTGAATATGCGATGCAAATGCGGCATGTTAAATGCGAGATCATGTGCCCAAAATTCAAGAATCAACAAGATCAATGATATGAGAAAATGTGATGCTAGAGACTTGATATGCCTGAAGAATAATTGTGGACTCTCACACATATTATTGAACATTGTGAAAGATAACAAACTACAAAGCATACACAAACACACTGACTCACAAACACACATAGATGAAAATAAAGATGGATCAGTCACAAAATGAAAAGACATAAAACTTTTGTATTTAAGGGAACTGGTGTAGGAGGAGCAATGAAAACATCCTTAACTAAAAGGGCGTCTCCACATGAAGTCTCATCCAGGGTCACAGAATGTCTCCTAGGGACAGTAAGGTAATCTAGTAAGATCATCCAACTAGGAGAGGGAAGGTTCTTAACAGGGAAGGACAAGGGTATAGAGGGCAAAAAGTAGGAGTCAAGAGTATGAGAGGACAATGGGGCTTGACTCACAACCATAATAGGATAGTCTAAGGAGTCACCAACAGGTATGGGACTCAAGAGATGGGATAGAGTCTCCAGAGCATAAGTGGGCACAACAGTTAGAGGGGAGACAGGAAGGTATGGCCTAATGCTTTTTCTAACATTAAAGTCAATACAAGGAATGGTGGAGTAAATCAACTCAGGACAGACATATTCTGTCAAATGTAAATCTAAATGGGCAACTCCTAAATTAGATTCCAATAAAACAAGAGAAGGCTCGTTCAAATTAGGCTCAGAATCATCCAAATTCAATGTACTGTCTTCCGACTTCATTTTTGTTGTGCTCAAAGTCAGATTAGTTTCTTTCGGGATCAAATTAATATCCAGGAAGACTTTATCCAAAGGGATATCCTTGATGATATTAGGATCTGGCTGGGCTAAAGTATCAAGGTTTAACGGTTCTAGATCTCCTAAATCAGGGTTTACGTCAGGCAGGGAGTCTAATTCAATTAATTCAATTTCCTCCTCAAAGAAGTCCTCATTATCAGTGATATCATTAGTATCCACAAAATGGATGCACTCAGTCTTAGGTTCAGAGGACTTTTTCTTTTTAATGCATTTCTTTATTACAATTATACTTGCAGGGTTAAGGACTGGGGAGGCTAAAGGTGAACTGGGATGGCTAGGAGTTGAGCCAAGTGGGGAGTGGACCGAACCAACAGAAGACCCAATAAAGGGTCGGCCATCAAGGCTAGGTGAAGACCTACAGGGTGGGGCAGCAACCTTGATGTCACTAAGGGATGGGTGGTCTCGACCACAGTATTGTCCACGATTTGTCCCAACAAGAGAGGTGGGATGGTGCTCTAGATGACGGTCACTAGGTGTAGGGGTCACTCTCTGGTTAGTTATGCGGGTGGGAGTGGTGTGTCGGACAGGTTTAGGCGGGTAGGACTGACTGTCACGTGTGGGGCTCTTGAAAGTGCAACACCCAAAGGTTTGCTGAACAGGGGGCGACCTAAACTTAAAACCAGAAGGTTGGTCAATGGTAGAGGGCCGGTATTTTAAATTAAGTTCTCGCCTCATGTCTTTCCAATTAGAAGTAGTGTACTCACCGCGAGACTCTTTATGATCTTCTAACCTCATCCAAATTGAAGAGCCCGACATTTTAGGTGAGACTTAGCGATGCTAACATGGTGGGACTTAGGGATATCACAAGATTCAAAATAGTCTTCTAATTGTCTAACCCATTCCCTAAAATAGTAAGGGTCCGAAGAACCATCAAAGGTGGGTAGACGGTAATGTGATTCCAAGTGATGTTGTTGTGGCTTAGGCTCAAGTCTTGGTTGATAAGCAGTGTGGGGTATCTTCCAACTATCATGATTGATCGAATGGGGCGTATACCTAAAGTGGGGAGAGTGAACATGTTCCTCCTTCGGGGTTTTAGTTAGAGAACCCACAAGACTAACTAGGTCATCTAGCTTCTTTTGAAGTCCTATCGAGTCCATGGGAAACATCAAGTGACACTCAAAGATGATTGGGTGTAAGGGACGTCATTGAGACACTAAGTTACGCTCACTTAAACTCACTTAAGGGTGCAAAAATTGTTTGGACAGCAAGCTACACCGGTGGGTTACGTAACCTAGGCACTTAGGAAGGTTGTTAGGTTGAGGACAACACTTAAACACTTAAGAAACTAGCCTACAGTCACTAGATGTGTGCAGGAATGATGTGGACAGCAAACTACAGAAGGGCATAAAGTTATCTAAGTGTTTAGAAAGGTGTACGCAAAAGTTGCTTTCCATTTGATATTTTTGTTGAGGGAAATTGGTAGAGAGAGAAGAGGCGGTGAGGAGAGAGAATATGTTGAGTTTGGGATTTTTCAAATTTACTTGATGGGAAAACAATAATCTACACTGGATGGGGAAAAGAAAGAATTGGGTGAATTGAAAAAGTGTGTGAGGAAAAGGAAATTTTGAGGACAATCAAGATTAAAATAGTAAGAAATTATTAAAATCTTAGGCATAATATTAAAAATTGGCAAAAATGATAACAAAATCTTAGGATTTTTTTTTAAACCAAATTGACAGGGTGTGCAGTGGAATTGAAGAAAAGGAAATCATGAGAAAATAAAGAAATAGGCATTGAATAATTAATGAAGCTGTTGATATCAAATCCTCAAGGCGGGAAAACAAAGGTGATGTGAAACATAAAAGGGAATCGCAGGATGTTAATAAAAAGGTTGTTAAACTTTGCAATTATAACTTAATATTTCACTAGATTAGATTCTTAGAATTTCTTAGTTACTTTTGGTTGGGGCATGCGGTTACAAAATTTAGATTAGTGGGAAAATTAAATAACATCAAAATAATGTAAAACTTAGAGTGCAATCAACAAGAGTCCACATATTAACATTTAGAGTGTTCACCTTGAGTTTCCCTCACTCACACTCTTAAGGTGATTTTAACAGAAGAATAATTTTAGCAAACTTAAGGATGCCACCAAAAGATAGAAAACACCTGCAGTTTTGCCCAACAAAAAGTTAGCTGGAGGGAGGATGTCGGTGGATGTCCAAGAACTCGCCACTGTCCGGAGATTCGGTGTTCGTCGATGTCAGACGTTAAAGTGAAGAGGATCCGGTCGACGTAGTCATCGATCTCCAAATTGAGTTTGAAGAAGGGAGACTGGAGAATATCTACTCGTCCTTGATGGTCATACACGAATTCGTGGTCTCTTTCAAGATCGGCCATTCATGAGGATACGGCCGGGTGGTGTAGCTTCCTCTTTGGGGTGTATGAAATAATGGAGGAGAGAAGAAGAGGAGGAGGGGAAGGTTGGAGAGGTCGGCCAAGGTTAAGGAAGGAGCTTCTTCAATTTCAGCTCTAGGATTAGAGGAGGGAGAAGAAGCAATTCAGAAATCTGAATTTTTAATTTCAGATATCAAAGGTGGAAAGGAGGGAAATATTTGAAATTTGAAGTCCTAATTGGGGAGAAGGGGGGGAATGTCCACATTCAATGAATGTGTCTAAATACAATGAATGTAGAATTTGGACTTAATTCCTAATTAATTTCAGATTGGAATCAATTAGGGGAGCTTCCAAAATAAGTGTAGGTTAATTAGGAAAGATTTTAAATTTCAAATTCATTTGAATTTGAATTAAGAAACTTTCAAAATTAGATAAATGCTAGATTAGGAAAGTAATAAAGGGGTAATTGAAGGGGAATCAAGGGGTTGGGGATGGGGAGGCTGGCGGCTTTGGATGGGGATCTAGGGCTCGGGTGTGATGGGGGAGGCCGGCAGTTTGATGTGGAGGAGGTGGGTTTGGTCGACAGGTGTAGGGTGGAGATGGGGATTTGGCCGGTGGTTTGGGGTGGGATTGGGGAATTTGGCCGGCGGTTCGGGTGGAGATGGGGGGAAAGGGTGTGGGTGTCCGGCGGGATGGGGTTGAGGGAAAGGTGGCCGGCGGTTGGGTGAGGAGAAAAGGGTTGGGGAAGCGAAAGGGGAAGGGGAAACCGAGAGCCCAGACTCTTCCGGCGGTTGTCGGGTATTACTTTGGCCCTCTCCTAGATTTCTCTCTTCTCACAAGAGCTCACAAAGAAAAGAGAACAAAAAATGAAATTCCATTCATCATCCATACAATAGTAAGTGCCCTTATATATAGGCCTAAAAAATAAAAGAAAGCACAAAGACTCATATGCCCATGGGGCCACAACATAAAGTAATCCCTCTCGGGGGTATAATGGTAAACCAGAACATAAATAAAAGTAAAATACATAAATGCATCATAAATAAAGACTCTGAATCGTAGCCGTCAATCTACGATTCCTTTGATGATATATGCGCCGAAATCTTCTGCTGATGTCCTCATCAAAAGGACGTAGAAATTCTTCATAATTTTTGTAGCTCAATCAATAATGAAAGTTTTAACACATGCTGCCACGATATGGCTTGAGATCTTGAAATAAACCAAGGCGGAATGAACTGCTATGATGGGTGGAGGGATGGGAGATGGGGTGAATTTTTCACATGCACCCCGATCTATCGTTACCCGAACAAATTATAAATATTTAATAACATAATGATCATAAATGTACAATTTATGACTTTTTACATACGTTTCATTACATTTCATGTAGCAAACTATAATGATGTTTACTCTCATGCAAAGACATTATCCAATGTATAAAATAGTCCTTATATCTTTTTTTTTTTTTAAATTACTATAAGATACAAAACTCTACCTTTTTATGTAATATCTAGATGCATTATCATATGGTCCTTTATTACAACATCCATCCAGACGGACATTGCAATTATAAAAATCTCAACATATCATATAGTAATAATTTTGAACCATAAGTTTCTACAACTATATTATACATTTACCATTCACTAAACAAAATTTCCAAAATGACTCATCTAGTCAGTACACGATCCTCTTTGAAAAATGTCATCAACTAATGGATGAGGTATATACAAATATTAACTTTATTAATACATTACCTTTTTAAATAATAGTAAACATGATAGGGAAAAGAAACAACATGCATACTAATCATTGTACGAAGAACTAGAGTAACATATTCATACATAAACATGATTTTTAACATAAAAATCATTTTTTGTGGCGTAGGCCATATAAAGGTGATGACAATTGACATGAGATTGATATCATAGTCATAGAAAGGGAAGACCAAATCAATTGGCAAAGTTTTGCAATTCATATTTTATAACTTGATTCGTAGTCATAGCATTTGAATGTCATACTCTTTGGAATCATAATGTAGTATGCCTTAGCTTTTACATTTCATGGTAACTAATATATTCCTATTTAAACATCTTATATCATATCCAAACTATCAACTAATCCCCCTTTAGCACGAGTGGGGCACATTTCTTATGCCTGCTATTTATCGTATATGTATCCATATGACAAATATATTCTTACACATGCTAGTCTTTAAAAGTTATTAGCACATGTGCATGATAACGTCCCCCTAACTAGTTTCACGATAGGTTCCACCTATCAACTTGTTCTTGCAAACATTTATATTTATGGCGTACTTTGCATTCACATTACATATAATAACTTTGTTTATAGAAGCAATTGACATAGGATTGAATTTTACGATCATGGTGGGCGCATAACATAGAAATTATAATCATCACAATAATGTCTTTATATGAAACCACAGTCATGGTGGTAGTATAGGCTATGAAATCATGATTATTACAATGTATATCATCTTGAATCATAGGTATAATCTAGAGATTAAGTGAAATAACAATAACGTGACATTGAGATTGTCGATATAGACATTAAATTGCACAATTACCATGTCATTTATGAGATTTAAAACGGTGTAGCATATTGTTTAAAATTGCGCAATATGAGGCTCGTCTTGAGGCCTGTCTCTACACAATTCTAATAAAAACACCTTGAGGTTTATGCCTTAGGCCTTTTTTATGAGGCACGCGCCTTAGTTTGGCTAAGGTGCGCCTCGCTTTGTTCGGGTGAAGCGTGCGCCTCACGCCTCACCCTAATTTTATATATTTTTATTAAAATTTACTTAAATCCTAAACTAAAGACTCAAACAAATCACGCCTTCATGCACCCCAGAGCTGTACCAACTTCCTCTCGACTGTCTCGACCTCCAGCCTACCGCCTTCGCCGCAGCCACCACCATTTTAGTTATCGTCGGTGATCACTTGGAAGCCATACACCACCACCGCCACCCTCCTCTTCTAAAAATTTTAGAGTATTACACTTATTATATTTATGTTGTTGACAAACATTTATGGAGGAAAATGATTTGAAATAAATGAAGAAGAAGGTGCAGATTAAGAGATATTGGACTTTATAGGATGAGGCAGGGGAGGAACCAATTTGTTATGACGACGACTCAAATAAAGACACCCTCAGTGATGACAGTGCAAATGATTTCTGAGTTGTTGCCAACTATTTCATCTTTCTTTAGGAATTAAATGTGGATGAATAGGAATTTAGTAAAGAAGGAATTTGAAGTTAAACTTGATATTATATGATACTTTTATGCAATTCCTATATTTTATATTATTTTGGTTTTATAATATTTGAATTTCAATTCTATTTCACATAATTTATCACTTGCCATTATGTCATGTGCAATTTTTTGTTTTGTATGTATGACAATTTGTTACTTTATAGTTCAATATAAATGTAATATGTCATCTTTTAATATATTATTTGGGTATTATATAAACATCACTTTTAATATTTATTTTCACTTTGCGCAATTTTTTGATTGAGGCTTACATCTCAAAATGCTTAAAACTTACGCCTTGTCTCACGAACGAAAAACGTCTTGTCTCACGAACGAAAAACGCTTCAATACTTAATTGCACAATTTTAAACCTTTGTGCAGCATTGCATATATGATTCATGGCAATATGAATAATATTAAACAATTCCATAGAAATTATGCACATTGCATACAAAACATTCTATGGAGAGAACCTGTAGAGATGAGCATGATATATATGCTGTAAATTTGAAGGAAGAGAATGCTGCTATGGAAGAGAATTGCAAACTAACTTTGAATGGATTGACTCTTCAACAACTCGTCACGTATCTATTCCTATAAACCAAACATAATACCATGCATAAGACATGCACAAAGTACATCACTTAGATTTTACCATTATCAACTTAACAACTTTTGTTTCGTTTTTGTTAATTACATAAATATCTTTTGACTTTTTTCATGCATATAAATTGACTTGTAGGGTATTATAACTTAATAAACTCTCTCGTAGGTAATTTAGGCTTCTTATTCAAACCTATCCATATTATAAATAATTCTATCCTATAAAATTTGGATCTTTCTTAAGCAAGAACCATTAAACAATAAGCATTCTACACACGATTCTACAGCTTCTCTCACACATCTACATCAACCAACTTCATCAAGCATGATTAATTTAATTCTTTCATACATAAAAGCATTAGGATTCTTTTAATTCATCTAAATTATGCTCTTTAAGTGTGGTATCTATTTATTTAATATAATTGCCATATGACTACAATTTTTAAATCATGTGTTGACATTTGCAAGAGGATGTACCTTGGTGTATGCTTTTTGCTGATGATATTCTTCTTGTTGATAAGACTAGAGAGGGAGTTGAAGGTAAACTTGAATTGTGGAGGTCAACTTTAGAGTCTAAAGGTTTTCGCTTGAGTAGATCTAAAACGGAATATATGATGTGTAATTTTAGTAATAATAGACCTAGTGAGAAGATTGTGACTTTGGGCGATCAAGTCATTAATAAGAGTACACGTTTTAGATATCTTAGGTCTATTGTTCAGAGTGATGGTGAAATAGATGGGGATATTATCAGTAGAATTCAAGTTGGATGGTTGAAGTGGAGGAATGCATCGGGCTTGTTGTGTGATAGAAAAGTACCCCTCAAACTTAAGGGAAAATTCTATAAGATGGTGGTGAGATCTGCTATGCTTTATGGTGCCGAATGTTGGCCATTAAAAGAGAAGCACAATACTAAGTTAAGTGTTGCAGAGATTAGGATGCTCAGGTGGATGAGTGGCTTTACCCTTAGAGATAGGATACGAAATGAGCATATACGTGAAAAAGGTTGGAGTAGCTCCAATGGAAGATAAGATTAGAGAGAGTCGCCTTAGATGGTTTGGTCACATAAAACGGCGACCTCCTGATGACCCGGTTAGGAAAGTAGATATATTAGATTTGACTTATGTTAAGAAAGGTAGAGGTAGACCTAAAAAGACTTGGTTATAAAATATTAGAAATGATCTTTCTTTATTAGATTTAAACAAGAATTTGACTTTTAACTGGACACAATGGAGAAAAAGGATTCATGTAGCCGACCCCACGTAGTGGGATAAAGGCTTGATGTTGTTGTTGTTGTTGTTCAAATTATTTTAGGTTTGATATCCTACTTCTCAAAATGATCATACACAGGCCTTTAGATTATTTTCACCACAATTCTCACTTGATTCAACTCTAGCAGGCATCTCAAAGACTCCATATAATTATACATGTTATTTACTTGAAGAAAACTAGGGTTTTTTATTCCATTTTTGGATTAGGAGGGAGATAAAAGAACCAAGACCTTGCTTCTTCGGTCACTCTTCCTCTCCTTACACTCCCTGCTTGAGTTTATTGATGCACCTCACCTTGTGTCACACTCGCTTTGGAACCCTCTTGGTCAAGCATCAAATGTGGCAGCTTGCTCGACTCAAGCCGTGATTGTCTCCTTGATCTGCAATGGATTGCTTGAGCTCCCACTGAACGATATCTTGCTCTTTGTTTTTCTCTCCCACGCGTTTTGTTGCTTTATTGGTTGCTCTTACCCCACTCTTTCCGACTCCTCGCTCTGACTCTTACCCAAGCCCAGCTCCTTTTTGACAAAGGCAAGCCCTTTTTGGCTATTCTGGAGTTGGTACTGTGATATAGTTCAACTATTTTAAGATGGTAGGTACACTGGCATAGTGATATTTTCATCAACTCCATTTTAGGTTTATTGACTCTATGATATTGGAATGTACGGCATAATTCAAACCTTGAAAGCCATGTTTATATTGTTTTAAAGCAGCATGCATATGGTTGGCTTTCATGCTTGCTAACTTTTTTCATTATATATGGAGCACTTTCGGATGCCTTCCTAGTTAATATGGTCAAACTGTCAGAAGAACTTACCTGATGTTTGTGAGTAGGTAATTTTTTATATTCTGGAGTAAGATTATCTTAAGAAATTTGAACCATGCGTTCAGTAGTATGCCTGAAACTGAATATTTACTTGACTTGCAGCGCTTCTAGATTAATCTGGTGCAGGGTCGTTATGATATTTTTGCTGAACTCTTTTAGTGCAGTAATTTTTAGTTCTTGCCTTCTTGGTTTGCTTTTATATTGGATGTATCCTTTATCACTTAGATTGAGTAAATTGTGGGTTTTGCTTTGTCTGAAGGTACTCAAGTTGAAGATGTTCTCAGGTCTCATCAGGACAAATCAACATCAAAAATCAAATCGAAGCATAAACGTCGACGCCATGGGTAAGTTCATTGTGAAAGGATTTTTATGCAGAAGTTTTGTTCGTTGTGATTTTTCTTGATGCTATGGCTGGTATGGGGTGAACATGAAGTATTGTTTCCCTAGAGATCATTGCAGCGAAAGCAAATCAGATGATCGATTGAAAGTTTTAAGAAATTGTGTCTCACTCTTATGCTCTCTCTTTCTTTGACTATAAAAAAATGACAAATAACTACTTCCATCTTCCTGATTAATTTGTAGATGATCCTCCATTTTCTGCATGAATCATTCATTCAGTTATTCATATGACATGCTTCAGTAAGCTGGCTGTCTAGGCCCATTTTGTGCCCGACCAGGATGGCGCTTTTCAATTTCTGGTTTAACTTTGATCCTTCTAAGGTTCAAGCTGCCACTTGATCTAGGTGTCAGCTTAGAAACCTGAGATCTGGTCTGTTCTTAATTTTATTTTTTTTACCAAGTCAGAATATAAATGTTGTCATTTATGTATGATGATGATAATGGTTGTTATATTGTCATCCTAAACCCTAAACCCTAAATGTATAATTGCACACACATAGACTAGCACCTCTATTATACAGCTACGTTGTACATATCTGTGCATTAATCTTATGTTTTTTCCTGGGAAGAAATAGTCTTTTTCTTACTCCGTTTGTGTTCGAGTTTGACATTTTCTCTGGTTTTGAAACATAAAATCACACTATTCATTTTTTATTTGCCGCTAAAAGCTACATAGAAGTGCAGTTTCATCAATTTTCATGATGGCCGTCCTTTGAGAATGTGAAAAAATTGGAAGAACATGTGGCTTAAGCTTGCCTAAATTCACTTTTACTTGAGTATTTCAGCATTCAAAGCAATGGAAGATGCAATGTATGTATTTGGAGAAGTATCTGCTCTAATATAGAGAAAACCATCCCATATATCCGTATAGGACTTGCTTCTTTTCCTCGGCAAAGTTTGACTTGACCAATGGGGTCATTGTCGCAAATTGTGAATATAGAAGTTGGGCTCACTTTTGACTTGTTTAACCAACCCAAATTAATCCTAAATATGCAAGTGGTGAATCAACAGGTGTACCTTGAGTATCATGCCTTTTAATCATTTTTTGGGCCACTGGTGTCGAGCAGGCTTTGAAGCGCATCTGAGCCTACCTAGAAAGTTGGATTGAACTATTTATTATCCTAAGTTTGCAGATAAGCCTGGGCTAGTCAGAATCAGCACAACCCTTTTCCAGTATATCTACATTATTAAAATCATAATGGATGTAATTGTTTTGGTAGAATGACTATTTGAAACATAATCATCTCTGATGGGTTTTTAAAAAAGTATTGACTTGCATACATTTTTTTCATGATATAGATGATCGCTGTGGTGTGCTTCTAGTTGTCAATATGTTAAACTCGATCATGTTCTGCTTGCTTGAAATTTTTAAGTTTGTGTATGTTCAATTATTATTCGCTACTGCAAGTTCTTGAGATCTGACTATGTGAGCATAATAATTGAAATGTTCTTTTTAAAATAACAAATTATGAGAAGCTTGATGAGAAAAAATGAAGGTTTTGGAAATAGAGACATTGACAATGAGGAAGAATGCAATCTTAAGAGGTGTCTAATTAATATTCCTAAGATTGAGAAGCTGGAGCTAGAGGGCATGTATTTGTGCTGTTTACAATTGCTTGATGAAAATGTTCTTGAGTGGTTTCAATTTTGAAGACTTAAAGCATGTCATGATTCTTCAAGCATCGCTGCAAAATACCCTTGTGTTCAATAAGTTTGAACTAGAGGTATTTTTATTATGAGCTTATAGGAATTTATGAAATTTAAAAAAAAGAAAGAAAGAGAGAAAGAGGACTGGAGCCTGTGCACTATAAATCCTATTGATATTATGGTGATCATCCAAATGTGTCATGTAAACAGAGATAATGAACAAACCGAACTGGAGAAAATTAAAGCATTTTATATGTTGGTGGACTGGATCCCCAATTTTTCATTTACTGTTTAGTTAATTTGGATTGACATTTTAATGGAATGAAGGATCAAGTGGGTCTGATCTATCAAAGTAAAGTTAACTAGTCAAATCATAGTTCATTGGTCTAGTAATGGAAGAAACATGAGTATGTCATGGCGAGAGAGAGAGTAGGAATGAGATTGAGAGCCTTGAAAGAAAAAAAATCTCCTAATGGAGTATCCAGCTCTGTTGACAGATAGCTTGACTACTCAAGTTCACATAACTAAATAACTAGTGATACTGTCCAAATTTAAGTATGTTATGTTGCAGACGTTTGAAATGGGAAGGTATCTACACTTGAGGACGAATTAGAATATTGATTTTATATTGGTACCGAGCACAGGATTGGATCTTGGATAGAAATAATACCCAACTGTTATCAACCATTGCCGAAAGCAAGATTATGAGTCCAGTTACCATTGAAATGCTCTAATTCATTAAATATGTTAATTAAGTTATGAGAGCAAGATTATGAGAACAAGATTATGAGCAAGGTTATCAAACAGTTAATTATAATAGCATAAAAGTGTTGATTCCTAAATGTCTTCCCCACTTTGGCAAAACCAGATGGTGGTTTAGTCACGACGTATGCATGTTTAGATGGTAGTGTTCATATAAAATCAGGGAATAGCAAGAAAATTAGACTTACGCTCATTGATAATCAGAGTTCTGGTTTTCTGGCTCGTTCTCTCGCTATTCTCCAAGCCCGCCAAATGTCGAGCGATCCCGACCACCAATAGTAAGCCACCAGCGCCTGTTCTCCATTTACCCGATCCGCTTCAGCCGTCTTTCGTCCAGCACACACGCAGGAGCCAAGCCCGCTAACCCATCTATCTCCAACCCCTGATTCGTCGACCTCGATTGAACGCCCCTTCGCAAGGAAGGACTGCTCCAATCTCTAGTCCTCACGTCCAAGCCTTCTTCCACATTCCTCCGGCTCGATTGAATCACACCAGCCGTGACATGCTTCCAGCTCCCAACACACACGAATAGAGCTCGTTCTTAGTGTTGTCCGGCCTCCTCCCTCTACGTGAACGAATCCGAGCACCTTTCTCTTCCAGCCGTAGTCACACACGAATAACACTTAGCTGTTCGACCCAGTTGCTACGTTCGATTTTCACCTGCGAGCAAAACCCACGCCCGGCCTACCTTCACACAAACAAACTCACGTTCATTCGGCCTCCTCCCTATATGCGAACGAAATCACGTCCAGAGCCTGTGACTTCCTCTCTCCGCTCTAATTTGATATCTTTTTCATTTGAATTTGTAAGCAAGAGGAGAATATTAATGTTATTATAATAAATGATAACATTAATTGTAATATTGACATTAATCTCGAATTTTATATTTATATATATATATATATATTGCGGGCTAGAATATACGCAACAATAGAGTTAGAAAATTTCGTCTTAGCCTTGTACGGATATCCAGCATGCAAACAAAAGAAGAAAGGAACACCAAAATTTTACATGGAAAATCCTAAAAAAGGGAAAAAACCACGGGGCCACGCCCAATTGAAATGATTCCACTAGTGTCTGATTGGATTTCAAGTGATTGACTCGTCCCTGAAATTGAGGACAATTAGATTACAATAATCAACCGTCGGGTTGAGGTCCAGTTACAAATGAAGATCGAAAATCCGTCGACATTTGGTGGTCGAGCGGAAATCCAGTAGAACTCCGGCCTCGATCGGTGGTCGGGCAATACTCCGGCCTCGATCGGTGGTCGGGCAGAACTTCGACGTTAGTCGGCTGTCGGGCAGAACTCCGGCATCAGTCGGCTGTCGGGCATAACTCCGGCATCAGTCGGCTGTCGGGCAGAACTCCGGCGTTGGTCGGCTGCCGGGTAGAAGTCCAATGGTGGTCGAGGAGGAGTCTGGTGGCAAGAGAGCTCTCTTCCTTGGCTCCTTCTCTTTCTTTTTGCTTGGGTCCCCTCTCATGATAAATGAGGGGTCTATTTATAATTTTCTGAGAGTGGCATGACCAGTAAATAAGAGGAAGATCAAGGGTAAATTGGGAGTGGTTTGAACGGATGGCCGATATTGAATCCCTTGATCATAGACCGTTTATTGAGCACTTAAAGGCCTTAATGATGTCAAAATTCGACGATCTTCAGCTCGTTGGATTCGTCTCGTCTAGCCGCTCGATTCGACTATAAGCATGTCACGTTTGGAAACCGTTTGGTAATCCAAATTATAGTTTGAACTCTCCAAATGCGCTTTAGGTCTTTGATTTGGACTCATTTGGGCTCGAATTGAGTTGAATTTGTGTCGTTGGGTTCGTATTTTCGAGACCTTCAATTCGACTATAAGTTTGCTGAAATCAGAGTTCAGATGGTTTCCGATTTTATTTTTGAAGTTTTAAACTTGATTTTGCGTCAAGATTCATGCCCGATCAAGATAATTTTTTGATGATATATCAGTTGCCCCACTATTTTCGGATGTCGAAGCTCCAGAATTTCAAAAAAACTTGTCTCAGCATTTCAAATTGAACGAATCGCAAAAAATGTCAAAAAATTCCTTTCCAAAAAATTTAAATTTGCTCAATCTTCATCATAGAAGCTCCGTTCAGCTTTGAAAGTGCCAAAATTGAGTCCGGAACGTCGGAAAATGGTTCCGGGGACCCCAAAAACGTCCAATTTGGACTATCTGGGCCAAAAATTGGGCCTAGACACATACGGGCAGCCAAACTGGCCGGTCGGCCGCCGGAGGCGGCGCCGGACTGTTTGTGGGTTCACACAAGGCTGCTGTATGAGTGGGTTTGGCGGATTGAAATCCGGACCTTTATATGCAACTAGATCTTCTATGTTAAAGGAGGGATTGATGTTGAACTCAGCAGGAAGATCTACCACATAAGCATTATCGTTGATTTTCTTAATTATCTTGAATGGTACAACACTCTTAGCATGCAATTTCTTAACCGTTCCCTGCGGGAACCGTTCCGGACGAATCTGCACCATCACGGAGTCACCAACATCAAAAGTTTTAAATTTTCGTTTCAGATCAGCATGTAATTTGTAATCATTATTACTCTTTTCAATTTGTCGTGCAATTTCTTTATGAAGTTCATGCATATGTGATGCAAATGATGATGCAGACTCAGAAATCCTATACTTAGGGCACATGGGTATGAGATCTAACGGCTGCCAAGGTTTGAATTTATAAATAATTTTAGAAGGACTCAGGCCAGTAGTTCCGTTCACAGAATTATTATATGCAAACTTAGCAGTAGGTAAAATAGAATCCCAATCCTTAATATGTTCACCGACCAGAGACCGTAACAGATTTCCTAAGCTCCTATTAACTACCTCCGTCTGACCATCAGTATGTGGATGAAAGGCTGTAGAGAATTGTAATTTAGTGCCTAATTTCATCCAAAAGGCTTTCCAAAAATAGCTAGTGAATTTAACATCCCTATCTGATACGATGGTCTTGGGGAGACCATGTAGACGGACAACCTAATTGAAATAAAGCTTGGCGATGTGGGAGGCGTCGGATGTTTTGGCGCAAGGTATGAAATGAGCCATTTTGGAAAATCTATCAACTAAGACACATATGGCATCATTTCTACGAATTGTCATAGGCAGGCCTAAAATGAAATCCATACTAACATCCTGCCAAGGGCAACTAGGGACATTATTACTCTTTCCTTAAGACCGAACAGACTTGCTTTAAGTGGTCCAGGTGTTGCTCAACAGAATGACTATAGATAAGAATGTCGTCAAAGTAGACAACGACAAACTTACCCATAAAAGGGCGTAACACCTGGGTCATGACTCTCATAAAAGTGCTCGGGGCGTTACTCAACCCGAAAGGCATGACCAACCACTCGTAAAGACCATCCTTGGTCTTGAAAGCAGTCTTCCACTTATCACCGGGTCGGATCCGGATCTGGTGGTATCCACTCTTGAGATCGATCTTGGAGAATAGAGTGGCACCCGTCATCATATCGAGCATATCGTCTAATCTTGGAATAGGGAAACGATATTTGACGGTGATTTTGTTGATAGCACGGCTATCAACACACATTCTCCAAGATGCGTCCTTCTTAGGAGTGAGAAGGGCGGGCACCGCGCAGGGGCTAAGACTCTCCTTAATGAAACCTCGCTGTAGTAACTCATCGACCTGCTTCTTAAGTTCAGCATGTTCCGTGGGGTTCATGCGATAGTGTGGCAGGTTAGGGAGGGAGGCTCCAGGGACTAAGTCTATTACGTGCTGAATGTCTCTAAGTGGAGGTAATTGATCTGGGAGATCTTCAGGGAAGACATCAGCAAACTGCCCCAAGATAGGTTGGACTTCCTGAGGGATAGGATCATCAGATTCGGTGGGAATCTCACGACCTACTAATGCGTACAGCGGTGCGCCTCGGGTAATCTCAGAGTCCAGAACTTTAGCAGTGACCAAGTTCAGTCCTCTCTTAGACTTGAGGGGGTGGGGTTTGGGTTCTTCCTTGACCCGGGGTTGCGATGGTAAAAGCTTAATCTTTTTACCCGCATGTTCAAACACGCAGGTGTTTGAACGCCCATAGATGTGGACATCATTATCAAAAATCCAAGGTCGCCCTAACATAATTTGTCCAACATCCATAATCAGAACATCGCACCACACATTCTCCTTATAAGTGGCAAAGGAGATAGGTACGATGCTTCGTTCTTTCACCTCCAAGGCAGTGGAGTTGACCCAAGCTACCTTATACGGATTGGGGTGAGGAACAGCTGAAAGACCTAATTTGGACACCATGCTGGAGGAGACAGCATTGATACAACTGCCACTATCTACGATGACTTTACAGTTTTTATCTTTGATTTTGGTGTAGGTGTGAAAGATAGAAGTCCTACGCCAGTCATTGGATGTAACGGGGTGTGACAGTGCACATCTCACCACACAGATGGGAGATGTGTCCAATTTCTGAAGGCAATGGAGGACGGCGGTGTCATCGTCTTCCTCGAAGAAATCACCTTCTTCCTCTACTTGATGGACCTGATCAACCTCGGGCTCAAGATCCTCCTCAGTAATCTCCTCGATGATAGAGACTTTGTAGGGACTGGAGCACTGAGAAGCGATATGCCCATACCCCTGGCATCGAAAGCATTTGGTCCCGGGACTGGACCGAGGGGTATCCGGAGTGGGAGGCTTGTTTCTAAAATCAGGTCGGGGGGCTGGGTGACCCGTAGGTGGTCGGGTCACACTTCCAGGAGTGGGTCGTGCAGTGGTAGAGTGAGGAGTGGCACTACTGGAAGGTCTGTAGGAAGGTCTAGAGTCATGTGAACGGCTCGGGTGCTGGGAACGGGTCTCCTCTAAATCTAACACTAAACTGTAGGCGTTCTCCAGGGTAGTAACGTTCCGGGCAAACAACTCATTGCGAAGATCCTCTCGCAACCCGGTACGAAACATAAACAAAATCTGCGCGGGGGTGGTAGAGGTCTCCCCTTTGCATCGAATCAAGTAATCATCAAAGGAGGCGATGTACTCTTTGACTGGTTTATTTCCCTGGGTTAGCCTATTCCATCTATCCAATAACCTAGGGAAGTACGAGGGAGGCAAGTACTTCTGCTTAAGTTCACGTTTCATAGATGGCCAATCCGTGATGGGGTAATCGTTCCTAGCCTCTCTAAGACTCTCTAAGTTTGACCAAAATTGACTTGCCCTACCCGTGAGTTTCATCTCCGCAAAACTAACCTTCCTTGCCTCGGAGATGTTATACCACTTAAAGAAGCTGTCCATACCTTTGACTCAGTCCAGGAAGAGCTGGGGATCGAGGGTGCCATCAAAGGTAGGAGCATCAACTTTAATATTTTTCATAAGTGGTATATCAGGATCATGACGGGGGTCATGTCCGTAGTGTGGAGTGCGATGATGGGCACGATGTTGCCGCTCATCAGGGTAGGTGTCATCCCCATACATAGACGGTGGCCTAGAAGGGGTGTAGGGAATAGGATGCTCTCGTGCACGCTCAAGTGTATCAAATCGTTCAGTGGTGTCCCTACGAAGTTCGGCTAGGTCGGCTTGATTTTCTTTGAGCTGCTGGCTAATGTTATTCATTTGACCTACCAACAAGTCTAAAGTCCTTTGCAGTTGTTCCGGGTCCATACCTAAACACAAGGTGACACTTAGGGTTGAGTTGGGATAGAGGACAGCACCTATATGTGAAGAAAAAACTTCCTAAAATGTCACTAGATGATGCAGAATTTACTTGGACAGCAAACTACAAAGAGGGGCTAAGCAACCTAGACAACTAGTGAAGCGGCTAGGTTAAGGACAGCACTTGAACAATTGATAAACAAGCTTAACAACCTCTAAATTCATGCAGGAATGCAGTGGACAGCAAGCATGAAATGTAATTAAACTATTTTAAATGATAGAATGCATGCAACAACGTATGAAACTAGTTAAAACAACTCCTAGGATGATGTCTAGCATGCGAAACTGGTGCAAACCATGCTCTGATACCAGATGATGCAGGACTATATGCTTAATATGGATGAAATAGGAATATTGCACGAGTTCTTGATTAGAGTTTAACGATACAATTAATGTCACATGAAACGATAAAATAAAACAAGAGACGGGTGCTTACGTTTAGGCCAAACCACTAGCTAAGCACTTGGACAAACAAAATAACTAGAAATTCGACAACATGCGTAATGACAAGAGTTCATTCAAAATCCCTACTCTAACAATAAGATTAGAATGCATAGAAAATCAACAACTCATATCCTACGTTTACTAAGCTTTAGCAAGATTAAGCGGAGCGATCCCTTGCGTTTCTGTCACCACTTACAAGGTTAGAAAACAAAGAGGTAATTGAAAAGGGAAGAAAAGTCAACCCTTATGTGGAGAGGAATCGTCGCCGAAAGAAGTCCTTTGATTTGCTAATGGTGTCGGTGATGATTTGTAGAAGACGATTGATGTAGCCTTTGAAGGGAGACGGTGAAGTAGCCGGAGGGATGGCGGGTGTGAATCGACCGACGGTAGTCCACCGTCCTTTGAATCTTTGATCGTTGATTGTATCAACCAAGGGGATGTGGATCCGCTCGAAGTATTCTTCGACGGTGGTTTCGTAGTCAAATCCTACATCGAAGAATGGGGAGCGAAGTACGTCAATATTGTCTTGATCGTCAACCACCAAGCCCGAATCCCAAGGGCGGACTTCCATTCATGCTTCTTGTGGAGTAGATGGGGCGAGGATGTCGTAGCTTTGCTGCCCTTGAAGGTTCCTCCCAAGGGAATAAAGGTTTCCCTTTGAAAATCAAGTAGAAAGGGCTAGGGGAAGTGGGTGGCCAAGGTAGGGATAGGGAGGAAGAGTTGTTTGTAGAGTTAGGGTTAGGGTTAAGAGAGTTTAAAATTTTCAAACCTGAAATTATTCTCAGATTTTAAAATTAGGTGGGAATTAGAAAAAGGAAATAGGATTTATTGAGTGGAGGAGGATTGGAGAGAGAGAAGGGGAGAGAGGGGGCGGCGGCAATGGTATGGGGCCGGCGGCATTAAGGAGAGGGAGAGAGGGTTGGGGATTAATTGGGGTTTCCAAATTTAGAATTAAGTAATAGGAAAGAATTAATTTAAATCCTCTTAATGGAGATTTTAAATAGGATTTTAAATTAAGTACCTTTCCTAAAATAGATTACTAAATAAGGAAGGTACTAAATTTGAATTCAAATTGAATTCAAATTCAATTGGCTTTCCAAATTAAGTCATGGTAAATTAGGAAACCAATTTTAAAGGGGAAGGGGAAGTGGGCCAGCGGTTTGGTGAGGGTGGAGGGGTGGGGATGGCCGGCGGTGGAGGGAGGGTGGTTGGGCCATGGGTTGGGTAAAAGGGGGGGGGGACTTGGCCGTGAGGTGGTGGTGGGGGTGGTGGGGCTGCCGTAGGGGTGGTGGAAGGAGGAGGAGGCCGGTGGTGGGTTGGAGAGAAGGGTAGGAAGATCCAACGGAGCGACCACGAATCCGACACGTCTAGATTGGTGGGTAATACGCACTCTCCCTCTCCTAGGGATTCTTCTCAAGGGCTCTCAAATCTCAAGCTAACAAACACAAGTGCAGGAAATTTTTGTAATAATCATTCATTAAGCTTAAAAGATACATAGAGGGGCTTTAAATAGCCTCACACAAAGACACAACATAAAGACAACGATGCCCTCCGGGCTTACAAACAATCCACCCTTGTATAAGGAGTAAAACAGGGAAATAAAACATCGAACTAATGAAAGAAAACAAAAACACAACAAGACTGAAAAATATAAGGACTCGATCGTGGCCGTAGATCGACGGCCACGTCTTCAATAAACTTTCCATGTAGAGATGTCCTCATCAGAGACTTTCTACTCAAGCAGGAAGATCACATGCACATATGCTAAAGAAGTCAGCTAAAGTCCTAGAGGTAGTTATCCAACCCTCAAAGGCTCCTCCTAAATGATCAGGGAATGCGGGTGATCCACATGCACCCAAGAAGAAAAGGGTGGAAGAGATTTTGGCAGTCACTAGCAAATGTCACCATGTCTCTTCATCCAAGTCACACATTCCAGAAGTTGTTTTGGAACATCAATATATTGGCCGTCGACGGGCCGAGTTGGTGAGTTCTCATTCTCTTTTTTTTTTGCTTTGTCTTTTTGCATTCTCATAAGGGTATGTCCCTTACGAAGCTTTTCTTATTGTTTCAGTTGGTGAAACGCATGGATCTTGAAATTGAAATGACCAAGACCTTAAATGACTGGAATAATGAGTTTATGAAGGTCAAGTATCTCCAGGGAGAGTGCAAAAAAAATATGATGGCAAGATCAAGGAGATGAAGGTGGTGGAGGAGCAGCTAGCGGAGTGCAGAGCAGAGTTAGCTACTATGTCCACTTCATCCTCCTTACAGAATCAACAGATGGATCGTCTTCATATTGAGTTGGTGGATACAAAGACAGTAATCAATTAGCATGTAAAAGATCAGCAAATCCTTGAGGAGAATATGATAGCCATTGAAAATGAGAACAAGAGGCTCCCGAGTTTATTGTCTGAGAAGGAAACGAAGTCTAAATTGGAGCAGTCATCTTCTAGAGTCATCGAAGAATTCAAGAAGTCTGTTGCCTTCAAGATGATTATCCAGGATCAGGTTTAGGAAGCTCGCGACCACATATATGATGTGGAGGTGAAGGCCTTGGAGATGGAGTGTATGGAGGAAGGCTTCATCAGATATTTTTTGAAAGATATTTGTCTAGTGCACCGCAAGGTTGGAGCTGAGATCGAAGGGTTGACATCTAGCCAGACTTCTGGTGACACTTTTTCAGATTCTGATGGTGATAAGGTAGAGAGTGAGTTGCAGAAGGCTTTACCCTTGAGGAGGATGATGATATTGAGATTATGTAGTTTTTCTTTGTTGTTAGTTGTACCACTTTATATATTTTAGTGATATCGCATGTATTTGGTGTTGGTGCTTTTATACGATGTATATGATGTTCAGTGATATATTAAGATGTTGTTGATGTCCTTCTCTTTTCTTTCTCATATGCATATGAAATTTACTTAGTTTTATTTTAATTTGGATGAGGATAAATATTTTAGTGAGCTCTTTTTTACTCGAGCGAATGTGAGGGACATCCTCCTTGGATTTTTTAACCTATCTAAGGTTGTTAGTCAGAGCATTTGCTTGATGACATTAACCTGTCTGGAAGAGGTCAGATCAAATCTCTTTGGGATTGATCATCCAGTGATTTGAGATTCAAGACATCCTCCTAAGATATTCTACCTATCCGAGATTATTAGTCAAAGCCTTTGCTTGATGACACTAACCTGTATGGAAGAGGTCGGATCAAATCCTCCTAGGATTGATCATCTAGTGATTGAGATACAATATAAATTGTGTATTTCTCGAATCATGAATAAAGATGTTAGATTGTCTGTTGGTTTTTTATTCTTTTATAGGTGGAGATGATATCAGAACAAAACGAACATCACATTACTGTATTATATAAGACAGTATAACAGTTCCCTAGTATAACTTAGGGATATAAAAGCTAGAAGAGTTTTACCACACTCAACACAGAAAAAAGACATACGGGGTCTATACAACAATTTTGAAGAGAATACACAGCACAAGATCAATAGTACTATAAACACCTACTGATAATATTTGCGAAAGTTTTCAATATTCCAAGTTCGAGGGAGCATCTTCCCATTAACATTCTTCAGCTTGAAGGTAGCTGCTACCAAATAAGGACATTCCCAGAGGAGAGAGAGCTTGTTGCGCTGAGAGCCCTTTCCAGCTGCTTCGATGTTGCGCAGAACTAAGTCCCCAATGGAGATACATCGAGGTTTCACCCTCTGATTATAGTGTCGGGCAAATCTTTGATGGTATGCAGCGACTCTAAGGGAAGTTATATCTCATATTTCTGGGAGGAGATCTAGGTTGTTTCTGAGCTTCTCCTCGTTGTTACTAAAGTCAAAAGTCTGAACTTTGTTCCATGGGACTCCAATATCAACTGGTATAACTGCTTCCGTTCTAAAGCAGAGGTTGTTTGGGGTTTCTCCTGTAGGAGTTATGGCGGTGGTTTGATTGTATGGCCCAAGGATCTTGGATACTGGAAAAGTGGATCTCCTCGATACACTTCCTCTTGTATACATCTCCAGTTGTTGATGTAGCAAGTTTAGAAAGTGCATCTGCTTGTGCATTTTGCTCTCGGAGAACATCGAAGTTGCCAGCTCTTTAATATACTTGTTATGTTTATATTTTTTTATTGCTAAATTGATATCTCCTATTATTGGTTGGGTTTATTTATGATCTCATGAAGATGATTAGTTTATCTATCAAATGAGATATTATCTATTATCATGGAGCAGTGATATTCACTAGGAAATTGGCCATCATAATTTTCTTGTTGGTTTTGTAATTAGTTTTTTGCTACGTTTGATATTTGACTTCACATCCCATTTTATTAAGGGGATGTCTTCTGGTGGATTTGTCACCTTATCTCTTACATGAAATGCACCAATTATGGATAATTATGGATCTGTGAATGTCTAATTTGTCTGTAGATGCTAACTGTAAACTTCTTTATATTTCAGAATAGATGGCCATAAAAGCAATTGTCTATGTGCAGTCTGTGTAGTAAGGCGCCGCAGAAAGGAACGTGAGGAACAATCAGGAGCATTTGAGAGCCACATGATCGTTACTCATGCCAGTTTTTCTAATGAACCTAAGTTGGAGGTAAGTAAGTGGTTTGAAGCATCTGTTTACATTGATTGGAAACTGTTTCTGCAGATGGTACTTAAAGTTTGCCGTTTACATCTATTACCTGATGGAATATGCATACGAAAGTTAATACGGACCTTGTTGCTTACAGAGGGATATGTTGGTTATTTAGTATGACAGCTTGGGATATGTTGGTTATTTAGTATGGCAGCTTGTTGTTTAATGTGCATGATGTATAACAAGTATGTTTAGATGAATTGAACGTAGTTTTTGAAGTTGTATAGTTTATGAGCAGATGGACAAGGTGAATGGATCTCCGAAGAACAGTTACTGGGATTTGTGATGTAGCTTCAGCAATCAGTAAAGAATACACTAACCTAATCTCACTAAGGAATTTGTCATTGTCGGATCCATAAATTCCCTTTTCTTGCCAGTACATGACATGGTTACCTGTTCGGTTTTATTAGAGGGCTGATCAGATCGGACTGGCCTCTCTAATTTTGAGCTAAGATATTCCCTGGTCCAATCACAAGGGACAATGCTTTTAAGGGGCAGTTGGGCTCCACCCGCAACCTCGAGATTAAAATGCTTCTTGCGAAGTTATCCCAAAGATCACCCTTTGCAATCTCCAAGGCCAAGATAATAATCTTTATATTATATTTTCAGGTGATAGCTAGGTCACCATGGTGTTCAATTTTTTTTAGGCTTCGTTTGGGACAGCTTTCGTTCTGCTTCCTAAAACAGCTTTCTAGTATAAATTTTTCTAATTCAAAAAATTTTTGTACTAGAAAGCTGTTTTAGAAAGCAACAAAAAAGCTGTCCCAAACGAAGCCTTAATCTCTGGCTAAAGAAGAAATCTTTCTATCGTAGGTTTGTGATTGCATCACCTCACCTCTCAATCTTCTGCACTCTTGGAGAAGCCCCACTCTTTTGATTGCAATAAACTTTGTTGTGCTACGTGCTGATGAATGATATTATTCTTGTCTTGACCCTTGCTTTAGAAAGTGCCTTAGTAGGATTGAGGTGAGGTTTTGTTCCCTCTAACGTTTTGGAAGACCATTAATTCAATAAAGAAAGTACTCGATTGGTTGTGGCCTTCACTAGGGTGGCTGCATTAAAGCATAGTAACTATATCATCAATATCCTTCAACGCTCTCTCATCAAGTATCAAAAACTCCTCAAGAGGTGTATGAACCCATTTTTTGCTTTGAAGCTTAATCATTTAATCTCGTCCCAATTGAGAAAATATTTTCTTTTTGCGCTTTTAATGTTTATGATTTTAGTATAACCAGATAGCATTACCAAGCATTTTCGACTCCAATAATGCTAGGTAAGAGTAACTTTCAAGGAAATTATCTAGCTCTGGAGTTGTTGGATCTTTCTTGAATCCCTAACAGAGAACAGCCAGCAGCCCAAAGGACCCAACATGCTAGCAAACCCAAGACTTGCCATGCCCAAGCACATCCTACAATGATCATTGGATAGCATAAAAACATAAAACAAAACTAATGTTCAAATTTTACATATGAAAAACATGAATGCATCATAAACTGATTTAAGCCCGGCCCTGGCTGTCAATACCTGGCTGAAGTAAACAATTGGTCGACGGTTCTGTATGAGCACTGCTCCTAATCCATATCCTGAAGCATTTGTCTCCACTATGAAGACCTGGATGAAGCCTGGTAGGACCAAGATCGGTACAGTAGTCATGGCCTTCTTCAGGTTCTCAAAAGTTGATGTAGTCGCTTCTCCCCATAAGAACCCATCATTCTTCAGCTGCTTTGTTAGTGACCATGCGATGGTGCTGTACCCTTTTACGAACCTTCTGTAGTATCCCGTTAGTCCTAAGAATCCCCTTAACTCCTTGAGATTCTTCGGCACCGGCCATCTCAACATAGCTTCAATTTTGGCCTGATCTGCTACCACCCCCTCCTTAAAGACTATATTCCCTAAGTACTCCACACTGGCCTTAGCGAAACAACACCTCTTCAGATTGGCCCTCAACTGGTGCTCCTGCAACACTTCTAAAACTCTCTTCAAGTGCCCCCAATGCTCCTCCTCTGACCTGCTGTAAATCAGGATATCATCATAGAACAATAACACGAATCTCCTGAGATGAGGTTTGAAAACCTTGTTCATGAGGGACTGGAAAGTGGTTGGGGCATTAGTTAGGCCAAAAGGCATCACTGGGAACTCATAATGCCCTTCATGAGTTCTGAAGATAGTTTTTGGCACGTCCCCCCTTTTCATTCTGGTCTGATGATACCCTGACTTCAGATCAATTTTGTTGAAGATGACTGCCCCACTCAACTCATCCAACAACTCATCTATCACTGGAATAGGAAATTTGTCTGGCATAATTTCCTTATTTACGGCCCAATAATCCACACAAAATCTCCAACTTCCATCTTTTTTCTTAACCAATAACACTGGGCTAGAAAAAAGGGCTAGCACTGGGCCTGATAATCTCTGCTTCCAGCATCTCTCTAATCAGCTTCTCAATTTCATCCTTTTGAAATTGAGGATAGCGGTAGGGTCTGACGCTGATGGGTGAGACACCTTCCCTCAAGGTGATAGCATGCTCTTGCTCTCTTGGTGTTGACAATCCCTAAGGTGGCTGAAAAATCTAACTGAATTGATGAATCAAGGGTTGTACTGAAAGAGGAACTTCTCCTCCCTCCTCCAATCTGATCTCCTCCAGCCTATGTAGTTCCACTAGATATCCTTCCTCCACTTTTTAGATACTCCTCACCATGGTCTTAAGTGACACCATGGCTTTGGAGAGCCCCCCATCTCTCCTTATCACTACTCTTCTACCTTCCACCAACAACTCCATTGTCAATGCCTTCCAGTTAACCTTAGTGTCTCCCAAGGTTTGCAGCCACTTCATCCCCAGGATGACATCAGTACTCCCTAACTTCAAAGGGAGAAAATCCTTCCTCACCTGTACCCCCTGTATGGTCAACACCACTCCCCTACATATTCCCTGGCCCATCTCCACCTTCCTTGTGCCTATCATCACTCCATAACACCCTGTATCCACCAATTTTATCCCCGATTGGTTTACAACCTAGTTGGAAATGAAATTGTGGGTAGCCCCACTATCAATCAACACCACTATCTCTATATCCGTTATTTCCCCTTTCGCTTTCATGGTATGATTCTAGGTGAATCCTACCACAGAGTTCAGAGATATCTCTGCCACATCCAGATGCAGCTTGTCCCCCATCTCTCCCTCTATCTCATCCTCACCTCCCTCCTCAGTTTCCTCGTCATCACAGACGGTAAGAACCTGAAGAGTTCGATCCCTACACCTACGCCGTGGAGTATACTTCTCATTACATCTGAAGCATGGCCCTTTTGCCCTCTTCTCCTTCATCTCCCTCTCCATCAGCCTTTTGAAGTTTCCCCCACTTCCCCCTCCTACTGGTTTCTCCACGGGAGTCTCACGAAAACCGCCCCGCCCGCTGTAGGACTCTTGGGTGCTAGAAGGCTGGTAGTCATCTTGTAAGAGTGATCTGAACTGTTGCTCCTGACTCCCCTCTCTTGATACTTCTGATCTTCCACCAACTGCACCAGCTCCATTGCCTCTCCCAAGTCACGAGGCCTCATGACCCTTACTGCAGCTCTGATCTCGAATTCGAGTCCCTTCATTAAGTTTTCCTCCAAAGCACTCTCCGATAGTCGCTCCACCCGACTGGTCAAGTGCTCAAATCTCTCGCGGTAGTCTGCCACTGACCCATCCTGCACTAGTGCAAAGAACTGCTCATAGAAGTTCCCTCCCCTGTCGGTTCGGAAACGTTTCAATAAGCATTCCTTGAATTCCCTCCAACTCCGTATGGGTCTCCTCTGGTCCCTCCACTGATACCAGGACAATGCTTTCCCCTCCAAACATAAGCCTGCTGTTGTCAACTTCTCCTCCTTCGTCAGCCCATTGACGGTGAAATACCTCTCCACCTTGTAGATCCACCCGTATGCTTCCTCCCCTTAAAAAATGGGCATCTCCAGCTTCCTCACCTTCGGATCTCCCCTGTTTTCCTATGTTGCTCTATAATTTTCCCTTTCCCAAGTGTTTTTCTCTCCCCAAGTCTCCCGATCTTCCCTTCCCAGCTCATCTTCAAACCCCTCTTCACTTTCCCCCCTTCTTTCTTTAAAATCAGCACCCCTCATACCATAAGTTCCCTCTTTTCTCTCCCAACCAGCACCCCTTGATTCATGCCCCCAATATCCACATCTCTCTACGTACCTTTCCCCTTTCTCCTCCATGATATCCCCTTTGTTTTCCCTTCTATGAAATTCAGAATTCGTAGTTCTTCTCATCGGTCCCTTTATCTCCGATGCCGCCATTTGAATTTGATTTTTCAATAGCTTTGTCACCATCGCATGAAGATCAAAAACTTTGTCTTCCACGGATGAAACCTTATCTTCTACAGATGAAATTCGATCTTCCGCCGTTGCCTTTATTTGGCTTATCTTCCCTTCAAGGCATTCCTCCAACGCATTAACCTTCTTAGCCGTTATCAATACCCGGATTTTTGTAAATTCAAAAAATCTGGATATTGATCCAAAAAACAGCAAGAAACTCTTCCTCCGGACAAAAAACAGCTGTTAAAATTTCAGAAAACAGCCCACAAACGGTCCCAAATCTGCTCTGATACCAATTTGATATGAAATACTTGAATATTTCAAGTATACCCTAACAAAATTGACGAAAACAACGGGAAAACTTCACAAATCTAATGGAAAACAAGCAAAAACAGTAGTTTTATTGTAGAAATCAAGCCAACGGAAGAAATAAAGCAAGATACAACTAGTCCTCAATTCGAGAGGAGGATCGTTCTCTTCCAATCCCTAGACAAATGTAGGGCCCAAGGCACCAAGAACAAGAACTCCGAAATCAACCACAAAACAAAGCATAACCCTAACCCTAATCATCCTTCCCTATTTAAAGCAATTGAATCCACCTCCTCAGCTCTAGCCCCCTACCCTTCCTATTTGATTTGGCTAGTGGGCCCCACCTTCCTTGGGCGGCAAAACCAAGGGGGCAGACTACTTGGTTTGCCTCCTATAGTATTGGACCGGTCCATGTTGGACCGGCCTAACAATTTTCAAGAAACTTATTAGAAATTCTCCTATTATTAAAATGTTCTTTACTTTTTGAAAATATTTATTTAGCATCTCAATCAATATTCTTTAATTCTTGAACAATTTTTTCAACATCTCAATCTTTGCTAAGACTATTTAATCATCACTTCACATTTATTTATTAATCTTTGAGAAAAAGTTCAAAATAGTCCCCTTATTATTAGTAAGTGCTCGATCCTAGAGTTTTGTAGTGAGCTAATTTAATCCCTCGACTATTTAAAATTGATACAATTTGATCCTTAAGTCCTTCCATTAGAAAATTTGTTAAATTTAACAGAATATTTTACAAATTTTCTACTTTTCATAATATGAGTGGGGCATTTTAGTAAAAATATTCAAATTTTATTTATTTTTTTAGCAATGTCCCAGCTCATCCCATATTGGAACCATCTTGTGCGAGTGCTGTGGGCTCCAAAAATTTGCGGCCAGGCCTCTCAGCGGACGCCCCTTTTTTGGGTCGTCGAGGAGGGTTTTAAAGCTCAAGTTCTGAGGTAAATTTTCAGAAGGCAGATTGAGTTTGAAATAAGACACTATTCAGAGATTTTGCCCTCATTTTACGAGGACTTTATGATCTGGATTCAAGTTTCCTATAGGCACAAGCTCCTATATTTAATTAACCCTCTTGATAATGAGAGAGAACTTTCGATTAAGGCTAGTCGTCAAGCAGATACGTGATATCTGGCGTACAGTAGCAGCAAGGCCAGCAAGGCTTTGATATTTTAAAATTTGATATTTAAAATTAGAAATTTCACCACCGTGCTCTTAAAGCGTATGGTGATGGAATGATAATGAATCCGATCAAGATCCCATGGTTCTATCGTCCCGGGTCATCATGGTCCTTGGTCTACTTAGGTAGAGGAGGTAGTTGACCCAACCTGACAAAAGGATCTTTGTCAGCATCCATTGGTTGCTTCGTCCAAAGGTACCTTATTGACCTGGGGTGAGTATTTGTCTAAGGGGACAAATTTAGATCCACCTTAGCTAACAAAGGGGCTTTGTGCCCTATCGATTATATCATATTGATTCATATCTCAAGGATTTAGAGCCATTGGGGAACATGCAGACTCTGACCATGATCGTAATTTAATGGTGCTATTTGGCGGTGAAACCACCCAGTTCAAAGAGTCCCGGTCTTAACTGTTTACCTATGGTGCTATTTGACAGCGAAACCATTGGTTAGAGGACACGTGCCACGTCCTTTCTGACAAGAGATTATTTGAGAATGAATCCTAGTGATATTATCGACCAGGCATTGACGCTTTGTGAGCTGAAGTAATTTTTAAATTTGTCTACCTCGGCAAATTGTTGTGGATGATGGATGGGTTTTGCTGTAAGTTTTTTGTGATTTATTTCAATTTTAAAATTTTAGGTTTTGGTGATTTTTTAGGTTTTGAATTCTCATGGGCATTTGGGTGGCATTTTTAAATGTTTAAGGTCCTCTCCGGTTGATATTTTCTATCAATACGGCCATCATCGAGGTATTTATGGGCAATTTTACTTTATCATTTGAACCTTGTCGATTCTGTCAACTCGTCGACAGAGGATCGGGTTCATTGTCGACCTTATACCCTTATTAGTAAATTTTTCTTGTAACAAACCTTGAAAGCCTAATATGAATGTATAAGATAAATATCTCGGTCAATGCGCGACCATCTATGATGCACCGACACTTCTCCTCAAAGAGGCGTGCAGTGTCCGACACGTATTCGACACGACACGCGTCCGACACTCCTTCGACACGTGTCGGACACGCCGAAAATGTGTCCGATTAAAAAATATTAAATACAAATTAGACACGCGTGTCCGACACGCGCATCTTAAATATTTTATGAATTTTTTAAAATATAATTTCTTGTATTTAAAATTTTTACTTATTTAAAATATAAAAACTAAAATCCTTATTTCTTATCCACAACACCAAATCAATCGCCGGCACTTAATACCCCATTCATCGAATATTCTCATTTTAATTTCTCTTTGGCGGATTACAACTTTGGTTTCACAACAATGCCCGATGTCATCTCTACATCGACGTCTGACGTTGTTACAATATCAACATTTGGTACTGATGGTTCATCTCTCTATTTTACCATTAACTTAAAAACTACAGTTATTATGCCTACCTTTTCCTTTATTTTGTATATTAGATCAAATTCTCTAAATATATTGAATCTGGGTGTAAATTTATCCCCAACAACCATGGAGAACTCTTAAAGCTTGCTTTAAATGGCATTTTAAGTTGCTTATTCCCTTAGATTTTCTTATATTGAATCCTCTAATCTTTGCAGTCCTATCATTCTCCCTTATTCTTATTACATTTTTTATTTGTTAATCTACTTCTTGGTATATTACAGGCAGCACGTATTTCTTAAATGCTTTTTAACATTTCAGGTAAGTTCTGCTGACAACCCTTGCAGTGAAGGTACTGCCTCAACCTTTGATCACTCTCCAGAAACTGACGCTGATGCTGAAATGGGCGAAGCTGGAAAGGTCGAGCCAAGGACGATTCTTGAACCAACGGGCAGCGATGAACCCGAGATGATTGGCGCCTCGTGTAGAGAGATTGAACTCTATCCTAATGCCACCAACAATGAAACTTTCGGCAACTCGTCACATGAGAATGGCAACAAGGATGATTCTAATCAGCGTTTTAATGGTGAAGAATGGCCTCAGTCTAACTCATCTAAACACAGTTACAAGAAAGATGAAGATGAAAATGATGACGAGATTGGGCAAGGGGTAAGTTTCAATTTTTCGATCATAAGTAGGTTCGCAAGATGATTTGACTTATGTTAAAAAAGATAGAGGTTGGAGTAGCTCCAGTGGAAGATAAGATTATAGAGAGTCGCCTTTGATGGTTTAGTCGCATGAAAAGGCACCTTCCGATGACCCGGTTAGGAAAGTAGATGTATTAGATTTGACTTATGTTAAAAAAGGTAGAGATAGACCTAAAAGATTTGGTTAGAAAATATTAGAAATGGCATTTCTTTATTAGATTTAAATGAGAATTTGACTCTTAACAGGACAAATAAAGAAAAAGGATTCATGTAGCCGACCCCATGTAGTGGGATAAAGGTTTGATGTTGTTGTTGTAAGTAGGTTCGCAAGATTAGTATCACTAAAATATTGGATTGGTTCTTGACTTTGATCAAGATCAAGGAGCCGATTAATAAGCCATGCCCGATTCTTAGTAAACTTGAATGAAATCTAGTCGGAATTGAATCACATTAAGCTTTGCTCGAGGCTCGACTAAATTACACATATATATGCATGCATGAGTGCATAAATAAGCCAAACTATAATCAAAGTAAATAAGGTAAACCCATAGCTCGAATCAAGCAAGCCTATAGTTTGCCCCGGCTCCGCTCGATATTGAACCAAATGACAATCTGTGTCCAGGGTCGGATTTACTCGAGATTGGATCATCGACAACCCTAATCATCGATCTAGTTAACATCGAATTTACTAGAATGCCACAAACTTCTTATTTTTAATAATGTGAGTGTGGATACATAAGTTTGATATAGTATTATGATTGCAGGAATTGTATCCAAGCGGTCAGGAAATGAAACAGTTAGAGAATCCACCTCAGCAGGAGAATCACTCAGTATTATGGCTATGCAGGGACCTCTTTTCTGGAAACCGCAAGTCTGTCTGGAATGGACCCCATTCCTTGAACAGAAAGCATGCATCTGCGACTGCGAGACAGAATAATCCCATACGAAGTGCATTGGCGACATTAATGCACTCATAGGCCACGTTTGGGAAAGCTTTCTTTATGCTTTTTGAAGCAATTTTTTAGTATAAAAAATTTTAGTTCAAAATTTTTTTATATTAAAAAGTTATTTTAAAAAACCATAAGAAAGCTGTTTCAAACGGAGCCATAGTATATAGCCATCTATTTCTCAAGTGAGTTCTTCTAATTTCATGTAGATTTAGAAAATAATGATATATACTTCATGCATTTTGTGTAATCTGACATAGTACAATTCAAAAACAGCTTGCATGATGGTGAAACTGAAACTTATATCATTATAAGCCTATGAAGATTATGGCTTCGTTTGCGGAGACGTTCTTATTGCTTCTTAAAGCAGCTTTCTAGTTTTTTGTACTAGAAAGCTGCTTTAAGAAGCAGTAAAAAAGTCGTCCCAAACGAAGCCTATGATATGTGCATTCAACTCCAAAAAAAAAAGTTAGCATTGATTTTTAGCTCGAATTTTAAAGTTCATTCATGTTGGCATTGGAAAGAAATCAAATGAGCTTTGTTAGTATACCAATGTTTTTATTCTGATTTATTATTATATCACTCATTTTTTTTATATATAAATAGTGCACTATATGAATATCTAACTTTTATTAATATTATTTATTTTATATGAGCTAGTTGTACTATTAAAATCATCTTCATATTACAATTTAGTTATAGCATATTAAGAAATAAAACATACTTTGAATGCTTTAATATTGTGATTGTTTTTTGATAAAGTTCTCATAGAAGAATTAACCTAATTTTATTCAATAAGATTGATTTATCTTTTAATACAAAATGGGATAGGAAATACATATGATTTTCGAATAATTCTATTATTTTCCATCCATTGAGATTAATGTTCTTCTTGGTCCATAACAACTAGAGCTAGGGTGGTATGTTATTAGGGTTAGAACTTAGAAGTAGAGTTATAAAATAAATCAATATGCTCAACAAGTTATTTGTGGATCGACGTTTATAATTATTTAATTAATTAATTGAAAAGGTTTGAACAATTTTTTAAATATTTGATTTTTTTAATCAATAAGTTTAACAATAGCATGTTTCTCGATTCATTCATGAATATTAACAATATCATTTAAAGCACGTGAATGTATAAGTTAAAATATTCAATTAATGTTTTTGGTATAAATAGTTCAAAAAAATTTTATTTTTGTATTGAAAAATTATTTTTAAAAGTTGTAAGAAAGTCTTCCCAAATGAAGCCTTAGGGTAGCTTTTTACTTAAGAAATTGCTTTAGAAAGCAGTAAAAAAATTATCCCAAATAAAGTCTGAATCGTTAAAGGAAAAAGATAATCCTAAACATTTAAGATAAATTAAATTCATATATTTATTTATATTATAAAAATATTTTTAATTATTTTAATTATTGACTTGATTGCTGTATAATAAAAAATTTAAAAAAACTTTATAATGAAAAAAAGTATTCTATTTTTTTCACACAATTTGTCTTTTAAACATTTTGATTAAGCCTTAAAGGTGTAAATATTTGATGTATATCACATAAAAATTATTGTGTGTAAAAAAGACTAAGAAATCAATAGTCATCTACAAATCATCCCTCCATTATGTTTTCTCTCTTTACTTCTTATTTGTTCTACATCCCAAATTATCATAATCTACAACTACTTACCATATCATTCGATATGAATAGAATAATTATGCAAATTATTTTCTTATACAAAAACAATAACAAGTCTTTATCCAATTATGTGGGGTCAGTTACATAAATTTTTTTTCTCTATTTTGTTCGGTTAAGAATCAAATTCTTATTTAAATCTAATAAAAAAAGATCATTTTTAATATTTTTAATCAAGCCTTTTTAGATCTATTTTTACCCTTCTTAACATATAAGTCAAATCTAATACATCTATTTTCCTAACCGGGTCATCGGAAGGCCTCCGTTTTATGTGACCAAATCATGAAATACGACTCTCTCTAATCTTATCATCCACTCGAGCCACTCCAACCTTTTTCCCGTAAATGCTCATTTTTACTTGAGCATCCTCCTCTCTGAAATATTATAAATTATTTTCTTATAATTCTATAAAAATTTAAATTTTTTATTAAATTTATCCTTACAATGATTTTTTTCTCTCTATTTAAAAGAAAAAAAAAGTTTCCACTTGCACCTCATAGAAGCATCCATATGGGAAACAAAATGGCTCCATGAAAAGCGGAATTCACAGAGCTTTCTGAAGAAAAAAAACGTCTGCAACATTAATTACCTAGACGACACTATAAAAGGCATAATATATATATATATATATATATATATAGAGAGAGAGAGAGAGAGAGAGAGAGAGAGAGAGATGCTAATGATTGTTAGCAATTGGTGACTGAGTAACTTTTTTTTTTTTTCTTATGGGATCATATAAATTAACTTTTAATATTTATACCAACAACGACATCAAGCCTTTATCCCACTATGTGGAGTCAGCTACATGAATCATTTTTCTTCATTGTCTCATGTTAAGAAATGTCATTTCTAATATTTTCTAACCAATTCTTTTTAGGTTATCTTTATATTTCTTAACATAAGCCAAATCTAATTCATATATTCTCCTAATGGGTCATCGGAAGACCGCCACTTTATGTGATCAAATCATCTAAGGCAACTCTATCTAATCTTATTTTTGATAGAAGCTACTCCACCTCATTCACCTAAGCATCCTCATATTTGCAACACTTAACTTTTAGCTTATAAACGAAATAGGTTCATCACTTATGTTAGTGGGCTACCAAAATGTTTCAAGAGTATTATTATTTTGAACGAGGCTATATAAAATGTTAGTTTATCAAATTTTGTCGACTACATAAGGTTTTATAAATGACACATTTGTCTAGATTTTACATAAATTCATATTGAGAAAACTAACTTGTGGAAATTTGCATGCTTATAATCAATTTGTTCAGAATAGAGTGCAGAATATTATATTAAAAGTTATGCAGTGAAATTTTCCCCAAACTTGGGAAAAATATGTTTTTAAACGTATCTTTTTATAGAAATATTGGAATTAAAATAAAAAATAGAGCATAGGTTTTCTACATCGAGCTGACAATGTTCATAACTACCTTGACCGATGATTCCGAAGTTCTGGCCTCCAAACATTCCCCTTTTTTTTTCTCTCTCCTCCTTTCTCCTCTTCCTCTGCTTCTCTTCTCTGGCAATATTGAACTAGGTGAAGTGGTTAAGCAAATGAATTAAGATATTTATATTTTAGAAACACTCATTTTGGCATGGCATCGTGACGCTAGCCTCCCCAGTGCCGCAATGCTCCAATAGAATATTTCATGTCCTCCCAAAATCTCATAAATAGAGAGTTGAGCATAGCAGCGACGCCGCACAGTGCCACAATACTCCACCAAATTCAACTCCCAAACAGAGAGCTGAATGCTGCAGTACTAGTCTTCCCAGCATCGCATCATGCCCTTCACTTTTTGGTGACTTAGATTTTCTCTCTCTCACTCCAAATTCTTGACTTATCCAAGGTTAATCTAACACCATGTAACTTACAATGAAGAACTAAACTAAGATTTAAGTTAATTACTTAAATTCTGGGACGGTGGGTGTTACAAAAACCTTATTGCTCTAGTAACCTTTTTTTTATCTTTGTTTGTTTGTGTCTATGTGATGGATATTCATACAAAATTAATACATTAAATACCGTATCTATTGCAATGAATATTCTAGAATGCAATAATTATTATTTTAGGAGTGTAATTTTTTTTAACGTGTTGTGCCTTGTGAAGCATAAACATATATTATTCCTATATGGATCTAAAAAATTTGTGCACAATCAAGCACAAATCTTAACATAAAACATAAATTTTGAAACACTCAAAAAAGAGTTGATCGAACATCTTTTTTTTTTTTTCTTTTAAAATTATTTCAAAGATCATAGGTTTCCAAATAGCTTAAATTTATTATTAAAATTACATTCTTGTTGTGAAAATTTAAACAATAATAATAACAACATCAAGCTATTATCCCACTACATGGGGCCTGCTACATAAATCCTTGTTCTCCATTTTGTCACATTAAGAGTCAAATTCTCATTTAAATCTAATAAAAAAGATCATTTCTAATATTTTTTAACTAAGTCTTTTTAGGGCAACCTCTACCTTTGTTAACATAAACCAAATCTAATACATCTACTTTTCTAACTAGGTCATGAGAAGGCTGACATTTTCAATAGCTCTAAAAATAATTGATTTGAATGTTTAGAGGGACTTGAATCAAATGAGTCATGACAAGTCAGCTCAGTTGTTGTCGATTCTTGGATGCAATCTTCTATATGATAGGCTCCAATAGTGATATGACACGTAATTCTTTGTAATTAATTTGTCAAAATTTAAGCTATTGGAATTACTATAAACTACACCTAGATTTATCTCATGAGCTATATATGATGAATGACTAATATTAAGAAGAAACATTTTGATATAAAAATAGAGGTTTATGAGTTATCTTCAACTTTTTTCAATGTCCCCAAATTTGACCCACCAAACACTTGATATTATTCTCATTGATATGATGGTTTGAATCTCATTTAACAAAATTTATTCGGTTCATGTAATTAAGATCTAAAAGATTATATCATGGTCTAGTAACTAGAGACATCACTTATGACACCTAACCCCTAGCTAGCCCAACCAAGTTTGGCCTTGACCCATTGTAGTTAATTAGGGTAGCTTTGGGTTAGGATTATCCATTTAAGTCTCATCAAGAGAGGGTGTAATTTGGTTTGCATGTTATGAAACAAGAATAACAAATATTCTAGTATAATAAGGAAAGGGATTAATAACAATATTTTAAAACCGGGCTGGACTGACCGGTTCAACTAGTTGAACTGTGAACCAGTCGGTCGGCCGATCCAAAACATGATCAAAACCACTTTAGGCATGAATCGGCTTAAATGGTCTTGAACCAGCAGTTTAACTGGCTAATCGGTGCCAATTTTCAAAAAACGGTTCAGCTGACATTTAATTAAATAAAATAATTTAATAAATTTATTATTAAATATTTTACTTAATAAATTTATATAAATTATATATTTTTTAATTTAATTAAACAAGCATCAACAATGTTTTATCACATGGCCCAACATATCATGTGATTTTTTTGCCCATGCGAATAAAAAAGCTTATATAGACAAAAACAATGCTAACATATATTATCTAGGTGATGTGGGTCTAAAAAATCAAGGTAAAAATCTCAAGTTTGCTATACATACACTACATATTTCTACGTATATTTTTTAAATTAAAATTTAATAATTCAAATAATATCTAATTTTTATCTATTATTTACATTTTATTTAATTAAATATACAAAAATTGATTTTTTTTTATTTTATCTATTTTTTAATAATAAATATAACATTAATTTATATATATAATTTTATATTGTAAATTTTATATATTTCTCATAGGTATAAATTATACCTAAACATAAAATATAAATTAAAATTTATTTATATTAAATTTAAAAATATATATGTAAAATAATTTATATTAAATATGAATTATATAAAGTGTGATTTTAAACCTCCAACTTATTCTTGGTTTGGATATTTGATATGTATGATATGATGGATTTGTATTTAAGTTTAAGATTAGTTTTTTATATTATTATAATAGTTTTATTTTTTTTAATAACATTATTAATTATTAAATCATTCGATTAGACCCCGATCAAACCGTGAAACTCTCCTTCCGGTTTACTGTGTGATATGATTTTCACAACATTAATTAATAATTTAATATTCCTCGTTATAATCTATGAATAAACCTTAATTCTTCTCATCTAGAACACTTTTAAAACTTTGTGCTTCCATGTCATCTGACAATTTTAGAGATTTGATTGCCGCCTAAAGTTCCCTTCAATCACCTTTTATTTTCTTGGATATGAACTTTCTCCACCTTTGGAAGGACTATCTCAATCTCCTTCATCCAATTCCATGATATTCTTATGTTCTTGGCTTATGTTCTTGGCTTGATGCCTCCATGTCATGTTGCCTCCAACTCTGAGGAGAAGGCTAACCTTAACATCCTTTATGACCTACACAACTTTCTCATGTATTCTTGCCCACCACCTTTAAGTATACTGTATTAACTTCCATAATAAGTACCATCTTGGTTGCCTCCATTCGCATATGTAACATTCCTGTGTTCTCTTATCTATTGCCTATATGTCTTATTGTCTCTACCTCCATAAAGAGGGTTTTCCATGACTTAGTCACATTTTGACATTCTACCACACTAATTGTAATCATGTCATGTCTTTTACATCTCTATGTGGATAGTCTCAACTATTCTCAATAACCTCTACAACTTTCTTTGCCTTTCGATCATCCCTTCTCCATCTCATGAAGAAAGAATATATCAACCTCCCTTAGACATCTCCATGATTTATTTATGTCTCCTTGTTCATAGTCTTTAGTTCATACCCTATCTAACTTCATGAGGAGGAATATAATGATCATCTTTAATACAACCTCATATATTGCTCTAAGACTGCGTCGCCTTCTCTTCTTTTAGGAGAACTATCATGACCATAATTTTCTTCTCATTTACCACTTTCTACTTCATGATGGTCTCTTTATATGCTCCTTAAGTGAAATCTCTCAAGTTTAATGGATTTGGACTTTACCTTCTATGTAGCATAGGCTCAAAACTTAAACCATTTCATTGATCACCATGATAGTAGGATATATCGCTCATTATCAAGGTTCAAATGCATTCATCTAAATAGTAAATAGGAAAAGAAGTTCGTAACCCTTAGTTGCGAATACAAATACCTTAAGAGGGTGTTGTTGAGAATCCACCAAGTATCTCTCAAGGAGAATAATATATCTCACTTGAAATCTTTTTTAATCCATTATTTGAAAGAGTAAAAATTTTTGGTAAATGTCTCACCATCCAGTAATATGAGCAAAACTTGGAGTGATTCATCTAATTAACTTCTTCATGCCACTTTATATTTAAGAGCTACAAACCTTCTTTTCACTTACATTTAAAGATTGCCTTCATGTATTTTCTCTTGAAAGAGTACTTACTATTTAATAGATTCATGAGGCCCACACCAAAAAGCTTCTATATATACTCTCTATATTAAATATGCAAAAAAAACAACAACTACCCTCTTTCCTTAATCACATAACCAAGTAAACAAATAATTGATTTTTTTTTTGGAGCATGTTCTTAAAAAGTTGCTAAAATAAGAGTTTGTTTGATCCTAGGGGTGTCAAAACGAGTCAATGGGTTGGGTTCTTATTTGTCCCAAATTCGATCAACCCGAACCCGACCCGCTTAATAAACATGTAAAAAAATTAAACTCAAATCTGAGCTTGTAACCCGATTTAATTTGAAAAAAAAAATTACTAGTTTATTAAGCATAGATTTTAAGTTATTTGATGAAAAATACGTCATGAAAAAAATTATTAAATAGGTTAGTGGGTCAACCCAACCCCAACACCTTTAATAAATGGGTCGGTATCCACGACCTGAACCCTACTCGTTTATTAATTGGGTCAATTCGAATCAAAGTTTTTCAGGCTGTGTTTGAGTCGGATTGTCAGATCGAGTCATTTATTGACACCTCTGTATGATTCTTAAATTATTTGGAAACTTAGTAATTTCATATTTGAAAATCACATCAAATGCCAATTTATCTATTAATATTAGCAAATTTATTAATATATATTTAAAAATTGCTTTCAAGTATTTTCTCTTGAAAGAGTCTTTACTATTTAATAGATTCACGAGCCCCACACCAAAAAGCTTCTATATATACTCTCTATATTAAATATGCAAAAAAAAAAAAACTACCCTCTTTCCTTAATCACATAACCAAGTAAACAAATAATTGATTTATAAATTTTTTTTTTCGAGGCACGTCCTTAAAAAGTTACTAAAATAAGAGTTCGTATGATTCTAGGGGTGTCAAAATGAGTAAATGGGTCGGGTTCGTATTTGACCCAAATTCGATCAACTCGAACCCGACCCGCTTAATAAACAAGTAAAAAAATTAAACTTAAATCCGAGCTTGTAACCCGATTTAATTTGAAAAAAAAAAATTACTAGCTTATTAAGCATAGATTTTAAGTTATTTGATGAAAAATACATTATGGAAAAAAAAATTATTAAATAGGTTAGTGGGTCAACACAACCCCGACACCTTTAATAAATGGGTCGGTATCCACGACCTGAACCCGACTCGTTTATTAATTGAGTCAATTCGAACCCAAGTTTTTCAGGCTGGATTTTAGTCGGATTGTCAGCATTTAATTTGGAAACTTAGTAATTTCATATTTGAAAATCACATCAAATGCCAATTTATCTATTAATATTAGCAAAATTTATTGTGGATGTAGACATTCATGATTCAATTCAATAGAGTTTCAATTCCTTTACATTATTTTTTTAATAGAAATGTTATCACCTACCTAACTTTAGGATTGTTGGATAACTATTTAAATGATAACTTTGTCGTCATTCTTCTGAATGTTTAGGGCCATTTTCGACATTTCACACAGATAGTACCATCCGAATTTGAATTCCAAACTTGCCGTTTGAGCTCTCCTCTCCCCTTTAAAGAAGCCCACTTCAAATTAAAGCATCACGCAGATCTTCACTGCAAATCTCTCTCTCTCTCTCTCTTCAGTGTTCAGTCTTCAGCTCCACCAGTTGCGAAGCAAACAGGAGTTCAGAGAGAGAATCGGAGAGAACAAAAATGGCTGGAGTTGTATTAATCTTGAGGGGGTGCAGAGACGAAGAGAGTGTGAAGAAGAGGGCCAAAGGAGACGAAGAGAGGGAAAGGGAAAGAGAAAGGCAACTTTCTCTACTAGCCTTTCTCGTGGCGGCGATTCGGAAGTCGGTGGTGGCGTGCAGAGCGGCGGAGCGGAGGGGAGTTGAGGGGGCGCCGGGGATGGCTCTTGGGCACATGGAGATCGGCTGGCCGACTGATGTGCAGCACCTTTCCCATGTCACATTTGACAGATTTCATGGATTTGTGGGTCTTCCGGTTGAGTTCGAGGTCGAGATACCATGCCGTGTTCCGAGTGCCAGGTCTCGCTATAGGATTTACTTTTATTTCTTCTCTGATTCTGATGGGTTTTATGTTTGATCTGGTCTTGCATTTGCTGATTTTGTTCGTTGGTCTTTTTTTGGAAATTTATGCAATGCGCGAGTTCCTCATTAGGTTTTTGATCTATATAATCATCAATATGTAATATGTTGTTGGACAAATTTTTTAAACCGCCTCTGTAATAATTGATCCATCGGAATAGAAAATTTTAATTTCAGCCATTGTCGGGAGGGGTGCCAGCGACTGAGAATCCCTAGCAGCTGGTTTATTAAAATAAATAAAAATGAAGGGTGGATAGGATAAATGGCGGTAGTTGATAATAAATTGAAAAAAATTATGATTTTTCTTTGATTTATGAATTTTTTTTAAAAAAAATGAAAAAAAACTAAAAATGTTAAAAACAAAAAAAAATGAAAACTAGAAAAATGGAAAAAAAAATTCTTTTTGGCTTTTTTTTTCATTTTTTATAAACTTAAAAAGAAAAATGAAAAGAAAATTAAAAAGACTAAAAGAAATTTTTTTTTGTGAAATCTAGTGACTAGCATTGCTAGCGATTGTTTTTTTTTTTCTTTTAATTTTTCTTTAATTTGTATTATCATTTATAAATAAATAGTTTAACTAAAAAATATATATATTTATTAAAAAATGTAAAATAACTAAAAAATATTATAAATGAAAAAAAAACTAAAAAAATATTAAAAATGAAAAAAAAAATGAAAACCAGAAAAATGGAAAAAAAAAATATTTTTTTGTTTTCATTTTTTAGTAAACTTAAAAAGGAAAATGAAAAGAAAATAAAAAAGTCTAAAAGAATTTTTTTTTTTTCAAATTAAGTCGCTAGCAGTGCTAGCGACTGTTTTTTTTTTCTTTTAATTTTTTTATTTTTTTAATTATTATTATTATTTATAAATAAATAGTTTAATTATATATATATATATTAAAAATTAAAAAAAAGTTAAAAATGAAAATTAGAAAAATGGAAAAAATTTTCTTTTTTGTTTTTTTTTTATTTTCATTTTTTTAGAAAACTAAAATAAGGAAAAAAGGAATATAAAAATGTTAAAATGAATTTTTTTTTTAAATCAAGTCCGCTAGCGACTGTTTTTTTTTTATTTTAATTTTTTTAGTTTTCTTTATTTTTTGTTATCATTTATCAATAAATAGTTTAATTAAATATATATATATATATATATATATATATATATATATATATATATATATATATATATATATATATATATATATATATTTATTTATTTATTTATTTATTAAAAATGAAAATTAGAAAAAAAATTTATTTTTTTATTTTCATTTTTTTAGAAAACTAAAATAAGGAAAAAATGAATATAAAAAAGTCAGATTTTTATAAAATAAGGTATGTATGTAAATGCCCCTTTATTTTTTTTATTCTATTTTTGAAATTTGTGTGGTAAAAAAAATAGAGTGGATCGTTAAGGAAGAATGGCAAACCAACGTTCAGCATGTTCCCCATTTAACATTCGGCCGATTTCATGAATTTGTGGGTCCTTTGGTTGAGTTAGAGGTTGTTGTCTGGCCTTCTTAGGGCCAGGTTGATCGATACTTCTTGTTTTGTTTTGCTCTTTTACTTCTCTCTCTCTCCTCTTATTCGTATCCTGTTCTTCTCTGTTTTCTGATCTTAGATCGATTTATGGTAGCCTGAGGTTTGATTTGGGCTTGCAATTGATGTTGTTACTTTTTTTTTTTCATTTTCTTTGTTAAAATGATGAAAATGGATCTTAATTTGTACAGTGCCAGTGTATTTGGAGTCTCAGCTGAATCGATGCAGTGTTGTTTTGATTCAAAAGGTAATAGCGTGCCCATTATTCTATTACTTATGCAGGAAAGGTTGTATTCTCAAGGCGGGCTAAAGGTATTAAACATATCTGTTCATCATTTTCAAAAAAAAAAAAAAGGAACTTTCCTTCATATCAATGGAAGCCATAAATAACACTATCTGTTCCCTTAAAAATATGTTGTATTCAGGCAGAGGGCATATTTCGTATAAATCCGGAAAACAGCAAAGAGGAAGAGTTGAGAGAGCAACTGAACAAGGGCATTGTACCAGAAGATATTGAAGTCCACTGTTTAGCTGGTCTTATAAAGGTAAAATCAGTTTGATTTTTATAGACAGTCTGTTGAGCAATGTCAAGCTAATTATTTGGTCTATTATGATATGGCTTGTTACCAAAGCTTTGTGTTGGGCTATTGAAAGGTAATGCATTCTTTCTTAGTATTTGTAAAGTCCTAACTAATGGTTCTTACGTAAAGTTTAAGTAGGAACATGTTTTGTGAATTCTCTCTTTGATTCGTTCTGTTATTGAAAGGTTGGTTTCAGAATTAAGGCTTCGTTTGAGGCCACTTTCTTGCTGCTTCTTAAAGCAGCTTATTAGTATAAAAATTAAAATTTTATACTAAAAAGCTGCTTGAAAAAGCAGTAAGAAAGTCATCCCAAATGAAGCCTAAATCTTCTGCTTATGACATAATGAGTATCTATTGAATTGAACAGTCGAATTGTAGACTGAGCATGTCTTTCCTGACCATGTAGGCTCTATTTAAAGATCTGCAGTTGAATTGAAGTATAGAACTGTGTCCACTTTGGATTGAAAAAACCAGTAGTTTGTGTAATTAGATTAATAATTATGATTTGTCTGGTCAGCAGTAGTTTTAATACTTACTATCAACATAAATGCGCTTCAGAATCTGTAGAATGTAATTCTAAGAGGAACATGATTGACTTTGCTCTTATAGTAAGTACGTGCAGAAGACAAGGAACTTTAGTGTAAAGTTGATATCATCATTAATTGAATTTTCTATTAAGTATAGAAAATTGTAGAGTGATCCAAAGTTTTGCAGGCCTGGTTCAGAGAACTTCCTGAAGGTGTACTCGATGGCCTTTCTCCTGAACAAGTTCTTCAATGCAACACAGAGGAGCGATGCATAGAGCTCGTGCAGCTCCTCCACCCAACTCAGGCTGCTCTCCTCAATTGGGCTGTTGAACTCATGGCTGATGTTGTTGAAGAGGAGGGCTTGAATAAAATGAATGCAAGAAATATAGCCATGGTCTTTGCTCCAAACATGACTCAGGTTCTCTCTCTTTCACCTTCAAATCAATCACACACAACTATAAATATTGTCTGTGTTTCGAATCAATCATGAAAGTACCCGTCCTATAAATGTACGGGTGTGCCATTTGCATCAAACTCTTTCTAGGTCTTACATTGACGGGAGCTTCATGCCCTGGGCAGTTCATGACATAAAGAAATACACATATGCGGATCCTTCCATATGCATATATTAGCATACGTTTACTCGTACATATATGATATATGGACATTTTAATGTATTTGTAGACATAGTAACGCTATCATCTAGCCAAAAATGACAGAATGAGGCCATGTTCAAATGAAATTCATGCTAATCATTTTGCCAAAAACAATGTATTCATTTTCATTGAGCCTGATTGAGTGACCTTTCTTTGCTTGCCACTTAAACAATGCTTTATTTCTTGTCTATCAGATGTCTGATCCCTTGACAGCTTTGATGCATGCTGTGCAAGTAATGAACCTGCTCAAGACCCTGATCTTGAAAATACTTAGAGAAAGAGAGGATGCAGCCATGGGAGCAATTTCTCCAAGCTTCTCTTCTCAATCTTCAGAGGGTTACCATGTTGAAGAGATGCATAGTCATGCAAGGGAAATCACTTCAGATGATGAGTATAATAGTGGCAGCTGTAGTTCTGGTGATGATGATGATGATGATGATGATGATAATGATGATGATGATGATGATGATGATGATAAAAAGGATATTGAAGCAGAAGGCGATGAAAATTATACTGCAGATTCTACGAGCAATCTAACACAATTAAGCTTCCAAAACTTCAATCCGGAGGTGAGCTCTTGCAGAGAAATTATTTTGTTTGACATGGGGAGGATCACACCACACAAACAAATTGGAGATGGTGATTTGGAAGTCTGAGAGTAGTTTCTTTTGTTTGCTATGAGTACTAATGTATATGAATTCATGATGTTTAAGACTGTCTAACAATGGTTTTTCTAGCTTTGGTGATTTTGTATCGATTCAGCTGAAGCTGAACAGTCAGTTGGTTAATTTATTATGCATGATGACCAGCCTGTTAATGTTGTTTAATGGTTTCTTCAATGTACCACTAATAGAACTTTGGATGAGCAAAAAAATTTTGAAGGACGCGATTATGTTTTCAACATAATTGTATCATATAAAGTTGTAGTAGTCCATTGATTGAAAAAAAAAAACAATTAGTCTCCCTTCATAATGTGGTGTCATTTCATTTTGAAAGTCAAAGATTTATGTATAAAATGATGTGTTGAAGGAATGTTGATTGTATGATAAATGTTTTTCTTGATTAAAAATGCAAGAAGCAAAAAAAGGACAAAGTTCACTCCCAAACAAAGGTGCTTGTTGGATTCAAGTAGGACTTGGGCTTCGTTTGGGATAGTTTTCTTAGGCTTCATTTGGGATGGCTTTCTTACTACTTTAAGAAGCAGTAAGAAAGCCGTCCCAAACAAAGCCTTGGTAAATCCTGAAAATTCAGATTTATTAAATCCTAAGGGACTGTTTGGTATTGGATTAGATTTATTTTAGTAGGATTTAGTAAATCCTGTAAATCCGGATTTAGTAAATCCTGAGGCTGTTAAATCCTGAAAACTGTTTGGTATGTTAAAAGTTAAATCCTGTTAAATCTTGAGAAACTGTTTGGTAGCAGGGTGTAGGATTTAAAACAGTTTGAGATTTAAATCTAATGGAATAATTCTGAATAACATCCATACACTAGTTATAAAATAAAGAGCAGTCTATACCACATAATATGTCATACATGACATCACACAACTAAAATAGTAGAAGCTAACAGAAAACATAACACCATGATAGAACAATACTCATGTAGACACTGATAGACTACAATATAAAAGCAAACTTCAAGAAGAAAGAGATGTTGATATATCTTGCACTGGAGTGTTACTTCCTCAGAACGATTGATTTCTTTGACTGCTTATCTGAAATACAAAATCATGAAATTACTTCTAATGTATTTAAAATTGAAATATAGTAAATTTACAGATGAATGTTTACCCGAGCATTCCACAGATCTGTTGCGATATCATGCCTTATCGTTTCTCCCTGAATTCTTTCTCCTATTGTTGTCAGCAAGTTCGGATCCTCATCAGGCATTTCAACTTCCCCACGTTCATTATCATGCTCCATTTCTGTCTGCGACATATTAAAATATATATCATGTCCATGATATCGTCCTATGTAGTTGTGTAAAACTGCACAGGCAATAACCAAATCAGCTTGAACAGTTAGAGGAAACTGTCTCATATGCATCAATACCTGAAAACGTTCCTTCCAAATTCCAAAAGTCCTCTCAACCACGTTGCGTAGTTGGGCATGTCAGTGATTAAATAACTCTTGCTTAGTTGCATATCTTCTAGAAGTATTACCACGATAGTCAGCCAGGTGATATCGATATCCTCGAAATGGTGCTAACAATTTATCTGTGTTTGCATATCCATAATCAACCAAGTAATACTGGTTACGGGGCACTCCAAATTGACCTTGCTCAACAGCCCATCTAAGCACACGCATATCGACAACCGAACCTTCCCATCCAGAGGCTACATATAGAAATTGTCGATCAAATGACACTGCAGCCATTACATTCTGTGAAGTGAATCCCTTACGATTGCGATAACGGTTCTGTAAGTTGTTACTAACAATTGCAGGGATATGTGTGCCATCAATTGCACCAATTGCGTTCTTGAAGTAGGGGTGAAATAGTGTATTCGAACGCACGTATGGATGACATTCTACCTCACCTTGAGGTAAATTAATGAACTCATCGGTGAAGGATACAAGTGCCCGAAGAACCATGTTAAAGTATCTGCTAACAGTTTCTAGTGAATGCTGGAAGAACTCACACAATTGCCGATAACTATGAGCATGTGCTACTCCACGCAAAAAAATACCAAGTTGCTCTGCTGCTAGCATATTTTTGGTGTCCCGCAAATGTCCTCGGCTAACAAGTAGGTCTCTTAGGCTCACGAAGGCATCAGGAGGTAACCTGAAGCATTGGTAAGCTCTTCCCGGATGTCCAGCAAGCACATCCAACACATATCGGTGTCCGGTATATGTTCTGTCGAACATTGGTCGACTAATTTGTTGTTCATCATCTGAACATGAACTATCTTGGATGATTGATGGAATTAACTCTGCTATAGCATCATTTACTTGTACTTGTAGATCTACAATATTACATAAAACATCTGGTAGAACACCGCGCAAATAATTTGACATAACTGCAAAAATTACATGAAAGTAAGAACATAACATATATAAGCCTTCCAATACAAACTACAATTATGAACGGAATGGAGAGTAACATAAACTTATCAGATGAAATTCCAAGCTTTTCCACTCAACAAAACATAACATAAACTAAATAACTGAACTCTAATGCAAAGGAACTAACAGAATGATAGTGTAACACACGGGCATGACTAAAATACATGGAAGAAAATGACCTAAAGCCAAACCTTAGATGCATAAAAAATAGGGTGCACACTAACAATATATTCAATCCACGATGCTAGAACATCCCCTTCCCATGTCATGAATATTGTTTTGTTATCCTTGTTATCCTTAAGTGCATCTTGTAATGCTAATAGAGCTTGTTTAGTTAGGCTCTCTAGTTGGCTTAATTGTTCTGAAATCAGATTTCATGTTTTTAAAACGGATCATTACAGAAGAATCTGTGTAGTTTGACCCAACACGCCGATTCAACGCAGCCACTAAGGCCGACTAGTATTCCTTCCGCATATTTCCATTACAGAAATTCCCATTTACAAATTGCTCCATTAGAAGCTCGCCCAGTATGGTGTTATGTTCTTCCGGCCACTTAGGGTTTCGAGTAGTGCATTTGGGTTGGCCAGAGTAAATAGAAATGTCTTCAACAGAACGTTGTTGAGAACTAGAGCTTCCTCTTGCAAAAACTTTTCCTTTTAGGAATTTCTGCATTTCTGTATTGTTTGGAGTTGTTATCAAATTTTTAGCCTTTGTTTCAAATCTTTCTTAATGGCGGTATATAACTCATTCCACAGTAATCATAGAACCCATACAACCAAAACTCATAAAGTAGAAAACAATGGTTGAGTTTTTCATGAAAAACTTACATTCTAAAAAAGTGAAAATTCGTAGTTATAGTTTAAATAGACGTGGAAGTAAGTTGTTAAGAAGCATTCGTGAAACCAAAAAATTCAGACGATTCCAGATAAATAGGCATTCAAGCATCCGTGAAATAAAAAAATTAATTCAATGTCTACTGTTCAGAAGCTAATAGCCATTCTTCATAACCAACCTACAAGATTTACAGATTTGTTAATGCATTGTAACAATAAATACGGTCTAAAAGTTGTATAGACAGAAAAACGACGTGATAACAATTTATTCAAATCAAATAGCAATTGCTACACTATTCTAAACGCTATTTAAAATGGTTCGTGGAAGGAAACAGGAGAAGACGCGAACAGGCAGAGAAGTGTCGGGGCGTTACCTGCGCGAATAGCAGACGAACTGGCGGAGATGCGGCGGGAGCTGCGTACCAGGTAGAGGAACGAGGAGGCTGAGCAAGCTTCGGGGCGGCTAGGGCTTGGGATGAAGCTGTTGCACTGCGTCTTCCTCTACATATAGAATTTCGCGGGAGAATAGCGACACACGGGCGCCGCAGGTAATACAGAGAGTCGTAAATCCCGTTAAATCCGTGAATGAATCGGATTAGGATTTACCCGGATTTACGCGAATTTGAGCCGTAAATCCGTAAATCCGGGATTTACGTCTTCCCCGGATTTACTGGCGCGTGAAATACCGTTTGGCTGGATTTAGCGTAAATCCTACTTGAATCCCTCTGTAAATCCGATACCAAACAGCCCCTAAGAGTGCTAAATCTTAAAAACTGTTTGGCAAGATAGAGATTAAATACACTTAAATTTTGATAAACTATTTGGATTAGGTAAAAAAAAAAATTTAATAATAATTATTGAGAATGGAATTAATAAATACTATATAATTATAATTAAATTAATCAAATTATATTTAATCATACTTAATGGATATTGATATCTCAATTAATTATTAATTAGTAAATTATTTCACATCTTATTTTAGAATGTAAGAATTTATATGATTGTAATATCCTATTTATTTATTTAAAGAACATGATCTTAATTATACTAATTAAGACATACTTAGTCTAATTAAATATTTATTAATTATTAATTTGTAATTTAGTAAGTTAATTAAGCAATAACTTCTATTTAAACAAATTAAAACAAAAAATATCATTGTACTTATGTCAATATATTTTTAATTAGCTAGTATTAATTACTAAGTCTGATTTATTTTTTTAATTAAACATAATTATCTTTATTTAATCAATTTAAAATACAAATAATATTAATTTGCTTAAAATAATATCTTCTTAGTTAATTGGCATTAATTCTTAAAATTAATTTAGCTTTTTTACATAATATATGTTAACTTATTAATAACAACTTTAATATGCGCAATGGAAGTCTTGCTTCGCTAAAAATTCATGTTGTCTATATTTTGGATTCAAGTCTATGAACTCAAATAAAATTTTAAGAATATCAAATTATTTTTAAATATTTATAATTGATTAATATTAATTTTAATTGATTGAGTATTATTAATTCTAAATTAAAAAATTTTAATCATAGTTTTGAACAACAACAACAACATCAAATCTTTATCCCACAACGTGGGGCAGTTACGTGAGTCATTTTTCTTCAGTGCATTCTATTGACAGTCAAATTTTCTTTTAAATCTAATAAAAATTATCATTTCTAATGCTTTCTAATCAAGTCTTTTTTTGTCTTCCTCAATCTTTCTTAACATAGGTTGTTATAACCCGAATCAACTCACTCGGTTCGGGATTTCTCCCACTCGCGTAAGCAAAAGCCGCGCCCCTCTTGTTTGCGATGAACGGAGCGAGCCCAGCCTCATGCGAATTATCGTTCGCTTGCCTCCTTCCCCTTCTAGACAACCAAATCTCTCCAATCAAGAAATCCACGCAATTTACAGCCCTCTCTCTCTCTATTTAAGGCAAAGCTAGGGCATTATGCATATCTTTCTTATCTTCTACAACAGCTGCCAAAAGCCTCTTTGCTCCTTCCTCTTTATTCCTTTCTCTCCAATAGTCATCTAAGTCAACTCTCCCCTCTTTACTCTCTCCCTCAGGGTGTTTTCCCTTATTCAATGATGTTGTCAGTGAAGGATTCCCTTTTTATTTCCTTCTTTCTCTTGGATCGAGTTTGAGACTTCCTCCTCCTTCCCTCATGGCGTGATATCATTTAACAAGGAGTAAGTTTTTGTTATCGCTACTGTTATTTGAATTTTTAGATTTGATTGGAGACGTATTATAAATAGAAGCATGATGTATAATTTAAATTAGGAATAGGAGCAGAGTATTAAAAAAATTTTAAAAGAAGTAAACTAGCTAGAATGACGCATTCCATTAAATGCACCAAACTGTTTGGCATATTTAGAATAAGCAAAATAGTTTGGCGCATTCAATGGAATGCGCCATTCTGTTTGTTTGGCGCATTGCTACAGTAATTTCAGACTTTAATTCAGCTAATTGGGGTGAATGCACCAAATGATTTGACGTATTTTAAAGAACTAACCAAATCATTTGGCGCATTCTAAAGTTGGCTAGTTCGCTTTTTTTAAAAAAAATTTAATATTTTGCTCCTATTCTTAATTTAAATTACTACCATGGTCCTTCTTAAAAAAATTCCGAGACGTTATATCTTAATTAATGATACTTAATGATTTTTTTCATGTTTGTATGTTCTCATTTTATATTGTGACTTAGTTCAAAAATTAGGAAATCCTATGCTCTTTAGATACCTTCGACGTCATTATTTCATGTTAAATCTTGTGGGTTTTTTTTAACAAAGTTTAGGTTGGATTGTGTAAGCTTTGTTTTTTATATATTGGAGTCTTTTAGTATTATATTAAATTAGGATTTATTATTTGTAGGACTTATGAGCTTTGCCCTTGAGATGTGAATAGTTGAACATCTTTTGGCTATGGACCTTATGTCACTCTCCTAGAGATAAGTACCTGTTATTTATTTTGGTGTAAATGTACCCTTCTTTGTTAGGGGCATAATCCATGATATTTGTATTAGAATATTTTTAATAAGTATTTAGGTTGTCAGTTCTATTTCCAATAATTGTTAGTATTGTGCATGTTAGGATCTTACTTATGGTTCACATTGACATCATCATGTGGTAGAAATAATATTAACTTGACTTGTTGATACACGAGCTATTAGCATTTAAATGGTTCATGCTGTAGAAAGGTTTAACATATACTCATTAGCTTGATTAATGATGTACATAATATTTTTGTTATAAATCATTTTGGTTATATAAATTATAATTTTGTCATGTTGATTTATATAACACTTTTTTTTTGTAAAAACACTCGCGCTATATGATTGCATGTATGTCGGTAAAATCCTATTGGTTTTTTGCTAGCCGAGGTTGACGGGCCCCTAGAGTGATGACTCTATAGGAAATCACTGGATTTCCTTGGGTTGGTGTTTACATTTCCGGTGATGGGTATATGATAAACTGATAATAACTATATATGCAAGAAAATATAAGTGGATATGAATTGTAAATAAGATATGACTTACAGGTCATTGTGAGATACATAGATACCTAGTATGGTGCATTTGTAAATATTATAACAATTTGGCATCAATAGTTATTTGACATATATTCATGCATATTAGAAGATGTAGAAAGCATAGTTTTTTATATAGTGATTATGGATTACTACTCCCGTCTTTTGACTGTTCATATTGCATTCTTTATTCTTTTGTCGTTTATGCTTTGATAGATAATAATTACTTGTTGAGTTTGATTTATCAAACTCACCCCTTGTCTTTTTTAGCAGGTCCTACAGGTGTTTTCGGTGGGCTGCCATCTCAGGAGCAGGGTTATTAACAGTAGCCTATTCTTTTGCAATTTATTATTTGGTAGTAGTTTATTATGTTTGTGTTTCTGCAGGTTGGGTAATTTCTTTCTTATTATTATTTATGTTCTATTTATATTCCTTTTACTTGTATCAGGACTATAGCTATTTGGATGTATTGATTATTTGAACTTTTATTAATGAACTGGCTTTTAATTCACTCCCTCTATTTACTCTGATGCATATATATATATATATATATATATATATATATATATATATATATCATGTTGTATCATTTGTGTATGTATGTTCTCTTTGTGAATACTAAACAAATTTTCTTATCCATTCATCGTGTCCTGTGTTGCCTTGGTGTACTGCCTTCCAGACTTGGGATGTGATATATGTTATATCTAATACATACAATGTCACAACCCAACCTGACCAGGACAGGTCTTATCGTGTTAATTCGTGACAAACAAATTACAAGATCTAGTTTTGAAATTATTTCAGATTTTCTACCAATATTCATTTAAATAAATTATAGACTACAGAGTTACTAAAACATCCAAATATGAAAATAACTCATCCACCAGGTTTCTTTTATTTCATTAAAATAAATATCTACACTACAGTACATGGCTATATACAAGAGCTACATAACTAAAAAATTAACTCGTCATGACTGTACAAAAAATTAAAATAGCAAAATACCTATGACCTCATATTTGATCACGAACTATTAGTCTACAATCTCTTTCCCCATTCCAGATCCTAAAAATCAGAAGCAAAACCCTAGTGAGCTACAACAGCTCAGCAAGCGACACAAACCAATCTAAATTTTCAAGTATTCTTTTGTCAAATATTTTGCTGAATATTTAAAATCAGTTAAAATTAGTTTAATAAATAAATTACTATACTAAGAGATGAAATCAATTCATAACAATTATTACCTGATGTAAATAATAATATTGAATAAGTAAATAAATTGAAATTATATTACAGAGTAGTTCATATCACATTTCCCGAACCCAAATAGAATCTCAAAGGATTTTGGCCCCTTATGACTCCCTTTTCATTTGTACTTATAGCACCATAATATATCACATATTCCTGTCTCAGATAGAATATCAAAGGATTCTAGCCCCTTATAACTCCCAGTAATTCCTTGACACAGATAGAATCTCAGAGGATTCTGGGCCCTTATGGCTCCCAACTGATATAACTTACTCACATATACACATATATCATCATATTATAGCAATTAAATAGTAATTAAGCATGTATCAAAATTTCACAGTATTGTATAAAGGTAGACAACAGAAAATCCAATTAGACAAAAATGCACATTTTTAGAAAATTACCAAATTACAAGACATCGTGTAAAATGATATTTTAAGACTTTTATTATACTATACCATTATTTTTCAACATTCATATAATTTTCTATTCAATAAAAACCCCACAAATTTTAAAACCCCCGTTGTAAAAGTTCTAGAAAATATTCAAAATATATATAATCGTAGTCTCTACAATATATAAAAAGTTACGAGGTAAAAGTTTTACCTCTGAAAAATTATCCCCGTTTTTCGTTATCGGATACAAAAATTTAATCAAAAAATTTGTTAAAAAGTACACATTTTTTAAAATTGAGATGGACATAATGTGACTCACCTCAAGACGAACAAATTTTCCAACTAGACTGACGGGCGAAAACAACTCGAAGTTGTCCAAAATCTAGATTTTCTCTTTCTCTCACTTCTCTTTTTATCTTTCTTTTTCCTAAAATGCTCTCTGTTAAACATTTTGGCTTATGAAATGAAGATTAATTCTTTAATAACACATAGTGTATTTAGATATTTAATTAAAATGTTAATTATTCTAATAATTTAATATTAAAATATTATTTTTATCTAAATTCTTTCATAACTTTAAATCCAAAAAGTCAAAAATTTCAAAAAAATATTCATAAATTAGCAAATTTTATTTAGAAAACTATAGTGAAATCAATTTGTAAAACGGACACCTCTCAAAACCCAACTTGTATCGATAGATATCAATTTCTTAAGAAAATTTTACAGTGTCCAAAAATTATGAAAAAAATATGAAAGCTAAAACACAACACTATAAATGTTCTGACGAAAACGGTTTATGATTTGGACTTAAGATGACCCATGAAATAAATATTGACAATTCTAAGTAAAAAATTCCTAAAAAAAAATTTAGGGGTTTCATATACACTCTCCTAATTGGGTCATAGAAAGATCAATATTTTATGTGATCAAACCATTTAAGACAACTCTCTCTAATCTTATGAGCTATTGGGGCCACTCCAACCTTTTCAAGTTTATACTCATTTCACATTATAAGAATAAAGTAACTCATTCACCTGAGCATCATCTTCTCTGTAACACTTAATTTTATGCTTCTATTTTAATGCCAACATTTTGCGCTATAAAAACATTACAGATCTTACCATCTTCTTAAATTTTGCCGTTTAAGTGAGGGACACTTTTCAATCACAAAAATGGCTCGAAGTATTCAAATCATGCTTATCATATATTAAGGTTATATTTAAGTATTAATTAATAAAATATTAAATCAATGAAACATAACCAAATTTAGTTAAGATATAATTTCTAAATATAGTTATCAATATTAATCATTAATTCTATGATAGATTTAAAATTTTTTAGTGTCCAATAAGCTAATTATTTTTCAGATTTATTTAATAAAAATATGATAATTATCAAAATTAGTAGGACTCAAGAGCATCAATTGATAAAAATTTATATTGTAGCAAATTATTTGTTAATTTGGCTTAATACGCTCACGCAAAAGGGAGAGAAGGGGGGAGAGAGAGTGATGGCAACGGAGAGAGATGACAGCGGAGAAAGGTGATCGGAGCGAAAACGGAGTTTGGACAGGAACGGTGTGCTTCTCTGCCATTGCCTATCTAGTCCTGTAATTTCCCTTTTCTTTGGTCTTCGTTTATGCTCTTCCTATAGCCTTAGGCCTTTCTAGGGTTTGCTTTTCCTCGTTGCCATTTCTTCGTTTCTGCTTCGGCTTCGCGTGCTTTGCATGAAGTAGCGTTTTGAAGGAGTTTCGAAGTTTCGTCGCTTCCTTCGACAACGTCGGATCGGAACCTCGACGGGAGCTCACCGCGAAAGGTAACTATCTTTCTCCCCTTGGCGCGCTTCTTCTCCTAAATCCCGTAAATCCGCCAGACGATCGGATTTACTAAATCCGGTATTTAATGCGAAACGGAGAAGGAACGGGATTTAAGATTCTGGAGGATTTAAAGTTGTCATTTTTGCTGTTTGGCAGGATTAAGCTAAATCCCGCTCAAATCCTGCATCCAAGCAATCCCATAGTGTTATGTTGTTTGCCTGGAGTACTATTATATTGTTTGAATTCAAACATTCCACACAAAAGGAGAACAAAATCAGAACAAAATCTCACCTTTTTTTATTTTTGAGAATTTGAGGGCTATTAGACTTTTATAAAGTGAATAATCTGATAATTTTCTAAGGCTAATAATTTCAGTCTATTAATTTATATAAACTCTAACTTGCTTTTGTTGTAATTTTCAATAGTTATATGTAATTCTGCTCAAAAATAGTCATTTAATATTCGATTTTAATCTAAATAAATTAATTGAATCTAATTTGGAAATGTTCTTAACCAAAATTCCTAACAGTAAATTAGAGGAAATTTTAGTTGTATGCAAGACATGACCATCCAATCCAATTTAATTCAACTCAATAATTAATTATGTCCATAAATTTGTTTTAATGAATAAAACATATATTCATATTATTGTTTTTTATACTTCATCTAATAGCAAAACTATTTCTACAATTTTTACTTATTTTCCCATGTTTAGATTAACAGTAACAAAATATATTTTACTATCTCTTCTAGTTGGAATATATATCTACACATAATATAAGTGTTTCTATTAAAGCACGTTAATGGATTTTGTTTAAGAAAAAGATTATCAAAATCATTTGATACTATTATTATAAAAGTATTTTATAATTACTTATATTATTTGTTTTCATGTGATCTTTCTTATTATCCGGCCAAACTAAATGCATTGGCAGTATGGTTAGTTTAAAAATGAAGGTTTTATACTCTAAATTTAAAAAATGACAAATGTATTTTTAGCTCCTTTTTCTCTATTCTGTTTACACATGAATTATATATATGAGCCTTGTACTAGTAATAAATGTCCATCCAAGCAATAGGACCAACACTTTTTGGTATGTACAATGGTAAGAAAGAAACTCAAAATATTTGTTTAGCTTGCTGTAATCTTGATTTCTTCTTGCTAAGCATGTCAATATTGAACATGAGAAAATTTTTGGATTTAGGTCAACACATGTTGGATATAGGTCAAATTTATTTAATTTTAAGTGACCTAAAAAAATGTCCTTGTTTTGGTAAGATGTTGGTCAATATGAAAGAGTAAACTTAACCCATTTAATATTAGTGAAGGTGCATTATTCTTTTTATTTGTTTCATTTAAAAAATTTAGATATGATTGTAACTTTTGTTTTGTTTTTTTAGTTATGTATTAATCAAATTACTATATCATGATGTTGCGTTGACAATATTGCTAGCTTGAGTCAAGTGCTTATCATATTAGGCTGGTTAAAGTTCATATTTAGTTCTATTAAATTTGGGTGAGAATTTCAACAGCCCAAAAATCATGGACACTAGCTTTTTTATAGGACAAAGCAGAGAAGCTAAAAATGATTATCTAAGTGATCAAATAAAGGCTATATAAAGAAAGAAACTATAACAATCAAGAGAATATACGTGTGTGTCCATATAGTTAGCTCACAAGTGACAAACATGTTCTCCTCATAAGGAGCTCGGTCAATGTTTAAAATTGTGCAATTGGGTATTGAGGCATTTTCTGTTCGTGAGATGAGGCGTAAACCTCAAAATCCAATAATTGCGTAAAGTGAAAATAAATGTTAAAAATAATTTTTTATATAATACCCAAATGATATCTTAAAAAATGATATATTAGCTTTTTATTGAACTATGAAGTAACAAATTGACATACATATGAAAAAAAAGTGCACATGACGTAAAGTGACAAGTGATAAATTGCATGAAATAGAATTGAAATCCAAGAATAAAATAACATAAAATATAAGAATTGTATAGAAGTATCATATAACATTTAGTTCAATTTGAAATTTCTTCTTTTTTACTTCCCCACTCATCCACAATTAATTCTTAAAGAAAGCTAAAATAGTTATCAACAACTCAGAAATTATTTGCATAGTCATCAGTGAGAGGGTTTTTATTAGATTCATCGTCATAAAAAATTGATCTCTCCCCTGCCTCATCATGTGGAGTCCAATGCCTCACAATCTACTACTTTTTTAATTATTTCACTCATCTTTGTTTTTCATAAATATTTGTTATTAATATAAAGATGAGAGTAATATGATAGGAAATACTTGAGTTCGCAAGTAATCCTATCGGATCTACTTGAGTTCGCAAGTAACCCTAGCAATAATTGGTGAGAAACAATAAAGAACGAATAAGAAATAACCACAAAACAATAACTTTTATTATAGAATTCAAAGAAAACAACACCAATCAACGAAACATAAAGAAAGATACAATTGATCCTCTATTCGAGAGGAGGATCGTCTCTCCCACTCTCTCTAGACAAGAATCTAGAGCCCAAGTCGTCAAAGGAACTACAAGAAACAATCACCAAAAGCATGACTAGCCCTAACCCCTTCATGCTCTTTAACTAGCCCCTCCACCTCCTTACTTCTCCACCTCCTTAAAAACTTCATAATATAAGATATTATTTATTTAATAGAAAAGATATCAAATCTTTTTAATTAATTAAATTCAAAATCAATTGGGCGTGGGCCCCTCCTTAGGCGATGTAGGAAGGAGGGGCCCCACCTGGGCTGGCTAGGGTTGAGTCGGTTCCTGGGGAACCGACATATCAATACCGCCCTCCCAAAGAACCACCTTGTCCTCAAGGTGGAAAGAAGGAAATTGATGCCTTATTCGCTCATAATGCTCCCAGGTAGCTTCAAAATCCGGAAGATTCTTCCACTTGATTAATACTTCCTTATTTTCTCCCTTGTCATATCTTACCCCTTGTAGCTTCAGTGGTTCCAAGATCACTTCCATTTCTTCAGTCAATGTTATTGGAAATTTTGCACTGGTTGCATGCCCCCCTATAGCCTTCCTTAGCTGTGACACATGGAATACAGGATGTATAGTGGCGGATGATGGCAACTTCAAGCGGTATGCCACTTCTCCAATTCTTTCCAACATTTCATAGGGACCAAAATATCGTGGAGATAACTTCTCTTTTCTTTTGTTAGCCAATGTCTTCTGTCTGTAGGGCTGCAGTTTTAGGAAAACCTTCTCACTCACCTCAAACTGGACGTCTCTCCTGTGTGCATCTGCCTGCCTTTTCATGATCTGCTGGGCCCTCATTAGATGTTTCTTTAGCTCCTCCAACACTCTCTCCCTTTCCTCCAAGTGCTGCTCCACGGAGGATACCGGTGTGCTCCCTCTCCCAAATTATACTAAATGTGGCGGATCTCTTCCATATAACACCTTGAAAGGGGTCATCTGGGAAGCTGAGTGGTACGAGGTATTGTACCAATACTCAGCCCATGCCAACCATTTGGCCCACATTCGGGTTGTTTCTTAAGCAAAACACCTCAAGTAAGTCTCCAAACTCTGATTAACGATCTCTGTTTGTCTGTCCATTTGGGGATGGTAGGCGGTGCTTCTCTTGAGAACAATGCCCTGTAACCGGAACAGCTCCCTCCAAAACTGGCTGAGGAAAACTTTATTTCTGTTAGATACGATCGACTCTAGAATCCCATGTAGTCTAACCACCTCCCTAATGAAAGCTACTGCCACCGTTACTGCGGTGTAAGGGTGTCGTAGGGGGGGGGGGGGGGTGAAATGTGCGTACTTGCTCAGCCTATCAACCACCATCATAATAACAGTGAAACCCTCAGATCGGGGTATGCCCTCGATGAAATCCATGGACACTTCCTCCCATACTTTGTTTGGAAGTGACAATGGTTGCAGTAACCCTCCTGGAGCCATGACCATGTACTTGTTCCTCTGAAATACTTCACATATTGCCACCATTTCCTGCATATCCTTATGCATTCTTTTCCAGTATAATTCAGCAGCCAGTCTCCTATAGTTCTTTTCTACTCTTGAGTGGCCTCCAATGGCACTTCCATGGAACTCCTGTAATAGATGGGGAATATGGATGGAAGATCGTGGCATGACAAACCTTCCATGGTACAACAGTCTCTCCCCTTCGAGGGAGTACCCTGGACGATTGCTCCTATCTTTCTGCAGATCCACTCGGATCTTCCTTAATTCTTCATTCTGCACATTTTCTTCTTGGACTGCTCCCCAGTCCACCATCAGGGGAACTGACATGGTCATCTCCTGGAGCTCTCCCCCACACCTGGATAAGGCATCAGCCGTCTTATTCTCTAACTCAGGTCGGTATTGGATCTCAAAATCGTATCCCAATAATTTAGATAGCCACCTCTAATGTTCTTCCATCGCCATCCTCTGTTCTAATAAACATTTTAAGCTCTTTTGATTTGTCCTGACAATAAAATGCCTACCCAGTAGGTATGGTCGCCACTTTTGAATAGCCAACACGATTGCATTAGTTCCCGTTCATATACAGATTTCAGTCTTGCTCTAGCCTCCAAGACCTGACTGAAGTAAGCTATGGGTCTATGCTGCTGCATCAGGACTGCCCCCAACCCATACCCTGAGGCATCTGTTTCCATCACAAAAGTCTGACTGAAGTCCGGTAGAGCCAATACTGGTACCGTGGTCATTACCTTCTCAAGTTTTTCAAATGCCTGGGTAGCCGCTTCTCCCCACATGGAAACTATCCTTCTTTAACTGCTCTGTTAAGGGAAAGGCTATGTTGCTATAACCCTTCACAAATCTCCGGTAGTAACCTGTTAGACCTAGGAATCCCCTCAACTCCCTCAAATTCCTAGGAATAGGCCACTTCTGCATGGCTTCAATCTTAGTTGGATCTGCTGCCACCCCTTCCTTAGATACCACGTGTCCCAAATATTTCACATTAGTTTGTGCGAAGCTGCATTTCTTTAGATTGGCCTTGAGCTGATGCTCCTGTAGTACTTCGAGAACCACCCTTAAATGCTCCTGATGCTCTTCTTTGGTTTTGCTGTATATGAGTATGTCATCAAAGAAGACTCAGACAAACCTCCATAGGTATGGTTTGAACATCCTGTTCATTAATAACTGGAAAGTGGCAGGAGCGTTTGTAAGCCCAAATGGCATTACCAAGAACTCATAGTGCCCCTCGTGCGTCCTGAATACCATCTTTGGTATGTGCTTCTTCATCCTGATTTGATGGTAGCCTGATTTTAAATCCATCTTAGAAAATACCATTGCTCCATTCAGCTCATCCAGTAGTTCATCAATCACCGAAATAGGGAACTTATCTGGCACCGTCTCCTTATTTAATGCCCAATAATCCACACAGAACCTCCAGCTCCAATCCTTATTTTTGACCAGTAGGACAGGACTAGAGAAGGGACTTACACTTGGTCTGATGATCCCTGCTTCCAACATTTCTCCGATCAACTTTTCGATCTCATCCTTCTAGATTTCGGGGTATCAGTAGGGTCGTACATTAATTGGGGATACCCCCTCCTTCAGGATGATGGCGTGCTCCTGTTCTTGAGGTGGTGGTAAGCCTTGAGGTGGCTGGAACACCTAACTGAATTGTTGTATGAGAGGTTGTACTGCTAGTGGAATGTCTCCTTTTTCCCCAACACGAACCTTCTGCAAGCGTTGCAACTCCACCAAATATCCACCCCCTACCTCTTGTATGGTTCTGATCATGGATTTGAGAGATACGCCGGCACTGGACAGCATTGCATCCCCTTGGATCACCCTCTTTTTCCTTTCTACCATTAGTTCCATCTTCCGAGCACCCCAATTGACATTGGTCTCTCCTAAGGTCTGTAGCCACTTCATCCCCAGGGTGACATCTGTACTTCCCAACTCCAAGGGAAGGAAGTCCTCCTTCACTTGGATCCCCTGAATCCTCAACACTACTCTCCTACACACTCCTCTACCCATTTTCACCTTCCCCGTACCCATCATCACCCCATAACCACCAGTGCCCACTAATTTCATTTATAACAGATCTACAATCTGGGTGGAAATGAAATTATGGGTTGCCCCACTGTCAATTAGCACAACCACTTCTTTATCTGCCATCTCTCCTTTCACCTTCATAGTATGATTCGGAGTGAACCCTACTATTGAGTTTAGGGATACTTCCGCCACATCTAGATGCATCTTTTCTTCTTCCTCCATTTCTAACCTACTTCCACCTCCCTCCTCAGTTTCCTCGTCATCACAAACGGTGAGAACCTAAAAAATCTGAAGAGTTCGGTCCTTGCACCTATGCCTTGGCATGTACTTCTCGTCACACCTAAAACATAACCCCTTGGCTCTCTTCTCCTGTATCTCCTTTTCAGTTAGCATTTTGAAATTTCCCCCACTCCCTCCTCCGCCGATTTTCTCCTTGGCTACTTCCTTCAGACTTCATGAGGCTGGCCCCTTAGATGGTAAGAAGGTGGTTGTCATCCTATATGACCCTCCTGAGTAGCTCCCCTTAGTTCCCTTCTCCATTTTTTTCTGATCTTCTACCAGTTGTGCTAATTCCATGGCCTTCCCCCGGTTCCGTGGTTCTAATACTCTTACTGCAGCCCGTATTTTTGGTTTCAGCCCTTTCATCCAGTTCCCTTCCAGCACCGTCTCCGAAAGTTGATCCAACCTACTGGCCAAGTACTCAAACTTGTCCCGATAGTCTGCTACCGTCCCTTCCTGTGTCAAAGCAAAGAATTGTTCATAAAAATCTCCTTCCCTACCGGTTCAGAATCGTTCGAGTAAGCATTCTTTGAATTCTCTCCATGTTCGAATGGGCTCCCTCCTGTCTCGCCATTGGTACCATGCCAATGCCTTTCCTTCCAGACATAATCCGGCCGCTATCAGCTTCTCTTCTTCCGTCAACCCATTGACGGCGAAATATCGTTCTACTTTATAGATCCAGCCATGGCCGTCCTCTCCCACAAAGACGGGCATCTTCAATTTCCTCACCTTTGGATCGCCCCCATTTCCTCGGGTCCCTCCGTAGCCTCCCAATCCACGAAGAGGAAGCGCTCCCCAGTTGTCACGATCTTTCCTCCGACGATCATATCTGCCTCCTTCATCATCATCTCCTCTTCTTCTCTCAGAATCAACACCTCGATGGTAGAAATCCTCCCTCCTTCCTGCAAACTCAACAGTCCTTCTATCGAACCCGGTGCTTATCTCCTCTCTAGAAAATGGCTCTAAAAGAGGCATGCCGTCTTCACCTTCCAAAACTTCTACATCTGAATTTTCCCTTCCCTGAAATAGGTTAGGGTTTCCTCTTCTTCCATGGTCGCCATTAATTCCCCTTGCCTCCGATGTTGCCGGAACGGTCTTTATCTCTAGTAACTTCCGTAACATCTCCTCCATGATGGCGAACTTTCCTTCCATTTTTTCATTGTTGGTAGAAATCTGATTTTAAAAATTAGAAAATCTACCCTCCATATCGGACTTGAGTTGTCCAATTTCTTCTTCCAAAACTTCAACTTTTTTTCCGGCCATCTTCCTTTCAACAAATTGCTAGACGATCTTTTTACGGAATCGAAAACACCGCCGAAATTCTGAAATTTCAGCCGCCTTTGGTCTCAAGACAATGCTCTGATACCAATTTGATAGGAAATACTTGAGTTCGCAAGTAATCCTATCAGATCTACTTGAGTTCGCAAGTAACCCTAGCAATAATTGGTGAGAAACAATAAAGAACGAAAAAAAAAGAACCACAAAACATTAACTTTTATTATAGAATTCAAAACAAACAACACCAATCAACGAAACATAAAGAAAGATACAGTTGATCCTCTATTTGAGAGGAGGATCGTCTCTCCCACTCTCTAGACAAGAATCTAGAGCACAAGTCGCCAAAGGAACTACAAGAAACAATCACCAAAAGCATGACTAGCCCTAATCCCTTCATGCCCTTTAAATAGCCCTCTCCACCTCCTTACTTCTCCACCTCCTTAAAAACTTCATAATATAAGATATTATTTATTTAATACAAAAGATATCAAATCTTTTTAATTAATTAAATTCAAAATCAATTGGGCGTGCGCCCCTCCTTAGGCGGTGTAGGAAGGAGGTGGTTTGACCCGCCTTCTGTATACAAGTGCCGGTCCCACCTGGGCCGGCTGGGGCTGAGTCGGTTCTTGGGGAACCGACATATCATAATACTCCTAAATTTTTAGAGGAGGTGGTGGTGGTGTGCGGCTTCAAGTGATCCTCGATGGTGGCTCCGACAGTGGCGGCTGTGGCGAAGGCGGTGGGCTGGAGGTCGAGACAATCAAAAGGAAGTTGTGTGGCTTGGGGGTGGATTAAGGCATGATTTATTTGGGGGTTTAGTTTAGAATTTAGGTAAGTTTTAATAAATATATATAAATAGGGTGAGGCATGCCTCACGGCAGTGAGTCGCTCAATTAAGTTGAGGCGCACGCCTCATAAAAAGGCTCAAGGCGTAAGCCTTGAGGCGTTTTCACTGGAATTGTGGTAAGGAGAGCTTCAAGGAGAGCTTCATATCGAGCAATTTTAAATAATTAGCTTGGTTCATAGATGTGTTCGCCCTAAGAAGCATCTGCTGGAGTATGGTCGAGGACCAATAGATATCCTCCCCCAATGAAGCTAGCATTATATTAGCTCGCACCCAGGGAGCTCAACGAAGGATGCACGTATTCCGAGCAAGCTCAATTAGAGAACCCACCTTGGCAAGCTTCGCTTAAAAAGTCACTTACCTTATGAGGACTAGGCTCTTTCAGCTGTTCTGCCTAACTAAAGGCCATCTGTCTTCCACAGTCATCTCCATTAAAGTTGCACGAGGTCTATGGAGCCCACAGTTCAAGCTCTATCAACTATATTCGTCCCCAACTCTCAATCACTCTCATAAGACACAAGCCACTCGATCAAGAGCATTCGCACCCACAGAATGATTTAGGGCACTCAGTCAAAGGATTCACCCCTGAGAACTCGCCCTTAAGGACTCTCGCCCAAGGGTACTCAGCCCTCATGATCTCACTCAGGGTACTTTCTCTCACATACCTGCTTAGGTACTCATATGAGGACTCGCCTTAGGTGCTCGTCCTCATTGGCTAGCCTAGGGTATTCTCCCTCGAAAACTGGCCCAGGGTATTCACTAGAGATATCCCAAACCTTGTTAGTGATAGATGGTCACATGTGTACCTTTTAGCTTAATATACATGTATGTATATTCTGCATTTGTCAGATCTTGTATTATTATCTTTTATTTTCTTAGGTTTATTCTTTCTTGTAGTCCTCTTAGCCCTATAAATAATAATTTAAGAAGCATATTTGGGACTTAATGCCATGTTTATTGTTCACAAGGATTGTTTAGTTTCTCATCTGCTCTTCATACTCATTGATTCCGCCTCTTTCTATTCTCTTGCTTTAGTTAGCCAAATTTGTTCAGAAAGTCAGGTGTCGCCTACGAACAAATTTAAATCCAACAGTATGGAAGTGAGCAAATCACTATCCTTTTAATATGGAGACTAAGTTTGAAATATGGATTATAATGGAACTATTAGTGTTGACCATATCAACAACTAGATAGGATATCGAGACTTGATTTTTTAGTTAGTTGGCTTATTTATTAGTATTATGACTGTTATTTGACAATCTCCTAATAGTTTACCTTTGTAATATCAACAACAACAATTGATAGACACACCTTCAACACCTTAAATTTATTATGAAGACTCAACTGGCACTCATTGCATCTTAATCAATATAAATGTGAATTGGGGAAGTCTCATGCTCATATTCATTAAATTATTGGTTGATGGTGGCATGTTGAATGTTGATTCAGACAGCATGCAATTTGTTATGTGTTAGAAACATCCCAAGATAATGACTCGGTAGGAACTTTTGTTTGTGGATTTCAAAATATTTGCATTCTTTTGATGCGTGTACGCCATATGAAAGAACTTTCTGTAAGTTTAGCTCTAAGAAAAATTTATATATTATAATCAATATTGTTTTAATATTAATAAATATTGACATTAAAACAATGCTAATATTGATCTAGTACTAATCAATACTAAGCAAATTCCTTATAAATATTGGCCATTAGCACAAGAATTTTCCTGAGCTAAGCTCACCAAAAATCACTCATATCTCATAATCATAACTCTTATAATCTTACAAAGATCAGCAAATGTTTAAAGCCTAAAAAAAGATTTGTTATATGCTCATCAAGCTATAAAGTTCTAGTGCTAGTATCTTTGTGGAAAGGTGACTCCTTCATTAGATCACTGACCCTCATAGCATCCCTTATTTCAAGGTTAGCAAGCTCCTCACATATAGTGGATGTATTGCTTGCAATAACATGATATTGTAATCAACTATATAAAAAGAACAAAAAATAGAATGGTGGAAATAATTTATCTATGACTTTAACTTTATATTTGATCATGTTCATATAAATGTTGCATTGTAGAGCACTGATACCTATAACAAAGTAACTCAAACAAAAGACGGGGTCATTTGTTTGCAAAAAGGCAAATCGAGATCAAACATACTCTTAAATGGTTTGTTGGACAAAGGAGAACTCTATATCAATAATAAATCAACTCGCATAAGTTTAAAAAGCAAATTATGTGATACTATACTCAAACTATCCTAGTTTTAGATGATAAGATAGGGTAAAGATATACTTTAGTGTTATATAATTCATAAGAGAATAGTTAATCTGTTAGATATGTTGAAGATTGAGTGGTAATAGGTTTAGCTCTATTGCTTTTCTTCTATTGGTGCTTCTTATTCATGCGACCACTATCTCATATGCCCACCCCCATAATTCTCCTCCATTATGGCGAGTCTCCATTTGTAGTACACACAAATCATGCACCCCTTATAGATTCCTAATTTGTCATGCTCAAAACCTTAAAAAATTAAAATAAAAACACCTAAAATTTTTTAAAAATCAATTTGGCACTTCACAAAAAAGGTTAAATAATATTTTTATAAAATTTATATGTTATTCTGACCATTTTTTATATGTATACTGGTAATTGTAGGTATATTAGCTTATATAAATTAATTTTGTATTTAAATTATTTAGTAAGCTCACTTTATTACTACTATTCATTTTATTAATATGCTATTTACCTAAACTAATACACTTTAACTTTCTTATTGCAATTCCATTATGCTTTGCATGCATTGGCTAATGGTAGAATGAACGATTGTGATATTTTGTTAAGAAGATTTAGTATAATATTAAAAAATCATAAAAAAATTCACTTAACAAATACAAATCATGATGCAATTTTTGAGTTGAAAACTTTTGGGATCAGTCTCTTACACCAGTGTCTTCGTCTTCTTCTCCATCTCAATGACTATCTGTGTGGATCTGGCTCACACGTCAAAACCTTTGGCATTGACTTGTTTTTGCTACTCTCTATGCCTGCTTCATTGTAGGCTCCGGTGGCGATTTTCGCTCTATTAAAAGTGCCGAGCTAGCACGACTTGCCTTATTTGGATCTCGAATCTCAGCTTCCTATTTCCTCCATGAAGTTGTCATAGGATGTTCTAATAATACTAATAAAGAATTGGTGGGCATTGGGGGTGCTTGCAAGGGTTAATTGGAGCTGTATGGGATGATGAATTTATGCTTTTTATTGGTGGCTTTGGATTGAATTCTGCTAAAAAGCCCTCCATTGAGTGTTACGGGGAACTTTTGCGATGATTTAAGTTAGTATTCTTAGGAAGGAGGAATGGAGCTCTCTCTTACAGGTTTTAGAGCGAAGGGCAGAGGCTAGAGTTTGTCTGATCTCATTATTGGTGGAGTGGAGCTAGCTCTCAATGAACTTGGTACCTTGCGAAGTCAAGTCTTTTTATGGGAATAAGGAGGCATATCTGTTGATGAGAGGGTTAAGATTATTCAATAAGCTATCTAAAGTTGGTTAGAGTAAGAAGGTTGATCAAATCTTGGAGAAAATAGACGATTTACTTATGGTGCTTTCTGTCAATGGGATGATTGTAATTGTAGAATGCCTTTTTCCACGTGGTTTGGTGGTGAAGTAGGGAGGCAGGGATGCAATAGGCAAAAATATTGGATGCAGAGGATCTTTTAGAACCAGTTAGTATTACCCGTTTTTTAGGTTGTTGGTATCTAGAATATACTTGTATTGGAGGCAGCTAGTTTGATATAAGAGTGCACTATTTGCTTTGGGGCTAATTTCCTTGCCAATTTCTTTGGTTGGCTTCTCAGCTATCTTTGCAAGGCAAACATCTAGAGGACTACTCGTTCAAGCTGAGGTTCAACCTTGGAATAAGATGTGAATGCTTGAGCAAGTTAACAAAACACACCAACTTGCTTCTTGGAATTTTTTAGAGCCATTTGTGATTATTAGTTTTTCAGTAGCTAGTTTGGAATTGGATTGGAGCAACTAATTTGCTATAAAAATGAAATTTAGCTTTAAGGCTAGTTTTGTTGTCAAATTCTTTGGTTGGCTTCTCCTTTTTAAGGACTTGAGGGACCAAAATGGTCTTTTAATATTGTTGAAGATCATTTTAGTCATTCTCTCTCTCTCTATATATATATATATAAAACAAAATAATTCCAAAATCAAGTTAATTCAAAGCTTAGAACTAAAAATTATTTTATATAAAAATTACGCAAAAAAAAAAATTACATATCCAAAAATATGGAAAAAATAAAAAAGTTAAAAAAAGAAATCATATGGAAGACATGGCCACTGGCTAGGCTGCCAAGTCAAAATTGGGGGTGGGCAAGCACACCACTATTTTTGTATTTGAAAAATTCTAAATTCTCTCAAAATTTTGGTAACTTCTACAATGCCCTTTGTTCTCTTAAACAAAAGCTAACCTTTGGTAGGAGCCAAATCACGCAAATTTTAGGTGAGGGTGATTTGGCTACTTAAAATATATTTTTTGGTAGCTCACCTCCTAAACGAATTTGGAGGGGAGTTATTTTTAAAAAAGCTAGTTGTGACATTCATGATTTTGAGAAATTTTAATGATCGATTGATTATCAATTAAATGCATTAAAATATTTTAGTTGTTGATCATTCATGTTGTCTTAGATAAGTATAAACAATATGATCGGGAGCTTTTTTGGTATATAAAGTAGTCCTACTAATAAAATTTGAAGGAGAATAATAATGACCTTTTAAAAGAACAGTCCTTTATGATTACTGTCCTTTTTGATATATATATATATATATATATATATATATATATATATATATTCGTACTTGTCTGCATACAAGTTGAAAAATAAATGTCTAATTTCTTGTGGTGCAGCTTTGCAAGTGAGTATTATTTGTCCTTTATGATTTGCTTTACTTAGTTTTTTTTCTCACTTTATGTTAGCTAACAACTAAAATTTGGGACTATTTATGCTCTGAAAATCTCCACTGTATTTTGTAGGCCTGCTCCCATTTACTCTTCTGTTTAGTTTTTATTTTTAAGCTTTTGCATCCCATCTCTCATTGGATACTTTATCGGATTTTTTTTGTTCTTTGATCAACTGGTCCGTTTTTTTCTCATACTGTGAGATCATATGTTATTATTTTTGCAATCATTTTGCTAAGGGTCTTCATTATTTTCTTTATAGATGTTTAACATGATCTCAGCTATTGAAGAGTTGAGTGGGATCCCCTCTAAAGACATTACTAAGTTGCTGAAAGAGACTGACACTTTCACCATTCAATTCAATGATTCAAGAGGGTGCTCTAGACAAGTTAGTTTATATTTCCCTTGAATAACTTTAGTTGTTCGTGTATTATTAGTCATTCTCAATTTCTTTATTATATTGTTTCCTATTCAGATTGATATAGAGGGCCTGGCTTCTTCTCTACCGTTGCACGTTATTGCAGTACTCTTGTCAAATGGTCGTGAAAATTTTTTACATTTGCTTCAGGGTATTCGGCTTCTGTATAGCTTTTCTGACCTTGCAACTCGTCATTCCAGACTTGAGCAGGTATTCTTTCTTACTAAATTTTACTATTAATAAATATGCATGGACATACATTCACTCAACCCCAGAAATTCGGTCAAATTATTTGAGATATAAACAAAATAAATATACATATGAGTACGTCAATGTTTTAAAAAGAGAAAGCATGAAATGAAATGTTTGACCCATTTGTGGAATGAAACTTTAGCTTCATCATTTTAAATTTATATTTTTAAAGATATTAAAATATATTATATTTAAATAAATTATAAAAAATAAAAATTTTCATACTTCACAATTTCTTTACTATTTTCAATTAGTCTCGATAATGTAATACATATGAAATTTTTTATGAAATTAACAGGAAGTTAGGTGTGTAATATCTATGTTGAAATAATATTCTTATAATAAATATGTGAAAGAAAATAGTAGGAGAGAATAAGAAAGAAAGAGAGGTATAATTCTTCTCTTTGTTGCCCAACATATAGAGCTTTATAAGGGTAAAAATAGGGAAGAAATAAACATATTCTAGCAGTGAAAAAATCTAAATAATGTAATAGATTTTTTTGATATATAAGATACCTAGAAATCAACCACAAGATTGTGCCAAATCAGCCGCCTATCATACAAGTCCAAACACAAGGTGGCAAGGGAAAAGAGCTGCAAGAAATGCTATACAAGGATGCCCGTCACTACAGCAAAGTCGGGTATTTTTGCAGTGGAAAATCCGCCGCAAAAACAAAAAGATAAATCCGTTGCAAATTTCGGTTTGTGGCAGATTTGCGACGGAATAAATTTTGATGGTAAAAGTCGCATCGCAAAAATATTTGCGACGTAATGAATACGTCACAAATATTTTGCTGCGGATTTAAGACGGATTTACGACAAAATTGATTTCGAGAAAACGATGCCTTCGTTTTAGCTGCCCGATGCAAATCCCGCTGCAAATTACGATGGATTTGCGGCGAAAATGCTGTAATAAATTGTGGCGGAAATACTGCCGCAATGTGCGACGGACTATTCCGTCATAAAATACGATGCACGTTCATTGTTTCTGTGTTTGCTGTGAAATTTTCACCGCAAATCTGTCGGAAACCTATAGCATTAATAAAAAAACAACACCTACAATAGATATTGAGTTTTTCAGCAATAACAATTCAAGCAGTTTAAAAACAGTAATTAATAATGCTTAAATGGACAAATAACAAACCCCTACAATCATATATAAGAAACACACTTTTATATAATCATAAACCAACTGCTTAAATAGGCAATTACATTTCAACGGTTTTACAATTATTATAATACTGCTAACGTAAACATAATTCTTATACAGTAAAAAAAGTAAAATGCATCAAAAACCACTACACAGACCATCTAAGCGTAATCTATATCCTCAATCTTCTGCTCGGCCAATGCAGACGCAGGGTGATTTCCACTAATGTGCTCTCTCAAACTCTGAAGCTCATCCAGTATATGAATGTTGATGTTCGCTTGTGATTTTCGGACATTTTTTTCCATAAGCTGATGTATTTATCAGCAGTCACACTAATCATTTGGCTTGAAGATATCCATTTCATGATAAATTTTTGTGAATGCGGTGAAGTATTCAGCAACTTATGTTTTCTTGCTTGATGTCACAAGCATAATCTTATGTATAATTCACACAATGGAGTTGAATTTTCAAGATTTGAAAACACCATGTTGGCTTTCTCCCACAGATTACTTGTGTAGTGTTGAAGGCGAAATATAGGGATCCGATGTGTTCCTCTATAGAATTGATAAGCCTAGTCATTTTTGGTATCACACGTTGGAAAGGAATGGTCAACCACATCAGGTTGACATATGGTGTTATTTATGTATTTAATCTTTCCCCTTTCTCAGATCACCATTTAAATGGAGTGAGATCATTGGAAGAAGTTCTTCCCATGCACGTTGTGGGATGCTATTTGAAGAGGTTTGTGATCTTCAAAGGTTCCTGGAATGATGGCGTGGCTTGTTAGGGTGGAAGAAGAACCAATTCTCTCTCTATCTTTGCTTTTGACCCAATTAGGCCCTCTTGTTGTTATTGAGCATAGTTTATAACCTAGCTTTGATATCATGGAAGAAAGAAGAAAAGAAATAGTGAGAAAGAGAGGTAGAATTCTCCATGCTTGTATTGACTGAAATCTCGACCATTATATAGAGGTTCATAAGGGTGAAAAAAAGGAAAAAATAATATAGTAATAAAAAAAATCTAAATAATATAACAATTTTTTGATGTAAAAACCCATCTAATATAATAGATAAGATCACTAATAATCAGCCAAAATTGCTCCAAATCAACTGCCTACTATGCAAAGTTCAAATGGCAAGGTAGCTAGGGGAAATGGACTGCTGGAAATGCCATATAGTTATGCTCGTTGCTGTGCTGGCTCAATCCTTCAACTCATCAAGCGTTTCCTACGGGAGAGAAAAACCGCATCCCCATACTGGAGGAATTGCCATCTTGGGAGGTGGTCCACTTGCCTTCTAATGGGCATGCTAGCAAAAATTCTTTGTTTGACGCTGCTCTAAGTTAATAAAAACCTTTATGATTATTATTGTTTTCATTTGGTGGGGCGGCATCATATATTTCATCAAGAAGTATTATAGAGCATGCTTCTAATGAACTTAAGCTTTAAATAAATAATAAATAATGACAAGTTAAAATTGAAATTGTGAAATCATGGGTGTGGTCCCTTATTAAATAGGGAAGATTAATACAGATTAGGTGTTAAACTTGGATGATGGGCGGGGGGGGGGGAATATGATAAATAATCCAAAGGAAAAGAAAAATAAATAGGTGACAATGTGTAAGGTTGATGGGAAAAGAGTGTAAATAGGATGAGGTGAAAGACAAGATGAGGTGAAAATAACATAAAGTTTTTTTTGTTTTTTGGCTTGAAGCTATAAAAGAGGATCTGCTATAGATGAGAAGCAATAAGTTTCTTTTTTGCATTTTGGCTATTTTATTTCCCAAATTTCTGAATTGCATATAAAGTTGAATTAGGTGTCATACAACAACAACAATAACAACAACATCAAGCCTTTATCCCACTATTTGAGGTCGGCTACATGAATTTTTTTTCTCCATTGTTTAATTCAAGAAAAAATTGAAGCTTAAGCTTTCCATTATTTAAAAGCATCATCAAGCATATGTTTCAGTTCAAGAAGTGTACGCTTCATCTTAAGAACACTTTAATGTTGACGCTTTGGAGCATCTTGGGGCCGCTTCACGTCAAAATGCATTTTTCGAAACATTGTTGCACATGTTTGTATGCATACACATTTATGAATGCATATGCAATTACTTGTGCATAAACATGCATACATGTATGCATGCATTCTTTTTAATGCTTGTATGCATTCCTTTGCATGTTTATGAACCTGTGCATTAACATAGGCAAACACAAGCAAAAAATGTACACTTCAAAATGTCATTCCAGCATGTGCAGTTCAGACAGAAAAAAAAAAAGAATCAGCATAATGGGGGGACTAAGTAGGTTATGCAACTAGTACAAGGTATAAGTTCAATATATAGGCAATAGAAAGTGTTTGAATTGCCAGACCTTGAGATGATTGGAAATAAAAAAAGCGGTAGCTTGCGGTATAATGATCTTTTAGAACACAATGATGTAGATCTTTACCTGAATTTATATTATTTGAGAAAGATTAAAAATTTATTTTTGATGTAGAACGGTGGGGGGTGAGGAAAATAAAAATTAAAGATCTGAAATTCAATTTCAGATTTCCTTTAATTAAGGGATTTGAATTTGAAATTCAAATAAGATGGAGGGAAGGATAAGAAGTGGTTAATTATTCCCTAATTGGATTCCTTAACAAGGAAAGAAATAATTAAAGTAGGGGAGAGAGAGGGGCCGGCCTAGTGAGGGGGAAGGAGGAGGTGTCTAGGTTCAATGAATGTGAATCAAGTATTAATTGGGATTGAGAATTAAGTCTGAAATTAATTTCAGATTGGGAGTAATTGGAGGAGGTTTCCTAAAGTAGAACTTATTAAATAGGAAAGTTTTTGAAATTCAAAATTTATTTGAATTTAAATTGAATAACTTTCCAAATTAACAAATAGCTAATTTAGGAAAGAATCTCAATTCAATTAAGATTGAAATTTGAATTTGAAATCTGTCCAAATTGAATGCACCACATATGGAAAGGGATTAATTTGGGATTTGAAGATTTGGAGGCAAAGAGAGGCACTATGGCCGGCGGTTAAGTGAGGGCTAGGGTTTGATAGTGGCGACTAGGAGGAAAAGGAAGGTTTTGGGAGGTTTGGTAGGGAAGAAAGGATCCTCGAGGCCGGTGGTGGCGGGACTTATGGCCGGCGCGTGGAGGAGAAAGAATGGGTGGTGGTGTTCGGTTTAGAGAGTGGGAGGAGGGAAGAGGGAAGCTTGGCCGGTGGCTATGGAGGGGTATGGCCGACGATCAAGGGAGAAGGAGAAAAGGAGTTCAGGGAAAGAAAGATAAAACCGTGAGCCCGGATGCTTCCTGCGGCTGATGGGTGATACGTTGTCCTTCACTAAGGGACTTCAAGCCACGAGCCCGGACCCATCCTACGGCTAGTTGATACTACAATTCCCTCCCATAGGGATCTCACTAAAGTCGTCCCAAGGAACAAAAGTGCAGAACAATTTTTTTTTAAAAACTCCATTGTACCAATACAATAGCAAGGGTCTCTATATATAGGCCTCAGAAATAAAAAAAACTAAAATAAGACGAACATGCCCCTAGGGCTTACATAAGACTAGACCCTTAAGTAAGGGTAAAAACGAAAAATAAAAATTACACATAAAAATTTTAAGATAACGTGAGACGATCACGGCCGTCGATCTTCAGTTCCTCTTTGAGTAGGCATGAACGGTTGGATGTCCGCATCAATTTTACCATAGAATTTTTATAGTATGCTGTGGAAAGTATGCAGCAATATAAAATGCAGCCTCATCAGGATATATTGGCCAAAAAAAAATGATGCTATCCATTCTTTATTTGACATGGTATGCTAATTTGTGTGCTAATGATGATGACAATTCTATATGCTTAGGCCTTTATGCTCTAATCTTTAGATTCTTGGTTTCTCCAACGAGGCTACACCAATGTCAAGCATTTTGCCGGAATTATAAGCAACAACTCATTTGCATTTAATTTGTTAAGCCTGGAGTGCACTTGTGATGGAGATCATTTTTCAAGACATGACATCAATGGCAAGATTTATTATTATTTTTTCTGCTTTATTAGTTGGTGCGTTATGAAATAATTTGATTTTAAATTTATTTTGACCTGATATGTCTAGGGATATATTTTTAATCGTTTAGGAATATATTAGCTGTAATTATCCTTATGCTTTCCCACTTTGTGATAATTAAGTTGTTTGCTAACTGATTTTATTTGTTTTCAAATCCTTGATAAATTTTTTGGATATTTATGATCTTTTTATTATTAGTAGGGCTTAAACTCAACTATCATGTATTTTTATTTAAAGAAAGTATGTTGTTGATGTAAGTGGTAACTTGTGATTTATGAATCCTTCAAAAAAATATTTTTTATTTTTATTTTTGCTTTAAAACATCCTACGCATTGTACAAGTTGCATTAGGTATCTTAATCCTGAGTCATCTTGCATCATTCATTAATCATAGTTATGAATGAATAATATTGTATTAATTAGATAATTTTGTAATGTTTAAGAAATAACATTTATTTCTAACTTATGATTTATTTATTTATTTTATTTATTTAAGTGTTTTATAGTACAATGAGTTTTTTTTTTCCAGGACTATTTGAAGTGTAAGATATATTTCAAAAACAAATATGAGAATAGGCATATTTTCTAAGAAATTTGTTTTACTTTGTCATTTAATTTAAGAATAATCATTAACTTAATTTTTTATATCAATTTTGCCATATGATATTCGCTCAAAGTCTCTTCTTAAAAATTCATCCCCTTCTATAGCTTTTTATATATATATATATATAAGAGGGTGGTCATTTTTTGTATGCTATTTTCTTTCAGATTCTGCTTGACGATGTAAAACTATCCGAACAAGTGATGGATTTGGTGATTTTCATGTTGATTGTTCTTGCTCAATCTGATCAGGTATAGTTTTTTTTTTCTATTTATACTTGCCATTTAAAACCTCGGGAGTCATATTTGTATGATCTATAATGAAGTTTTGAGAAATGGTGAATTCGTTTTGTAGGACAATCATGTTGGAAGATCCCTACCCGTTATACATGCTGCTCTTGTTGCTTGCAGTTTTCATCTCTTAACTGGTTATATCTCATCACAATGGCAAGATATTGCTAATGTTATGCTTGCTCATCCTAAGGTACTCAAAAATCAGACTTGAGCCTCTTTTGTTACTCAGTTGAATGTTTTTATTCCTTGATCATAGAATGAGACTTGACACAAAGATCGATAAAAAATTGAATATATATATATATATATATTAGAGCTGTTAGTTGGTTGGAAAGCAAATTTGGATCATATTGGTGGAGGTGAATGGTTTTGATAGAGCTTTGAGGAGCGACAGATCTATTGAATATGGAAGTCAGAGATGTAGACGGGGCACTTGTTAGCAAGTGTTTAATGAGAGCATCATTTGATATAATCAAAACTCAAAAATCTATAAACACAAAAAATAATAATATACATGATAACTAGGCAATTTGAGGATACCTAAAATTCCTAAGATTTATTAAGGAGGTAGAGCTGGGCAATTTAACGATGCCCTCAACTCTAGGTGATCATTGGGGAGGGAGGAGGGAGCAAGCAAAGTTTCTTCATTCATTGATTTTGGATAACTCTAATTTCTTTTTAAGGAAACATTAAAAGACCCGTAAGAACTTATTAAATAACCTAATAAATCTGTTAGACTGGTCCATATCGGACCGGCTTACGAACAACAGAGGCGGAACTCTCCGCCAATCTCCGCCTCCTGCATGCCGATCAAACCGCCAATTCAAAAAGAACAGTTTTTGAAGGATTTTTGATGAAGTTTAGGAGGGAAATTGAGTGTAGGGACTGGTTAGAGATTTCCTTTTGAATTGTATGCATTAAATAGTTTGTTTTCCTAGGGTTAGGGCATCTTGAATTTGGCTGAAATTTGAGATCTCTTAGATTTAGGTTTTTGGGCTCTAGCGGCGTCTAGAGATTTGGGACAGATTGATCCTCCTCCCGAATTGAGGATCAACTGTATCTTACTATTTTCCGTTTCTATTTCATCAAATAATACAAATTATCTACTGTTTTCATGGTTTTGTGTGGATTTTTGTGGAGAATTCTCGCTGTTCTCCGAAGATTGATAGGGAATACTTGAGATCTACGAGTGTTTCCTATCAAAATCATAATCTGAACTCACATGACTCACTAAACTTAAAAAAAAAGGACTCACTAAACTATCCATTTACATTTATGCGTGTCAGAAACTAACTTTTTTTGGGCTCATGGCATCATGACTCCAATTTCTTACACTAATTTTGTTAGAGTTTCTATGCATCAGCTACGTAAGTGTTTGGAGAAATTTTACACGTGTAGGACCTACACAACAGCCCCAGACTATTTCTTCACGCATTTCTCCTTAAAAGTTGAAAGCATCTTGCTATTGTGTTCTTAAACAACCTACTATAGCATTTAATATAGCATTCTAGCGGTAATTAGCTTGTTTAAGATGACATGCATAACTACTTCCGTTATGTGCATTTTTTTTAAAATTACGATTAGACTTTCTACAACTGTCATGACCACTAGATAAATCCAAATGACATTCCTTATCTCATGATGACAATATATATATATATATATATATATATATATATATATATATATATATATATATATATATATATTAGTTTATTTCCTCCATCTTCTTGCCTCCTATGTACGCTCTTTGCTCAATGCAGATGTTATCCTTTTATGAGTTTTACATTTCTAGCAGGCATATTTCTTGGCCGAAGCTTGGGTTAGAAAGCTGAGAATTATTTGTTAGCGAGGGAGGGGAATTAGGAAATAGAGGAGTTATAGCTGGAAAAAAATGCTGGAGTTAATATTTGGATTTCTCTTTGCACCATGATTATACATCTCGTTATGTTTGAATGATTCCTCATAATTAGCTTTCATACCCAATATAGCAATCTTAAAATATAATCACTGCATTTAAGCTACTTAAATTAAAACTTTTTCAGCAAAGATTAAAATATTTATTTTATAAGCTAATTTACATGGCTAGTAGATGATCAAGTGATACGTAGGTCTGATGTATTCAAGCATTAAGAATTTCTATAAAACTTTTGAGGATATGGATAAGTATATAACTAATTGGATCAAATTTTAATGTTTAAAATTTTTAATTTAAATCATTAACAATACTTGTGTGATTGTGCTATTTACAATGAAATCAGAAGAAACAACCCTTACGCGGGGAGATACAATTATGGAGATCAGAGTAGAAAGGAAACAGATTTTCTAAATGGCAATAACTAGGTTTTGCGTAGGAGTTATGCAAATTAGAATTAGCATTGGTCTGCATGTTGATTGGAAGTAATTATGAATATAACGACATGCAATATTTGGAAATAATTATGCATACCTGATAGAGATGAGCCTTTATGCGTGCTTCTTAGGTTTATGTTGAATATCAATTAACAAGCAACAAATGTTTTATGATGCAGCTAACTCTTATAAAAATATAGCGTAATTAATTAATATACATTAGTGAATTCAAGAAGGTGATATTTATGATGCTATTTACCTAACTGTCACGCAGTATCTCAAGAGTGTCTAGTTTCACCAACTAATTTTCAGTACTCTTATTCTTTATGAAGATGCTTACGAAAAGATATTTATGATTTGATATTTTGAGTGCTATGGGCAAAAGTTACAGCTATGGTTGGCGAGATTTCTTCTAAATTGAAATATTAGAATCATAGAAGAAATGTTAAAAATGATGAAGGCTTCAAGATTAGAACAATAAAAATTGAGTAAATAATAAATGGAAATTTGATAATTATTGGCTAATAGTGGTGAAATATCATATGGTATGAAGTTCTTTCTAACAGGTTCAAGTATTTTAGGTTTATTATGCAAAAAACTGATTTTATTGATGAAGAAGCTTATCAAAGTTAAAGCTAAATGAGCCTATAAGGTGAGATAATATCATTGGTAACTAAGACAAATCTATATATCTATAATTAAATTGCCTATACTTTATGGATCCGAGTTTTGTGCAATGTACAATTGACTTACAGCCAATTAATGTTTGCCAATAATAAGAATATTAAGATGGATGTATGATAAATTTAGGAACAATGGTATAAAATTTGTTATATGAGAGATCGGAATAGCACTAACTTAATTATAGTAGTGAAAAATAACTTAAAAATATTTTAGACCTATCTAGAAGACAGAATGTGAAAATAAAACAAGTTGATATCAAGGCTTTAAAAATCTTATTTGGGTACCAAAATGATTTCCTTAGCCAAGGTGAGGCATAAGTTTAAATGCAGATTGAGACATATGCCTCAAGTTTAATGACAGAAACATAAAATTGTGGATAATAAGAAACAGATGCTCAACTAAGACATGTTATATGATTAAGGAAAACACATAATAAGAAAACACATGAAGAAAACATAAAATTTCGCGCATAAAATAAGATTCAAACACAAGTCTAATGTCATGCGCTATAACAACCTCTCTCAGGGAACATGAAGCAAACAGAGAGATGCACTACTATTTTTTTTCGTGTATAATTTCTGTCTCAAAAAAATTTAAAAATTAGTACAATTCACTTGAGCAGAAGCATTTCCAAAAATTTTCATTATTTAACTAAGGAGCTTTTAATACACATCAGTATTCTTTTGCATGCTAGCAAAACTTTCATCGCATACATACATGATATGATTTATCTTACACAAAATTGTACACCAAAAATAGAGTAGTTGATCAAAATATGATCCTCATTCAAGTTCTGCTTTGTTCTTTCCTTTATGAGAAATAACATTCAACATAATATAGTATTATTTTAGAAACTCACAAAGATAAACATTTTTAATATAGAAGTCAAAAGTCATAGAATCTAAATTATACTCATGAACTAGTTTAATGCCTTACCTATAATACTTAAAATGTCATCACCTGAATAATTTTTTTATTTAAGAATAAGTGATATATCTAAATTAGAAACCAAAATATTTAACAAAATATTAGAGTTTAAAATATTGACAACACTACATTAAGCATGTGTATCTATTTCATCATGCTAGACAAATCTTTTCATAGTTTCTTTTATAAAAGTTGTTCTTTCAACCTTAAAGTATGTGATGTATGTGGGAGTAGGTTTATGGGCTGTCATAAGCTTGAAAGCTATGCAATAAGGACCATTTTTCCTTCATAAGGGCCCACCTTTGTTGTTCTACCTGTACATATTATCGTATATATTTTAACTTGAGAACCCCTTTGCCTCTATATAGGCTCACCTTTGTGGCCCCATTTATATAGGTGATATCATTGTCAACCTATCTTGATACATGGCCTTTCTTAAGCGCATTCTGTTCAATTTCAATTTTTGAACATTTAGATGTATGCATCATTTTCTTTTCTTATTACATTAAATACATACTTTTTAAGTTTGAAATTAACTAATAAACTTTGTACTTTAAAGGACATTTCAATGCAGTTGGCTTATGTGCAGACCTGAGGTATTAGATTTATGTTCAATTGTTTCAAATAACTTTACTTTTTTAATTAAAATTGAGAATCTTATGTAATTGATGACGTTTAGGATCAACCTTTGATAGACAATATCATTACTGTCACCTCGAAACCTCTTTCACTTTCAAACAATCTAAATAAATAGATTTAATATATTAAATCATATCCCTTAACATATCCCAACTTACAACACAATTTAAATCAATTTTAACCTCAAAACAATATTTTTACCTCTAAATAACCTCTCATAAAATCTCATGATCACCTATTTTAATTCAACGTCGATTCAATGGAGGAAATCATGAAAAATTGAATTTTTACCTGAAAACCTCAGTTTTCTTCGTTCTTCCTTCTCTTCTTTGACCTTCCTACCCTCGGCTACAGCAGGTCACTAGTTTACAATTGGGAGGAATGCAAATGAATTCCTCTTAGTAAATACATGTATATTAGTAATTATAATACCCTATACTTGTAATTTCCTGCAATTAATCTCCGCTATCCCTTTTCGCATTGGCCATTTAGTGGAATTGTTGAAAATGCATGCGGTGTTATAGCATAATAGTCCTTATGAACAGTAACCTTAAAAATTTAACATAGATAGATAAATTATATATATCTTCACTAAAATGATTAGTATAAATTATAAGATTTTATAAAAATATTACTCACCAGTTTTCAGAGATGCAAAAAAAAAATATAATATTTTGAATAAATTTTGACTTTTACCTTTTCAAAATCATCATCATCATATTTATTAGAGTTATCATTTTCCTCCTCATTAGTCTCATTCCTCCTCATCATTCTCAAAATCATCATCATTTTCTTCTTTCAAAACTAACATTTTTCTTTTCTCCATATTAGCAAGTAATCATTAGTGAGACAATATGATATCTTATTGATTGATAGTTTTTTTACCCAACCTTGCGACTTATTTGATGACAATGATATTTGACTTTATTTGCATTGATTTTTGAATTTGTTCTAACTTCCACTCCCACTAGCAAGGGTTTAAAAACCGGACCGGACCGGCTGGTTCGACTGGTTCAACCGTGAACCGGTCAGTTATTCGATCCGGTCTAGTTTAAAAACCAGCTCCGCAGTGAACCGGCCTAAACCGGACTGAACCGGCGATTCAACCGGTGAACTGGTAAACCGGTCTAAGTTCGAAAGAACCGGCCGGTTCTACAAATTTATTTTATTTTAAATATGGTGTAAAAATATATATTTTACTTTATTATATTTTTTAAATTAAAATTTTTTATTAAATATGAGATTAATTATTGATGGGGATATCGATAAGAGATTCCGATGCGTTTATCAGAGGAAACAACGGAGATCGATGGCCATGATAGAGAGCCTTTATTTTTGATGCACTTTATGTACTAGTTATTTTTACATTTTAGTTTTCCGATTGTATTCCTATGGGTAGTTAGTTTGCTATTGTAGCCCAAGGGGCATTTTAGTCCGTTTTCTTTTATCATGTTGAGGCCTATATATATGGCCCTCTCTTATGTATTTGGATGATGAAAGAATGAACATTTTTCTAATTTCTCTTTAGAGCTTGTGAGTTCTTTGAGTGGTGAAGTCCCAAGGAGTGGGCGAAGCAATACCCATCAGTCATTGGAAGAGTCCGTGGCTCGTGGTCGAATTTTCCTCTTTCTTTCTCCTCCTCTCTTACCCTTATCTGTCGGCTTCCCTTGGCCCAACCACCACCGGCCGGCCACTAAAACCTCATCTCCCCTAGATCTAGGTGACCCCAATCCAACCTTCCCAAAATCCCTCCACCCGTCGGCTCCATCTTGCCCCCACCCCAAAACCCGACGTCCCTTCCATTCTCCCTTGCCGCCGGCCTCCCTTTGATCCCCTCATCGGGTGACTTCAATCATCTTGATGATTTCCTAAATTTGGTTCAAGCAAGAAAGGAAGGTAATTAGATTATTTGAAATTCAAATTTTGAATTCAAAAAACCTTCAAAATTTGCAAATTCCAAATAAGGAAAGTGTAAATATGATTTCAATTGAAATTTCAATTTGAAAGGAATCATTATTCTCCCTCTAATTTCACTTGGACGTGTTTGGAAACTTTTAAAACCTTTCCAATCCCCCCCTCCCTCTCTCTCCATGCCGCCGGCCCCTCCCATTAATGGGCCTCCTTTGTTTTATCAATTAAATCCCTAAGCTCTTTTGAATTTAAATTCAAACCTAAATTAAGTTCCCTCCAAATCCACTTAAATCTGAATTCAATTTTAGATTGCTAAACATTCTCCCTAACCCTAACCTAAGCCAAACTGTCCCCTCTCTCTCTCCCTCTCTTCCCACCCGAGAGCCCCACCCGACCTCTCTCCCTCTTCCACTCACAAGCCGCCGACCACCATTGCCTTCAAAAAGGAGAACTTGTCCATGGATGGTGGATCCCGAGGTCGATCATGGCTTCGCTTATGATGAGTATGGGCAAATAGACATTCTACAGTCGCCGTTCTTTGATCCAAGTTTTAGCTTTGATTACACCGTCGAAGAGTACGTCGAGCGCATCCCCGACACTTTGGTCGAAATTCTTGAAGAGCAATAACAATCAGGATCTTGGCAACTTATCGGACGATCAACTCCTCCCCCGCCGACAACCTTCTCTTGGATCAAAGCCGTTGGTGTTGCTACTATCTTAGTGGCGTCGTTCAATGTGCTGAAAGCCTCTCTCCGTTAAGCCTTTATATTGAGTGTGAGTGAGAATTGTACCTCTCGGTGAATTTTCTAAATATTAAGCTTTGGGTTTTATTTCAGCACATATAGTGTTATTGTAACATTTTTTGAGTTTTCTTAACTTGTTCTAATCTCCAAGTCTTGTGACTGCATGCCAAAACAAAATTGATAATTGGGAATTCTTTTAATCATATCTTATGGTTCATTAATCTTAAAGTAGCAAGCTTCACAATATTTTATTAATTTCCTTGCAATTCTTGTTGGTTTCACATCATATTGGTTTCAGAGCATGGTAGGCATAGGTAACATGTGCTAGAAATCATCCTAGGAGTTTACCTTACCAACCATATGTTTGTGTGCATGCATTCCATCAACTAGATAATTTAATTTGTTGTGTTTACGTGCTGTCCAGAATTTTCTGCAGCATTTAGCGGCCTTTAGGAGAGTCTAACTTAGTGTTTAGGTGTTGTGCCCACTCTAGAGACCTTCCTAAACGCCTAGGCAACTTAGCCTATTATTGTAGTTTGCTGTCTTGATTGTTTCTGCATAATTTAGTTGCATTTAGGTGAGTACATTTAGTGTCTAAGTGCTGTCCTCTACCCCTTTACCCTCCATTAGTGCCCCTTAACATCTCCCAATGGATCCAGAGCAAATTCAGAGACATTAGACCTGATTGTAGGACAACTAGGCACCGTCACTCAGCAAATTAAGGAAACCCAAGGGGAATTAGCTGACTTTAGGAGACAAGCGGGAGAGCGACTTGACAACATCGAGCGTTTAGGAAACCCAACAATCTACACCCCCTCCAGGCCTCATTCTCCCTACGGTGATGAAACCCAGATTGATTATGGACCGCCTCGAGATTACTATCGTCACAACCATAGGCCCAATCAGGAACCTGTAGGACACGATACACCCTGGAGAGATAACGATGCCCAACTGCTCAAGAATATTCGCATAGATGCCCCCTCGTTCAATGGCACGTTAGGTCCTCAGGTTTTTCTAGATTGGCTTAAGGGTATGGACAGTTATTTTAAGTGGTATAACATCTCGGAAGAGAGAAAAGTCCGATTTGCTGAGATGAAGTTGACAGGAAGGGCTATTCAGTACTGTGCTAACCTTAAACACATGTGCGAGATCCGAGGAGAGTACCCCATCACTGATTGGAGAACCATGAAACAAGAGTTGAAACAAAAATATCTCCCTCCTTCATACTACCCTAGACTCTTAGATCGTTGGAATAAGTTGACCCAAGGTAGCAAACCGGTTAAGGAGTACATTTCTGCTTTCGATGACTTTATGATCCATTGTAGTGGTGAAGAAACCACCACTCCTACCCAACTTCTTTCTATGTTTAGAGCCGGGTTAAGGGAAGATCTTAGGAATGAACTTTTCGCCAGAGGAGTAACCACCTTAGAGGCCGCTTGTAGTCTTGTGTTAGACCTAGAAGAATCTAGAAGCCATGCCCATTTTAGGAACCAAGACTCTCGTCCTAACCCATTCAAATTTTCCTCCAGCCAACCACAAAACAAACCAACTGGCCCCGTAACCAGTCGACCCACTGCTGGGTCTTCCCAACCCGCTCTGACTATAAAGGTAAAACCCCTGAACGAGAGATACCCAAAACTCTCGCGGGAATTAAGTGCTTTCGATGTCATGGGTATGGACACATTGCCTCTCAATGTTCCAGCATGTATAAAGTCACGATAATCAAGGAGGTGGTTGATGAAGAGGAAGAACCTGACACCGATTTGGTTCATCATGTTGACGATGACAAAGACTTCTTCGGTGATGAGAACCCCGTGGAGTTGCAAATTGTTAGATGTGCCTTGTCCCAACCTAAGCCGAGCGATGATTGGCGTAGGATGTCTATTTTCCACACCTTTACCAAAATTGAGGATAAAAGCTGTAAAGTCATCATTGACAGCGTAAGCTGCATCAACGCTGTCTCTTCTACAATAATAACCAGGCTTAACCTAAAGTCGACACCCCACCCGAACCCCTATAAGGTTGCTTGGATTAATTCAATTGCCATAGAAATTAAAAAAAGGAGCCTTATCCCTATTGAGTTCGTGGGATATCAAGAAAAGATTTGGTATGATGTTCTGACCATAGATGTTGGTCAGATTATCCTCGGTCGCCCTTGGCTGTTTGACAACGATGTCCACATTTATGGGAGATCAAATACCTGAGTGTTTGAACATAACGGTAAGAAGATCAAGCTCTTACCCTCCCAACCCAAGCCTAGTAAGGATGAAGTTAAGCCTGCCCCTGTTAAGCCTAATAAAGGTCTAAACCTCTTGACTAGAAAGGAAATGGATGTTGAGTTTCATCAAAGATCCCTCGTGTATGCCCTGGTAGCTAGGGAAGTGAGTGCTGACCAAGAGGAACATGTTCCCGATGAAGTTAAACCCCTCTTAGAGACATTTGCTAACGTCTTCCCAGAAGACTTACCCAATCATCTTCCACCCCTTAGGGACATCCAACATGTCATCGATCTTATTCCGGGAGCCTTCCTACCCAACCTCCCTCATTATCGCATGAACCCAACGGAACATGCTGAGCTGAAGAGACAAGTGGACGAACTCCTGCAACGTGGCTTCATTAAAGAGAGCCTTAGTCCGTGTGCTGTCCTCGCCCTTCTGACCCCTAAGAAGGATGAATCTTGGCGAATGTGTGTTGATAGCCGTGCTATCAACAAAATCACGGTCAAGTTCGTTTCCCCATCCCTCGTCTGGATGATATATTAGATATGATAACAGGAGCCACCTTATTTTCTAGGATTGACCTTAAAAGTGGCTACCACCAGATTAGAATCCGCCCGGGAGACGAATGGAAAACCGCTTTTAAGATCAAGGATGGACTATACAAATGATGGTTATGCCTTTCGGTCTGAGCAATGCACCGAGTACATTCATGAGAGTTATGACTCAGGTCCTCAGACCCTTCTTAGGAAAGTTTGTAGTCGTCTACTTCGATGATATACTGATCTATAGTAATTCGGTGGATCAACATATCAATTATTTAAAGCAAGTTTGTGAAATTTTGAGGAAAGAATAATTGTATGTGAATCCTAAGAAGTGTACGTTCCTTACTGATCATGTGATTTTTCTTGGATTTATCATATCCTCTCAAGGTATATCCACTGACCCCGAGAAAGTGCGAGCAATTAATGAGTAGCCCGAACCAAAGAATATCAGAGATGTTAGGAGTTTTCACGGACTGGCCACTTCTATCGAACGTTTATTAGGAACTTTAGCAATATAGTGGCCCCAATAACGGATTGCCTAAAGAAAGGAGAGTTTCTTTGGACCACTTCTACCACTAAGGCATTTGAGGAAATAAAAAGACGGATGGTAGAAGCCCTTGTCATGAGATTACCTGATTTCTCTAAAGTTTTTGAGGTAACTTGTGATGCTTCTGGAATTGGCATTGGTAGAGTCCTATCCCAAGAAGGACATCCTGTCTCTTACTTTAGTGAGAAGTTGAACGACATTCGACAGAGGTACTCCACCTATGATAAAGAGTTTTATGCCATCATACAATTTCTTAGGTATTGGAGGCACTATCTTCTCCCGCAAGAATTTATAATCTTTTCGGAACATGAGGCATTTACGATACACTAATTCTCAAAAGAAACTCAATGCCCGACACGGAAGATGGGTTGAGTTCCTGCAAGAGTACACTTACACCATTAGACATAAAGCAGGAGCTGAAAATAAGGCCGCAGACGCCTTAAGTCGTCGAATAATGATCACCAAAGAAATGAGGGCTGAAGTGACTAGATTTGAACGAATTAAGGAAGACTATAAGGACTGCCCTGATTTTAAGAAAACATACTCATTACTGACGACCGAATGTAAGCGAATAATCGATGATTTCTTTTTGGAGGATGGATACCTTTTCAAATCCCAAAAACTTTGCATACCTAACACGTCGCTTAGAGAGTTCCTTGTATGGGAGATGCACGCTGGAGGGCTCGCTGGTCATTTTGGACAGACTAAAACTATCGCATCTGTAGAACACCGATTCTATTGGCCTAGTTTGAAACGTGACGTTAGTAAGCTGGTGAGTAGATGCCATATTTGTCAACTAGTTAAGCAGCGAAAATAGAATACGGGACTCTACACACCGCTCACTGTTCTTAATTGTCCTTGGCAGGATGTGAGTATGGATTTCGTCTTAGGCCTGCCCAAGACCCTTAGGAAGCACGATTCAATCTGTGTGGTCGTTGACCGCTTTTCAAAAATGGCCCATTTTCTCTCGTGTTCGAAAACCTTTGACGCTTCTTGGATTGCCAAGTTATATTTCAATGAAATTGTTAGACTACATGGACTACCCAAGACCATAGTTTCCGATCGAGACGTTAAGTTCACTTGTTACTTTTGGAAAACTTTATGGCTCAAAATGGGTACGAAGCTCCAATTTTTCACTACCTTTCACCCCCAAACTGATGGGCAAACCGAAGTTGTTAATAGGAGCCTGGGTAATCTTCTAAGGACCTTAGTAGGAGAACATGTTATAGAGTGGGATTCCAAACTTCCAGTAGCTGAGTTTGCTCACAATAATTCTATTAACCGAACCACAGGCCTGAGTCCTGCTGAAATTGTGTATTGATATAAGCCTAGACAGCCTATAGATTTAATCCCCATGTGTCCCAAGATTAGAGCATCAGAGTCTGCATCTGCATTCGCATCTCATCTCCAAGAATTGCATAAGAAAATCAATAAAAGAATTCAATAAAGCAACGCTCACTATAAGCTTAATGCTGATCATAAGAAAATATTTAAAGATATTGAAGTTGGAGATTTTGTAATGGTACGGATTCGTTCGGAGCGATTCCTTCACGGATTCGTTAAAAAGTTGCATGCTAGGAGTGCAGGGCCTTTTAAGATAATTTCAAAAATAAATAGTAATGCTTATGTACTAGACCTTCCTGAAGGTTTTAATATAAACCCTACGTTTAATATTGAAGATTTAGTAGCCTTTGAGGGACCTGAGTTTAACCCTAGTAATCCACTACATGATGAGCCTTGCATGAACCCACCCAGTGAGATCCCCAACCTACCTCCACTCCCCAATCTACCCTAGTTACCTAATGCGGAGAGGGTTGAAGCTATACTTGATGATGAAATTATTTCCACTAAAGAAGGTGGGCGCCAAAGGTACTTGGTTCGTTGGGAAGGAAAGCCGGTGACAAAGGACACGTGGATTGAGCGGGATGAGCTACAGAGGTTAGATCCAGATCTGCTAGAGCTGTACGAGAGCTTCCGAGTTGTTCACTCGACAGGGTCGAGTTCTCTCCCACCCGGGGAGAATGATGGGGACATCGATAAGAGATTCCGACGCGTTTATCAGAGAAAATAACGGAGATTGATGGCCATGATGGAGAGCCTTTATTTTTGATGCACTTTATATACTAGTTATTTTTACATTTCAGTTTTTCGATTGTACCCCTATGGGTAGTTAGTTTGCCATTGTAGCCCAAGGGACATTTTAGTCCGTTTTCTTTTATCATGTTGAGGCCTATATATATGGCCCTCTCTTATGTATTTGGATGATGAAAGAATAAACAATTTTCTAATTTCTCTCTAGAGCTTGTGAGTTCTTTGAGTGGTGAAGTCCCAAGGAGTGGGCGAAGCAATACCCATCAGTCATTGGAATAGTCCGTGGCTCGTGGTCGAATTTTTCTCTTTCTTTCTCCTCCTCTCTTACCCTTACCCGTCGGCTTCCCTTGGCCCAACCACCACCGGCCGGCCACTAAACCCTATCTCCCCTAGATCCAGGTGACCCCAATCCAACCTTCCCAAAATCCCTCCACCCGTCGGCTCCATCATGCCCCCACCCCAAACCCGACGTCCCTTCCATTCTCCCTTGCCACCGGCCTCCCTTTGATCCCCACATCGGGTGACTTCAATCATCATGATGATATCCTAAATTTGGTTCAAGCAAGAAAGGAAGGTAATTAGATTATTTGAAATTCAAATTTTGAATTCCAAAAATCTTCCAAATTTGCAAATTCCAAATAAGGAAAGTGTAAATCTGATTTCAATTGAAATTTCAATTTGAAAGGAATCATTATTCTCCCTCCAATTTCACTTGGACGTGTTTGGAAACTTTTAAAACCTTTCCAATCCACCCCTCCCTCTCTCTCCATGCCGTCGGCCCCTCCCATTAATGGGCCTCCTTTGTTTTATCAATTAAATCCCTAAGCTCTTTTGAATTTAAATTCAAATCTAAATTAAGTTCCTTTCAAATCCACTTAAATCTGAATTCAATTTCAAATTTCTAAATATTCTCCCTAACCCTAACCTAAGCCAAACCGTCCCCTCTCTCTCTCCCTCTCTTCCCACCCGAGAGCCCCACCCGACCTCTCTCCCTCTTCCACTCACAAGCCATCGACCACCATTGCCTTCAAGACTCAAGGAGAACTTGTCCATGGATGGCGAATCCCGAGGTCGACCATGGCTTTGCTTATGATGAGTATGGGCAAATAGGCATTCTACAGTTGCCGTTCTTTGATCCGGGTTTTAGCTTTAATTACACCGTCGAGGAGTACGTCGAGCGCATTCTCGACACTTTGGTCGAAATTCTTGAAGAGCAACAACCATCAGGATCTTGGCAACTTATCGGACGATCCACTCCTCCTACACCGCCGACTACCTTCTCTTGGATCAAAGTCGTTGGTGTTGCTACCATCTTAGTGGCATCGTTCAGTGTGCTGAAAGCCTCTCTCCGTTAAGCCTTTATATTGAGTGTGAGTGAGAATTGTACCTCTCAGTGAATTTTCTAAATATTAAGCTTTGGGTTTTATTTCAGCGCATATAGTGTTATTGTAACATTTTCTGAGTTTTCTTAACTTGTTCTAATCTCCAAGTCTTGTGACTACATGCCAAAACAAAATTGATAATTGGGAATTCTTTTAATCATGTCTTATGGTTCATTAATCTTAAAGTAGCAAGCTTCACAATATTTTATTAATTTCCTTGCAATTCTTGTTGGTTTCACATCAATTACACCATAATATATGGAGGTTATCTCATAAAATATGCTTTGTTCAAAAAGTGTGAACTTTATACTATATAAAGAGTTAAAAGACAATCATCTCAAACTCCCCCATGATGTGGGACTAAAAAAGTTGCATGAATGCTATATAAGCTTAGATGTGAGTTTGGGCTTTATTGGGCCAGGGTTGGTTGTGCCACAAGTTTTGGCTAATTGGGCCATAAATTTGGGCTGTTTGGGTGCAAAGTTTTTTAATTTGTATTATAAATTTATATATTATAAGAATTAATAATATAATTTTTTAATATTATAAATTTATATATTATATTAAATATTATTCTTATTACACATTTGTAAATTTAATATTATAAATTTATATATTATATTAAATTTTTTAATTTGTTATAATGTATATTATAAGAATCTCATTTATTATCACTATAATTAAATATAAAAGATAATTATAATTAAATTATTAGATATTCATAAATATAATATAATTAAACTATATGTTCTATAATTTAATTAAAATATATAATTATATTCATCATTTCAATTTAATTTAATTATTTAATAATTTAATTATATTGAGATATAATCTACTTAAATTACGGAGTTTAAATTCTTAGAATTATGAGGTTTAAGGTTAAACTGCCATAATTATTATGTTAATTTTATTACTTTTTAATAATATTATTATTTATTACATCATCTGGTTCGACCCTGATTTGATCGGTCGAACCATGAACTACTCCTTCTTCCGGTTCGTTGTCCGGTCCGATTTTCACAAACCTGCCCACTAGCTTCATTGTAGAACTTAATATCAAACTCTTCAGTGATATCTTTTGCAATACCTTGATCTCCATGTTTGTTAACAACCCTTTATCATTTGAATGCAAATGACATCAATATCTTAATGTCCTGTCATGGTTTTAACTTGAGGTGTCCGTCTTTTAGTTTCTTATTATTACATCATTAAATGTTCTCCAATTACATTTGCATGTTGCGATCACGTCAGGTTTAATATTCCAACTACAAGTTCTTTTAATTATGATGTTACATCTCCAAATTACATCCACTAAAAATTTATATAATAATTAAAAGAGAAAAAACCCAAAATAGCCATTGAATTTTCTTAGGTACCCAATTTAGTCATAGAGTTTCTACACGACTTCAATTTAGCCTCTCGAATATTGAAAATGGATTCAATTTGGTCCTAGGGCCGGAAATAATAGTTAAAATTAACACCAAAATTAAATATGAAGATATTTTAGGTCGTGTAAGTGTATTTGAGATTTCATTTCTTATTTCACTCTATCTTGTCATTTAATAATTTTGAATAAATACAAAAACCTGAATGAAAATTAGCCTTTTAAATAATAACGGCTATGAATACTTAGTATAAGAAATGTTTGTAATGAGTATCAAGCTAGTAATTTATTATGACATATTATATTCTTAATTATTATTCACCTCGGAGGAAGTTAAACTAATTGTTGTATAACCCCCTGAATTTGAGAAATAATAATGTCTTTCTTATATTATATTTTGTATTGAACTTCTATTAGTTTAATTAAATTTTACACTCCAATATTAGCACCGGTGAGTAGTTGTAATAAATGAGTTAAAGAATAGAAGTTATACCAGTTTTTAATAAAATACTCTTAAAATTATGAAGTAGTAGGAGAGCATTGGGACTTTCATCAATTTAGATAGTTAGTGGAGTAGCCAAATTGGATCAATTTTGATTCGTTGAGGGACTAAATTGGGCAATACAAAACTATGATATTAAATTGGGTACATACTAATAGCCGGGGGGACTATATTCAGCTTTTTCTCATAATTAAAATGAAAAATATAAGTAAACAGATAATCTATAAATTTAGCAAACTTATAATCAGGTTTGTTCCTTTGTCGTCTAGTCCAGTTAATACACAGGTTTATAATTTTTAATAATTAGGTAAACTTATCAAGCATATGCGTTTTATAGGATAATTCTACCAATTTGAAGCCAAACATTTCATGACAAAATCTTCAAATTATCTATCATTTTTCTCAAAATTAATTATTGATCGTATTAATCTGTCCATACAATTACAAAAGCAAATTTTAACATCTACATATTCAAAAAGCTACCATTAGAGTGAAATTGAGTATTTGAATAATACATAGTACAATGCAAATCACGATGTAACTGAGTGCCCCATTTTTTATTGACACTCCCCTATGTCCTTATAAGCTGATTTCTCCACCTAAAAAAACAAAAAAGCTGATTTCTCCACCCAACAAATTTTTAGCAATTTGTTATTTTTCTTTACCCATAGTGCCATATATAAAATCCATTATATGGAACTTTTTGGATCAACTGTTCTCAATACTTAAATAAGAGGTTTCGTAGTTTTAAGAGAATAATGAGCATTTCGCCAAAAAATATTATTCTTTAGAACAATCTTCTTCACGTATTTTACTTTATAGCTTTTGACCCATGAACTATTTTTTCATCCTTGAGAGGTGAGTATGCCGTGTAAATTTATTCTTCACTTCATAGATGCTTTGCCCAGCCAATTAAGCAATGCCAAATTTTCTGATTGCTTTTTTTAATAATATTTCTATTTGTATAATATCTCTATTTATAAACTTTCTCATCAAACTCACTACCCAATGATGCTTGTTGAAGTTTATTACCCTTTTTGCTTAGTCATAGTATGTTTATGTTGCGATCTATTATTCAATCTAAATAGTGAGCTACAAAAGGAGTCCATTAAAGATATTTCCTTTTTTTTTTAAAACAACATCCTTCTTACCTTCTTATGTGAACTTGCATTATATGTTACTACTTGATCGACCTATTCTTCTATGACTTCAACAACATCATTAAGCATTTTTAAGAACAAATTTGCATCTTTGACATGCATTAGTACATTTCAAATATGTGCTATTAGGATTGTTGACAAGAAAGTTAATCAAGGTCCGACATCTTATGTCTAACCAATCAGCTAATATTTTTAAAACCCTTGTTTGTGGCTCCATTCTTTATACTTGCACAACTATGTTATTAGTAATACTTTCTCTTTTAATATTCATGTTTGAAGGTCATGAATGGAAGGAGTTTTCAATCCTTGATCATAATTTCTAATAGAATGTATCATATTATGAAATTATGGAATCATTGCGACATTAAATGCAATACCGCTAAAAAAAATCTTCTAATGTCCTAATAAACTTGATTTCATTGTTCTTTTGCATAAACTCATGCCATTTTCTAATCTTTATTATGAAGATCCAATTAATAACAAATCAATGCATAGGACACCACATTCGTCTAAATAATGAAACACCTCCACTAGGTCCCACTACTAGCACCTCTAACAGAACATGAATTTACTTCTTATCGACCACCAAAATATGAACTAGTGTCTATTATTTCATCTATGTTTCTATGTTTTGTTGTTGATGCTTTGAAGATGTAAATGCCTTTTGATAATCAGTGATCTCTCGTTTAACTTTGATTGGTACTTTATCACATGCTCCAACATTTTAATGAGTTTGAACAAGATGCTCCTTTAATGTTTTAACTATAAAAATTACATCTTCTGTAAACATGGTCTTTTTTTTTTCCTTGCTCTGGTTCCATATCAATTGATATCCATATCCCTAAGTTGGATTCTTTGTTTTAGTTCCAAATTTCACCATTATTTCAAACGTCTAAAATCTATATGAGAAAACAAAATGAAATGAAGTTATAAATAAAAAAGATTCGAAATAATTTTTTTGAAAACGAATACTTAATCAACTATACAAATTCCAAAGAAACATCTTCAGAAAAAAGAAAGATAGAAAAACTACTTAAAGAGAGAAAAGCCACCTTAAGTAGAACATTGAAAATAAAATATAAATTGCTTCTTCAATATCACAATGCTTTCTGGTCACTAATTTTCATTTATAAAATTCTATCATCATATGAAAAATATCCCAAAAACAAGATAACACGACAGCTGAAATGAGCTACCTTATTAGTGAAACCGAAGGTGATAATAGCAACAATTTTTGAAGAAGTAAAATTTAGCATTTATGATTATTTTTTTAAAAAATCTCTATCAATAGCATTTCATCAAATTTTATTGATTTTATTGTGCACGTGAACGCCTCCATATGATAGCTAGAAAAAATGAGGGAGAGAGTTTACCAACTACCAATAGGATGGAGAGTTAGAGAAATGATCATAAGATTGATGGATTCTGCATGGTTTGCCTGAGCCTTCAAGCGAGAGTCGTTGAGCTAGCTGTTTATGGAGACTGTTGTCTATCGTCTCGGCTATGAATACTAAAACAAGCTTTTACAGGGTTTGAAGGAACATGACATTGTGGCTTCCTTCACTGCCTAGGAAGATCAAATGCACCAAAAACCTAATTCTTGAAAAACAATCTTCACAATGCTTATGGCTACAATAATAAACGAGTGAGAAATTACACGGCTATGGATTCACAAATTCTCATTTCCGCTATCTTGTTGTTCTGTGTTCTACCCAAATGTCTGAACCGAATGAAGTCCAATGTCTACATTTCGTTCAAAAACAATTAAAAGATTGAAACATGTGGTTCACATGCTTACCCTAATGACTCAATCGATCTTCTTACGTTAGTTCAAACTAATTGAGGCATAATCCTCAATTCAATTTTTTCATGCCCCGGAATATAAAGGGGTTTGAGGTATATGTGCGGAATGTTTTTTTAAAATCATGATCAATAGAATTAATGTGAAAGAACAAAAGAAAAATAGCTAAATAAAAGTTCACATGGCTTACTGTTGCGCGTAAGAACTTGTATGCAAAAGTTACATCTCATTCATTAAAAGAATGAATGGAAACTAAGGATTCACACAGTTGAACTAAAATGTCTGTTCAGGTTAAACTAAAGGTGTGGATGGTCGCATAATTGATTTATGTTCCCAGGTTTAATGCCATTATCCATTTAGTTATTTCGCACTTGCATGTTTAGACGACAACAACAACAATATCAAGCCTTTATCCCACTACATGGGGTCGGCTACAAGAATCCTTTTTCTCTATTGTGTCCTGTTAAAAGTCAAATTCTCGTTTAAATCTAATAAAGAAAGATCATTCATAATATTTTCTAACCAAGTCTTTTTAGGTCTACCTCTATCTTTCTTAACATAAGTCAAATCTAATACATCTACTTTCCTAACCGGGTCATCGGAAGGCCGCCGTTTTATGTGACCAAACCATCTAAGACGACTCTCTCTAATCTTATCTTCCATTGGAGCTACTCTAACCTTTTCACATATATGCTCATTTCGTATCCCATCTCTACGGGTAAAACCACTCATCCACCTGAGCATCCTCATCTTTGCAACACTTAGTATTATGCTTCTCTTTTAGTGGCCAACATTCGACATCATAAAGCATTGCAGATCTCACCACCATCTTATAGAATTTTCCCTTAAGTTTGAGGGGGACTTTTCTATCACACAACAAGCCCGATGCATTCCTCCACTTCAACCATCCAACTTGAATTCTGCTGATAATATCCTCATCTATTTCACCATCACTCTGAACAATAGATACAAGATATCTAAAACGTGTACTCTTATTAATGACTTGATCGCCCAAAGTCACAATCCCCTCACTAGGTCTATTACTACTAAAATTACACTCCATATATTCCGTTTTAGATCTACTCAAGCGAAAACCTTTAGACTCTAAGGTTGACCTCCATAATTTAAGTTTACCTTCAACTCCCTCTCTAGTCTTATCAACAAGAAGAATATTATCAGCAAAAAGCATACACCAAGGTACATCCTCTTGCAAATGTCTAGTGAGAACATCCATGACTAGCGGGTCCCACCTCGCGTGGTTTGCTTCCAAACGCAGTGACCCTTCGTTCGAAATGAGATAACCGCAAACTCGTTCCTTTTAAAATGATCGGTAGGAACGAAAAGAAAAAAAGAAAGACTTATGCTCGCTCGGACTTGGCTCCTTCGACTCCGTCGTTTCTGTTCGATTTCGTGGCTTCACAAAAGGGGTCTAGGGTTCGCCCTTCATCTTCTTTTTGCGTCGTTGCTGTTCAGGTCCATTGATTCGCAGGAGGAAAAGAGATTACACGAGCCGTTCTTCGGCTCCCTGTCGTTGTTCGACTTCGTTGCTTCGTAGGAGGTGTCTAGGGGTCGCCCTTCATCTTCTCTTTTCGTCGTCGCTGTTCGGCTTCATTCCTTCGCAGGGGCGGAGAGATCGCACGCGTCGCATCTTCGACTCCTTTGTTGCCGTCCGACTTCGCTCTTTCGCGGGAGGAAGGGATCTCCCGATCGCTTCCTCGGCTCGTCGTTGCTGTTCGGCTTGGTTGCTTCGTAGGAGATAGAGGTCGCACGAGTCGCTTCTTTCGGTCCCTTGTTGCCATCCGACTATATTCCTTCGCAGGAGTATAGAGATTGCACGAGACGCTTTTCGACTCCTTCATTGTTGTCCGACTTCGTTGCTTTGCAGAAGGTACAAAGACTACACGAGTCGTTTCTGCGGCTCCTTTTACTATTCGATTTGGATCCTTCAACGACTACTCTAGCCGAACCCGACTCATGCCCGATCGGACTCCCTCTCTAAGCCAATTTGTTACATTATATATTATATATTATAATATGATAATATAATGATATATATCATATTATAATATATTATATAATATTAAAAAATAATATAATGTTATATATAAAATAATATAGAAAAAAAAATCTTTCAAACAGCTGATTGAAGACCTCTGTCGTCGACCTTAGGTCCGGCTAGGATTGCACAATTCGAAGACCCGCGCCGTGATCTTAGATCCGGGCGGATGGTTTTAATTTGAAGACCTCACGCAGTCGATCTTAGATCCTGGTGGGATGGTTTTAATTCGAAGACTCTACGCCGTCGACCTTAGGTTCGGGTGGGAAGAAATTAGGGCAAGTGCCCTCTCTTACCTCCCGGCTCCGGGGAGGGGACGCCGGGAGGCTGCCGAAATTTCTTAGAAATTACAGAACTTTTTGGAGCAATTGGAAAGCAAATTAATTTCATTGAATTAATCAATTAATTAATCTAATTGATTAATTATAATTAATTGATTGAGGTTAATTAATGATGTAGAACTACGTGATTAAAATGAGTGATATAGATTATTGCACGATTTCTTGTTCTAGAGCATTAAGGATTCAATCATTAGCCGTTAGAACGATAAAATAAAACTAGAGACGGATGCCTATGTTTAGGCCAAATCACTAGCCAAGCACTAGGACAAACAAAATAAACTAGAAATTCAACAACATGCGTAATGATAAGAGTTCATTCAAAATCCCTACTCTAACAATGAGATTAGCAACATAGAAAATCAATAACTCATCCCCTACGTTTACTAGGCTTTAGCAAGATTTAAGTGGAGCGATTCCTTGCGCTTCTGCCACTACCTACAAGGTTAGGAAAACGAATAAAGAATTGAAAAGGGAAGAAAAGTCAACCCTTACTTAGAGAGGAATCGTCGCCGGAGGAACTTCTTTGAATTGCCAAGGGTACCGGTGATGATGTGTAGAAGACGATTGAAGTAGCTTTTGAAGGAGAAAAGCGAAGTAGTCGGAGGAATGGCGGGTGTGAATCGACCAACGGTAGTCCACTTTCCTTTGACCCTTTGATCGTCGAGAGTATCAACCAAGGTAACGTGGATCCTCTCCAAGTACTCTTCAACGGTAGTTTCGTAGCCAAATCCCACGTCGAAGAAGGGGGAACGGAGTACGTCGATATTGTCTTGATCGTCAAGCACTAAGCCCGAATCCCATGGGCGGACCTCCATTCATGCTTCTTAAGAAGTAAAGGTGGTGAAGTTGATGTAGTATTGCTGTCCTTGAAGGTTCCTTCCAAAGGATGAGGGCTTTCCCTTTGAAAATCAAGTGGAGAGGGTTAGGGGAAGTGGGCGGCCAAGGTAGGGGTTGGGAGGGAAACTTGTTTGTAGAGCTAGGGTTAGGGTTAGGAGAGTTTAAAATTTCCAAACCTGAAATTTAATTTCAGATTTTGAAATTTGATGGCTACTAGAAAAGGAAATAGGATTTATTTAATGGGTGAAGATTGGAGAGAGAGAAAGGGAGAGAGGGGCGGCGGCAAGACATGGGGCCGGCGGTTTTAGGGAGAGGGGAAGGGGATTGGGGAGTTAATTTGAGTTGCCTAATTTGGGATATTAGTTTAGGAAAGGAATTGATTTAATCCTATTTTGAATTTAAATTCAAATTGGATTAAATTAGGAAAGTTTCCTAAAATAAGTTTAATAAATTAGGAAGGTTTCTAGATTTAATTCAAATTGTTTTGAATTCAAATCCTTTCTAAATAAGGTCCATGCTAATTTAGGCAACCCAAAAGGGAGGGGAAGGGAGGGGCGGCTGGCTTGGGGTTGGGGAGGGTGCCGTCGGCTTGAAAGGAGAGGGGGGGTAGGGAGAGGGCTAGATGGCCGACGGGTAGGGCTTGGGGGAGAGCCTACCCGACGGCATAGGGAGCAAGGGGGAGGGGAATAGGGTGTTGGGGGAAAACCACGAACCCGGCCGTCTCCAAGGTTGGTGGGTGATCCGTCGTCCCTTCCTAGGGAAATCTTCAAGACTCTCAACCTCTCAAACTCTCACACAAAGAGTGCAGGAATTTTCTGTAATAACCATTCATTAACTTCAAAAGTACATAGAAGGGCTTTAAATAGCCTCACACAAAGACACAACATAAAGACGACGATGCCCTCCGGGCTTACAAACAAGTATAAGGGTAAAATAGGGAAATAAAACATAGGAACTAAACATAGAACTAATGAAAGAAACAAAGACTCAACAAGACTCAAAAATATAAAGACTCGATCGTGGCCGTAGATCGACGGCCACGTCTTCGATAAACTTTCCATGTAGAGATGTCCTCATCAATTAATAATTTAAAATTAATCAATTGAATCAATTAATTAATTGAAATTAATTAATAAATATTAACTAATTAATTTAAATTAATTAAATAAAACTAATTAATTAATTAAGGTTAATTAATTTAAACTAAGTAATTAGTTAAAATTAATTAATTAAAAATAATTAATTATTTAACATTAATTAATCAAAATTAATTAGTTGATTGAAATTAATTAATCAAAATTAATTAATGAGTCAAAATTAATTGATCAATTAAATTTGATTTGATTCATTTTAAATTCAAGAGCATTTGAAATTCGAAAAGTTTCAAAATACGAGAGCATTTCAAATGAAATGCTTTTAAAATACGAGAGCTTCAAATTTTGAGAGTTTTAAATCTGAGAGCTTTTAAAATTCGAGAGAATTGTAATTGAGCAATTGGAGAAATTAAATTAAAAAAAATTAAATGAAATCCAAAGAATGTTCACACTAATTGACTCTGTACAACTCACACTAAAACTCAACTCCTAAGAAAACTAACCAAAACACAAAAAACTGAAAGAAAGTCTCCAAAATCCTAATCTAAACCCTGCCCCTGGTGGGCTCCAGTCCCAACTCTTGGTAAAGCTCTTAGCATGCGCTAATCCCTGCAACTGCATCACCTCTGGCTGCAAGTTCCTACTACTGTAACTACTGGCTACGAACTCTGGATCAGCACGTATCTGCACACAAAATAAACAAATATTTGTACATCATAAATAAAATAAAAATCATTAAAATGCTGGAGAGTGATAAATCTAACTACTAGTAAAACAAAAGTACTGGGAAGCAAGAAAAGCTAAGTACTCGAAAACTAGTAGAACCACAATGTAGTAGAAAAAGACTACGAGCACAAAACAACTAAAACACTGACGCCAGTGTCAAAACCTGATGCAAGCAAACTAGAGAGAAAGCAAGATAAAGAGAACAATAGGCAACACTTACTTAAATTAACTTCAAATAGTAGCAATCATCCACACTTCCAAAAGACAAAGGAGAATTGAAACCAAACGAAACAAAAAGAAAAATAAAAAGTCGCTATCCTCAGAACAACCATAGGAACGGTTTCCTCGCATGTATCGAAAAGTAGGTAAAGTAAAGTATGTGCTTAGGGCTAGCAAACCAAATGGTCCACCACAGCAAGAAAGTCCAACCATCCAACCAACTCCTCCAGCAAATGCTTCCAAATTAGCTAACCGATAACACCAATCGCTCAAGAAGAAAGGTACAAGTGGAATGTAACTTGTGGAGAGAAGAAGAGGTAAGAAGCCCGAGAAGAATATAGCTCGCAAGCTATAGAAAAGAGGAGAAGAAGGTGGACAAAGCTCTCAAGCTTTTCCAAGAGAAGAAACCCTCAGGTTTAGTGGCTTTGCCAAACAATTTTCAACAACCTTTTCCTTCCAAAAACATGTTATATTTATAGGCAAACCATAAGGAAACCAAACAGCCATAGCACCTCCATCTAAACCAATTAGATTTAGGGAAATGAAAGACCAAAGGTCACCAAACAACAGCCATAAAGGGGTACAGGAAACAAAGAGAAAAGACCACAGCAATCCAGCCAAAAAGGCCACGGAAACAGCCCAGAAGTCCACGGAACCAGCCAGGTGGGAAGGAGCCGAAAGGGCAAACCAGCAACCAAGGCAGTAGGCACAAGAAGCCCAACGGAACTCATGGGAAACAGCAAAAACCACCAAAACCGAAGGGTTAAGAGGAGAAACCGAGGAGGCAGCAAGGGGGAAAACGAGAAGGCAGCAAGGGGAAAAGAAAAGCCACACTCCACCATACCTTTTAGAATTAATGAGCTTCACCAATACTTCATACCTTTTAGAATTAATGAGCTAAACTTCAGCTCACAAAAATAGAACTCCAATATCAGCTCTCAACCGAAAATCAGCAGCCACCAAAGGACCCAAGCTAGCAAACCAAGGTCTACCAAGCCCTAAGCATAACCTACCATGCTCATAGGATGCCTTCCATCATTGGATAGCTAACAAAAATATAAAATAACTAAAAATAAATAAAAAATATTGTTCAATAAGAAATACAAAAAAAAACATGATTGCATCAATTCCCCCCTAGTGGGAAAATCTCATCTCCGGATGAGAAACCTTCAGTAACTTTTTGAAAAAGTTCAGGATGTCTTTGTTTTAGCTCTTTTTCATTCATCCAAGTGCAGTCGGTCAGAGGATGGTTCTTCCATTTTGCCAAGAACCTCTTATGTTCACCTTGCCTTGTTTTAGAAAATCTAACATCAATAATATCTTCAATTTGATCTTCAGGTTTTGCCATAGGAGTAGAGAATGGCAAAGTTTCAATTTTCACTGAATCATCAGAATCTCCTTCATATAAAGAAAGGTCAGAAACATTAAATATAGGAGAAGTGCCAACAGAAATAGGAAGATCCAACAAATAGGCATTTGTGCCTAATTTTCGAAGTATGTGAAACGGTCCGAATTTTTTTCTGCTTAACTTTCTAAAGGTACCAACAGGAAATCGTTGGGGACGAAAGTAAGCCATCACTAAGTCACCCACATTGAAAGTAACCTCTCTTCGATGTTTATCAGCAACAGATTTGTATGTAGCATTAGCCTTTTGGAGTTTTTCAAGGACTTGCTGTTGGACAGTCTTTATGTGATCAAAAGTTTCAAAAGCTTCAGCACTGGTTTTGTTTGGTAAAGGCAAGCAGTTTCTATCTAAAATATGAGGAATAGGTTGGCCATAAAGAATCTCCAAAGGAGTTTTAACAGTTGTACGATTAACAGAATTATTGTAAGCAAACTCAGCTTGGGGCAAGACTAAATCCCATTGGGATGGTTTTTCCCCAGCAAGACACCTTAATAAATTTCCCAAGCTTCGATTGACAACCTCAATTTGTCCGTCAGTCTGAGGATGATATGCACTACTGAATTGAAGAGTAGTTCCAAGTTTTGCCCAAAGAGTTCTCCAAAAATGACTTAAAAATCTAGTATCTCGATCAGAAGTAAAAGTACGAGGAACACCATGAAGACGAACAATCTCTTTAAAAAATAAATCAGCAATGTAAGAAGCATCAGAAGTTTTTTTGCAAGGGATAAAATGTGCCATTTTGCTAAAACGATCCACCACCACAAAAATAGAATCAAATTTTTGAATAGTAACAGGCAAACCCAAAATGAAATCCATAGAAATATCTTCCCAAGGTTTGTTAGGAATAGGCAAAGGAGTATACAAACCAGCATTTTGTGAAGTTCCCTTAAAAGCCTGACATACCTTACATTGTTTCACTAGCTTAGCAATTTGCTTTCTCATGTGAGGCCAAAAATATTTTTCTTCCACTAAAGCAATAGTTTTTCCCTGTCTAAAATGACCACCCAAACCCCCACTATGAAGTTCTTTCACAAGTTGCTCTCTTAAAGAGTTTTTAGATATGCAAAGTCGAGAACCTTTAAACAAAAATTCTTTATGAATAACAAACTGCGCAGAAGGATCAGATCCAGAAGTAAGACAAGAATCCCAAATACTCTTAAATCAGAATCAGTAGCATAAGTATCTTTCAGAAAATCAAATGAAGTAATAGTTGGGTAAACAGTTACTAACAAATGAGATCTTCGACTTAAAGCATCAGCCACCTTATTCAAAACACCAGTTTTATGTTTGATATGAAAAGTATACTCTTGTAAAAAAGAAACCCACTTGGCATGTCTCTTATTCAAATTTTTTTGAGAACCCAGAAAACGAAGTGCTTCATGATCAGTGTTAAGAATAAATTCTCTTTGGATCAAATAACATCGCCAAAATTTCAAAGCCTGAACAATGGCATAGAATTCCAAATCATAAACAGAATATTTAGCACGAGCGTCATTCAGTTTTTCACTAAAATAGGCAATATGTTTCCCTTCCTGACTCAAAACAGCACCAATACCAACATTAGAAGCATCGCAATCAACTTCAAAAATTTTCTCAAAATTTGGTAAACTCAAAATGGGTGCTTGACTCATTTTAGCTTTTATGATTTCAAAAGTTTTTTCAGCTTGAGGTGTCCACCGAAAAATCCCCTTTTTTAAACAATCAGTAATAGGAGCAATCACAGAACTGAAGTTTTTAATGAACCTTCTATAGAAAGAAGCTAACCCATGAAATCCTCTCACTTCAGTTATATTTTTTGGAGTAGGCCAACTTTGAATTGCCTCAATTTTGATTGGATCCACTTTAATTCCCTCAGCAGAAATAATAAAGCCCAAAAATGTCAAACTAGAAGTCATGAAAGAACACTTTTTTAAATTAACGAAAAGCCTTTGTTCTCGCAAAGTTTGTAAAACTTGTTTCACATGATTCAAATGATCAGAAATATGAATACTATAAATCAAAATGTCAAAGTACACCACCACAAATTTTCCAATAAAAGATCGTAAAACATGATTCATAGTTCGCATAAAAGTACTCGGCGCATTTGAAAGACCAAAAGGCATCACAAGCCATTCATATAAACCCTCTTTTGTTTTGAAAGCAGTTTTCCATTCATCTCCCGGTCTTATTCTTATTTGATGATACCCACTTCTCAAGTCAATTTTAGAAAAGATTTTAGCGCCACTAAGCATATCTAACATGTCATCCAACCTAGGAATTGGAAATCTGTACTTAATAGTGATTTTGTTTATTGCACGACTATCCACACACATCCGTCATGTTCCATCTTTTTTTGGCGTTAATAAAGCAGGCACAGCACAATGACTTAAGCTTTCTTGAATCAAACCTTTTTTCAATAAATCAGTCACTTGTTTAAAAAGCTCATCATGTTTAGAAGGACTCATTCTATAATGAGAAAGGTTAGGTAAAGTAGCTCCAGGAATCAAATCAATATGATGTTGTATATTTCTCATAGGAGGCAAACCAATAGGTAACTCATCAGGAGTTATGTCAGAAAAATCATCGAGTAAAGCTTTCATTTTTTTAGGAATTTGAAAAGTAGAATCATTTTCCTTTCCCACAACTAAGTAAGCAACTTCAGAATATTTCAAATCATTAGCATTCAAAAGCAGCTCAGGAGTATCAATATTGGCAACCAGTTTACTTTTTGAAGGTGAATCAGGCACAAGTTTTTGAGGGTAGAGAGTGTACTCTTTATTATTTTGAACCAAAGTGTATGTATTTGTTTCCCCATTGTGAATAGTTTTGTGGTCGTATTGCCAAGGTCGTCCCAACAAAATGTAACAAACTTCAAGTGGTACTACATCACAAATAACTTGATCTTTAAAAGATCCACCAATTGATAGATTCACAACACATTGCTTAGTGATAGGAACCTCACCCCCCTCTTTAAACCAAGAAATTTTGTAAGTTTTGGCAAGAGGTTTTGACTTTATTTTCAGTTTATCAACCAATTTTTGTGAAACAAAATTTCCAGAACTTCCACTATCAATCATGAGTGTGCAGATTTTCCCTTCAACTGTACAAGTTGTTTTAAAAATATTTCTTCTTAACCATCTATCCCCTTTGTCAATTTTTGTTGTTAAAACTTGCCTTATGATCAAAAGTTCCTCTCCCTCATCTCCTTCAACATCTATTTTCTCTACTTCCTCTTCATTTTCAGAACCAAAATTATTTTCTTCTTCCTCCTCCAAGTTTTCATCATTTTCAATGAAATTGCTCATAGGTGGATTATTCTTTCTACAAGTGGCAGAAAGATGACCATAGAGCCCACATTTATAACAAGGCCCAATTAACTTAGGTTGTTCAGTAGGTTTTGTTCCCATAATTCGTTTTCCTTTTTCAGTATTTTGTGTTTCAAAAGTTTTTATTTTGACATCAGATGTGTTTCCAGAAATTTGAGTTTTTACCCCTCCAGTTGTTCTCCTTTTATATGTTTCCACAACTTTGTTATGACCCCATTCTCTTTGATGTTGCTTTTCCACCATTATTGCCATTCGATATGCCTCGTCAATTTTAATAATGTGATGCAAGTTAAGTTGATCCTGAATAGACCATTTTAAACCATTAATGTATCTTGACACAGTCTTCTCTTCAGATTCATTCAAATCGTTTCTAGATTGAAGTTTATAAAATGTTTCAGTGTATTCCTCAACAGATTGGTTACCTTGTCTCAAATTATTAAATTCTTGAAATATAGTTCTAGCATGATCAGTTGGCAAAAATTTCCCTTTCATTTTTTCTTTCATTCTTTCCCAAACTTGGATTTTTTCTTTACCTCTCCTAAGTCTATTATTTTGACAATTTTTCCACCATGTTAAAGCATGACCAGAAAGTTTTAAACTTGCAAAACGAACTTTTCTATTGTCAGGTATTTCTTTCCATTCAAAAAACTGATCCATTTTTTCTACCCATTCTAAAAAGTGATCCGGTTGTAACTTTCCCTCAAAATTAGGAACATCAATTTTGATCCCATGATCCCAATTTATTTGTTGCCTATTATTGTTTCTAGGCCCCTCTTCTTCACTTTCAGAAGTTTGGACATTAGCATTGTTAACATTTAGATTTGCCACTGTCTCAGCCAAAGTGTTTACTTGTTGTTGCAAGTTATTTAATTGTTGCAAAAGATTTTGCCAATCCCCCGGATTATTAGCCATAGAAATATGACAAAGGAAGACTCACCAAAATCGGATAAGAAGCCACTAACCACGGATAAAAACCAACGAAAAAGAAACGACAAACCGAGGATAAGAACTTGCTCTGATACCAAAACTGATGCAAGCAAACTAGAAAGAAAGCCAGATAAAGAGAACAATAGGCAACACTTACTTAAATTAACTTCAAATAGTAGCAATCATCCACACTTCCAAAAGACAAAGGAGAATTGAAACCAAACGAAACAAAAAGAAAAATAAAAAGTCGCTATCCTCAGAATAACCGTAGGAACGGTTTCCTCGCATGTATCGAAAAGTAGGTAAAGTAAAGTATGTGCTTAGGGCTAGCAAACCAAATGGTCCACCACAGCAAGAAAGTCCAACCGTCCAACCAACTCCTCCAGCAAATGCTTCCAAATCAGCCAACCGATAACACCAATCGCTCAAGAAGAAAGGTACAGGTGGAATGTAACTTGTGGAGAGAAGAAGAGGTAAGAAGCCCGAGAAGAATATAGCTCGCAAGCTATAGAAAAGAGGAGAAGAAGGTGGACAAAGCTCTCAAGCTTTTCCAAGAGAAGAAACCCTCAGGTTTAGTGGCTTTGCCAAACAATTTTCAACAACCTTTTTCTTCCAAACACATGTTATATTTATAGGCAAACCATAAGGAAACCAAACAGCCATAACACCTCCATCTAAACCAATTAGATTTAAGGAAATGAAAGACCAAAGGTCACCAAACAGCAGCCATAAAGGGGTACATGAAACAAAGAGAAAAGACCACAGCAATCCAGCCAAAAAGGCCACGGAAACAGCCCAGAAGTCCACGGAACCAGCCAGGTGGGAAGGAGCTGAAAGGGCAAACCAGCAACCAAGGCAGCAGGCACAAGAAGCCCAACGGAACTCATGGGAAACAGCAAAAACCACCAAAACCGAAGGGTTAAGAGGAGAAACCGAGGAGGCAGCAAGGGGGAAAACGAGAAGGCAGCAAGGGGAAAAGAAAAGCCACACTCCACCATACCTTTTAGAATTAATGAGCTTCACCAATACTTCATACCTTTTAGAATTAATGAGCTAAACTTCAGCTCACAAAAATAGAACTCCAATATCAGCTCCCAACCGAAAATCAGCAGCCACCAAAGGACCCAAGCTAGCAAACCAAGGTCTACCAAGCCCAAAGCATAACCTACCATGCTCATAGGATGCCTTCCATCATTGGATAGCTAACAAAAATATAAAATAACTAAAAATAAATAAAAACCATTGTTCAATAAGAAATAAAAAAAAAACATGATTGCATCAAAACCCCGAAGTGTTAAAAGAATAAACTCAAACAAACTCATAAATCTCTCAATCTCTCTGAGTGACGAACCCTAAATAATTGATATCCTCTCAACAAACATACAATCTAATCTAAACAATTAAAAGTGGGCAGCCTTGTTTATAAGAACTTGGTTGTAAGTCCCACTACCCGGCAGCTTTCATAGGAAAGACGTAAGCCCGACCCTAGGGGAAAGTTTTAGGTAAAATCAACCTAAACCCTAACCCCAAATTAAAACATCCGGCAACTTCTAATATAAGCTGTAAATCCAATCTCTGAGGGAAATGTTTAGGCAATAACACAACCCTAGACCCCTCACTCGGGCATCCAAGTCTATAGAGCTTGGTTGTAAGACTCACAACTCAGGCCACTTAGCCTACAGGGCTAGGTCATAAGACCCATCATTAGGCAACTTCTTAGGAAGCCATAAGACCTATCCAACCAAAATCTTCGGGCTACTTTCTAATGAAAGTCATAAATCCCTACCCAAATCTAACAATGCGGACATCTCTTGCTTTAAGAGAGAATGTCATCTTTAAATAATGCTTTAAAATACAGTAATTATGATACTAATCCCATATTGAAGGCATGTGGAATTTCTATCGTAAGATTGTGGACGAAGACATATAAATCCCTGGGCAGCTTAGTCTAAATGATTAAGTTGTAAGACCCGCTTTTCAGGTAATTTCCTAAGGAAAATCGTAAGACCTACCCAACTCTCGGGCAGCCTTGCTATAGAGTTAGGTTGTAAGGCCCATCTTTGGGTAACTCATAAATAGAGCAGTAAGCCCCACTCCAAATTAAATCTACGGGCTACTTTTTATGAAAGTTGTAAGTCCCGACCCAAATTCAAATTTCTGTGTAACTTCTAAACGAAGTTATAAATTCCTAAATTAAATCAACTTCTTGGCATTCTAATGGATGTAAGCCCCAAAACCCAAATAAAATTAAAACCCAAACCTAACCACCTCAATCTACTCGGGATCCCTGAGAGGAGGTAACCCATGGCTGCTAATCAGATTCCCTGGACATTACGGTCAATTATTGTAATGTTGGTAGACTGAGACCTACGGTATACCCGGGACGACGGAACCATGGGATCTTGATCGGGTTTACCTCTATTTTTCCCATAATTGAGACTAATCACCTAAAATTTATTCATCCTTAATCGAGAGTTCTCTCTTACGTGTTAAGAGAGGTAATTAACCATGAGCGCTTGCGCTCATAGGAAGTAAGGGCCCCAGATCTAATTAAACCCTGACTACCCTCAGGGGAAATCTGGTTAATTCTAATCTGACTTAAGGGAAATGGAATCCTACAGCTGCGAAGCGGGATTCACGCATTCGTACCGTTTTTCTTGAGCCAACAGTGTTTGATAGTTTCACTAAATATATAACAGAATGTATGCTCTTTTATCTTAAATTATAGGGTGGTGGAAAGGAACCTTAATTGGATTTGCAATACTATTTTCTACACACTTGCAAGCCTATTTATCCCCTTGTTTGATAGATTACGAAAATAGTAGCTGGAGAAACGTGAAATTTTTATTACATAGAAGTAATTATGTTGTTTTTTTTCTTGCACTTGCTTGGTTATAATCATTGAGGCGTTGTACTTTTTTCATAATTATTTTCAATAATTTCTACTTTGTCTCTATTGAATTATATGTTCCATATTCAAACACTGGTTCAACATTCTGTTAGGATGACCTAGATTTCTTAACTTCAGAATGACAAAAAAATGATCTACAGTGCATTTCCGATAACATACTTATTAAATGGAAGTAGCATTGTCTGCACCTTGCAATTGACTTTTATATGGATTTACTTGTAATAATGCTTGACATTCTTACATCACATATTCAGGCAATTCCTCGTGCCTTCTCTCTTGTTTTTCAGGTTGATATATTTATGGATGTAGCGTTTGATTCTGTGCAAGCGACTTTTAGGCTATTGCATATGGAGTTGTCCATGCTAAATCATAATGTCTTATGCAACTCGTCAAGTCTTTGTATTGCTGAGAAAACTGCCAGTTTCATCTTCCAGCAATGTGAGGCATCATTGCACTATCTTCTTTCCTTGTGCCAGCAAAAACTATTCAGAGATCGCCTGCTTAAAAATAAGGTGCCCTGTTCATGTTGTCAGTCTCCTTTTTTTTTTGTGTGACTGATGGCATTGGTTATATTGTGCCGAATACCTATTGATGCTTGAATGCAAGTTAGTTTTGGTAGAAGTATATATTGTCACTGAAAATTCTGCATTGCCTGTTTTTTAAAGTATTGATGACCGGGAATCTTTTGAATTTTATCTGTTAATAGGCTAACGGAATACACCAAGCATATATATATATATATATATATATATATAAAGTGTACTTTAGGAGTGAAATGAAGTGATACGTTGATCTTGAGCATTGCTTGTCCTATGAAGTGCAGGCTCACAACAAAGTGTATGTCGTGTCGCTTCGCCATGTCGCATCATAGCGTTGTGTGCTTGGCTCCTGCTCGGAGCAAAATCTTGGTTCATATTTCTTGGTTTAGTTCAACATCTACCTCAATAAGTAGATATCATTGTTTGTTTTTCCTCACTATTTCTCATGCTGATTAAGTCTTGCTCATTGATTTTCCGTTCTCCTTGCTGGAGTTTGATGTTTCTTGGTATTTCTTCTATTTATGCTCACTCTCCTATTAGTTCTTATATATTTTTCAGTAGTTTTTGTTGTTGGCTATAGGAACTTCTTGATCATAATTTTATTCTCAATATGCTTATATTTGCCTCATTTCGGGCTCTCTATCACTCTACATTGCCTTCACCTTTTTGTATTAAGCAGGCCACTTAATCTCATGAAAATAGTATTATTTTAAGAAAGGACGAGATAGACCTAAAAAGACTTGGTTAGAAAATATTAGAAATGACCTTTCTTTATTAGATTTAAATGAGAATTTAACTTTTAATAGGGCATAATGGAGAAAAAGGATTCATGTAGCCGACCTCACATAGTGGGATAAAAGCTTGATGATGTTGTTGTTGTATATTCTAGCAACACTTAAGTATTTTTATCGTCTGTGTTTGAATTTTTTTAACTTATAATTTTGAAATGATTTTTATTGAATGCGACACAACAACAACAACAATAACATCAAATCTTTATCCCACTATTTGGGTCGGCTATATGAATTCTTTTTCTCTATTGTGTCCTATTAAGAGTCAAATTTTTATTTAAATCTAATAAAAATATCATTTCTTATATTTTCTTATGGATCATTATATTTGAAGAAAAATGATTACCTTCTGTGGAATAAGTTTGGTTTCTTAAATAAATATTGTATGTACATAATATATGTACATATGCTATACAACTCATGAATGCTTTCGCTCATAAAAGCTTCACGTCTTAAAAAGGAATCCCTATGCATCACTTTGCACTTAGCGCTTGATATATTTATATATGTTCAGAGGGTGACTGGGTTTAATATGTTCTATTACTTTAAAAGTTGACTGGGTTTAATATATTCTTCATGTTAATAATTTTTCTCTTTATTTGATTTTCTCTCCATGTTTTGTAGGAGCTGTGTAAAAATGGAGGTATTCTCTCTCTTACTTGTACCATTCTGAAGTTAATTATTCCAGAGTGTTTTAAGGAGTCTCTTGATGTTGTGGCTGCTATCTCTAGATTGAAATCAAGAATACTATCCATTGTGAGTTCAACATGCTTGTATTCAGTATTTAGGCTCTGTTTTTAATCGCTTGTATTTCATAACTGGTTACTTCTACTGCAGTTACTGCAACTATGTGAAGCTGAAAATTTCTCGTACCTTGATGAGGTTGCTGGTAGCCAAAAGAGCTTGCATCTGGCAAAATCAATAACAATACAGGTCTGTTTTGTAAATTGGGAATGGTCGTCTGATCTTATCTCAACATTCTGTTATCTAGAGTAGTTGTTTAATATCTAACATTTTCTAAATCATGTATGCAGATACTTGATATTCTGAAGGTTGGATTCAAGAGAGAAGCCGTACAAGCTGGTGATTCTGTTGACAGGAGATATCCAAAGGGCTTCGTACTACTTAATTCACTGCGTTTAGCTGATATCTTTTCTGATGATTCCAATTTTCGATCTTTTTTTATGGCAAATGCTGTAAGTTATTAATATCAGTCTTCTATGTCCATTCATTCTTATTCGTAGGACTTATTTCCCTGTTTTTTTCTTTCCAGATTCATGTTCTGAATGAAATTTTGGCAGTTCCTCACCAAGTCTTTCTATCAAATTGGTGTACTGTTGATGTTCATTTGTCTGAAGAAGATGGTAATCTGGAGTATGATCCATTTATTGCAGCTAGTTTGGCATTGATTTTTCAGAGTGGTAGTCCTGAAAGCATTCTATCATCAGCTTCTTTATCAAGTGATATTAACTTCTCTTACCATAGTAACTTCAATGGTATTCACTTGGTTACTTATGGACAGCAAAGAACATCTTATTTAATCAAGATAGTGGCAAATCTTCACTGCTTTGTACCTAGTTTTTGCGAAGGTGAAAATATCTACATTCTATTCCATTAAAAGTTGCTAGATTTCCTTTTTTATTAGTTCCGTTCTTTGAATAGACTTCCTGTTTACCAGAAGAAGAACGAAATTTGTTTCTCAAGAAGTTTCATGAATGTTTGCTTATGGAGACCAGTGACTCATTCTTAATGCATCCGGGGGATGTTAACACCCATAAAGCTGCTACAATTTGTGAAAACTTAAGTATTTAAATTTCTGGAGATTGTTTAACATTTGCATCCTTCTGACAATGTAATCTTTTTTAGCTATTTTCTATTATATTCATGGAATTGCAGGTTCCTTGTCAAATTATGCAGCATCTTTGATTCCAAACATGCTGAATGATGAAGATGTGCAACTCTTGAGGTGATTGAATTTGGTGCAATTTCGTAAAGAAACAGTTGTCTCATATATATTCATAACCATTTTCTTAAATAAAAAATGTATTGAGTGCTAGTATTAAGAAGGGCTGTATGATATTTATCAGCATGCTGTTGCAGCATTATAGCAATAGTTTGGCAAATAAATATGCACTATAAACATTTTGGAATGTGCTTGCTAGCCCTTGTGTCCATGCCCCTAAATATAGCCTTGCATCTGCCAAATCTAGAAAGGTTCATCTTTCTAGATATGTTTTCCAGATTGCTATCTTATCACATTATTTGTTTACCTTTTAGTTTTTCTGTCATTTTACTTCTAGTGTTTCATGGTGCATCTTACATAGATCATAAAAACTGCATCTTGGATATGACGAATTTAAGTATTATAAGTTAGTCACATCATACCGAAGACCTACATGTTTATGTCTATATATGCTCATTATCTCTTTGAGTCTTTCGTGTTGTGAATGATTTTGTTGATTAAAAATATTTCACCATAGTCTCTGCTCATTTTGATATCCGAAGTTGTGCTAGTGCTAGTTTTTATGATTCATGATAAGAATTAGAGAGAATTGATTGAGTATTTCATTCCAACATTTGTGTAATATCTATACAATACTAGGAGAACTTCTAATAAAAACATATAGAATTAGGGAAGAATAATTATAAAAATCTATGAATTGATGAATGGGTATAATAATAATTATAGAATAATTTAAATAGTCAATGAATTGCTAGGTGATAGTGCTAATTACACGGATCATTGAGATGCCATGAAGTGAATAAGGTGGAGAACTGCTGGGCTTGATAGAACATTGATGGATGCAGAATTGATAGAGATTAACTTTTTCATACCCCCCTCAAACAAATTAATGAATGTTATCATATGAATTTTTGAAATATTGTTCCTGATAGTGAAAATGTCTACAAGTTGGCTATTTATGATGATGAAAGTAGCACATATTCGAATACTGTCAAGCTTCTCCTTTATAAATTGCCTATCTACTTCGTTGTGTTTTATTCTTTCATGTTGTACGGGGTTATGCGTAATTGATGGTTGACTTGTTATAATAGAACTTCATGGAACATTTCCAATTAACTTTAAATCTTCTAGCATAATTTTTAGCCATGATAATTCGCAGATTCCTAGTACTATAATGCTTAAATGTCAGATACTCCCCTTTTAAATAAAATTCTTTTATATGGAGTTTTTTTAGATATTGTAAAATTCAATGTGCAAGCCCAAGGTGTGATTCTTTAATATTGTGCATAAGCTGATTTATAACACTAACAAAATAGGCAATGTTAGGTCTAGTATGTGATAAGTAGATAAATCTTCGATAGGAGATTTTTCTGTTGCTATATTTTTTTTGAAGTATCTTTTAAGTTTATGATTAAATTCAATGGGCCTCTCAGCAAACTTGTTTCCAACTTATCTATTTCTTTCAATAGGTCTACTATGCATTTCTATTATGATATAAAGATCCCATGTCAAGAGTGTGTAATCTTAATGTCATGAAAATATTTTAATTTAGCTAATTCATTGAATTTAAAATTTTTAAACCTTTAAGATTTCCACCCTTCCAAGTCACTACCTCTTATAATAATGTTGTTGACAACTACTAATGGGGGGCTCCCACTAATGCTGTGTGTTTTATAAATATATATGATTGTCTTGACTATGTGCATCACATGTTGAGCATTATCTTGGCAAACCTCCCAAGCCATGCCCTTAGAGATTGCTTCAATCCATATAATGTATTCTTTAGTTTATATACATTTTGTTCTGGGTCTGAGCCAAACCTTGATGGGACTTCCTATATAGTTCTTTGTCCAGATCACCATGCAAGGAGACATTCTTCACATTGAATTGTTGTATTTTTTAGTCTTTTTTAGCTACTAATGATAAAAGAAAGCAAAAAATATTTATTTTAGCAACAAGAGCAAAAGCTTCAAGATAATCAATCTCATATATTTGAGTGTAGTATTTTGTTACTAGTCTTGCTTTATGCCTTTTCCATTAACTATCACATTTATACATTAAGGTAAAATTTCTTTTCTTATGACAATTTCTTTTATTCTCATGTTTTATTCTTTTGAAGGGTTTCCATTTTTTCTATCATAGCATTATTTCAATTCTCACTATTTAGCGACTTAGACATGATTTTAGTGATAGAAATAATATGGAAAGCTAATAAGGAAGGATTGGTGATGATGAGAAAGATTTTTATTTGATAAGAACAAATGCAAGGGTTGTTCGTTTGAAGTACCTTTATTTGCAGGCTCAATGCTTCTTTCAACGAGTTCAATGCCAGGTATTGTTTCAATTGATTGGACTTGTGTCAGTTGAGATGCCTTCCACCTTGAGTAAATCTATAATGATTGAGTAATCTGTGTAGGAGTGACTGGTTCTGGAGTAGAGTTATTTGTTGGGTTTAAGAGGTAAGGAAGGGCAATCTAAGAGAGAGAATTTATTTGTGAATAATATTTCCTTGAGATGAGTGGTAACAAAATAGAATTTATCTTAATTGAAAGTGAAACCAACAGACAAATGCACCTTTCTCATGGGAGAATTGTATTATATGTACCCTTTTTAAGTGGAGTAGCCGATAAAAATACATGTAATTGCTCTTAAATAAAGTTTTTCTCTGTTTTGAGTATGTGTACGGATATCCTCTACAGTTTCAAATACCTTAGGAGTCTATTTCAAATGTTGAAGAGAGGAAAGACTTTGGCTAAGGCTTGAGTAGAATCTTGTATCTATTGAGATAGTTTCCCTAAACATTATTTTGGAATATTCTTTTATAAAGGGCATCTCCTGTGATAGCAAGCAGGTGGTCATTCTTTCATCACTCATCCCATTTTGTTAAGATTTTCATAGACAAGAGGACTCATGTATTATTCATTTTTCTTAGAAATATGAGGAGAAAGAATGATTACAATAGTCTTTGGCATTGTCGGATCTTACGTTTTTATTTTAACATGAAATTGATTTTTTATCATATTGAAATAAGTGGGAAATATTGTACTTATATTATTTTAGTTTTTAGTAGAAATATCCATGACACATTGGTGTAGTCATTAACTTAGGGTATAAGCCATCGTGTCACAAATATATTGGGTGTAAAGGATGATCCTCAATAGTACTTTGGATTCTCGTGTTATTTATTGAAAAATTGGAACGCTTGTGTTTTGTTAATTAACAAAAATCGCAATGAAATTCTTCAATATTGATATTTTGAATAATGAAGGACTAGTTTTGAGAATTGCGAAAGGATGGCCAAGTGTTGACATATAAGCCCCCAACAGCTTGCATCAGGTCTTTCAATACCCTAATTATTATAGTGACCAAGTCTTTGTCCCTTGTCGTATGCGTATTCATTTAATGCTCTTGGTAGCCTCTTCTTGTTGTAGAAAATCACACATCCTCCAAGCATCTCAGTTGCTCCATGTCTTTCTCACTACCCTCATCAGCTGCAAGACTTCCGATGATGTTCAAGGTCAAGCTTGTTTCTTCTCCCAATTCCAATTTGTGGATTTCTTCGAAATATAGACATTCAAGATGACCGCGTCGCAGTCCATGGCACTACATACAAACTCTACTATCCATGGCACTGCATCCTAACTCTACTAAGACGGTCATCTCCTACATAATTTACCCCTCCCCATAAAGAAGGGGTTGACTAGAAGAAATTGAAGAGGCAACACTGGCTAACTTTTGCAAAGATCTGGAATTAGAGAAGACCGAGATTATCGAGGACACTGTAAAACCTGCGGGAGAAGATTTTGTATCATTGCTCATGTAAGCCTTTTAAGAGATGCTAATCCTTGGTCTGGCTAACTTGAAGACCTATTATCGTTAATCTTTGGTGTGGGTTTGAATGCTTGTTGATCTTGTGGTCCAGCTTGAGAGTTTTCCTCTCTCTGTTAATCATTGGTTGAGACCTGTTATCATTAATCTTTGGTGTGGGTTTGAATACTGGTTGATCTTGTGGTTTGACTCAAGATTTTCCTCTCTCTATTAATCTTAGCCTAGATATATGGAGCAATTTCTTTCTCACTTGATTTCATGTGGATGACAGTTCGTTGTTGGCTCTTGAATTACTGTCAAATGATGATTATTGCCATTGCTTTGTGGTCCTATGATTGTTGGTTGTGCAATCTCTTCACATGCTTGCTAGAAAAGAACTGATGTTGTTAGTGTTGGTCAAACTGTTGCTGAGGAGGAAATGAACTCGAAGGGTATCTATCATGACCCACAATATGCATGTAAATGGAGGGAGGAAGATAATGGGAACTCCTAACTTTTTGACCACTCAATGGGTGGTTGCCAATACAAGTTGACTTGCTCATCAAATTAAATGGGTTGCATTATTCCAACCAATATTTAAATCTACAACAAGTTATGTACGCTTTGAAAAAAAGAGGGAGAGTATATGTTGGAGGTGTTGTTCGACATTTTGGAGAGATAGGATATGCATTGCTAGCCTAACTTCAAAAGAGATGTGGCATATATTATTTCATTTTATGATTTATTAGTCTGTAAAGGGCAGAAAACATAAAACTGGGTTGTATATATTTTTGCCAATTTCATATAACCTTGTTAGAATTTTAGTATGGATTTTGTGTTAGGTTTACCATGAACTTTGAGAAAACATGATTTTACTTTTATTGTGAAAGATGTTAGCATGGATTATGTGTTAATGTGAATATTGTTGGGAATAGAACCACACATGAAAAACGAACAAGAAAAGAGGAAAAAAGGTGGAAATGAACATCGGGATTTAATATGGAAAAACCCGAAACAAAAAAAAAATCACTAAGCCACACCACACCAAGAAATTCACTATGAAAATGAGAGAAATTGTAGAAATATCTCTTCTCACACTCTCTTTTTGTCTCTCTTCATTTCTCACATCTTTTACCCTCAGAACAAACAAATAGACATATTACAATGCTCTAAGGACATCACCTTTCAAGTAAAATAAGAAAAAGTGCTTAACCCGACTTGCAGTGCCTCGACACTAACTTCTTTGTCTTGCAGCACAGTGGTGCTGTGAACTACAGCGCTACACTGCTAGAACTATAGCATTGTAGCGTTGTACTCTCTATCTCAGAGGGATTCCACTTACAACGCCTTAGCGCTGGATTTATAGCGCCGTTGTACGGACAAGCTCGACCAATGAAATTGAGGTATGAGTCAACAGTACAACCCGATTGATCAACACAATTAGATTCCACACAAAACTAACAATTATCTAAGTCAAGGACAATTCAAATATTTGTACTAACAGAAGGCACTGATTTCCTTTACCTTGGTGAATTATTTCTTTTAACCAATTTTATCTAAATATCTTGTTTTTTGCTCATTAGTATTCCTGGTTTTGTTTAAATTTGGTAGTTGTAATTTTGGTGAAAATTATAATTTCTTGTTGATTTTGCATGATTATAATATCTTGTTGATTTCTTCAAATTTATTTGATATTCCACTGTTGTTTGGGTTCTAATTTTGCTTTTTCTACTTTGCATCTACAAAGTAAGTTCTTGCATATTTAGTTCTCTTTGGTGGTGAATTCTAAATTCCTCTTATGATCTACAATCATTAAATCATTTTAGTTGCATTAGGAAAACCTAAACCTAATTCTTCACCATCCTATATCATCTATGGAATTACAAGTAAATAAAATAATACAAAGTATCTAACACCTATCCTAGATTTTAGACATAATAGAATTAATAAAAATGAACCAAAGATTTCCCTAATTTCAAAGCACTAATAAAATTAGAAAAATGATTCATAATTCATGTTGACATTGCTGAATGTAAGTGCTAATCGGATGGCAATCATCATCTTTTAGCATGGAGCTCTGCTCACTTGAGGTGGTTCAACCTCTCTGTGCACCACCCATTTGCAATAAGATCAATCATGTTTCTTTAGCTAGAAGTTCAAGGCCCTATTCATGGCCTTTCATCTCGTGTTCTTAAGGCAATTGTCTAGTTCTTATTAACCTTTTAGGTTAAGGGCTTTTCCCTTCCGTAGTTTACAGTAGTTTCGAGTTTGTATTGGCTCTATTCCTTAAGACCGGAACTGGGATGAGGTTGTAAGTGTCATCGTTTGGAAGCATTTACCAAGCACAAGTACTCCAACTGAACCCCACCCCCCCAACACCAAAAATCCCCTGTGATCAAATTGGCTTTCCTTTTAAGCTAGCCAACAAGATGAGATAGGAGCTATATTAACGTTTGGAAGTCATTTTTTGGTAGAATTTAACTTTTAATTTGAAAGTCGAATAGGGAAACATAGGAGCCTTGTTAGTGATTTTAATTTGAGGGAGGTGAAATGTTTTAGGGTGGCTATTGTTATACTTAATACTGAAGTTCCTTTGAACATACATACCAGCTTAGGCTCCTTAAATTATTTTATTCTGGTTTCCACTTAATTGGTTTTTGATTAGTTACTTAGCTAAAATATTGAATTGATCAGATTTTGCTGTGAGTGATTTAGTGTCATGCCCTTGATATTACTTTTTTGGTAACAAGTGTTCTAGTTTTGGTGTAGGATGTCCTTTTGTTTAAATGATATGGGCAGAAGTTTTTTAGATTCTACGCCAAAGTTATCGATTGCTGTGTTGGTCTATTAATCCTTCCTCCTCTTCATTGGTTTGGTAAAAGACCTGCTTTAAAATTGCTTAATTGTGTGCAGGCTTTTCACCGAACAACTAAAGAAACTAACCTTGCCAAATGTTGACAACTATGCTCAGGTAAACCCTGGAACACATCATTCTTTTAGAAGATGCTACGCTTTCACATCCTTCGCAGCAAGTAGCTGTTATTCTGCATTGCTGATTCATGCAAGTCCTGGTAGGCATCGATGCAAACTGAAGGTGGGAAAATTAAAGTTGAAGATAACAATCCCATGCAGCAATCTTTGCCAACTTGGGCAAAGTTTGCAAATGGAAATATCAATAAAACTCATCAGGTATAGTACGAAAAATTTTCCTGAAGTGAGTCATACCTAGTCTTTCTATGAATTTAATTAGGTGATTTTGATTATCCAACAAATGAGCCTTGTATATTTTGCAGGACGCTCAGAATGGGGTGAGCAGGCCTTATCTATTTGTCAAAGCTGAACCCAAGGTCCTTGATGATGTTTCAGACATAAAAGGTAATAATATAGACGTAAAAGGCGGGACACCACTCAGCTCATCAAGCCTGGAGTTGGAGCCTCTCTTGGGTGCAGGCAAGCATGCACATACGCTGACCTCGAGGCTGCTTAGAAAAAAAATAAGAGCACCATTACTATAAATTAAAAAATATCACCGTTTATGAATGAGTAAATGATCATTGAACAAAAAAAAGTGGGGAATTCCGTAAATCCTAAACTAGTAAAAAAATATTGGCCGGTGTATCCAAACATATGTGCTGATATGTAGGCATCATGTCTAAAACAGTGGAATATGAATTTGAAACATATCCATGTAAAAGAGAAATGTTTATCCACTATCATGATACAAATGTTAAATGCATAGGCATAATAAATGCATCAAACAGGGCACCTGATCTCCTTATTTGAATGCTTTTTACTGTTGGGGGGTGAGCCAAACCTACAATCTAGCGGTCTAAATGATGGTTTTATTGATAGGGAGAAAGATGAATGAGTTGGAAAGATAGAGGAGAAGGTGAAACTAAGATATGCCTTGGATTTAATCTTGTTTAAACTCTGAGCCCTGTCCTGTCCTGCCTGCGTCCAGTACGTGTCAAGTGCTTGTTTTGGCTGGCTGCCTGAGAAAAAGAAATTGTGTATTTACCTCTCATTTATGATACTTTTTCAGCTTCCTTGTTTCTGAATAGTTTGGCATATCATAATTTTGATTTGAGTGTGAAGTATGTGATTGAAAGTGCTATATTTTACACACCTTCATGGTGTCAAAATTATGGATAAACACTTACGGAACAATTTCTCCATCTGTATAAGAATAATGTTGGTTTTATTCATGGTAACACAATGCTATAGCATTGAAATATTATCAAACAGAAAGTGTAAGCTACTTCAGTATTCGTTTTATCAGTTTGCGTTAATTCTATTTAACAAATTCTTTTGATTTTGTAGACAATCATGACACCCATAGTTTATGCTCATGAAAAACTTTTTTGTTGGACACATATACACTAACTATGCTAACTTGCCCTGCTCCAAAGAAGGGTAGGCCGAGCTTGTTTCCTTTATGCGCCATTTGGCTGTTACTTTAATGTGCTGTGTTGTGTCGGATTTTATTGTGCTATGCTTTTTTGTGTTGTAGTAGAGGGCTATTTAATAAATTGCTATTATGTTTGTTATTTGAAGTTTGCGAAAGCTAAACCTATTTGGCAAAAGTTGATTTTGCTTGGATTTTCTTAGATAAAAAAGTTAAATATTATATCTAAGAAAAGTTAAATATTATAAAGTACATACAAAATATATTATTGCTATAAGTTTGTAATCTATCTTTAAATTAATAAAATAAGCCAAATTATTTTCTTTTGAAAAACAGCAAAATAGCTTAATAATTTTTTCCTTCCCAAAAATATTGTTTTTATCTCATAAGCAGCCTTCCACGAAATATGAAATATTTCCGATGCTATTTCAGTGAAAAGGTCATGTCATTATGAAGTATTTCGATAAATATTATTTATCATGATGCCTAATATAATGAAATTTTTTGCTAGACCAGAGTTTGCAAAAGAAGCCGTTTTCCAAGAAGAGGAGAAAGCTGAAGGTGTTCATAGTGAAGAGAAGCAACCAAGAAAGAGAAAACGTAATATCATGAATGAAAGGCAGATATCTCTAATTGAGAATGCACTACTTGGAGAGCCTGAGATGCAGCGGAATGCTGCTATGTTACAGTCATGGGCAGAAAAGCTTTGTTCACAGGTTTCCCTCTTTTCTTCATGCTTCTTTTCTCTATTGCTAAAATCTCCTTTTGCTAGTACTGTTTATGTGTGCTGAGTCGTAAAATTTAGTTCTTTTCCAGGGATCAGAGATTACAGCTTCTCAGCTAAAGAATTGGTAAGAAATCACCTCAATTTTTGCTGAAAATTTTCAATGCTACCGTAATTTTTTTCCTCTTATTTTGATGATTCAAGTCTTTATCGTAGAGTTTTATTTTAATCTTTTCCCTTGTTTTATCATAAATTTTGAAACTAAATTCCAATCACTCACTTCAAATAAACAAAACAAACTGCCATCCATATCCCATAAAGAAGCACTCCGCCAAAATGAAAATAGTGGTAAAAAAAAAGAGAGTATATATCATTAAGTAGAAGATTCTACTAAGTGACTTTTTATGAGGCTATTAATTGATACAGTTCGGTCTGCTGGCTACTTTTATATGATATTCCGTGGAGAAGTACATTTTACATCCACCAAGTCAATACCTTTTCATTGCCATCTCTAGTTGTATTATTAGATGCACATTATCAACTATATGATATTCTGCAACATTTTCTTATATTCCATTTAAAGTTGAAGTGATTCTAATAGGTCATGATTTGATGACTTACTTTTGAAATGGTATTGATTTCATTTAATTGTGCATTCAAAATTAAAATCCAAATGTTTCCATTTGCAATTTATCCACCCAAATCATTAAAAAATACAACAAAACTATCATCCTGAGAGTTTTGTAGGATGATAGTTTTGTCAAGTTTATAACTATTTGGATGCTCACCAGTACACCTATGTTTCCTAGCAGTGATTTGAATGTTAGACATAAATTTATCTTTTGCTGACAGATTACAAATTTCCTATAAATTCCCCCACTTTGCTTGGATTCCAGGTTAAACAACAGGAAGGCAAGGCTTGCCCGTGCTGCTCGGGAAGCTAGAGCCCCCTCTGAAGGGGAGAACACCTATGACAGTGCTGGGGAAGAACCACACACATCTGGAATCGTTCGAGGATCTGGACATCAACATGATACTCATTTTGAAACCCGTTTATCTGAACCAGGTATAAGTTTTGTTGTTGTGGGACTACCAAGAGAAGGTGGTCTTATAGGGGAGGGTGCTCTAGGTGAAAGGGAAGTGACCAGAGAAGAGTGATGGTCGACATGGGCTTTGCTGAGGCTTCCAAGCTCAAATAACGACGCAAAGGTGCAGCATTGCTCGTGTCTTCAAGCCCAAAGCATGGGGTGGAGGTGCAGCATGCTATTAGAATTCTGGCATCAGGACGCCTGCTATTAGAAGTGTTAGTGAACCAATGTGTTCGACAAATAGTTAATTATCGTTTGAATGTTGTTTATGCTTATTGGAGTAGTTAATTGTATAGGTTTGAAAATGTTTTCAAGTTTTTTTTTTTGGTTATGTTTGTTTGTGAACACTCCCTATTTGTTTGTTGTTTAAGAAATATTTAAATAGAGTTTGATAAAAAAAACTAGAAATTTTTCAAAATAGTCCTCAGACTTTTCGTGTATGATCAATTTAGTCTGAGAGTATCATGTTATTTCAATCCAAAATAGTCTCTCATATCATAATTGCGATATAAAATTGATTTCAATTTAGTCCCATAAGGATTAATTTGAATCAATTTTGTATAGTCAAGGGACTAAATTTGAGTAATGTTATATTTTGAGACTAAAATGATTATATATGAATAATTGGGTGATTAAAAAACTGCTCGTTTAATGTTTGTTTGTAAGTTGAGTGAATTTTTGCAGTAATCAATGGACAGTCTCATTGACATTTTTTTTACTGTTCATGAATTTGATCCCTAAACTTTATAGAATTGTTCTAAGTTAATTATTATGATCATGATTGGCCTATTTCCTTAGATTTATGTAAGGAGAATTTTAAAATACAAAACCTCCAACCAAAAAGTCCATAACCTCAAAATAGTTTTTTTGTCTGTCATGTATAGTTTTTAATCTATATAGATATTTTTAGTGGCGTCATCAATTAAAGTTGGCCCAATCAATTTCTTTCATCAACTTCTATACAAGACAAGGGGGTCCTATATTTTTCTAGGGGCTATACCGGTACTTGATTGATAGTTATTATTATAAGCAATTTAAACAGAGGAATGTGGTCTTCCCAATTGTCACTAAAGTCTATAGCGCATAATCTCATACCATAATTAAGATCAACAGGAGCAATCATCTCTAATTGAAGCTTTCTCATATCTTGAATCATGGATTTATCAGAAGTAAATTGAATATATAATAATCTAAAAAATTTCCTGCTTAGTGCATGTGCTACCAAATAAGTCTTATCAGGTTGATACTGAATAATCAAATCATAATCTTTGACCAACTCTAGCCATCTTCTTTATCTCAAATTTAGATCTTTCTGAATAACTATATATCTTAGACTCTGATGATCAGTAAAGATCTCACATCTGACTCCATACAGATAGTGTCTCCAGATCTTCAAAATAAATACTATAGCAACAAGTTCCAGATCATGTTCAGATAGTTCCTTCATGTGGTTTTAACTATGTGAAGGCCTAAGTTATAACTTTTTCATGTTGCATCAAAATGCATCCTAATCCTTTCAATAAAGCATCACTGAATACATAAAATCCTTTTGTATCAGATGAAAATGCCAAAATTGGAGCAAAAGTTAAATAATCATTTATCTTCTAAAAGGTGGCCTCACAATTAGATGTCCAAACAAAAGCTACTAACTTTTATGTCAGTCTCATCAGAGGTGCAAAATTTTGAGAAAATTCCTTCATAAATTTCTTATAATAATCGGTCATGCTTAGGAAGCTACGTATCTCAGATATAGTAGCAGGCCTTGGCAAATCAGTAACAACTTGAACCTTTATTCTAGAACTACTGTCTACATGTCTTAGAAATGAGATATTTTTTAGCTAGAACTCACACTTAAAAAATTTAGCATATAATTAACGCTATCTCAAAGTCTCTAGAACTATCCTCAAATGCATAACATGATTCTCCTCAAAAGCAGAATAAATTAAAATATCATCTATAAAGTTAATCACAAACTGATCCACATACTCTCCGAACACTCTGTTCATCAAACTCATAAAATCGGCTAGTGTGTTAGTCACCCCAAGAGGTATGACTAAGAACTCATAATATCCATATTTAGTATTGAAAGCAGTCTTCATCACATTAGCCTCTCTCACCTTCATCTGATAATTCATATCACAAATCAATCTTGAAAAATATAGAAGATCCAGCAAGCTAATTAAATATATCATTAAATCATTGCAAAAAATACTTATTCTTGATAGTGATTTTGTTAACCTCCCTGTAATCAATACACATGCGCATCGTACCGTCATTCTTCATCACAAATAGTACAAATGCTCCTCATAAAGACACACTAGGAGAGACAAAATCTTTGTCAACTAACTCTTGAAGTTGTACATTCAGTTCATTAAGTTTCTTAGATGTCATTCTATATGAAGCCTTAGATATATGAGTTGTACATGAAAATACATCAATGCAAAATGCAATATCTTTTTCTAGAGAAAAATTGAATAACTCCTTAAAAAAAATATTTGGGAATTCCTACACTATTGGTAGATTAGAAATAAAACCAAAATTTATTCTATTATCTCAAACCAATGCTAGAAATACTATACAACCCTTCGTCCATTTATTATCTACTTTTACAACAAAAATCAAACATAATAAAATACCTCTAACCCTATGAAATAAATAACTCTCACTACCCATAAATAAAGTGACTCTCTTCTTCACACAATCAATTCGAACCTCATACCGACTTAACCAGTCCATACCCAAAATAACATCAAATTCATAAACAAGCAATAAAACTAAACTAGACCTCTATTTTCTATCATACATATCAATATCATAAAAAGAAATTACATTGGATATCATGCCATCTCTAATCAGTAAAGTAACAGACAAGAAAAATAATAATAAAATTGAAGACAAATATAGTAAATTAAAATAGTATTTAAAAATAAATGAATGACTGATTTTAGAATCAAATAAAATATGACATGACTGATCAGAAATACAAGTCATACATATCACAACATCTGGGGCATCCTAAGCCTCCTCCTGAGTTAAACTATATACACGTGGATGAACTGGAGCTAGAGCAACAAAGCTATCATACTCCCTCTAACTTATAAATGTTTTACTCTCTATCGAGCCTGCTATAGAACCAAATCCACTACCTCTATAAGATTATCCCTCAAAAAATGTAGCTACCCTCGGTCTCCCTGTAGGTTTAACAAAACTCTCTAATCGGGCTCAAATCTTCGATCAAATCCTACCTGTGGACACTCAACCACCCTATATCCCATATGAACACACCAAAAATACTATTATGTCATCTTGTAACACTGATCAGAGTATTGTCTATCATAACTATGACATACATGACCTTTATTAATAGAACCAAAACTGGCAACACTGCCACTATCAGAAACTGATACAGTTACAGACTATCTACTTCTCCTAGAATCTCGAGGTCCAAATCTACTCTTCTTTCTAAAAAATCCACTACCATAAGTCTCACTACTAAAATACTTTCTATTAGTAGTCCATCGATGTTGAGTAACTAATAGATCATTCTCAATCAAATGTGCTCTCTCCACAAGTTTAAAAAAATCAGAGATATGGAATGAGACTAGTGGCTATCTCATACTATTTTAGAGTTCCTTAAAAATGTTATAGCACTTCTCCTCTGGAGTGCTAACAAACTGTTGAGCATATATAATAGCTCGTATTTTGACCCAAGCAAATAATTTTTTTTAGGAGTGTGAGATTGACCAGGATTCCATATTTTAATTTTTTTTGTTTTAGTAATTCTTTTGTATTCAGAATAGAATAGTTGTGGTATGATTGTATAGATCCTGAGTAATGTATATAATTTAATTTTTAAAAAATTTATTTGTTGGGTTAATTTTTAATTTAAGGATTTTGGCACAAAATCAATATAAACCAATTTGTATGATCAAAACTCAAATCAAATCACACTAAAATGAAAACTCGTCAAAAATCATATATTCTTATAATTTATTCTATCACATATCATTTATTTATGCAATAAATTATGTATACATAATAATGCACCTTAAACTACCCAATCCACCCAATTCTCAATTAATTTCTACAGCTCTCGTAACAATTGTGCTACCCCATAATCAAATTTGAAAGAATTATTCTTTTATATTTTAATTTATGCAACCAGAGCTATCTAATTTCTTTTATTAATATAAATATCAGTGAAAATAAAATTATCAAATTAAAATTATCAATAATTTGATAGAATGATTTTGTATGCATATTTTATTGCATAAGTAAATGATATGTGATAGAATAAATTATATGAATATATGATTTCTGATTAGTTTTCATTTGAGTGTGATTTGATTTGAGTTTTGATTATACAAATTTGGTTTATATTAATTTTATGCCCAAATCTTTAAAGAAAATATCGGGGATGATATTTTTTTAAGATGGGTAGATTATAATAACCCATATTTTGACCCAATAAATAAATTTTTTTAGGAGTGTGGGATTGACTAGGATTCCAGGTTATGTTTTCTTTTATTTTAGTTATTTTTTTATACTTAGGATAGAGTAGTTGTTGTATGATTGTATAGATCTTGAGTTGTGTATATGATTTTTAAGAAAGGAATATATATATATATATATATATATATATATATATATTTTGATCGATAGTTTTATTTTTTCTGGTATTATATTGATAAAAGAAATTAGGTAATTCTGATTGTGTAAATTAAAACATAAAAAAATAATTCTTCTAAATTATATTTTGGGGCATCACAGTATACTTGGCTAAAGTAGTAAACTCTGTCTCATGCTACATCACAGTCCTGTTCTCCTAAACTAGCCTTAGTAAAGTCTTATACATCTACTATTGTGTAGAAGGTGGTATAACCAAGCCCGAAATACATTAGAAAATTCCTCCTAGTTAATCAAAGAGTTCAATCTCCTTTAAAATTTCTCATTTTGCTGGTCCATCCACCAGCTCTCTATTTCATCATCTAACACAAAATTATTAATGATACTTTCCTCTTAGGAGGACATCCATTGCACATCATCAAATATATTCTCCAACTTCCTCAATAAGTCCTCTATTACTCTAGGCTTAATTAACAATGCCCTCAAAACTCAAAGGCTTCAATCTTAAAAATATCTGCAGATGTTCGTCTACATCATCAGGTTTAGCCATAATAATTCTGCTTTGTGCCTCGCCCATCATCTGGGCTATCAGACTAGCAAACTCAAAAATTACATCATAAATGGTTGTTGGAGTACTACTACGTACATGAGCTACTTGTTGACATTCTATCCACTTGTCATATATGGGTATTGCAGATCTATAAGCATACAAAACACACAGCCCGACATACATGCAGATAAAAATAAATAAAATCAATGCCAAAATAGACATAAAAACTATCCCACTTGACTTACAAATCAATTTCTATAGCTTTATTTGTCGATCACTTTTCAAAATTACTATTTTGATACCTAAATGGTGTCACAACTCAACCCGATAAGATCTGCAAATTGGACATGTCTTATCATGTTGAGCTGTAAGAGACAAATCCTAATATCTAAGTTTTGAAAATTTTTAAAAAATTTCTTCCTATTCAACTTAAAAATAATAATAAATACAGAGCTACTAATAATATCCCATATTGGAAATAAGCTCATATAGAATAATTACTTTTTATTTATCTTGAAAAATATATGCACCATCGCAGTGAATGACTATATACAAAAACTGCATAATGGAGTAATAAAAACTAGCCATAACTATGCAAAATCAAAAGAACAAATACCTATATACTCAGATCAAATTCCTGAAATCGTTATTCAACATGCTCTTTCCATTTCCCAGACCCTGAAAATAAAATACAAAATAATAGTGAGCTAGAAATTTTAGTAAGCCATAAATATCGATCTAAAATTTTAAATATTTCTCTTATTAAATATTTTCTCAAAATTATCAAATACCAATTTCTATAGCTCTATTTGACTATCACTTTCCAAAATTATTATTTTGATATCAAAAAAGACTTGTCACAATCCAACCCGATAACAACCACATATTGAAAATGTCCCATCATGTCGAGTTGTAAGAGGTAAATCTTAATATCTAAGTTTTGTAAAATTTTCAAAAATCTTCTTCCAATTCAACTTTAAAAAAATAATAAATACAGAGCAGCTAATAATATCTAGTATTAAAAATAAACTCATCCAGAAGAATTGCTTTTCATTTATTATTAGAAAAGCATGTACAATCATAATGCATGACTACATATAAAAACTACAGAATGGAGTGATAAAAATTAGTCATAATTGTACAAAAATCAAAAGAAAAAATACCTACAAGCTCATATCAGATTCTAGAATATTCTATTCAATAGAATTTTTTTCCTTTCCTAGACCCTGTAGTAGAATGCAAAATAACAATGAGCTAAAACAACTTAGCAGGCCATAAATATCGATCTAAATTTTTAAATATTTCCCTTATTAAATATTTTCTCAAAATTATCAAACATAATATAAAAATTTTCTATATTAAGCAGAGCAATATAACATATAGTTATCCAAAGATTCAAAAAATAATACTGAATAGTTAAATAATTTGAAATTTTATATTATAAGCTTTATTTCGTCCCAAATAAAATCTAACGATCCTAGCCCCTTATAACTCCCAACAAAATTCCCCCTCTTTTAAAAAAAATCTAAGATTTTGACCCCTTATAACTCCCAATAGAATGAATTTCAAAGAGTTTCAGATTCCCAATATCAAATATAATCCAAAGGATTATGACCTCTTATATCTCACATCAAATATTTTTCATCTCAAAACTCATATATTTCAATCAATATCACACATAATTCTTTACAGAGTAATAATTAAAGTATAAAAAAACTCAATGCAAAATTTCCCCAACTTATTATAATGATAGGCAATAGAACACACTTTTGAGCAAAAATGTACTATTTCAAAATTTATCAAATTATCAAGGATCATGCAAAATACTATTTCAATACTTTAACTGTACTACAATGCTATTTTTGAATTTGGGATTATTTCTTATTCAATTAAAAAGGCACCTATTTCAAAATACATGGTATAAAATTTTCATAAAATATTCAAAATGTTAGAATCTTAATCTCTATAACATACAAAAAGTTACATCATGAAAGCTTTACTAGTGTAAAGTTATCCTCATTTTTTTGTAACAGAAATATAAATTTGATTATTTTTTTTGGAAAACTTTGTATTTTTAAAAACTGAAATAGACATAGTGTGACCTATTTCGATCCGGACATCTTTTGAAATTGGGCCGACAACTAAAAATGACCTGAAGCAGCTTAAATCATATTCTTCTCTCTTAAACCCTCTCTTTCCATCTCTTGACTGGCTGCCCAAAATGAGTAAATAAAATGGATAATGGAAAAAGATATTTATAAGTGTAGAAATTGGCAAAGCACTAGGGAGCTCTATAGAAAAAATTTTAAATTTCGTGACATGCATTCAGACCCCTAAAACCCACTCCAAAACACATATAGACATTTTTCATGTATATAGATCATTCTTAGATACATACAAAAGAATTCAAACACAAAAAATCAATAGATTACCTTACTTCTTTCCAAGTCAGACTATTTTGAACAGTACTTTAATCTTGAGGGTATCACACATCATTTGGGCTCTTAAACTAACAAACTGTGTAATAGTATCAAAATTGACTATATGAGTAGTACTTGTATGGGTGCTGCCTGACTGACACTTTGCTTGTTTATCAAATCTAGGTCTTATGGATCTATAACCACACATAACACACAGCAGAACAGACTTGAACATGAAAACTAATAGAAATAAATACCCAAACATATCAAAAGCTATCTCACTTGACTTATAAATTAATTCATATATCTTTGTTTTACGATAAGTACTTTTCCAAAAATCACAGCTTTGATACCAAAAAGGTACTATCACAATCCAACCTAATAAGACTCATAGATGGAGCATGTCCTATCATGACGACTTGCAACAAGCCAACCTAAGATCAGAATTTTAGAAAACTTTTCAAAATTTTCTCTTCAATTAAACTTAAGTAAATACAAACTACAAAACTACTGATAACATTCAGTATATAGAAGATAACTCATCCACAATTTTTTTCTATTTCTAATAAAAAATGTATATATAACATTCGTATTATAATACATGGCTAAATATTGAAATACATAATATAATAGATTTAACTAAATAGCCATGACTGTTTAAAACTCAGAAAAGAAATATATATATATATATATATATATATATATATTTACTTAGACAGATTGGATCCTAACTCCACTGCTCAACGGGCTCTTTCCATTTTCCAGACCCTAAAAATATAATGCAGATAAACTATGAGTTAATAGAGCTCAATAGGTCACACTTATTGATCTAAATTTTTAAATGAATTATTTATTATACATTTAACTGATTTTAAGTGTAGTTTATAAGAAATGTGAAGAACTGAGCATGATCTTACTTGCAGATATCTAAATTAAATTAGATTGGATATTAAAAATTAATAAACATGTACTTCATATATCATAACATAAAATATCATATTTAATTATTTATCTTAGGCCCTTATACCCTTATACCTCCCATCAGAGAATTCTGACTCGACCTTATGACTCCCATGCAGGCATATCCAAAAATAAACCCTTATAACTCCTAATACCCAGCACAAGAACAGAATATACATATAGTATCATAATAGAATTTTTTGTTCCTATAATGCCAGAACAATACTTCTGTCACACACACCAGATCTCCTTAGGATAACACATTAAGCAGATAAGTATATAATTCATTGCATTGCAATAAAAGAATATAAATAACGTATTTTAGAATTTAATAACACACTTTAAAGGTAGGCAGCAGAAGGTTCTACTAAGCAAAAATTCACTATTTCAAAATGTAACTAAATTTTCAGAGATTATTTAGAGTATTTTTTTTAAACTTTAATTGTACTAAAATATTATTTTTGAGAACTAGAACAATTTTCTAATTTTCCAAAAATCCCATATTTTCAATTTACTAGGTAAAAATTTCTTAAAAAATGCCTAAATATTCAAAACTATTGTATCTATAACATAAAAAAATTACGTAGTGAAAGTTTTGCAGATATTAGTTTATTCCCATTTCTCACAAACATAATTATAAATTAAATAAAAAATTTCCAAAATTCTTATATTTTTTAAAACTGAGATAAAAATATATAACCTATCTCGAACAGAAAAAACTTTCAGAATTACGTTGGCAATTGAAAAAGGATCGAAGTCGCCCAAAATTGACTTTCTCTCTCCAGGAATCCTCCTATCTATTCCCCTAGATTGTTGCCTTGAGGGGCTGAAATGAATTGATGTTAGTGAAAAATGATATTTCAATATTAAAATTAGGTCGAGTGCCGTGACGGCAAATCTTGCGCATCGCAGTGCTCCCTCTGGGAGCCCACAACGCTGCAACATGACTTCATTAGCAAAAAGACAGAGATCACAAAGCCTCAATGCTGCCAGACCTAGCATTGCAGTGCCCGAATGAAACTTTTTTAGATTTTCAAAACATGCACACAAACCCCCAAACCCCATTTTAGAACTCATATATACCAAACATTGCCAAACACATACAGAAGGATTCAAATGCAAAATTTGAATGGATTACCTTGAATTAGATCGAGTCAAAACATGTGGAACAGTGCACTGATCTATAGGTGTGACAAACTCAATATGTTGTGTCACGCCTTTCGTTGCTTGCTTGGTAGCCCCATTAAGTCAGGCCACCCATGAGGGCATTACATCATGGAACTCCCTCTCGGGTGGCTCTCTTGAAATCAATAATAAAAGCTCATTATCAGATAAATATAAATGACTTAGAGAGGCAGCCAGGATCCACTCCTACATAATGGTTCCCTGATAGTACCGAAAGAACCTAAACTACTCCAAAGCCTTTATTTCTTACTCACTCAATAGGTGTCACAATAGATCACTCGAGAAAATACACTCTCGTAGCGGGTTCCCTTTTCCTTATAATCCTATTCACAAATGTTTAAACTTGTCTATTTTTATCTTATATATCCTAGGTAGAGGAGAGCTCACCCAACCTTGGTGGTGCTAGCCCCTCAACAGCCTCAGAATAATAATCGCCCAAGCACCACTGTCCTCCTCAATCGCACTGCTAGAGGCTCCTTGTCCTCATCCACACACTGAATATGTTAAAAAAAAAAAATCAATGTGGAGAATAATAGCGGTGGCCTTACTAGCTGTAATCCTAGTAGTTGGTGTAATGACATCCTCATTTTCCACCCCAAGGTTGACCATACTCTTCTTTGCAAGAGGTGCGATGATGAGCTTGTGTGTCTCTGGAGTAGCCTGTGCACCTCTATCAACTTCGATGCTCTTAGATGCCTTTACCACTTTCTTCTTAGATCTCTTCTCGACCATAATGGAAGGTGACCTTCTTCATCAACCTGTGGCGAGAATGAGCCAACTCAACAAGGTTCATTCTCTAAAAGACATGTGAGCTTGCTAATCACCAAAGCAGAAAAGGTGGAGTTTTCTCATCGCAAACCACTTATTTATAAAGTGCTAAGTAAGAGGTAGCATCACATCACCATTATCAATATATGGTCAATACGATCCTCTAGTTTATAGTAAATGGGGTAGTAGATTCATATTTATTCTTCGTACTTATTGTTTGGTAGCCATATTTAATGCTCCCCATCTTTTCATTCCCTTGTCCTATTTGTTGCTCGCCCATTAAAGGACCAAGTGAATCAAAGAACTAAATGTATAGTTATGTATGCCTTTATAGGTAGTTAGTTGGTAGCTAGTGGGTCATGACAAAAGAACTCACCCTCAAACGGGGCCTATTGGGGAAACTCGCCTAGAACTCATGCAGGATAACTCTCACAAAAAGTCTAGAAGGTGTCGTTCGCTCAGGCCTTCCAAGAGTTCACCTTGCATGGGCTAGATTGCGGGTTCCTCTCAAGAGCTACTAGCTCGACACTTGCCACAAGCCTATACCACATCCAATCACTCGATCCCTCTTATGACAATCATTATAACCAAACTCAGCCACATAAAGGTGCATATCCATGGGACCCTTAGTTCAACTTGTTGCGACCATCCGAATTAGCCTCTCCCACCTCGTGATAGCATCTCACTCACCCCTCTCTTATGAGGAGATCCTAGAGCTTCCATGCAGGCCTCCCGCCACGTCGATCAACCGGCGAGCTATCGGTCCCCCCTATTATCAGTGCTCACTTGTAAACTCGCTTGAGCACACTCGCTCTCATCTACTCAACATCATTGAGTTACCCTAGAGGCAACTCGCTAAAGCTTTCCAACCTTGCCCTCATTCAACTAATTAGGAGGTGACACATGTCTAAGGTAGTGTGTAATGTTGTTTAGGTATTGTGTGTAGTGTTATACTTTTTTCTTTGTAGCATTTCATGTAGCTTATAAATAATTGCTAATAAGGATCAATTTGGCGACTTTTTTGACTGATATAGTGCATACTCAATGAGTTTTGAGACCAAGTGTTTCTTGAGTGTTTTATAGACACACACACACACACACACACACTCTCTCTCTCTCTCTCTCTCTCTCTCCTAGAGGTTCTCAGGACACTTGCACACTCTCAGTTTTGACTTGCTAGTAGGGTCGAGTGTCTTCCACGGACAAATTTGAATACAATACTTACAACACAATAAAATTATATACTTAAATACATCTAGCCTCTATTTCATTGCAAAGTAGTGTCTAATCAACCTAATATAACTTCCAACAATCAATTTATTCTTATTTACATCATAACAAACTATAAAAAAATATGACCCAAAAATCACTTGCAAGTAAAAAAAACATAAAAAAAATCACATCAAACTAAAAACTAAAAATAACAATTTTAGTTTAAAATCATTTTGAGCCTAATCAAACCCCTAATTAATAAGCCTAAACTTCTAGTCACATTTAGATTTAGTGATTATTTGATTGCAAGATTTAACGATTATTTAAGCTATATCTTGCTAAATACTTTTTTTTTTTAATCATATAAATATCTCTATCTTCTTAAATCTCATTTTTTGCTAAATCCAAATTTTAGTAAATCCCCCCAATGAAGCATTCTCCATTCACTACTTATTTTCATTTAAATTTTAAATATTAAAAATATCTGTCAAATATATATATATATATATATATATATATATAGAAATTTTAATTAAATTAAATGTTGATCATATCTAATAAATTTTAAAATTTAATTCCTCTGAAATTTACTAAATTTAAATTTACAAGATTTACTAAACGCGCGTTGGGTAAAGTCCCACAGCCTTTGGGTTGAGTCGAAGTATTAATGCAGTCGACGTTGTTGGCTGTATTTAATTGGCATATGTGAATGCTCTTCAGCTCGGAACAACAATGAACGACACCTCTCTGTGTCCCCAGGCGCGTTTACTCCTTCAGCTTCCTCTCCTTGAAGAGGCAACAAGGAGAAAAAAACATCTTTACAGCAGGCTCTCCTGCTCTTGCTGAATCCGAACACCAACTCCTTGTCCGGCGGTGGCGGCGCTAAATTCCGACTATGTCGGCGACGAAGCCTTGGTTGGTCCCTGCGCCGACTTATCGCCGCCTCGAAGGCTTCTGGGACACTGACGACGATGCCCCTGGCCCTCGCTGCGGTCACACGCTAACTGCCGTTGCTGCAACTAAGTCCCATGGCCCTCGCCTCATCCTCTTCGGCGGCGCCACTGCTATAGAGGCCGGCGGACCCATTCCCGGCATTAGTAACAATTTCTCTCTTCTCTCCCTTTCTCTTCTTTTTCTTGTCTTTTGCGCTCCGATTGATTTGTTGCCTAATTGGATGCGAAGGGCTGGCTGGAGTGACGAATTCGGTTCACTCTTACGATCTTTTGACCAAGAAATGGACTAGGTATTAAAAAAATTGAATCTTTGTTGGTTTTTCGAGCTGGAATTGAGGTATATGCGGTTTGATTGGCTGTCAGGATTCAGCCGGCGGGGGAGGCTCCATCGCATAGGGCTGCTCATGCTGCTGCGGTGGTCGGTACTATGGTGGCATTTCAGGTGCTGGCTCCTCACTTGAGTGGATTTATTACCTTTTTTTTGTTGTTGGTTTTAGGGTTTGTGGCAACTGGATTTTTTGTCTTACGTTAGGGTGGAATAGGACCTGCGGGGCATTCTACTGACGACCTATATGTGCTTGATATCACCAATGATAAGTATAAGTGGCACAGGTGGAGTTCATGTTGGCTGATTTATGTTTATGGGCGAGTATCTGTTGGGTTTGTGATTGATGGTGTGTGTTTCTGCGTGATGCAGAGTTGTTGTTCAGGGAGCTGGTCCAGGGCCTCGGTATGGTCATGCCATGGACTTGGTTGCGCAGCGATATCTTGTGTCAGTGAGCGGGAATGATGGTAAGTTATGTACCTTGGCACTGCATTTGTCATTTTGATATTAATTGAAGAAAGTTTAAGAAGTAGGATAAATATTTTTTAGTCGAACACAAGTAGTAAAATGAGTGACTTTATTTGGTTTCCTAATTTGTAAGAGGGTGAAGGCTTGATGAAAACTAATGAAATTCTCTACAAGCAGTCATTGGCTAGTAATTAACTATGTTCTTCTATATTACATCTTAGTTTACACAAAAGTAGTTTGAGGAGAGGGAAAAGTAGGAGCATACGAGATGGCTTGGTTTTCAAACAAATTTTTTTTAACTTATTTGCATTTAGGAAAAGATAAAAACTCTATGAACTGTGAGATTAAGAGAACTAGTATGTAGAATAAATTAGTAACTGTGTAATTAATTTTTGGTAAGAATTATCATTTGATTTGTCAAATTCAGTACCGGCCTATGTTGAATATCATTTGGCATATTCTTTATGTTATTTTATTTGATGGTAGTACCTTTGTCTCAATGATTTAATCTTGTATAATGAACACGAATCTTGCATGACATTGCATGCTATGCCGGTTATGTTTCTCTAGTAATTCTCATTTCTCTCACATTCAATTTAGCTATCATTCATTTTTATACTGCTCAATATTCCAATCCATAGAGCATAGATGGCTTAATTGCAATTTTATGATATTTATATCTCATTCCTTTAGTGTTTGTGAAAAATGAGTTTTACAGTATCATGATCCATAGACTTTTTCCTAGTTTATTTTAGTGATAATATTATTGCAGTTATGCGATTGATTATTTTCATTCAGGGAAGAGGGTTCTATCTGATGCTTGGGCATTGGATACTGCACAGAAGCCATACAGATGGCAAAAACTCAATCCTGAAGGAGATAGACCATCTGCTAGAATGTACGGACTTCAATTCTAAATGCTGATGGGAATTACGTTATTTCTGAGTCTTAAACTGCAACTGCCATGTTGATGTTGGATATTTGTTGTTTACAAATTTGATATGTATGCAAATTTGTGATTTTTAGACATTCAAAAGTTAATGTAAAAATTATTAATTGTGTGAAAGCTGTCTAAGGTTTATAATTTTATTTAGTTAAATCAATGCTCTTCTTGATCAAACATAGCATTTTGAAGTGATTGTGTTGGGTATTATTACTGCTATTGAATCTCTTCATGTATATCTCAAAGTTATTGGGCACATATTTGTTGTTTTACTAAATTACTTGAATCGTGTGGAGTATAATGTTTATACACTTGAAAATCTCTCTGTGAAGGTTTTTTTTTTCTTTTGTCTTTATTATGTTAAAAGAATGGGGATATAGACAATGATATGATTATAAAGTTAAAATTGGATTGGTTAATGGAGATGTGCATCAAGAGGATTATATTATAGGAGAATATTTGAAAAGTTACAGGGTAGGCTTGGAGAATTGGTTAAGTTGCCTTTAGTGAATTCTAGAGGTGCTAGATTTGAGTCATGGAAACAAACTCTTTGCGTATATAGGATTAATTCTGCATTATCCCTTCTTAGATCTTGGATTAGCAGGAGCTCCATGCATTGGGTACATTGTTTATTTGAAAACATAAAAGTTAATTCTATAAAATGACAATAATAACAATTATGTTGTATGGATCTGAGTGGTGGATAACAATAAAAATTTTGAATAACTAAATTTAATGTAGATGAAATAATAATGTTAAGATGAATGCGTGGCAACTTTAGGAAGTTGGAGTGTAAAATGATTATATTATATAGATTGAGGGAATATCACCTATTGAAGACTGTTGTACATAGAAAATAGATTTAGGTGATTCGATCATAAATAATGGAGAGTGGAGATGCACCAATAGGGTGAGATAAAATTAATGTAAAAAAATAAGGAGGAAAGAAAGGTGGGAAGCATCTGACATGATTAGAAGCTGAAAAAAATTTATCTAAATTAGATTTAATAATCCTTGAAGTACTAAACAAAATGAATGGACATGCCTACCTCAAATATTGGGATATGGCCCAGAAAATGATGATCCTTGAAAGTCTCAGAAGGCTTGTATTCAATCTATGTAGCTATAGGTTTTAACATCAGAAAATGTCATCACTTTAGAAGAATTTATCTTTAGCATGGAAAAACAGGCTGTAGATTTAGGTCTGTTCTTTTTTAGGCGTTCTGGAAATTACCCCTTCCGCCATGGCTGCAACAGATACTCATATCTGTCAAAGATGTATTATTTGCATCATTTTAATTGAAATAGTTCTTCTCATCCCTCACTTAAAATGCCAATAGAAAACTAAAAGGATGTCCAATGGGGTGTTAGTGTTATCCTGTAAAAGTTAGGGGCTACTAGATAACTTTAACCATCATAATATAAAATGTTAATTTTAGATTTTGTCTCTTTTAATAAAAATTGTGGAGTATATAAGATTTAACAAAAGATGAAATAATTTATGATTATGTTAAAATGTGATATATTTTATTTTTTCCCGCTAAAAGGTTCACTCCAACTTATTTTTTTCAATTGTGTTCTTTTTGTTATCTATTTTGTGATACCTCTAGCTGTTTCTGTCAGCGATTTCTTTCAAGAGATGATAGTTGTATTTATTTTCAGGTATGCAACAGCTAGTGCTCGTTCAGATGGCATGCTATTGCTTTGTGGTGGAAGAGACTCATCGGGAGCTGTATGACTTTTTCTTGTTTCATCCCTTCTTTTGTCCTTGGTTTTATAGCTTACCCTTATATTCTATTTTGTTTTGTGGAACTAAACGATTTTGTTCATTACAAATTATGCTTGAAGTCTTACGTGACAAACCTTATGAGATCCTTGCTGCCATTTGATGGCTTCTTTAGTTATTTGATGTAGGACATCTTCAAATATTGGGTTTATTAATACAACTTAAGATGAGTTGCACCAAAACCACACAAGAAATTGCAATTCATAGGTCACTAACTTTAGCAAATATTACTCACTCTTGATGCAAAAATAATAAGCATGTTTATTTTATTCTAAACAGTAATTTAATATCCACCAAAATTTGAAATCTCACCAGAATAAACTAAAATCAAATATAAGATTTAGCAGCGATCAAAATTCAATCCACAAAAAGCAATCTGTCATGGATCAAATTTGACAAAACTTTAATATTGCACATGCATCCAAAGTAGCGACTTAACAAATTAATATAAAGAACAAGGATTGAAATCATCCTATTGAAGATTCAAGCTTCATACTAGTAGAAGGAGAATCATCCCTTGAATTGGTCATTAAGACTTGAAAGCTGTCAAAGAATACACAAAAAACACATGTATTGAGAGAAAGTATGTAATTTAATTGTATAATAAATACCTACTTGTAATAACTTCTCAGAATCTGTGGATTTGGTCCAATATAATAGGTTTTAATAGATCATACATGAATCCAACAACACCTATGTATGATTCAACTCTCCAATTCTCATTCCAAGACCTTTAGATAAAGACTGCAATAATAAAGGATAGTGGAAATTAGACGCACTAATTAAAGTGTAGCAAAGGCAAACCTGCTGAGTAGAAGTTAGTGAGAATTAAAGATGTTAAAGTGGAGTTAGTGGGAAGCCGAAGTGGTAACGGTAGTGAAAATGTCACACCCATGCTGACTCCCTACCAATTGACGTAGGGTGCAACAAAAGAAAACATATGATTCCTTAACCTTCATAACTCATAACCATTACCAAAATTATTCGTGGCTCATTTCACCACATTCATCTATAAAATGGAATCATTCAAAATATTCTATTTATACCATTTGTATATAATTAGAGAAACTAATACCCAAAATTTTTTTCATAATAAACAGCTCACGTACCTCTGCTCAGAACTCATCTCACACAACTATATAATAAAACATTAGTTTAAATTGGCTAGATTCTACTCGGCTTCAATCTTATATTTCCTTTTTCTTGTAAAAATAATCAGAATAAAAATCTGATGAGCTTTGAGGCTTAGAAAGATATGCAATTTTAATATAGAATTCAAAGAAAAAACAGTTAACAATATGCTTGTATTTATGATTGAACTAAATTCAAAAGTTGTTATAATGATAAATTAACATATATATGCTCATATGAACTAATAATAACAGAATGCTTATTACAGTGTCATAGATAGAACAATATTGTCATTTAATAATTTAAATATAACACTTTGAATTTATTCATATAAATACTTTATTTAGTACTTGTGATCTTTTTCATCTCTCATTTTATTTAAAGCATATGAATATGTCATGATTAGATATCTAAATTTATGACCATCATTATAACATAAAGTTAGCCTTTATAGCTTCAAAATAATATTCAATGGAGCCCAGGTAAAATTTAACATTATCACCATTGAACTATATTGAGGTCCAAATGTCTCCATTAAGGTTCCTTTTACCCCACCCGCATAGTTATTATAATATGTCATTGCCACCCATCATTTAGCATGACATTCCTTAGGCTTAGCAATTTCTGATCAATTATATAACTGATAATTACATGGTTCATGCATTAATATAAAATGTATGAGTAATACAATGCATGATATGAAGAAGAAGGAAGAGAGTAGATAACTCATTACTTTTCTTTCCGAAATGTTGTCAATTAGTGAAACATTCATGTAATTATAATATACTTAATTTTGAGCTTGAATTGTTAAAATTTACATGTAGTCGTTTACACCTGAATATTCGGCTGTAGATCCACATTCAACAGCATGAAGGATTTCTAATGCAATTCATAATTCATTTGACTCGAATGCAATTTTACATGTCAAAAAATTAAAGCATTTGCTTTCTAAATTAGATTTCTTACCGCCGCGATGAGTTGCCTCCTAAATTTTGATACCTCGCAACTTTTTACGCTTGTAAATCACCTATACAACCCAATTTTCTCAATTCATATTATTTATGCCTATTAATACGAATTTCTAATCCCAAATGATATTTTACCTCGAAATTTTCCCTCCTCATATATCACTGGAATCCTACATAACAATTGGGTATAATTAAATAAGGAACTATTAAATTAAATTCTACCCTAACCAAATTAAACTCCTTACCTTTTTATTCATTCTCTAATTCCTTCTCTATCTCTTCTTCTTTCTTTTCTTCGTACTATTTTTTCCCTGCTGCACTCCCTTCACTCTGTTGTTATGCTCGCTCCCGCACAGCACCGCGACCTCCAACCCCCAAACCAAGCATTCCCAACTCAAAATGAGCCTTCGGTTAAGCAGGAAGAAAATATATACAATTCCTATTTTACCCAAAGCCTCCACCAGTGCATGCCGTTTTAAGTGGAATTTCCATCATTTATTCACTGCCCCGCCACAGGGGTTTTTATATATGCACTGCTACAGTGATTTTTAAAAATGAACAATTAATAGATTTAAAATTTTAGGACAAAAATGCAAATCAAAACTAATTCAATAACTTTCACACTTTACAAATTAGGATATACTTCTATATGCTAATTTGCTCCAATTGATGAGTGTAACACAATGGAATGATTTTTGATGATTTTCATGAAAGTTGATATTTTGGAATTTGGATATGATTTAGTTAAAAGAAAAATTGAGATTTTACTGGAAATATTTATTTATTTATTTGGTATTACAGTAGCAGGAAAATAAGTAAACAACATTAGGATGAAAGTCGGGAAAAATAGAGAAATAATTGTTCCACCTAATTCTTCTTTAACTCAATATTTGTTAAACTGAATTTGAACTCCATATTTGTTGAACTTAGAATTCATTTCTTGTTTCGAAATCTTACAATAGTGAACCAATTCCAATGAGATGATCAAAGTGATAGAGTCATCATAGACATGTTTTACCTAAAGTAAACTTAAAAAAATGAAAATAAAACTAAAATATCATCAATGCACATGATTTGTACTTTGAGATTTCATATTTGCATCATATTTATTTAAGTAATACAACTTCTTCACTTTGGGCCTTTAATATAAAATATGGTTACCAAAGAAGACATAGGACATCAATTAATATGGGTACAAAAATCTTTAAAAAGAAAGCATTCTAATGGAATGATGCTTATATTCATACCAAATAAATGTTGTGAATTAAGCGTGTGCATCAAAGAAATATTTTATCATCAAAACATGTGCTTGATATTTTATTATAAAAAACATATGCCAAGCACGAAGTTCATTTTATCATATGTCCATAATAGTCTTATTTTGGCAACACCGTAAAATTATAATTCTATTTGTTAGTAATTTTATAAGGATACAAAGAAAAGAATGCCGACAACTAGAAACTTGAGGAAGATACTATTGCGCCATGTCATTAAGATGTAAAGACTAAATACTAGAATAGAAGATATAATGTAGTGCCAAAAAAAGAACTAGTGATACATTGGAGAAGGAGTTGTGAAGGAGTCTTGGCATGTCCAAATTTTGTAGGGGGTTCCCTAGACATGTCTAGGTTAGCCCTATAAAACCTTACAACCTAAATTTTGATTATGTTAGCAGTTATTCTTAACAAAAGAACTTGTTGGTTTTCCTAGCTCTATTTCAATTCTATCTAGGAATTGCTATTTATGATCATGGGCTATCCCAATACAACCCATTTTGTGACTCATCCCAAGCAATATATACATGCATAACCCCTTCTCATATATATATAACTAAAAATGGTGATAATGATGTGAACATATTACTATAATAAATATTGAACACCAATCCTGTTAACCCCATGACATCACGTTCTTATATTTTACTTCCACTGATCTTAAAGACAACTGTGATCACACTTCTCATTGCAACATTTTATTGATGTTGTTTCCCCCGCGCCATCGCTAATTTCATCATCCATCTTCCTTATCACATATCTAAAACTTCTTTACTTGTGCCCTCTCACATAACATTTAGCGATTATAATTTTTGGTGTTGTTGTTGAGCTCTATCAACCTATGATGAGATTTCTTGAAGAGTGCGGGCTTCAAAAATTCATGCCCTGGCTCTATTAAGAAAGTTTGGTGTTTTCCAGGTCATATTTTTAGAGGTTAGATTGAATTGTATATAAGTCACTATGCAAATATTTTGTTCTCATTTTGTGAGGATTTTATGATATGATTTTAAGTGTCCCATAAGTACAGGCCCCTATGGTTAGTTAATTGATAGAGAACTTTTGATTACTATCTTCAGAAGCTAAGAGCTTAGTGTATGGTAGTATTAGTTTGATTTTTGAAGTTCAAGGAAATTTACCTTCATTAGCTTAAAGTGAATGATGGGGGAATGTGTGACAACCGGTTCATCCGGCTGGTTCGATTGAACCGCCCGGCCATCTATTTATTCTTAAACAGGGACGGTTTCGCGAACAGAGCAATTCGCGAAACAGACAAGGTAGACGGACGGGCTTCGCGTGAGAGGGTGCGGTGAGTTCCGTTTTTTCAATTTTAGCAAACGACTGCCTTCAAGGATAAGAATTAACAAGTCCTTCTCATTCCTATTGCTAAAGAAGTGATAATTTAGAAGAAATTTCAACGAACGAGAGAAATGACCGATGAGAAAAAGGAAAGCAGGTTATTGAATTTCTTCTTTCCTTTTTGTATAAATTTTCTTGTTTTTCTTCCAAATAAAGCAAGTAACATTTTCGTAAAGGAAAAAGAAAGAGTTTGAATGCAAAGAGAAAGAAATTGGGAGAGAGAAGAAGGAATTGAACTTTGAAATTCATTCTTAATGAAAGGTAAGTAATTTAGTTGAGGTCATATGTTTTCATTTTTTTTGTTTCTTTTACTGAATAAACAATGAGAACTATATTTTAATTTAGGTTGGAAGAAGCAAAGTGATATAGATTTTGGTTTGACGGTGGAGGAATGAAGTTTTAGGATTTATGCCAGGTCCCAAGTCGTGGATGAGAAAAGTGGAGGGTTGCGTTAGGTAGTTGACAGCCAGCGTAAAACTTGACGAATAACCATGACATGAATCCTTTAATAAATTGTGTTAATACTAGGGCATTCCCTGGAAACGACGAGTTGTATGACCTGAATACAGTGACAAGTGTGCAAGGGCCGCTGCATCGACGCGCGGGTGCAGTGTTAAATAGGCAAGGGTTTTCACATCAAGGATGGATGTGGGCAAAGAAGTTAGTCCATGATACTAATATTAGGATAGGAACTTGGAATATAGGTTCCCTTACAGAAAAATTAATCGAATTAATAGATAGTATGATTCATAGGAAGATAAATATTATGTACATTCAGGAAACTAAATGGGTTGGAGAGAATGCTAAGGAGATTGATAGTTTAGGATTTAAAGTATGGTATTCAGGTAAGAGTTGTACTAAAAATGGTGTATGTGTGATTATAGATAAGAGTTTGAAGGATAATGTTATAAATATTAATAGAATTGGAGATAGAATTATAGCTTTAAAGATTGTTGTTGATGCTAAGATTATTAATATTATAAGTGCTTATGCTCCTCAAGTAGGTTTGGATATGTGCTCAAAATTAAAATTTTGGGATGACTTAGAAGAATTAATTCAAACGATATCTCTTGAAGAAAAAAATTTTATTGGAGGAGATTTAAATGGACTTGTTGGTAGAGAGATAGATGATTTTAAAAGCATTCATGGTGGATATGGGTTTGGAATGATTAATGAAGGTGGTAAGACCATATTAGATTTTTCTTTAGCTTATGATTTTTTAATTATTAATACCTTATTTAAAAAAAGATATGAACATCTCATCACTTATAAGAATGGTTATAGTAAAACTTAGATTGATTATTTTCTTATAAGAAAAGTATATCGTTTAGATTGCAAATATTATAAAGTTATTCCGAGTGAAAGTTTATGTGCTCAACATCGCTTATTAATTTTGGGCTTTAAGATGAAGGGGCAGAAAATAAAAAATAAAGTAAAGTAATTTTCTAGGATTAGATTGGGGCATTTAAAGAATAGTAATAAAAAATATTTTTGAGATTAAGATTTTAGATTCTAAGATTTTGTTTGTGCATGAGGATGCTAATGTTATGTGGGAAAAAATGACTAGTGATATTAAAAATATTGCAAAAGATGTGTTTGAAGTATCAAAGGGAAAAACCCCTAATAGTAAAAATAGCTGGTGGTGGAACCCAGTTGTGCAAGAAAAGATAAAAAAATAAGAAGATTTGTTATAAAAATTAGTTTAGATGTAAAAATTCTGATAATTGAGAAAGATATAAAGAAGCATGTAAGGATTTTAAGAAAGCAATATGTTATGCAAAGATCTTAGCTTTTAATGATTTATATAATAGATTAGATACTAAAGAGGGAGAAAGATATATGTATAAGCTAGACAAATACAGAGATAGGAGTAGTAAGGATTTAATTCAAGTGAAGTGTATTAAGGATAAAGATCAAAAAGTACTTTTCCTAGAAGATGATATTCAATAAAGATGGATGAGATATTTTGATAAACTTTTCAATGAAGATGGTAAGAATACGATTGACTTTAGTGACCTTAGCACCTTAAATGAAAATAAAGATTTTTATTTTTATCGGCGTATTAGTAAAATTGAAGTTAGAGAGGCTTTAAAGAAAATGAAGTGTGGAAAAGCTGTTGGACCTGATGATATCCCAATAAAGGCGTGGAAATGCTTAGGAGATGAAGGAATTTCTTGGCTAACTAAATTTTTTAATACTGTTTTGAAGACTAAAAAGATGCCAGATGAGTGGAAATAAGTGTATTGATTCTTATTTATAAGAATAAAGGTGATGCACAAGATTGTGCGAATTATAGAGGAATTAAGTTAATCTGTCACACTTTAAAACTATGGGAGCGAGTTATGGAGCGTAGATTGCGGTGCGATACTAATGTTTCTCAAAATCAATTTGGATTCATGTCAGGTAGGTCTTCTATGGAAGCCATATATTTATTGAGAGGTTTGATGGAGAAATATAGGGAGAATAAGGAGGATCTACATATGATATTTATTGATTTAGAGAAAACATATGATAAAGTTCCAAGAGAAGTGCTATGGAGAGTTCTTAAAAAGAAAGGAGTTAATAATGCTTATATTCAAATCATTAAAGATATGTATGAAGGAGCTATTACTTGTATTCAAACACAAGGTGGTTTGACTAAGTATTTCCCTATTTCGATTGGATTACATCGAGGATCAGCTTTAAGCCCATATCTTTTCGCGTTAGTCATGGATGTTCTCACTAGACATTTACAAGAGGATGTACCCTGGTATATGCTTTTTGCTGATGATATTCTTCTTGTTGACAAGACTAGAGAGGGAGTTGAAGGTAAACTTGAAGTTTGGAGATCAACCTTAGAGTTTAAATGTTTTCACTTGAGCAGATCTAAAACAGAATATATGGAGTGTAATTTTAGCAGTAATAGACCTAGTGAGGGGATTATGACTTTGGGCGATCAAGTCATTATAAGAGTACATGTTTTAGATATCTTGGATCTATTGTTCAGAGTGTTAGATATCTTGGATCTATTGTTCAGAGTGATGGTGAAATAGATGGGGATGTTATCAGTAGAGTTCAAGTTGGATGGTTGAAGTGGAGGAATGCATCGGGTTTGTTGTGTGATAGAAAAGTCCCCCTCAAACTTAAGGGAAAATTCTATGAGATGGTGGTGAGACCTGCAATGCTTTATAGTGCAGAATGTTGGCCATTAAAAGAGAAGCACAATACTAAGTTATGTGTTGCGGAGATGAGGTTGCTCAGGTGGATGAGTGGCTTTACCCTTAGAGACAGGATACGAAATGAGCATATATATGAAAAGGTTTGAGTAGCTCCAGTGGAGGATAAGATTAGAGAGAGTCGCCTTAGATGGTTTGGTCACATAAAACGGCGGCCTTCCGATGACCCGGTTAGGAAAGTAGAGGTATTAGATTTGACTTATGTTAAGAAAGGTAGAGGTAGACCTAAAAAGACTTGGTTAGAAAATATTAGAAATGATCTTTCTTTATTAGATTTAAACGAGAATTTGACTTTGAACAGGATACAATGGAGAAAAAGGATTCATGTTGCCGACCCCACGTAGTGGAACAAAAGCTTGATGTTGTTGTTGTTGTGGTGGTGGTGGAATGAAGTTTTGCGAGAAAAGAAAGGAAATCTTGTGAGGTAAGTTTGTAGAAGAAATCAAATGCCTATTGAGATATTTAATTAATATTTAATATTAATTAAATTATTATATTCTTGTGAACAGTTAAAGGTTTTTAAAAGTGGGTAATTATAATTATTTGAAATTTCATTATTTCATTTCCATTTTCATATTGAAAGAAAGATTTATATAATTATTTTGCATATTTTGAGGCTGTCACGATCCGGCCCAGTAAGCTCGCATAAGTGAGGCGGGAACAAACGGTCGGACGGTAGATTAAACTTTCACTTCATCTAAAACTATCTCAATAAATAAACTTTGAAAGAGCCACTAAAACTTCAATTAAGAAAATAAATTAATACAAAACATTCAAATACCTTTCTTCCGGTGGGTTGCCAGTCAAACCACCTTATGTTGGAACGCAAGTAATAGCCAAGTAATAGCTCCTGCATACAAAGCTTTATTAATTTGAATATAAGCATTCATAACTCCTTTCTTTTCAAGTACTCTCCATAGCACTTCTCTTAGCACTCTATCATATGCTTTCTCTAAATCAATAAGTAGCATAAGTAAATCCTCTTTATTCTCTCTATATTTCTCCATCAAACCTCTAAATAGATGTATGGCTTCCATAGTAGACCTACTTGGCAAGAATCCAAATTGATTTTTTTTTCCAACTAATAAACACCCTTCAAGCTTATCAACCTTTAAGAAGTCATTAGATCTTTGGTAGTACCCAAAGCTTTTCCTGAAGGAAACCCTCCCAAACTTATCCTAGATATCTTGTTTAATTCGATCAATCCTTCCACCAAAAATTCTGATTCCGTGTCATAAACATCTCTTTCCTTTAACTTAGCTTCCACTTGATGATCAACAACTGATACCTTCTTCACTTGATTATCACCTTACATCCTAAAAGTGGCACATACCCAACTGGCATCTTTCCTATAACTGTTGACCCCACTCCTTTCCCCAAAGGCTTAGAATGAGAAATCCTAACAATACATTCCACCCTATGGCCAACAGTTCCCATTCATTCAGCTTTTGTTTAGTGAACACTTGAATTAACAATAGTTGTTTATAGATCTTTACTTAATTCAATGCTAAAAATCACCAAAGCATTATCATCTTTTGTATCAACATTAACCTCAACATCATCTAAAGATAACACTTCAAGAAATTTTTTTTTTACACCATCAATAACATAGAAATTCAATACAATAGCTACACATACTGGAGAATTCATATTTCTTCTAAAAACTATTGCAGTTAACACCATATCAGCTACTAGCTTCCTTTCAATAGTGTCCGCACTTCACTTTCTTTAAAGCCTCTCTAACTTAAGTTTTATGAATACGTCGATAAAAACAGAAATTTTTATTTCCATTTAGGGTGCTAAGGTCACTAAAGTCAATCGTAGTCTCACAATCTTCATTAAAAAATTTAGTAAAATATCTCATCCACCTTTGTTGAATATCGTCTTCTACAAAAAGCACTTTTTGATCTTCATCCTTCATACATTTAACTTGAACTAAATCCTTACTACTATCTCTTTGCTTGGCTGACTGATATATTTATACATCAATTTAAATCATTCCTATGGCTCTTGCATACAATTCATATTCCTAAGAATTTCTTGTCTCTGATACCACTCTTGTCACGACCCAGCCCGGTAAGCTCGCATAAGCGAGGCGGGAACAAACGGTCGGACGGTAGATTAAACTTTCACTTCATCTAAAACTATCTCAATAAATGAACTTTGAAAGAGCCACTAAAACTTCAATTAAGAAAATAAATGAATACAAAACATTCAAATACCTTTCTTCCGGTGGGCCACGTCTATGGTATACATTTCCATCTCTCGTACTCATTTTGATTATATTAAGTCACATCTGTAAAATATATTAAAGCAACTAAAGTAAGCCAAAGCTTAGCGAGTAACACATGTTTCTAACTACAGTAATTCAAGGCATGAGGAGTAATATGCTAGATGTCATTTTGATTCAAACGTATCATAAATTTTATTTTCTATAAACATATCATTTAAATATGAGCATAAATCATAAATCCATAACTTTTCATAATTAGTTTACATTCATCATATCAACATTTGTAACTTCATATCACTTTTCATTTATTCATATCATTTATTTCATCGAAACATTAAATATATAGTGTTATGCGTAAAACATAAATACATATCATATCATAATCAGTTTACATTCGTCATAATTGTATTCGTATCTTTCTCATTTTCATATATAATACACCCGTCACAGGAGCCACCGTCTAATTTGGTACCAATGAAGGTACCCCTTTACCATTTGGCTCAAAAGAGCACCTTTTTCCATTTCCTTTACCATTTTTTTTACCATTAACGTGCACGAGTACGGCGTCCCCAGCCAATATCATAAGGGGGTGAGCTCCATCTTTTCAGCATGCACATACAAGCATTCAATAACAATCATATCAAAATCATAACACTTCATGTCATCTCATTTCTATAACATAAGAACTTTATCATATAATGTCATAAAATGTAACATGTAATTTGCATGATCAACCATTTGGCAAGAGTAACAAAATCATGTGCTAAATTAATCATAAAGATTTCATAAACATGCTTGAACTTTCAAAATATATAACTGGATAGAAACAAAGGTCATTACTGTAAATAAAGAATCATGTATACTTACAAGCATACTATATCACATCATCTCATTTTTTATAACATATAAACTTTATATGATAATGCCATGGAATGTAACATATAACTTTATCGCATGATCAACCATTAGACAAGAGTATGGATAAGAGTAACATAATTATGATCTAATTTAACCATAAAGATTTCATAAGCATGATTGAACTTTTAAAACATATAACTGAAGATAAACAAAATTATCACTATAATAAAGAATCATGAGTACTCACCTTGAAGTTAAAAGTATGAAATTTGCCGCTTCTCCCTCTTCAATGTCTTTCCTCTCACTTCAAAATCCTAAAAAAAATAATGTAACTGTGATTGTCAAATATTTACTCTAGTCTTGCTCCAATCCTCACTAATCTAATCTTCATTGCCATCATCCTCCATAACATTAGACATTAAACCTCTTTAAATATTAGGATTCCTTTCATTAATTATCATGCATATTACCTTGTCCTAAATCCTTACTTTTCTATTTTAATACTATCTTTCTTCCCATAAAAAAAAAATTCTTTTTCTTTTCTTTTATATTCGAATTTACCTAAAAGCCCTAATTTTTGGAAGCCAAATCTTCACTAATCTCTTTATTTTAACATGCCAAATCTTCCCTATCATTTACATAAATAATTAAGACTTTCTAATTTTCGGATTTAATTAAATTAAAATTTTGAAAAACGAAATTTTGTGCAAAAACCCTAATTCTCATCATTAAAATCCTTTCTAAGTCTATTTGAAACCAAGACACTTAAAAATTTTCATGATTTTGCAAAGCCCTAAATCTTGAAACATGAAATTTCATCATAACATTTAACTAATTTCCTATAGAAGCTCTCTAACGTCATTAGGAAGCCTTCTTACAAAGCCATTTTGAAAGAATACAAAAATTAGAGAAAACCTTAATTTTTAAAATCTAAAATTTTCAAGGAATTATTTCATTTCCATGCATAAAATCATCTCCTAAGTCTTCCCTATCACTTCCTCAAAGAAAAACAAAGTTTACCTCAAACCCTAATTTTCTTCCCTTAAAGAAAACTCAATAAAAAGGAGGGGAAATTCAAGCAAACAACTTACCTTAGCCTTCTTGAATCTCCCTCTTCGATTTCCCCTAAGGAAAGCTGCCGGAAACCACCCCCAAAAGCTCCCGTCGCCTCCGCCCGCTCCGCCTCCCTTCTCCCCTTCTCTCGGTTCGGGCCGCACGAAGGAAATGGGGGACCGAAACAATTCGGTCCCCTATTTAGAGTGCGATGCCCTCTTTAAATTCCTAAAGTCCAAATTGCCCTCACTTAAACTCCCTCTCTATTCATATGACATCAAGGGCAAAGTTGTCATATTGAGTTTTCCAAAAATTTAAACTCTCAAAATACTTAAAATCCGATATGGATTCTATACATCAATTCACTCAGAATTTTGCGCTCTATTTTATAAAATTATTTGCGTCAAATTCCGACGACTTCGAAATTTTCACTTAAACTCGTCGCGACGCATCGAAAAGTATGCGAAGCTTAAAATGGTATTTTGCAGGTTTTACAGAGGCTATTAAGAATAAAGCTATATAAACTTCAAATGTATATAAGATAGTATACATAGATTATCCTTATAAAGTATGTAGAGATGGCATGAATATCTGAAAGAAGGTAAAAGAAATGGAAAGAAAAATTAGAAAACAGTTATACATATATATATATATATATTACTCATATGTATTTAAAATGATATATGAATGAAAGAAAAAAAAATGAAAAAGAGAAAATGATATGCATACAAACTTACAGTAGTTCGCCCCTGTATGGTACTGACTGGGGAAGCAACGTACACGTGCACGTAAAAAAAAGAAAAGATTATGAAAAAAAAGGAAAATGAAAATGGTTGTACTTTTGGTATATTTAGACGGTGCTCCTGTTCATGATTTCATGTTTTTGTCATTTTGGGTTGTCATTGACCTTGATCTATTTAGATAGAGGATGTGGTTTACCCAACCTGACCAAATGATTTTTATCGGCATCCATGAGTTTTATCATTTGAGGGGATATTATAGGCTTGACGAGGATGTTTGTCTAAAGGGACAAGTTTTTAGCTAACAAAGGACTTTGTGTCACATCAAGTGTACCTTATGATTCACCACTTAGGGGATTTGCAGCCATTGCGAAACACCCGTGCATGCAGTGTTTGTTTATAAGATGTATCGTTTATTCACAGGACACACTATTTCACAGGGTGTGTATGGGTTTATTAATATACACGTCACTTACAACACTGTTAGGATAAAATGAGGTCTCATATTAGACCAAAGCTGCAGTCAATTTTGCTAAACCAAAGAAGCAGATAATATTCCAAGCTTTTGACTCGAGAAGGCATATGAAATCCATATGATAGTTCATAAATGTTCAATAATTTAGCAAGGGACATTCATAATGAGGGATAACTACTAAGCAGCTAAAGGTCAACTAAAACAAATGAAAAGCATTTATTTGCTTCTTTGTTTCAGATGGCCGTAGTGAAATCTCTACAACCAATGGAGAAATAAGAGAAATGCATCAGCTATTTTTATATCAGATTTGAATCAACAACATTAGATCCTACCATCAACTCAACAAGCCTTCGATACACATTACAACACTTTTAAAAAATGAGAATAAAAAAATGAAATTAATGTAGAACGAAGGGGGGGGGGGGGTCATGTGAATTTGAATTTCAAATTAAATGAAAAAAGGAAGGAAGGGGTTACTTAATTAATCCCTTAAATGGAGTTCCAATTTTGTGAATGAATTAAATAAAATAGGAGAGAGATTGGGGGCCGGCCAAGATAAGAGAAGAGAGAGGTGTCCACATTCATTGAATGTGGAGGGGCAATTAATGCTAATTAATCTCAGATTTTAATCAGTTCAAGATTGAAGGAGGAAGACTTAATTGGAGGGAGCAAAGAGGGAAAGGGGGAAAGAGAGGAGGGGGGGCAATTAATGGGGGTTTGATTGGAGTAATTGATTGATTCTTTTAATTATAATCTTAAATTATGAAAGGTATTAAAGACCTTTCAAAATTTAAAATTTAAAATTAAGAGATGGTAGGGAATTGTGTAATTAATTCAAATTAATGATGGTAATTCAAATCTCAAATTAATTTGAATTTCAAATTTGAAATTTCCAAATTGCTTTGAATCAAATTAGGAAAATAATAAGAGGATGATTGAAAGTGGCACCTTGGAGAATTGGTGGGGTGGCCAGTGGCAAGGCTAGGGTGCTTGGCCGGCGGGTATGGAAAGGGGGAGGGGATTGGGCCGAGGGTTAGGTGGGGGAATGGGACTTAGCCGCCAGTAGGGAATGGGTAGCAGTTGGCCGGCGGTTTGAGGTGAAGATGGGGAGGAGACCGGCGGTTGGAAGAAGGGGAAGGTGGTGGCCGACGGTTGAGAGGAAAGGGGATGGTTGGCCGGTGGCGGGGAAGAGGATGGGAGGTAGAAAGCCGGTGGCTTGGGGGAGATTTAGCCGGTGGTTAAAGGAGAAGGAGGTGGGGGATTAGAGAAAGAAGCTAAACCGTGAGCCCGGACGGTTCCTGCGGCTGACGGGTGATGCGTTGCCCTCACCTAGGGACTTCAAACTACGAGTCCAGACGCTTCCTGCGGCTGGTGGGTATTGTGTGCTCTCACATAGGGACTTTCACTCTCCTAAGAACTCCAATAGCTCCTAGATCAAAGTGTTGAAATTTTTTTCTTAATATTCATCCATTAACCATTACAAGAAAGAAGGAGGCTATAAATAGCCCAAAGTATAGAATAAAAGATAAAAGTGCCCCCTATGGTCACAAGCACCTACTCTCTCAAGTGAGGGTAAAAACGAAAAATATATAAATAAATAAATATACAAATAATAACTTAAAATAAAATGGTGCGATCAGAGCCGTCGATCTTCGTCTTCTCTACTGATAAGCTTTTACGGTCGGATGTCCGCATCAGAAATGATGATGAAAAAATGAATGAATAACTGAGGCATGTCACCCACGTCATCCATGACGTGGTTGAAATAACTGTTCGTGCAATTCATATAAAACCAAAACAAAAACGAAGGAAAATTTTTCACGCTCTCTTACACAATTCAGTTGAGATCCTCGTTTGTTTTGGAGCCCTCATCAATCTGCTGCAGTTCTCACCTCCCGTTCTCACACACGAGCCAAGTTCAACCACGACACCTGCACCCGAGCACCCAACGAGCCCGCTTCTAGAGCCAGCCACTTGATTGTGGCAACTCCCAGCCCAAACTCCTGTTTGCCTTGCCTCGATCTGCCGTCCTGCAGTCCCGATGAACTCACATGGAAGGTCACTGCCTCTAATTTTTGCGAAACCAAACTCCCCTTCCTCTGTTAACCACGCCGAACTGAGCCTAGCATCTGACTCGCTTGCGCGATCAAGCCGTCCCTCTATAATTATTGCTATCCTATGCTTGGCATCCGACACGCCCCGCACATTAACCTTCTGCCCTCTGGACCAATCCGCCTCCTCTCTCTGTGTCTATGCCTGACTTCTCCAGTCCGCCTCTCTATACATGCATTCGAACCAGGTCACGTGCCCCCTCTGTTCGCAAACAAACGAGCCCTGCCGAGCCTCCCTCTGCATCCAATAACACCCAAGGAAGCAAGCTCTAAGGCCTCGAGCTTGTTTTGTTCCACAAACGAAGCCGAACTCTCTGGTTTCTTGAAACTGTGAGTGAGAGGGAGAAATATAATTATAATTATAATAAATAATTATTATTGCTATCGCTATTACTTTTATTATTATTATAGATAGTAATAAAAAATTAATTAATTAATCATATGCCACAATCACTCAATCAAAGCATCATAAGACTATTTCCGGGACCAAACAACATCTCGAAGCCCTTGGCCGTTGACTATCTATCCGGCTTGGCGGACTTGAAATGGCAAGTGCCCTCCCGAACTCTTCGGGACCTCCCTTCGCAGGGAGGGGACGCCGGGAGGTTACCAAAATTATACCGGGAGGCTGCCGAAATTGCCCCGAAAAGTTGTCAAATTTTGCCTCTAGAGATTATCCAATTTTTTCAAGGATTATTGGAGAATGATTTATTTTAAGTTGAATTAAATTAAAGTCAAAACTCTCCTTTAACTGATTAATTAATTTCAAAAGTAAATTAAATAATTTAAATTAATAATAAAATTGGAATCCATTTAATTAATCAATTTTAACTCAAATGTTGAGATATGATGGATCATAAAATTAGAGATGGAAGGCTCTTGAGAAATAAAATGCTTTGTTTGAAGTCTAAATTACTGCGATTCTAAAATGGGAAAGGAAATATGATTTAGAATTAAATAATGATTTTATTCATGTGGATGTCCTGGAATGAAGGATCACATGTCCATTGGTGTGCCATTTGTTCTAATTGATTTTTTTTTTTTATCATCTTGGTTTTACTTGTGGCTTGGAGGCTTGGAAGTATGCTTATAATCATTAAAATGAGAGTGAGAAATAAAGCACGTGTTTTCTATCTGTGTTCTGGAACATATAAAGGGACATATCTGGTTACACTGTCTTCCGATTAAAAATGGACTTACAATGTCTATGTTCTGAAATTAGAGACATGATGGGAGGGATAAATAAACTCATGGAATTTAATCATGTTGAGAAATTTCTTCCTTCTTTACATCACTATTTTCTTTTATTTTTGTCATGCTTTATGAGATTTCTTTTCCTTGGCTTTCATTTTATTTACTTTCGAAGATTGAACTGATGTTGCTCGTATTCAAATTGGGTATACTGCAAAGCCTTGTTTTGTAATAAACGCTGATGGTGCTTAGTTGACTAAAAAACCTTTTATGTGTTCGTTCTTACAGCCACAATCAGATGCTTATGGATTACTGCTGCATACAAATGGCCGGTGGGAGTGGACTTTAGCTCCAGGGGTTTCACCCTCTCCAAGGTATCAACACTCAGCGGTAAGTAATGTGCTTGGTGCTAGTAATCTTGAATGTAATGGCTGGGCTTTAAAAATTATTCCTGAACACTTTTATGCTTTGATGAGATTGCCAAAATTATCCTCTCAAATGCTCCTATTTTTGGAGATTATGTGTTCTGAGTATTATTCTCCAATTATTTTATTCGGCACATTATGAGATGAAGGATGTTGCTGTAAAAAGAACTGCTGCCTGTTTAAGTAACTTTTAATTTCAGTTTTATCTACTAGGTATTTGTGGGTGCACGTTTGCATGTCACTGGAGGTGTTCTTAGGGGTGGAAAATCTGTTGAAGGTGAAAGTGCTATAGCAGGTAGTCCTTACTATTTAAGCGTTTTGCTATATTGGATTCACATTCATTTCCTCAACTCAAATTATTACTTTTGTCTCTTTAATGAAGTGTTGGACACTGCTGCTGGAGTATGGCTGGATAGGAATGGCATTGTTACTTCATCTAGCTTACAAAAATCTTCCAATGATCATGATCCTTCTTTGGAGCTCATGCGTCGTTGCCGCCATGCATCTGCTGCTATTGAGTCGCAGATTTACATCTATGGTGGTCTTAAGGGAGGTATTTTTGAATGACTTGATTGTATTACCATTGAGTTTAGTAATATAATGTTTGGCATTTGAGAAAGAGGCTTTGATGATATGCCTGTGTGGCTAAAATTCCTGTTTTCTAAAATTTTAACTTCCTAGAATTCCTAAAATTGTTGTCACTTTGGCGCATCCAGTCTAAGATGGTAATAGTAATGTGCCATAATTTTCACTCCTGAAAGTAATAGGTCTTCCCTAGTTGGAAGAAAATCTGGTGCTCTCTGGCTTAAATTTGCAAATTGATGCTGCATCCTATAAACTTTATACTGCTGACTCAATTTGCATATTGTCATCAGAATCCTTGTTTTTTAAATGATTGATTTAGTTATCGTGAAAATTGATTTAGCTTTAACCATAAGTATTTTTTTGTCATTATTTCAATCAACACTGGAATCTTGTGTTTGAAGATAATATAAAGTGGTAGTGACAAACAATAAAATGAGCAGGATGATCATTCTCCTCCTAGGAGGAGAAAATCCATCTCTTTGTATTATATGTGTGTATGTATGTTGGATGAAATTCTTTTCCTTGGAGGATAATTTGGGTTTCAATATTCCTTCAAATATTGGATCAAACTTGTCCATTCTCCTTTTTATATTACTTATTAACTAGTTGAATGTATGATTCCATAAACTTTTACCATCATCTGCTCTATTGATTCGATGCATCAAAATTTTCTAAATAAATGGTTCCATTGCATGAGTGGTTATGTGAATTTTAATGTGTAGTCTAGCAAATGGATTGGAATCAAATACATCGATTATGAATGATATTTAGAATGTTATTGATGGTTTTAATGGTTGGAGTATATTTGATGTAGGCAAGAAAAGCCCACAAATTACAAAATTTAGACCTCTCTCACATACATATAAAAATTACTACAAAACACAAATAAAAGACCCACTTTTATAGATAAATAAACAAAACACATTCAAACATGATATAAAAACACCTAAAGTTGCATTCTTTGATTTAGAAGAAGGATACGAGTGGAGTGGACCTTGCGAAGAGAAGAAATAGGTTAGAAGCTCAGACGAAAGAGGAGTAGCTCGCAAGCCATCCTAGAAGAAGGAGAAGAGAAGCACGGAACAAGCTCGCAAGCTTTTCCAAAGAAGGAAGAAAAACCCTCAGGTTTTGTCCAAAAATAACATCATAATCAACCTCTTTTTCTAATACAAAACACCACATATATATAGCTAAACGAGGGCAGCCAAACAGCCCCCTAAAACCTATATTTAATCCTAATAAAATAAGGAAATGGAAGGCCAAAAGACCCTCCAAACAGCAGCCCAAAAGCCACCAAACAGCAGCCCAAAATCTGGTACAGGAACCCAAGAGACATCACCACAAAAGCCACGGCAAACCTCCCCCAAACAGCCATGGGAAAACCTCCCAGCCAAGAACCCAAAGAGGCAGCACCAAAAACAATACAGCCAGCACAGAAAACCAGCCAGCACCACTCGGGAAAACCAGCCAGATGAGGGACCCGAAGAGGCAACAAGGGGAAACCAACCAGCACCTCAAGGGAAGAGCAAAAAGCCACCAAAACCGAGAGGGTAAGGGAGAAACCGAGGAGACACAAGGGAAAAAACGAGAAGGAAGCAAGGGGAAAAGAAAAGCCACACTCCACCATAATGAGCTATCACAACACCTCAATCTAGAAGCATTCCTTTTAGAATTAATGAGCTAGGAAGTGAAATACTCCAACCATTAATGAGCTAACTTTAGCTCAAACATAAATGAGCTTTCTCCAAGTAGAACTTTCATGCCAAGCTCCAATATTCAAGCAACCAAGGCCCAACCTGAGAAACAGCAACCACCCAAAATTCTCATCTTGATTTGACACCCCCCCCCCCCCCCCCCTTTGCCTACATCAATATCATGTGGGCTTTTATGTCTTCTGACTTTGTTTATTTTTTTATTTGCTTGATGAATGATTACCTTATTGAAAAAAATGATAAAACTAGATCTATAAATAATTTTTATCTTGCTGGTTAAAATCAATATTTTAGTATTTGGTTTGAAGATAGACAATAAACGGTTATAAAGGTAGGGGGAGAGTGGTCATCTCCTCCTCGGAGGAGAAATCCCATTTCTCTAACACGCATACACGTATGTATCTATGTATGCTTATGCATGTAAGTATGCATACCTATATATAAATAAATGATTAGAACTAGTGCACACCAAGGGCCCAATGTATTAATGGATGGATGTTCATCAACCAAAAGGTTAAGATAATGGATAACTAATGGATGAGGTCTCCACTACTAGTATATTAAATACTCAAATCTTATTTCACTTTCACTATGGCGCTATTTTTTACTCTTATGTGTGCATTCAACATATTCCCATTAATTAGAGTCCCAGTCATAGATTAGACTCCCTCTCAAATGAAAGTTCTTAAGTACTATCAAAAGTCACATAAAAAGAGTTCACTTAATCACATCTAGCATTTATGAGAGTCACACACTCTTGAATATTGCTCAACCATGATAGAAGTTACCAACACCCGTGGGAGCCACAAATCGTATGAGCCATTTGATCTCAATTGACACTTGTTGGTAGGGTGGAACTTCAACACATTAGTGGATGTAAATCCTTCAACCCAAAAACTGGGTGAGAAAAACTATTAAAATATTAGAAACTAAACTCTTATTTCACTTTAAATATGACTTTTTCACTCATGTGGATCTCAACAATTACATATGACAAAAATGTCATTAAAAATGAAGATAAGTGCTCCAAAAAAGATAATTTAACATGAGTTTGAAATGTCATCATAAATTTTAGTGTGCAAATAATATTTATAGGAGTGTATAAAAGTAGCATCATTGAAGATCACTTGACCTTCAGAATTTTGGTGAGTTCAAGAGATGAGCCTCTGCCTTTTGAAATTGTCATATTTGTCCTCATGTGAAGGCATTGACCTTTTCTTCTAGTATTTGTATAATTAGATAAGGCAAATTATTAATGACTTTAAATATGTATTTAGGGATGATCGTGTAAAGCACGATGTCAACCCAAATAAATATTTAAAAATGTCCCCACCTGCTGAAGAGGAATTTAGGCGACCTTTAAATATTAAAAATTAAGAAATTCCCCTGGGGGGATTCTTATAAAATTGAACTATACAACAACAATAACAAAAACAACATCAAGCCTTTATTCCAGTATGTGGGGTCGGCTACTTGAATCTTTTTTCTCCATTGTGCCATGTTAAAAGTTAAATTCTCATTTAAATATAATAAAGAAAGGTCATTTCTAATATTTTTTAACCAAATTTTTTTAGGTCTACCTCTATCTTTCTTAACATAAGTCAAATCTAATACATCCACTTGCAGGGGGGATTTTCAATAAAATTGAACTATAAAATTGAAAAAAAGCCCTATCTTGCAGGGGGGATATTCAATAATTTTGAAACATATCCTTGCTTTATGAGAGAGTTTGAGGACAATGAATTCGCTTATAATGATGATTCAAATATAAGCATAGAAATGTAAATCAATATCCTAATTGATTTGCCATACATTCTTATGGATTATTTTGCATATGAAGCAAAATTTAAATTTGAATATGAAACTAAAATCATAATTTGAAATTTTAAGCAACTCAATGGAATTTGATTCTAAATCTTTTAGTGATTCGCCTCTTTTCATGATTTAGCCATTATACATCTAGTAGTTATTTCTTTCCCGACTTGCAATCAATCATTTTGTTGCATTGCATGTTGAGCATTTGCATGAATTTATACTGATTTTCAATCGAATTTTATTAGAAATGATCATATGATAATCATGCAAGCTCATTTTGACGTTTGAAAATAATTCATGAATTTCTATTGTTTAGTTTGTCAATTTTTGCGCATGATTTGCACTCTCTATATTTGTCTTTATCTACCAGAGCTATAAAGTCTTGCTTTATTCGTAGTCAGCAATGATTTAATGTGTTTATACATAATTTGCCTTTTAATATTAGTATTTGGTATCCTTTTGATGATGTAATTCTCTTACCAAATTGAGGCAACATCAAAACCCCTATACTTGATAATTCTACAAGGGAATTTATGCATGTCGAGATGTTGGTTCAATTTCTATTTCTTCTACCATTAGCATATGGAAATGCTTTAATATTATTTGACAAGATGGATATTGTTTGCTGTCAGTGGGTTTCATGATCCTTCTAACAGAATGTTTTTTGGTCTTTCCATGTTACGGATAGATTCCACCACTTCTACAGTCCAAATAGTTCTTCCTGCGCTGGGGAAATGATGCTATATCATCTGCCAACTTGCTTTGTCAAACTCATTTTCTTATCGGCGAACCCAAAAGAGTTAAATCATGAAACAAATAAGCTGATCTTCACCGTGTTTTATTGCCTTTTTAGCTCATTATCATTTACGGAATAATTTTCATTATTTGTTTTAAAATTTAAATAATTGAAGTGTACTAAGGATAAGAATGCCTTTATCCTTTAGCTTTAGTTTTATTTTATTTTATTTTATATATAGGACAGCTTGTATGAATTTTTATGATTGATTGTATTGTTGAAAGTATGGAATTCATTAGTTCTTGTTTTGACTTCTGATTTTCTTGCCTTCATGTTCTCAGTGACTTGAAAATTTGGCATTAACAACTTGATGAGTAACTGTTTGGTATTTCTCGTGTTTTCTTCACATTTTCTATTGTTTTTCACAATTGTGATGTGAACCCTACATTGAGATGCTGACTGGCAGGTAGTGCAATTTGCCCTTCGCTACAATTTGTTTTTACTTTTTCTACTCTACTGGGACTATTGATTGTATAAAAATTTTTGTACCTTTATGTTATTATATATACATTCGCTGTTTTTTATTATATACATCATGCAACTAATTAGTTATAGTTTTAGCACTGTCTAGTGATCATCATGCACTTGTCAGCAGCACAAGCTTATTATTGTTTGCTTTATGCTGTTCATGCAGATGTACTCCTTGGAGATCTTCTTGTGGCTGATAACTCCCCTTATCAATTTGAAATCACTTCCTCCATGTATGCTGTTGATAGGATTCAATCAGTGGCAAGTCAAAAACAGAACAGAACTGACTCTCACTCTCAGCAGCAATCAATGGATGGCAGCCTAGTGAGATCCTCCTCGGCAGGTTCAAGGTTTTTCTATATTTAACTTTACATTATTTTTAAAAATTTGTTCATTTTTCATATTTATTTTTAGAAGATTATTATAACTTTTATTTATTGTCAGTTTGGATCAGAAGTCTATTGACAAACTTGTTGAGGCTTCTACTGCTGAAGCAGAGGCTGTTAGTGCTGTCTGGCGCGCTGCACAAGAAGCATTGGGTGTCTCAGCTGAGAAAGATCTTTCGCAAGAAAATGAATCTGCATATCCAGCTAATAACCAACCAGACCCCTCTGATTCTAGTTATACCATACAACCAGATGTCAAGTTACATCCTCGAGCGGTATGTTAGTGATTTCAGGGCGGACCATTCATCACTTTATATTAGTGCGTTATCTGTAGCGATGATGTTGCAGGTTGTAGTTGCTAAAGAGGCCATTGGTAACTTGGGTGGTTTGATACGGCAACTTTCTTTGGATCATTTTGAAAATGAGAGTAGAAGAATGTATCCAGCAAATGGTGATCAGACCTATCCACCTAAGAAATTCTTAAATAGACAGAAGTCTCCACAGGGCTTACATAAGAAGGTAGGAGTACTACTCGTTTTTTATTACTTTTAAAAATGGACAATTGTTTTACTTTTATTTCTCCTTTTGCAGATTATATCTTTGCTTCTTAGGCCAAGAAACTGGCGAGCTCCATCTGACCGAAGCTTTTTCCTTGATTCTTATGAAGTCGGAGAGCTTTGCTATGCTGCTGAGCAAATATTCATGCAAGAGCCTACTGTTCTCCAACTAAGAGCGCCAGTCAAAGTATTTGGTGATCTTCACGGGCAGTTTGGAGATCTAATGCGTTTATTTGATGAATATGGTTTCCCATCAACTGCTGGGGATATCACGTAAGTTAGAATTTTGACTTGGTGCAGTGTTGATTCATGCGGCATGCTACAAAATTAATTGATAGATTTATTTTTGTTAGACATCAATTGTTTTCCAATGCCATTGAGTAATAAGAAGGAACTTTTAATAAGACCTAGCGGAAAGAAAGATGCTGCTGCTCAACAGTGGCATTTGCATTTTTTTCAAAATCATTTTGTATAATATTTGAAGTTGAATTTGAATCAAAACTTCCCTTGTATTTTGAAGCAAAAACTTTTCTAATGGCTTGAAGATCGAGCTGTGTTGGATTAATATAAAAAAAGAAGAGAAAGTAAAAATAAATAATTAATTAAAAAAAATTGACGAGATGCCTCATTTCACCAAAGACGCGCCACCCCTTACGTTTACAAAAACTAAAAAAAATGGAAAAAAGGCTCTCACATGCACCGTCGAGTCAAAATCTCGCTCTTCTCCTGCACCTTCAGCCCTCACGCTCTGACCCTGTAGCCCGTTCAATCTGCATCCCTCTCCGTCTCCAACCCCTGCTCCCACTTGCAAACCTCGTCTTCGGCCTTGCTCTCGCATGCAGATCCAATCCCACAGTCCCGCCTAGTGATCCGACACCTCGGCCCAACCCCGTCTTCGCCTTCCACGCCCGCTCGCAACAATAGACCTAGACACGTCGAGTACGATCCCGTGCCTTCCCTCCCCCGCTTGCAACACTCGACCGCACCCGCACGCTCCTGCTATTCTGTTTCTGCTCGTGACACCAAGGCCGAGCCCGCGCCTATCCCAAGCCACTCGCCCTCGACATCCGCCTCCAACCCGCAATTTCAACCTGTCTTGTGACTCTTACGCCAACAACTAAACACTGTAATCAATAAAATCCTCATCAATTAAATAAGCTTAATTATAAGCAGGTTATAACCACACAAGAAGGCAATGAAAGACCTATGCCATTGTAACTTTGATCTGGTCAGTGAAAAATAATTTAGAAGGTCTTGCACCATCATATATTTGATCCGACCGGGAAGAACAAAGGCAAATGCCTAACCGGCACCTCCCTATGCGGGGGTGGCACGTCGGGAGGCTATCGAAATTTCGAAAAAAAAAAAAAAAAGAGAGAAAATAAAATATAAACTTTATATATTTTGATTATATATATATAGATATTTTTCAATTTGAGAGCAAATTATAGTTTTCCCTACAACAAATTATATGAAGGTATTGCCAAATTAAGAAATCTATAACACTTCTCACTGGGGAAGTTCACCAGCTGTGTAGCATACCTGGATAATGTTATGAATTTCACCTCATATGTATATAGGGCTGTAAGCGAATCGAGTCCATCCGAGCTTTAACATGTTCGAGCTTGTTTGCCAAGACCCTATTCAAGTTTTTTTATCTCTGTTCGAGCTTTAGCTCGTTTAAAAAACACCTGTTATCCATGTTCGAGCTTTAACATGTCTGAGCTTTAACATGTTCGAGCTTATTTCGCCTCATATGTTATTTCTAAATATAACGTGGAGAGAAGTTTAGGCGTGGAGAGATGGCATGGAGGTGTGTCTGTTTGTAAAAAGCTTTGGAAACAACTTAGAAGCTCTCAGCCAAGCAAGGTGGTGCTCGTCTCACAGGTGCATTTTCAACCAGTGAGAGCCTGGATTCCTCAGGGTGGCTGGAAGAGCAGAGAATTAAAATATCAAAGCTTTGTCTTCATTCCATTTATTTCTCCAAGAGACCTGCATAAATTTGTTAAAAGAGTCAAACCTGGTATCCAGGTTAGATTGGGTGATATATCTTCAGCCACTATTTTGTTTGTTGCTTACATATCTACCACATCGAACATATTCTATCTTTCCTGAAACATCTTAACTAAATTTAAATGAAAACTAAATATACTGAAGTTATTTCTTGACTTCATAGAATATTCTAGACTCACCTTTGCTCAAATTTTTGTATCCGTGGAGGGTTGGTTGGTTCCCAGATTCTAAGGTTAGTGCTTAGTACAATTAACCTTAGGGAGCTCTGGTCAAGGAATCATACCAAACCCTCTGATGGGCTCTGCCATGTACACTATTGATCTATGGGTGATGTATACCAAATCACATTGTTTGAAATTTTAGTTTTCAACATTAGATATTCCAAAGCATTTGCTATAATTGCACACATAACATCGTGCATATATATTAGTGTATTTGTAATTTATTTTATCGGATATAGATGTTAGACTCTTGGGAAATCTATAGCGTCTTTGTTTAGTCGCTTATTTATATTTTTATGCCAGTTGATTCCCAGGTTTTAACTCCTAATTTTAAGAGGGCCTGATTCAATACATGTCATTAATTATTTAACCTGAAATGTCACTGAACTACTCTGTAGCTTGCGAGCATTTTTGAAGAAAACTTCATAGTGCAATATTTGAGCAACATCTGTTTTTAATATTTATATTTTGATACACGTGCTTGATTCTTTCAGGTACATTGACTATTTGTTTCTGGGAGATTATGTTGATCGAGGACAACACAGTTTGGAAACCATATGTTTGCTTCTTGCTCTTAAGGTGCAGTTTAGCCTCAACACTTTGCATGCTTATTCACAACTAGTGTTGATTTCTTTTTTTCTTTTTTTTCTTGTGCAATGCTTTAGTTCACTAAATTATATTTCAACTCTTTGCAGATAGAATATCCAGATAATATCCATATAATTCGAGGAAATCATGAGGCTGCTGATATAAATGCTCTTTTTGGTTTTCGCCTTGAATGCATTGAAAGAATGGTGAGAAATTTATATTTTTTATGCTTCATGGTGGAAGAAATTTGAAGCTTTTTTTAGCAAAAGAAAAATGCTTTAGTGAAGAATAAAGTACTAACTTTGAAGCTTATGTAGGGAGAAAGTGATGGAATATGGGCATGGACTCGTTTTAATCAGCTCTTCAATTGCCTCCCTCTTGCTGCACTCATTGAGAAGAAAATTATTTGCATGCATGGTGGTATAGGGAGGTCCATAAACACATTAGAGCAAATTGAGAAAATTGAAAGGCCAATAACGATGGATGTTGGATCGATTATTCTAATGGACCTTCTATGGTAATTTCTACAACCATTATTGTTAATATGGTGATTTCTCTTAAACCATTACTATGCTCAGTATGATCTATTATCCATTTCATATTTCTACAACTTACAATTTTCAGGTCTGATCCTACAGAGAATGATAGCATAGAGGGCTTGAGACCAAATGCGAGAGGTCCCGGTCTAGTCTCTTTCGGGGTATGTTGATCATATTTTTTAAATATTGCATTTGAATGACATGATGGTTTTTGCATCAAATTTAATTTGAATTGATTCCTCATGTTATTTGAAGTAATTAATTGATTTGATCATTCTTTATGATCAATTAATAATTGGTGATTTAAGCAAATATCAAAATTAGTTATAAACTAGTGATTGGAGTATAAGATTATGAGATTTGAATGGACCTTAAATATCAGTATACATGAGTGAAAAAGTTTTGGTAGCTTTATATGACTTCGATTTAAAAATAACTCTTTAGTGTTTGATAAGTTGATAGATTTGACATTGAAAAATATGTTTATTTTCAAAGAAAAAAGAAAATGAATTTTAAGGTACAAATAATTAGGATGATATAACCTATAATGCCACGCCATAAATTTTTTTTTTTTTTTTGTAAAGAGAAGATTCCCGATTGATAGCAAAAGTATGTGTGGAAAAGTAGATATGTAAAAAACTATTTTAAATTTTATTGTTTATTTTTCGTATACAAATTAGAGGTATTGAGGCTCATTCGAGGCATTACATATGGGAAAAGGTAAATGCAATTTACACAATAAATAAATAAATCCAAAAAAAAGGTGCCAACAACTTGGTGAAAGGAGAGGAGCACATGGATTGCAATCCAATGTTCAAAATAGAGAAGATCCAATGACTAAGGTCCTCAATGTGTGCTTAATAGATCATACTATGATTGGTTGCATAGAGGCACCCCTGGATCTCTGACAACAAAAATTTGGGTGGATGCAGCAAAGAGAAGGAAGTGACTCCCACTATGGGCGACCCCACAATCTTCAGCACTCTTCCTCAAATGGAATGATATAAATGTATCATTCCAAGTTTACTTACATATTCTTAAACGGGGGATTATAAAGTCTTGGTAAATATATAAGCAAGTTGATTTCTTATTGGTACATCTGGAGTGAAATCAAACCACTTTCCAATTTTTCTTTTATGAAATTTCTAAGATCATATTGGATTGAGTTATGAGTAATATGGATAACAGATTTATTGTCATTGTATATCTTTAATGGTTCTTCCCACTTGATTTTTAAATCTTCCAAGATGATTTTGATCATAGATTTCTTGGGCAATTATTCTAAATTCAAATTAAATATTAGATCTTGAAATAATCGATTATTTCTTGCTCCTCCATGTATGAGATTTTCTCCCCAAAATGTACAATATTTTGAAGTGGACTTTAATTTATTAGTGATATTACATAGTCTACATCAGTATAACCTTCAATTTATAAAGTATCATACTTTTTGTAAAGATTTTCTTTTACGGAACTTGATTTAAGTAAGCTACTTGAAGGTGAGACTCTTTCGATTTGTGCATGAATTGACTGATGAGATTTACTGCAGAAGTAATATTTGATTGAGTGTGCGATAGATTATTTTTTTAATTAATCTTTGATATTGTCTTATGTCTACGTACACTTCTTTATCTGCGTCCAACTTTTGACCTAATTCAGTTAGAGTTTCACAAGTTTTGCATTTAGTCTTTTTTGTTCATTTTAGTAGGTTCCCGTGATTGATTTTTGTTGAGAGAAGAATATTCTTTATTCTGATTGAGCTACTTCTATGCCCAAGAATTCTTTAAGTTTGCACAACTCCTTTTCTCAAATTCTTTATCATGCTTTCTTCTAAGGGACATCTTGATACGATCTTACCATTAGTTTAGGGCAAATAGAGAATCCGGCTTAAATAACAAACCTACTGGACTGAATTCCACTGAAATTGTGTGGTTTACCTGAGAGGTGGAAGGTTCTTGGATGCAGATTTCCAAGGGCTGATTGTTGAAATCTGTTTTGGCATTATGTATTTTAGAATTCTGAAGGCTGAAGGGTTCTTGATGGCTGATTTGCAAGAACAGCGGACTGAGAGAATCTGGAGTTCTGTCATTTTCAGAATTCTGAATTCTGAAGATGTCTTGAGCCTATGGAGGTTGTGGTAGGTTGAACAACCAGTGGTGGATAGCAACATGAGAAGGATCAAACCTAGAGACTCCACGGCAGAACTTGGTTGCGTGTACCTGGCGGGTTGATAGAGAAGGACCAGTGCTTGGAGGCTCTAGGAGAGGAACCAGCGGCTGAAAACTGGAGGAAGGAATGTGGATTTCGGTTCTTGGATACTCTAAGGCAGAACAGGCGGCTGGAGGCTGGGCAGTTGGAGGGCAAGAAGGCTCGGTTGGAGTCTGTAAGAGATCTTGGAGACAACAAGATAAAAGTGGAAACCTGCAGTTTGGAGAGAACTGAATGGAGGAGAAAGGGGGTTCTTGGAGACTCCAAGAGAAGGCCCAAGGGCAGCACTACTTAAGAAACATTTAAAAAATGATTGAGCAGCCAAAAGTGAGTGATTTCTTATTCCCAAGGCCTTTAAATAGGCAAATTTTTACAGTTTTACATAAAAGCCCCTCCAACTTTCCAAATTTAAAAAAAAATACAAGAATAGCTAAAATAATTCTATTAAAGAAACTAATCAATTATTTGGAGGAGATACACTTAATGATTCTACTAGGCTCTTAATGGGCCCTTTTAGGTTCTCGTGGGCTTAAAGTTGGGTAAGCAGCCCACTAACTTCTTATCCACCTTCGTGACTTTGTGTGCGTGTAGGCTCTCCAATGGTAATTTGAATTAAACTTTCTTGACCGTTAGCTTGATATTCATCACATCTTTTCTTTATTGTCATTACTAGTAATAATTATATCATTAATATATAATATGAGAATTGATATATATATATATATATATATATATAAGTTATCCAAACAAAGAGATATGAGTAGTAATGATTTAGTTCAAGTGAAGTGCATTAAGGATGAAGATCAAAAAGTGTTTTTATTAGAAGAGGATATTCAACAAAGGTGGATGAGATATTTTGCTAAAATGGTCAATGAAGATTGTGAGATATTGACTTTAGTGACCTTAGCACCCTAAATGAAAATAAAGATTTTTGTTTTTATCAGCATATTAGTAAAATCGAAGTTGGAGAGACTTTGAAGGAAATGAAGTGTGAAAAAGCTGTTGGACTTGATGATATTCCAATAGAGGTGTGAAAATTCTTAGGAGATGAAGGAATTTCTTGGCTGACTAAACTTTTTAATATTATTTTGAAGACTAAAAAGATGCCAGATGAGTGGAGAATGAGTATGTTGATACCTATTTTTAAGAATAAAGGTGATGCACAAGATTGTGCAAATTATAGAGGAATTAAGTCAGTGTGTCATACTTTAAAACTATGGGAGAGAGCTATGGAGCATAGGTTGTGGTGTGATACTAATGTTTCTCAAAATCAATTTGGATTCATGTCGGGTAGGTCTACTATGGAGGCTATACATGTATTGAGAGGTTTGATGGAGAAGTACAGAGAGAATGAGGAGGATCTATATATGATATTTATTGATTTAGAGAAAGCATATGATAAAGTTTCAAAAGAAGTGCTATGGAGAGTTCTAGAAAAGAAAGGGGTTAATAATGTTTATATTCAAGTCATTAAGTATATGTATGCAGGAGCTATTTCTTGTATTCAAACACAAGGTGGTTTGATCAAATATTTTCCTATTTCAATTGGATTGCATCAAGGATCATCCTTAAGCCCATATCTTTTTGCTTTAGTCGTGGATGTTCTCACTAGACATTTGCAAGAGGTTGTATCCTTGAGTATGCTTTTTTGTTGATGATATTCTTTTTGTTGATAAGACTAGAAAGGGAGTTGAAGATAAACTTGAATTATGGAGGTCAATTTTAGAGTGTAAAGGCTTTCGTTTGAGTAGATCTAAAACTGAATATATGGAGTATAATTTTAATAATAATAGATCTAGTGGGGGGATTGTGACTTTGGGCGATCAAGTCCTTAATAAGAATACATGCTTTAGATATATTGGGTCTATTGTTCAAAGTGATGGTGAAATAGATGGGGATAATATCAGAGTGATGGTTTGAAGTAAAACAAATGCTATGTAAAATTTTGGTGCATTTGGAATTTACCATCTAATTTATTTTTTATATATTTGAAATTCCTCAGATTTAGAAATACACCATAAATTCATCTCCATTGTCGTTGCATGCTGTTAACAGCGCCCGTCGTCGCCTATCACAATTGCCGACAATCACTCCACTGCCGCTACTGCCAGCCACCCACCGCCACTACTGTCGGCCACCCATCGCCGCCTGCTACCCACAGCCACTCACCTTCACCGACCAGGCGACCACCTAATGTCTGTCACAACCCAACCTGATATGACTCACAGATACAGGTCACTCCGTATTGGTTGGTGACATAACAGAGGCAGAACAAAACAAACCAATATATTAATTTAGAGAAATATTAGATTTCTTTTCAAATAATAGACGCCAAAGTTTTTAATTTTTTCACTATACATAAATTTACTCATCCACAAAAAAAAATTTCTTTCTATGTATCCACAAAAGTATACCATATAGATTCTTACCATAACAGTCTTTAGCAATAGACAGAAACAAGCAAGAAATACAGAAATGTCAAGACTGCCCAAAAATCTAAAACAAAAATATAAAAGGTACCTATACACTAGACACACTCAGAAAATTAGCCTCAACTACTCAATCGACGCTTTACCTCTACCCTGACTTGAAAATGAAATGTAGAGTACAGAATAAGCTAACACAGCTCAGCAGATTAAATTACCCTAAATCTCAAATCATTTCTTAATAATTGCAAAACAAATAATTTAAAACAAAGCAGTTATTCCAATCTAATAATAGACTTATATTAGAGCGATGTCAGAACAATACAAAGTTTTGAAGATAACTAATTAGGTTACAGATTTCAAAACGCAGTATGCTAAACAATATATAATAAACAAACATACAATGCATAATAGAAAGTATCAAAACTCTAGTCCTTATGTTTCCCATTCAGAACTCCAAACCTTTATGCCTCCCATTTAGAATTCTAGGCCTTTAGTCCTCCTGGTATTTTAGCACATTCAGAAATTATGCAACAGAACTCCATGGATATATAATAGAACTCCCCCTGAACTCCTTAGATACAGATAGAATATCATACAAAGGTGCACACAAAAATCAATTATGTCGTATAACAATACAGTTAAGTAGTTAAACATAAATTGGACTATTTACAGAACTTCAGAAATTTGCCCTACGGGTAGTATTTTAATAGTCAGACCTATAACAGTCTTGCTAAAATTTGTTGATTTAGAATTCTACTAAATTACTAGATTTTGTATAGAACCATATTTCAGGGGTTTAATTGCTCTACAGTACTATTTTTCAGTGCCTGAATATTTTTCTTCAATTTTAGAAAAGAGGTTTTCACACAAAAATTTTACAGAAAAATATGTAAATGTCCATAACTACGTTCTCTACAACATACCAGAAGCTATGTAGTGAAAGTTTCCCCATATGAAAGTTATTTTGGCTTAAACACTAGGAATTTATATTTTAAGTCAGGACAATCCTAAAATCATCAAATTATTAAAAATTGAGATCGACATAATGTAACATACCTCAAATTGGATAGCTTTTAAAATTGAGCCAATAGCAAAAAATGGATTGAAGTCGCCCAAAATTAGCTTTCTCTCTCTAGAATTCCTCCTCTCTCTCTCTCTAGCTGGTAGCCCCAAACGAATGAAATGAATCGATTTAGTGGAAAATGATATTTTTTTAATATTAAAATCAAATGTAGCGGTGCGGCGTCAGATATTGCACATCGAAGCCCCCAGCACCGCAGCGCCATCCCCAGCGCTACAATATTGAATTAATTTAGTCAAAATACAAAGAGCTCGGCGCCACGGCACTACCTACCCCAACGCTGTGGTGCCAGGGGGGATTTTTAAATTTTCAAAACATGCAAACAAATCCCTGGGACCCGCATCAGAATACATGCATACAGAACATTCCCAGACACATGCAAAAGGGTTCAAATGCAGAATTTAGTAAATTACCTTTTTTAGATAGGGCCAGAACAAGTGGCAACCGTATCCAGATTCAGTAGGTGTTACACTGCCCTCCCATCGACGTTGGCCACCAGCCGCTGTCGGCCACCCATCGCGGCACCCCTCTGGCCACTGGCCACTGGCCACCGACCACCACCTTCGCCGTTGACCAACCGCCTCCAACCATCATTGCTGTCGCCGGCCACCACCACCGGCTACCACGGCCACGGATCATCACCCCCTTTAGACTTTACATTGCATTCATTTTACTTCAAGCTAAACAAAAAAAATGAATCTCATACATTCTTTTTTCATTCATTCAAACAACTCCAAAGTATTCATTTTACACTGTATTTTATAATATATTTATTTTACATTTCATTCCTTTCCCAGCTAACCAAACAACTCCAAAATGAAAATGGAAACTACTTGCCTGAGTAACTATGGCATCTTTGCATGGCTTCTCTTGGTTTAGAATCATGTGCTTGAATGTTAACTTTAGTTAATAAGAGCTTTGTATTCTGCATACTAACTTCAGCTTCTGACATAAGATTGTGTTCTTCACAAGTCTATTTCTCTTTCGCATGTGGGCCCAACTTTTATCCTAACATTGTTATTATTTTATGAATCCAAGCATTGGGAAGCAAAAAGATCATTGATAGATAATTTGAGCATAGAAGAAATAATAATGCTAAGAGAGATGTGTGGTAAAACTATGAAAGATAGATTGTGAAATGATTATATTAGAAATGGTGAGACTAGTATCTATTAAAGATAATGTAGTGTAAAATAGGCTTAGGTGGTTTGGGCAAGTTCAAAGAAGTGTAAAATAATTTTAAACACATCATGCAACATTCATTAGGGATGAATGAAGAATGAGAATTCATAAAGCCAAACTCAAATAATTGCGATAATGGTAGTGATGATGATGTTGAAGTATCAATATATCCAGTATATGAACTTTATCATATGGATGTGATGCAAGCAAACTAGAGAGAAAGCCAGATAAAGAGAACAATAGGCAACACTTGCTATATTAGATTCAAATAGTAGCAATCATCCACCAAACTTCCAAACAAAATAAAAGTTAAAACCAATCGAAACAAAAGAAAAAATAAAAGGCGCTATCCTCAGAACAACCGTAGGAACGGTTTCCTCACATGTATCGAAAAGTAGGTAAAGTAAAGTATGTGCTTAGGGCTAGCAAACCAAATGGTCCACCACAGCAAGAAGGTCCAACCGTCCAACCAACTCCTCCAGCAAATGCTTCCAAATCAGCCAACCGATAACACCAATCGCTCAAGAAGAAAGGTACAGGTGGAATGTAACTTGTGGAGAGAAGAAGAGGTAAGAAGCCCTGACGAAATAGAGAAGAGAAGGAAACGGAACAAGCTCTCAAGCTTTTCCAAGAGAAGAAACCCTCAGGTTTTGGTGGCTATGCCAAGCAAATTTCAACTACCTTTCTCATCCAAAATCATCTCATATTTATAGGCACAAGAAGGAAAACAAACAGCCATAACACCTCCAACTAAACCAATTAGATTTAGGGAAATGAAAGGCCAAGAGTCTCCAACAGCAGCCCCAAAGTTCTGCACAGGAAACAGGACAGAAACAGCCACGGAACAGCCAGAAAACAGCCATGGGAATATCCAGAAAACAGCCACGGAACAGCCCAATGAGGGAACCGAAGAGGCACACAGGAAACCGAAGAAATAGGCACAGGAAACCAGCAAAGACCACCAAAACCGAGGGTTTAAAGGAGAAACCGAGGAGGCAGCAAGGGGAAAAGAAAAGCCACACTCCACCATACCTATTACCATTAATGAGCTTCACCAATACTTCATGCCTTTTAGAATTAACGAGCTAAACTTCAGCTCACAAAACCAGAACTCCAATATCAGCTCCCAACCGAAAATCAGCAGCCACCAAAGGACCCAAGCTAGCAAACCAAGGTCTACCAAGCCCAAAGCACAACCTACCATGCTCATAGGATGCCTTCCATCATTGGATAGCTAACAAAAATGTAAAATAACTAAAAATAAAATAAAAACCATTGTTCAATAAGAAATACAAAAAACATGATTGCATCAGGATGCCTCGGAATTATAGAATTGAGTTAATCAGTTGTTTGTTGGTGGAAAATAAAAATTAATTACATGAACATTTTAAAACTTGTTTATGATCCCTTCAAGGAAAAGCATATTTGTGACATTTTTTTTTTAAAGTTACAGCACCTGCCTTGAGCACTTGCCATGCACTTTTTGGTTAAATCTCTTCTCTGCTCTCTCGTAGACATTTATGCTGATGCCTTTCCAAACTTGCAGCCTGATAGAGTTACAGAGTTCTGTAAGAAGAACAAACTACAACTTATTATAAGAGCTCATGAATGTGTGATGGATGGCTTTGAAAGATTTGCTCAGGGACAACTTATCACTTTGTTTTCTGCTACTAATTACTGTGGTAATCCTACAGAATTTTATTGATTCATCTTATCATATTGTCACAAATTTATCTGCATTTCTTCTAATACTCTTTGATTTATCCACATATGATAATTTTATTCTAAGGCTTGCCTTGTTTCAGGAACTGCAAATAACGCTGGAGCAATCCTGGTGATTGGTAGGGGATTAGTTGTGGTTCCAAAGTTGATTCATCCACTTCCACCGCCACTTCAATCACCCGAGTCATCTCCAGAGCGTGTTTTAGAAGATACGTGGATGCAGGTGAGATTGTGTTCTACTTTAAGGGATCATTTAGTTTCTTGTGGATAGAAAAACAAGGAAATTTGCTGGATTACATCATTTGGTTGGATAGAATAAGAAATCAAGTATGGATATTCAAACTCCCAAAACCCTTTGATGTAATGACTTTATTCAACCTAAACTAAGTGAAAACAAAATCATCGCTATCTAAAATATGTTTTTTTATCTTTAATTTAACCAAATAGGTCATGATTCTCAGTTAACTGGGACATCTCTTGTGTAAGTGAACCACCCAAGTTGTTAGTATAATGTAGTAGGAAATAGACTTTCTAGGAGGATAAAATGATACCCATTACAAGACACGGGAAAGTAGAGAACTAAAAATAATAGTAACAACTAATATTATTACAATACTATTGAAAGATAACAAGTCTTTATTAAATGGATCTAAATACCCAAAGCAGTCACAAGAAACCAACACCCAATTCTAACTAAGTTTATTTCCAAGTTTTTTTTACAAATCACAGTTATGGCTGGTTGTTGCCTGCACTCTTCACCTCCAGCCAATCTCTCAACCAATAGGTGGTTGTCCAAGTTTGAAGGTAGGGCAACCAACTTATTCCAGATATACAAATTGAGATTTAACATGCGGCTGGAATTTCCCAGCCTTCCTGCAATTTTAAAAACCCAATTGGGAAGATAACCATTCGGGAATCAGGAATTCTAGGAGAAACTAAATGAAAAACAAAAACTTGATGAAGGGTGGTTTCTTGAGTCAAGAAGGCAGGTTTCTGGTATCTTTTAAGTCAACAACTAGCTAGCCTCTTATCTCCGATGTTTTCCCTTGTTGAATTCTATTTCTGGAAGCTAGTTTACATGACCCAACATGAATATAGTCAACTCAAACCCAACTAGTTTATTATACAAGTCAAAAATCTCAACTCGAATCCAACTCGATCATACCCAAACCCGTTCTAACATGAAAAGTATTTAAGTTTGGTCGGTTTAGTGTTAACATGAAATAAACACAATTACCCAATTGGAACAAAAAGACTTAGTAAAAATAATAAAAAAAAGTATAATTTACTATAGAGAAAAGGAACAAAATGGTTCCTCAACTCTTTGTAAGGGACCAAAATGGTCGTCAACTCTTTTGAGGGACCAATTTGGTCCCTTAACTCCTTAAAAAGGGACTTTTTAGGTCATAACATCAAATTTTTTTAAGGTTAATAGTATTAAATCAAGAGACATTTTAGTCATTTTTTAATTAAATTCTTTATTAAATATAAATATCAAGTAATAGTAATTTTTTTATAAAATATTTATTAAATATTTCTTTAATAAAAAATATTAATAATTTTAGTTTTAATTTAGGATCATTATGGACTAGAATTATTAATAGATTTTTTTATTAAAGAAATGTTTAATAATTTTTTTAAAAAAATACTATTACTTGAAAATTATATTTAATAAATAATTTAATTAAAAAATAACCAAAATACCCTTTGATTTAACACCATTAATCCTAATTTTTTATGTTAGGATTAAAAAGACCCCTTTTTAAGGAGTTGAAGGACCAAATTGGTCCCTCAAAAGAGTTTGGGACCATTTTGGTTCTTTTCTCATTTTATATAAAATTTTCATAAAAAATGAATCAAATAGTTAAATCATTACTTTCAAGTTGATTAGAATCTGACCCCAAATAGACATGACCGAACCCGACCTGATTTTTTTTTGTTTTATTTTTTGTAAGCTAATCCTAATCTGACTCAAACCTGACATGGGTTGATCTGAACTAGGGTTGCAAATGAACCGAGCCGAGCCAAACATGTGCTTGTTCATGTTTGTGTTCGTTTATTATCAGATTGTTTATGTTCATTCGAGCTGGATTCAAGCTTTCATGTTCGTGTCTAAGCTTGATTTGTTTAAGTTGATTGATGTTCATGTTTGGTTTATTTCATGCTTATCGGGCTTTAAACAAACAAGCATTATTAAGCTATAAATGAGCTCTACTTCTAAATATTCATTAGCTTAACGAACGAGCTTTATCGAACATACTAACAAACATGTTCGCAAACATTCCTAGCGATTGTTTCGAACTACCAAACGAGCATGTTCACGAACATATAATTGTAGATAAAAATAGTTCAATACTTTAACATAAAATATTTGTTTCATGGCCAGTCCCAAAAGGTAATAGCAGCAATGCTGCTCCCAAAGGCGATGGAATTTGAGACCACTCAAAGGAGGAGCATAAGTATTTAACAGCATATTGTAGGCTATTAGCCCATACAAAACAATCTTTGGCTGTTAAGAAATGTGTCATATTCATTATTACACTTGTGAGAAAGTTGGTTACCTTCGCAACAAGTAAGTTCCCATCGTGACTTCCAATTTGACGTCATCGAACGAGGCAAAGGAGTGACGAAGAAATGGCCGTGAGGAGAAACAACAACCGAAATAACATTTCACGCGAAGCACAATAGCACCGAAGAACTGGAGAAGTTGAAAAGAAAGCCCACAGCCAAAATGCTACATAGCATGAAGCACAACAGCACTGAAGAAATGGAGAAGTTGAAAAGAAAACCCTAGACGGGTGAGCGGCATAATGGAGAAATACAAACTAGGGTTTGCTATTTGCGTGAAAATTGCTACCTGAAAGTGCGAGGAATTAAAGTTAAAGGTATAAAATATAAATATATAATTAGATAATATCATAAAATAAAAATAGTTTTAATTAAATTATACATAATAATATAATATCAATTAATAGATATTTATGATGTATTTTCATTAATATATATTATAATATTTAATTAATTTTATAATTTATTAATCAATAATTATTATAATTTTGAATTATAATAAACATAAAATATTTATATTATATTTATTAAACTTCCATATCAAACAAGAATTGAGCTTCATAACAAGCTTCTTATCGAGCTCCTAACGAGCTTTTTATCTAGCTTCATATCGAGCAGGTACACAAGCTTCGGACAATATTGTTCATTAATGTAAACGAGTCGAACACATAGTTGTTTGCCTATTTGCGTGAAATTGCAACCTAAAAGTGCGAGGAATTAAAGTGAATGGTATAAAATATAAATATATAATTAGATAATATCATAAAATAAAATAGTTTTAATTAAATTATACATAATAATATAATATCAATTAATAGATATTTAGGATGTATTTTTATTAATATATTATAATATTTAATTAATTTTATAGTTTATTAATCAATAATTATTATATTTTTAAATTATAATAAACATAAAATATTTATATTAGATTTATTAAACTTCCGTATCAAACAAGAATCGAGCTTCTGATCGAGCTCCTAATAAGCTTCTGATCGAGCATGTTAATGAGCTTTGGACGATGTTGTTCATGAACATAAACGAGCCAAACACATAGTTGTTCAAGCTTGTTTATTAAAGCATCGAGTATTTAAGAAAATTTTCAAGCTTATTTGATTACATAATTAAACAATCACGAATGAGCTTTTATCGAGTCGAGCCTTGATAGCTTTCAAACGCTCAGTTCGTTGCAACCCTAATCTAAACCCATATTTTTTACGTTAGATTTGAGTCAAATTTTTCTGTTGGGTCCAATATTGACATTCTTACCTCGTCATCCTACCAATACGTATCAAAAAACCAAAAGAATGGGAAATAGTTACTTTAAGTACAAAACCAAGGCACATCTCCACCTAAAACAATTTTTTCCCAAAATAGTAGCCCACAAAGATCAGAATAAAAGGGCATTGAATCTTCATAATCAAGATGAATCGATAAGACAAATATATAAAATTAATGTCAAATAATGAGGATAAAGAAGATTAGACTAAAGTAATTTTAATAGAAGTGCAAAAAGATGTTTGCAAAATAGATTTAATACCTCTTGTATCTATCAGACCTAGTCTAGCCATCACCAAAAATTATGGAAGCATAGTAACTAAACTAGCATGACACTAACAATCTATATTCATCCAAAACAGCATGCCATTATACAATTTATATACACAATGATATCTCAGAGTTCTTTTTGGATTTATTTCCTAAGTATGCATGCATCAATAAATCATGATCATGTCAATTATATGATCCTAATATATTAGCCATAGGATTATCACTTGGTCATTCTGAGAGCAAGCATAATGATTGCGTTCTCCACTCTTTATCTCATATGAGATAGGATTACCTCCCTAGAAGCAAATTAACGCTTGAAACTCCTGAGTAACGAAAATTATTCTGTGCGGATGCCGAACGCCGTCTGGAGACCAAGCAGAATGCATCACATCACCCCTTCGCTCGGTACTACTCGGTACCGCTCAGTACTGCGGCTCGGTACCGCTAACGTGACTGCACCTGATTCGCCATCGGATGTAGAGCTGCGTCCGGCCTCCGCACAGAATAATTTCTCCTGAGTAACAGGCAATGAGGTAAAGCATCATTAATTATATATTTCATCTTAATTTGAACAAAAAGAGCCAACCTAAAATTACTTATAATCTTAATCCAATGTCAACCTTCACATAAACGATATGATTAGTTCATAATCAAATTTTATCTATTAATTTAATGACTGCTCAATCAAATTAATGAATAGTATTACAATAGCTCTTAATAAAAACAGAATAGAGAATAAGAATTCATAAAGCTAATCTTTAGTAGTTGAGCTAAGGCTAATGATGACAGAAGATGGAGTTCATTTTATATCTGGGAATCCATTGAAAATATTTTTTGGGTTCTCTGACCTTCTCTTTTTCTTACAGGAACTCAACACACAGAGACCACCTACTCCTACCCGCGGCCGACCACAATCTGCGAGCGATCGAAGCTCGCTTGCATATATATGAGCTTTCGATGAAGTTCTAATTCATTCCTAAAATAAATCAACTAACTGCATCAATAAGGTTTCCATAATTTGATTTCTCAGATCTTGTTGCAGCTCCATTCTGCATCATCTCAAGAATTAAGTAGTGCACCTTCAACCTGCTGCTGCAGAATCTCTTTCCATTATGTGCTATGAAAACAGTGTGTTCTTGCATGCACAAGAGTGTAATTTTTTTGATTTTTATGAATGGATCATAACTGTAATTTTGTACAACTGTGTATGTGTATTTTTAAACTGGAGGTGTTGTAAATTAAGATAGTGTTGCGCAGTTGATTTTAATTGTTTTCTTTCATGAAGATGGAGCATTGAAGAACAAAATCTCCAATTCATCATAAGAGTAATAAAATTGTTTGTTACTTTATATATCAGTATAAGTTTTATCCATTAGATATATAGGTATAAGATTTTTATTTATTTATTTATTTATTTCATCATTGTTTGATATTTTGGACAGATTTTTTTGATCGAATATAGAGAGGCTTGTGTTTTGCACTAATAAAATAAGGGAAATTTTTGGTATATGCCATTACGGGTGTCAATGAGTCGAGTTGAGTTTTAGGTCTCGTTTGGGGTGGCTTTTTCATTGCTTCTTAAAATGACTATACTAGAAATCTGTTTTAAGAAGCAGCGAGAAAGCCGCCCTAAACGAAACCTTAGTCATCCATAACTTGAGTTTGAGCTTGATTAATTAATCTAGATCAAACTCGAGTTCGAATTTTATTTTATGAGTTCGAGTTGGCTTATGAGCCTGTTTGTTTATTATGAAAGAGAATGATTATAATTTAAGTTATTATTATAATGTAATGATAAAAAAAGAGAAATTATAAAAAAAATTATAATGAATTATTTAATGTAAAAAGTGAAACATATTTTTTGAATATTTTTAACAATTTATGATTAAAATTTTGAATCTTAATATATTTTAAGTAAACTTTATATTTAATATTTTTAAAAGAATTTTTACCGCTTCTTAAAGCAGCTTTTTAGTACAAAAATTTTAATTTTTATACTTAAAAATTGCTTTAAAAAGCGGTAAGAAAATCATCCCAAACTGACACTTTATGAACTCTTACGGAAACAGAATCTGGAGAAATAGCAAAAGTGAAGAACCAAAAACAGTCGCAACTTTTTGCTTTGGAACAAAGCTGCACACTTAACTATAGTTTGGCAATAATAAGTTGATTATATGAAATCAATTATATCTGAATGATTGAATCAAACTCAACAGTTAAAAGAGAGAAGCATTCTTTGGGAAAATTAGGGTTCTTTACAAACACTATGATGGAGCAGCCTCAAATGAAACTGATCAATCAAAAATAACATAGCTAAGAGATGAGATGATTATACAATTAGTTCAGACCAATTTCATTCTATCTGTATTTGCTAAGATCAACATATCAAAATCAGCATCAATCAAAAGCAAAACACAAATGCATGTTTAAGAATAGCTCTTAAAGAAGTGGACTGGCACTACTGCATATGACCTAAGTCACCTAGAATACTACTTAGGCTCTGTTTGAGACGACTTTTTTATTGCTTTTTAAAGCAATTTTTTATTACAAAAATTAAAATTTTTTCACCAGAAAGCTGTTTTTAGAAGCAGTAAGAAAGCCGTCCCAAACGAAGCCTTCTATTGAGCCACTTGGAAGGTAGACCTTATTTCTTCTAGCAAACTGCAATACATAAGCCCCATAAATAACTTAGGAGTTAGTTGTTTTCTTGGTTTCTGTTCAAGAATGGATGGTCAACCAGTCTCGTTCATCTTCTCCTTTTCCAATATCTGCTAAGAGATCGGCTATCTTTCTCCATCAAAGTTCCTCCTTTCTCTTATTTTATGTTCTTAGTTCAATCACCATGGCGCCCATTAAAAACATGAACCCAATAAATCGTATAAACCATATTGTCGTTTTCATAAACCGTAACTCTAAACCTCCACAGCCACCTCCATAAAACTAATATGTGAAAGCGTAGCTGAAAAACAAAGGCCATTATAATAAATGCAAAAGATTTGTTGGGCAGTAGAGAATCCTTGTTAAGTCACTCAAATAGCTCATTAATAGGCAGGGCTGCAACAATAGTTCATTATCAGGAAATAATAAAACAGATGGCTTAGTAAAATAAAGAGTAAAAGTCCCAAATACTATTAGTAAATGCTAAATTTAATTCCAGACTTTCATAATGTCGAATTTAGCCTCCTGGTTATTAGAAAATATCTTAATTTAATCCCTAGGCCAAAAGTAATAATTAAAGTTAACCCAACAGTTAATGTGAGGGTATTTTGGATATTACGGTATATGTGATATTATATTATTATTTTATATATTTAATCATTTATCATATAAAAATCATAATAAAAATTAACCACATTTATTTATTATTCACTATTGTTATTTAATTGGTTAACTTTCATTATAATTTTTGTATTTATTTTAATATGATAAATAATAAAAAATATAAAAAATTAATATAATCACATACGCCATAATACCCAGAAAGTCCTCACATTTAATTATTGGGGTTAATTTTAACTGTTATTTTTCGTCTTGGGACTAAATTGGGACATTTTCTAATAGTAGGGAGACTAAATTGAGTCATCATGAAAGTTTAAGATTAAATTAAACATTTAATAATAGTCAGGAGACTATTTTGAGCTTCTACTCCTAAAATAAATCACAAAATATATTACATTTAGAACCTACAAAGCCATTACGGCAGGAAAAATGAGTTTTATAAGATCTCCTGAACCCTTAATGCATGTAAAAATACAAGAAGTCAACCAGAAAACAAGCAGCTCTATAATATGAAAAAAAATTCACCTATGTACTGCTGGGATGGGCATGGAGATTGATTATTTGTCATTGAACCCAGCTTCGAGAGCCAGTTTTAGCCCACCAATTGAATGCACACCACTCGATCTCAGCGGGCAACTCTTTATATGGACAACGAAACCTCAACCATAAAAGAGCATTGCAATTTTCCGATCAAGGACAAGGATTTGGATATGTGGCATGTACTTTGTTGATCTCATCAACTATTTCTGCCGAAAGATGGATTTTGGAAGCATCTAGAACCTCCTTTAGTTGGGAAGTTTTGGTTGCACCGAACACTACACTGCCAATAAGAGGATGACCCAGCACAAAAGCTGAATATTGCATTGCAACATGCTGGTTAGAACTTTTATGTATAAATATAAAGAAAAGTGATAGCATCAACTCAGACATAGGAATAAAAGAAATAATAGACTAATGTAATATGATTAGAAGTTGTGCAACATGACATTAGATAACAACTCATACAGTACTCATAAAAAGACTAAACCCTAAAACCCTTAAAAAAACCCTAAAACCTAAACCGTACGAAAACCCTAAACCCTAAAACACTAAAAAACCCTAAACCCTAAACTATAAAACCCCAAACCCTAAACCTTAAATCCTAAATCCTTAACCTTAAAAACCCTAAAAAAAAAAAAAACCCTAAACCCGAAAATCCCTAAAAACCCTTAAACCCTAAAAACCCTAAAAAACCCTAAACCCTAATGCCTAAACCATAAAAACCCTAAACGTAAACCCTAGACCCTACACCGTAAAACCCTAAACCCTAAACCCTAAAAAAACCCTAAACCCTAAAAAAACCCTAAACCCTAAAAACCTTAAACCCTAAACCCTAAACCCTAAAAACCCTAAACCCTAAACCCTAAAAACCTTAAACCGTAAACCCTAAACCCTAACACCTAATAACCCTAAAAAAAACCTTAAAGTTATAATTCATAAAGATAATCCCAAATCATAGGGATAAAGCTAATTATGATGATGATGATGATTTTGTGATGAGGCATCCAAAGAAACAGTACATGATGTCATTTGCGATACCATGTTCACCTAAATATAGTTTGTCATTATATTATGGTCAAATGGTTAAAGAATTTCAATTTGAACCATGATTGGACCATACTATAATCAGTTTGGTCACAGAACTTGGTTTAACAAAGAGACAGAAACTATATTATTTAATGATTGTTGATCAAGTTTTGATTTCATGTTATAGTTTAGGAGACAATAATTTGAATAGCGCATGCAACGGATATATTCTGAACCGCTCGAGAGCTTAAGACATAAAGTGAACGCATTAAAACCAGAGGTGTGTATATATTTAAATACATCCAAGTGAAGTTTCAGATGACATACCAATTGCAAGACATGCAGGAGAAATGCCATACTTTTTTGCAATACCAATGTATTCCTACAAATAAAATTATAATAATGGTCAGTCATCAATTCAACTAATGAAGAAAAATGGGTAACTAGAACCACGAATCCAAGAATTTGCCACCGAAAGAACCCCACAGAAGGGCAAGAAGATATCGAGGTCAAAACCCATAGAAAAAAAATTTATTGAAGAAAAAAAATGCATGATATCTAGTGCGTACTCGTAAAGATCCACCTCTGATAAAGCTCGACAATAATAGGTTCCAACAAAGGTCCCTCTCATTAATATCCATGATAGTCAGCACATTGGAGAATCCTCCAAGAGATCCTGTTGACATCCAATTCCAAACTCACAGAAAAGGTCAATTTCAATCTCATTCCCCCGATGAGAAGCTCTTGATCCCATAAAATAAACTAAAAGTCCAATGGAGATGCCGTTTGAAAATCCGGATGCAAGAAGAAAGAAGAAACCATGGAAGTTGAATCAGTTTACAGGGTGGGACATAACAATGAGCTGCCCCTCCATGTGAGTCTATCAATGGAACCATGAGGTTGGATCTAATGTCCCTCTTAGAGGACAAGAATAGTATGATCAAAACGAGTATTCAAGTTCCTCCTCAAAAGATGAGCAACAAGAATGAGGAGAAGAAGAGGAGCCGCTATTCATCAAACAAAAAAACAAATGCAACAACAAATAAAGGCAAAAGACAAGAAAATCTCCCAACTCAATGCCAAGGTGACAGATATAATGGCACGGATGACCATGATGATGCAACTGATGCTAAAGAATACTGTCAATCATCCCGCACCTGTCCCACTAGCTAATGATCATGCATCAAGCAATGCTCTTATTAACTCACCAACTCATATGATTCCCCGAGTCTTGGGGCGTACCTATACAAAGAAATGAAACTGATCATCTTAGTTGCCAGCCTACCCCTCAAAATATATTGAGCACATCTGGGTCTGTGATAGTTGCATAAATAAAACAATCATCAATGACAAGATCAAGATTGTCATAGCCCTGGAACAAATAATAAATTGGGTGAGTAAGGATAACTCATACTCGATCGAGTATGACCAGGTACCATAGCAAAAAGGTTATTTGGTGTCTAAGTTTTAACGCTTTCATTGGCAATGGCAACTCAAAGCAACACCTTACCTGAGTCAAGGCATCTTGTGGCAACAAAGGGGCAATGACACACTACTCTTTCGCCAATTCGTTAGCAGTTTGACTTCTACTGCTTTCGAATGATATGCCAAACTTCCCAACGACTCGGCCAAAATATTTTTCTGAGCTTGAAATCATGTAAGGTATGCAAATACAAAAAGAGTATTTTCACTCGTTTGATTCTAATGAATTAAACAAAGATGAATGTAGAAAGAATATTATCTATCCATATTATCTGCTTCAATTACGCCTCATTATTGCATAAGTTTGAAAATGGGTTGTGACACAACTAGGGTAAATGAGGTAGTTGTGGTTTTGCTTCTTCCAAATAGAAAGAACAAGGAGTTATTGCGATTAGGGTCTTCAAAAGTGAGAGAAGAACTTTTATTGATGATGATGATTCCCAAGAAAACTATATTAAATTCTTACTAAATCAGTAAGCTTAAGAAAATGATTGTAATATTTTGAATTATGATGAAGTGAAGTGTTGATTACTTGAATTTATGCATCACTTTAGTTGGTTTTATTATCATGATGGTTTATTTTTCAATTTAATGGTATTTCATATTGTAACATATCTTTTTATAATTATTTTATATTATACATCATATTTAAAATGATGCATGCCATGCCATGTGTTATGCACCATGGCCCCATAGAAAACTTTACATCATAGTGCATCATTTGTCATTGACAAGTATGTTATAAATCTCCTTTACATGGGAGTGGTGGACCTAAGAGCCTACTATATAAATCCAGGGAGTATTGGGATGAAAATTTTGATTGGCTTATTGAATATATCGAATATGCAGAAACAATTCCACCAAGATGCCCAAATACTACCCTTCAAGGATTCAAGAGATATGTGCAAGCAAGGATTTTATTGTTGGAATAACTAAATCACAAACTCAATATTTTCAAAGGATATGGTACCAAAAAAAGTCAGCATGCATCATGAAGAAGTGATAATTATACAACTAAATACCTCACATTCATTTTACTTAAATATCGACAAAAAAAAACCTTAGTCATGGATGTTCTCACTAGACATTTGCAAGAGGATGTACCTTGGTGTATGCTTTTTGCTGATGATATTCTTCTTATTGATAAGACTAGAGAGGGAGTTGAAGGTAAACTTGAATTATGGAGGTCAACCTTAGAGTCTAAAGGTTTTCGCTTGAGTAGATCTAAAACAGAATATATGGAGTGTAATTTTGACCTAGTGAGAGGATTGTGACTTTGGGCAATCAAGTCATTAATAAGAGTACACGTTTTAGATATCTTGGATCTATTGTTCAGAGTGATGGAGAAATAGATGGGGATATTATTAGCAGAATTCAAGTTGGATGGTTGAAGTGGAGGAATGCATCGGGCTTGTTGTGTGATAGAAAAGTCCCCCTCAAACTTAAGGGAAAATTCTATAAGATGGTGGTGAGACCTGCAATGCTTTATGGTGTCGAATGTTGACCAAAAAAAGAGAAGCATAATACTAAGTTAAGTGTTGCAGAGATGAGGATGCTCAGGTGGATGAGTGGCTTTACCCTTAGAGATAGGATGCGAAATGAGCATATACGTGAAAAGGTTGGAGTAGCTCCAGTGGAAGACAAGATTAGAGAGAGTCGTCTTAGATGGTTTGGTCACATAAAATGGCGGCCTTCCGATGACCGCATTAGGAAAGTAGAGGTATTAGATTTGGCTTATGTTAAGAAAGGTAGAGGTAGACCTAAAAAGACTTGGTCAAGTTTAATTTCGCAAAATTGACTTGATCAGACCAAAATTGGTTTGGGTCGAGTCCAATTCGGACCCAATTTCAGCTCAATTGGTCCAGTCTCAACCTAATTGACCTTTCCAAATCAGGTCCTACATCCAAGGGCTGTGATTTGTTTTAATTTTCAAACTTCGCCGCTGTTTCCCCGTCAAATCTTTTGATTTCGGCGGGCGGCTGTAGTAGAGTGCGAAAATCTCTTATCTTGCAGCAAAAATCTACTCAAGTGGGCATGGGCCTCGATTCCACGCATGGAGAAAGCAGAGAGAGCGTGAGGAAGAGTGGGTATTATCCCATTCCATTCGGCCGACCCTCCATATTCGCATGTGGCCCTTCATCCAGCAGAGCAAGAGATGATGTTGACCCCTATAACTACCCCAGAAATCATAAATTTGATAAAGATGATTCGGCTCGAATGTGGATTGCATCTTGATTTTGCTATACGGTGGTCGAGAAAGCAATCACATGAAGAACATCAAGTTCTTGTTAATGGAATAGATTTGTATAGAAACATGTCTCTTCTATCTATAGTGGGGCATGATGTTATGGGAAAGACAACACTCTCTTGCAACATGTTTATGAAGATGAAATGACAGAGGAATTTGATCTTAAAATGAAACTTAATGAGGAGGTGGTGTCCAAAAGGTCCTTATCGGTCCTCGATGACATTCAAGGTAAGAGGGAGAAATGGTATAATAGTAAAGGGGAGAGTATGCTCGCCCCTCTGTCTTGTGAAAGTTTGGGAAGTAAAATTTTGGTAACTCGAAGGGACTCAGTTGCACTGATGCTTGCAAAGGTAATTAAAAAGGGAGGAGGAAATAGCTAAATTAGCAGGGCTAAAGGAAGATGAGTGCTTGCAGCTCCTCAACTCTCATGCATTTGTTGGTGTAAAGAACACCCCCGGATAATCATAAAAAAATTTTATTGAGAGCCATTATTGGAGAGATAATTAAGAAGGCTTTAAGGATCTCCATTGGCAACTAGGGTCATTGGTGGTGTTCTGAAGGACAACTTGAATGAAAGGGATTGGAGGACAGTTTTAGAAAGCAATTTATTTGATCAGAATTCTATCGATTTCATCTTAGGGCTAAGCTATAAAGTTCTCCCAAATCATCCACAAAATTGTTTCACATCTGTTGACCCTCACAACTCGAAGCATGTGTAAAAGGACGAAAAATGACGAATCAAGTAGTGCGCGGGTTGGTACGACGCCTCACTTGAAGGGTCAAATGACCTCTGAATGCCAAACGGACAGTGGCATTGCGATCAGAACCTCAAATTCTACTAGGTCGAGACCCCTCGCAGTCGAATCGGATGAGATCAGTCAAAAGGGACGACCGACACCCGAAATTAAAACGCAACGCTGATCAAACGACGTCGGATCGACAAACGGACTTAGCCAGTGCGTCTAGATCGCCGTCAATACCTTAAATGCACTACCAATTTATTCAGTTAAGGTGGTGCACGCAAATCGAGGTAACCCCATGTAAAAATACACAAATTTGTGCCCAAACAAAGTCCGATCGTGAAATGGATTTCTCCATTGCGATTGGAATATCGCAAATACTTGAAAACTACATTTCCTATGATTAAATTGGATCATCCGGGTTGGTGGCACGGATTTCGAGAAAATTTAGCCTCGACACTACCCAAATGACGTCCGATCGCGAAATGGACTGCGTCATTGTGACCGGAACGTCGACAATACCCTAAATCCACTACCAATTTGTCTAATTCTGATATTCGACGAAATTGACACGTTAAACGAGACAAGAATGTGCGCAAAACAAGGAAACGTGCAAATCGATGCAATTTTGACTTTATGTAGTTTTGTCATTCTAAATTAAATACAGAAGTGATGGGGGTACTAATATAGCATCTAACTTGGCAAAGTGTTAACAAAATTCAGATGTCGAACAAGGAAAATGTCAAGCTCAAGTTAATGCGCATTAAGGAAATACCTTGTTGTGTCAAAGTCTTTCGTTCTGTCAATCCGCAATCGAGCTGGCCTCCGACTACGGCTTTGTCGTTAAATTGAAAACGAAAGGGAGGGCAGGCTGTTCGGCAACCTTTCTTCCAAGCTCCAGCAAACAAAATCCCAACCCCCACTCCCTTCACCTCTCGGGATCACAAGCAAAGGCTTTTCCGATCCCAACTCTACTTCTTCTCAGACCAATCCAAACTCTGCTCTCCTGTTTTCTTCAAGCTTGTCCGTCCCCTACAGCCAGAAAATCACACCTGACTTCCTCTCTCTAGCTGGCCTTCCCGTCAACACTCAACCCCACGGCCATACTCCAGCCCGTCCTCTCTCTGGTTCACAAGTTGGTGGCCAAACTCCTCACAAGTTGCATCTCAGGTATACTTCCCTGCTCTTGTCTCTACCCGACCTATTCACTGTGGTGTCGTCGAGTTGCTCTTGTCCCTCTCCAACTCACGACTATAGCAGCTTCTCCCCACAGAGATCTTTTCTCCTTTGCTTTGATCGAATAGCAGCTTTTATATGCAATACCTTCCTTCTCCACATGTTTTCCACGTGAAACTGAAACAGAATCTTAAAAAAAAAAAAAGTTAATCTTGTCTTCTTATTAGTCAAGTGAGCACCTTACTGGCAGCAGCTTTTCATCATTTCAAGTTTCAGATTCAGAACATGATCTCATGTCTAGGAAAAGTTACTGTGAAATAAAAAGAGGGGGTCAATGCTTTGAATAGTCAAGATTAAGTGTCAGTATAGAGATTCTCACAAGTCTTAGGTGACAGGTGTTGATTTAAGATTGCTCATACATTCCTTATTTAAAGTAGTGGGATTTCCAACTACTGGAATACAAAACCCATCTCTTGGTGTTAAAAAAAAAATAATTTCCAATCGGCTCACCACACCTGTAGTCCACCATTTTCCCATTAACATGAAAAGCTGCTCTTGTACTTGCCTCCATGTGAAACCTGTTATCACCAAGTCTCCAAACAGCATTTCCCTCCACACAAAAGCCCACCTAAGTATTCAGTATACCTCATTTCAAAGCCACAACTGCAGCCCATTAAGCATTAAGCCCACAACTACATCTAATAGCAAAAAACTTATTTCAAGATAGTTCATTTTCCTCTGCAGCCCAAAACAAACTTCCCTATCTTCTGTGGATTGCAACCCATTTCAAATCAAATAGACTAGCTGTTTTACATCTTAAGTGGCCACTAGACAGCCCAACCACAGTTTGTGGAATCAAACGGCCCAATATCTGCTTCCACATCTCCAATAGCAGAAGCCACTTTACTTTCCTCAATCAGCAAATCCACGACTCAAAACAGTCCACTTTGGGACATCAAAACAGCCCACATAACCTGCTAAGTTCAGCCCACTGCAGCCCAACAGCTTTCCTTAATTCCTACAGCAGCCCACTACGTTTCACTTTTCCTCCTTAACAGCAGCCCATGTAATTCAACCCCATTCCATCATTCTCCACAAACAGCCCTTTCAATAAAGAAAATGTTATCTTTTGTTTAAAGTTCTGTTTCACTAAATCCCTTCTCCCTGTTATTTTTATGATTAATTATGGCCTTTGAGTGTTGATATCAATAAGTGCTTTTGCTATTATCATCTTTTCAAAAAAAAAAAAGATAAGATGTTTCAAGCAGTAAATTTTTCTTTTCAACTGAATGGTCATAGTTGCAAGATCTGTATAATTATATGGCTAGAATCTTTAAGTAAAGTTAGTAGAGGTGGCGTCATAACTATTGCTATATGTCTTTGTACATATGTATGTATGTTTATGTTATAAAAAAAATAAAAATGAAAATGAAGAAGAAAAAGAGACTGATGAGAGGAGGTTTTCTAAAAAAAAAAGAGAGAAAGAGGGGGAGGAAGAATTCTCAAAAAAGAGAGAGAGAGAAAAAAAAAGAGAGAAAGAATTTTTGCAAATTTGAGAAAACTCGCCTCGGCGCTTGCAGTGCGGCAAACGACCACCCATACACGCTTTTCTCTAGCGTGGTGGGAGGGAATTCGTTGCAATGACTACGACGAGGCGGGTAATCTCCTTCCTTCCCTCGACGTGTGCGTCGAGCCGGAAAACCGCCCATACACGCTTTTCTCTACCGTGGTGGGAAGGGAACCCGGTGCGACGCCTACGACGAGGCGGGTAGACCCTGTACACCCTTTTCTCTAGCGTGGCGGGGACGAATATAAGTACCCGTAGGCGCTTCAGCACCTACGGGGAAAGAACTGCTTTTCTTTTGAAACAGGTGCCCGAGGACCCATACACGCCTTTCTCTGGCGTGGTGGGATTGAAGACTTTTTGGCCGCGGTGTCTACGGACACCTACCGTACACGCTTTTCTCTAGCGTGGCGGGAGGCCTAGTTTCTCGTAGTTTCCCCTAAACGAGGGAGACGCCGGGAGGCTGCCGAAATTTCTGGTGAACTTGAGACTACTTGGACTTGCTTGAACTCAAAAGAAAAGGATCGGAACTAGAACTTGAGCTTAATTTGAAACTCCAATGAACATTACAGGGGACTTTGTTTGGACTTGGACATGCTTTAGAACTCAAGTGACTAATTAAAATTTGAATCTGATTAAAATGAGAACTTGGCTTGAATAAATACATAAAGTTTGAAAAATGAACATTATGAAACTCAAACTCAATCATAATGCAAAGAACTTTGACTCGAATTAACAAGGACTTGAAGTTGATTTGGACAGCAGGAGACTTGTGAAGTTGATGCAATTGACCTAAATGAACTCGAACTGTATCTGAACTCGAACTCAAAAGAACTAAGTGTAGTGGACCTTAAACCTGAGTTCAAATGAAACAAAAGACTTATTTTGGATTTGAACTTGTGTTGTGAACTCAAACCGAATTCAAGTCCAAAATTGACTTGAACAATCCAAAAGGAACATGAAACGATTGTGACATTTCATATAGCATTCAGATCAAATCAACAAATAAAGCTGGTGATACTCATATTAATCATGTGAGCGAATATATTTGTCCCTTGTTGTTGGAGGGATTTGGTATGCAAATGAATGCATCGGTCTCTTATAAGCATAAGGAAATCAGCACACAAGTGAATGTAGCAAGTGGGAGGCCAATGTGTGCGAAGAAATTAACAATGGATGTGATCGACTCGACAGTCAGTAACCATCTGCATATAGACACATCGATCTCTTGTGGATTGTTGAAGTTCATATGCCATGAGTTCAATGAGTCACCAGCAAACATGAATGAGAGGGCTGTAGTGAACATATCTACCTATCTGCAACAGTAATAGATATACAGTGGACCAAAGACTACGACGAATGCAAGTACCTACAAACCAGTGTAAGGAGATCTCTCATGTATACAAATGACGGCAGTCGATGTGTAGTACCCATGGCAGTCTTGTAAGGAGAAATAGTAGTCCTTGCAAACAGCAACCACAGAGGGATTACAAGGATGATCAACATTCTATGGATGTAAATATACACAAAACATATCATCTACAGATAAGAGTAGTATACATGCAATGCCTATGAGGTATTTACAAGTTACTGTAACCAAAGGAAGTGTGTTTGTAGTACACACATAAGGCACTTATGAACTGTTGCAACACTCTTATGATCAACAACTATACAATGACAACCAAATGTAGAGATCCCTCACAAGCAAAAGATGACCGATCGGTGACAAATGCAAATGCCTATAGGTCATTGCAAGAGACTTGTTCCATGTCTAACATATTATCTACAAGTAGACAAGAAAGAATTGCAGCAAGAGCAAGCTCCTACAAGCCAAAGCAGGAGATTCGTTAGTCACTACAATCCATCTGCAGAAAGCAACCGGTAGTGCACGACAATCTACCTGTATGAAAGCGGCAAACAACTCAATCTAGAAGCTGCTACAATACGCCACCGGATCTGCAACCTGTATACAAGCAGACAGAAGGCATGTGCGAGCTTCTAAATAGAACGATGTATCCAAATAAAGGTCTTCCACACAACTGAGCAGCATCAAATATTATAAAATACCCCCCGCACGTGCACTGTAATTTGTATACACATAGGTACACATAAGGGGATATATTATAAACCCGCATGGGCCCCGACGAGCGTGTTATTGGTACACACGTGACGTCTAGGGATGCCGCGCGGGTCAATAAATTTGAACCCGATCCTCCTAAGCAGGTAAATATGAGTTGACAAGGTTCATCAAATAATTATAAAATGCCCCCAAAAACTCGCATGGGCCCCGACGAGCGTGTTATTGGTACACACGTGACGTCTAGGGATGCTGCGCGGGTCAATAAATTTGAACCCGATCCTCCTAAGCAGGTAAATAGGAGTTGACAAGGCTCATCAAATAATTATAAAATGCCCCCAAAAAACCCGCATGGGCCCCGGCGAGCGTGTTATTGGTACACACGTGACGTCTAGGATTGCTGCGCGGGTCAAAAAATAAACCTGAGTTCGAGCCCGATCCCCTAATACGAGTGAATAGGAGTCGACAAGGCTCGAACTATACAACAAATATTCAGTCACGATGATGACTGAAATATTTGTTTTACAGTTCATATTAGGCCTTCAAAGCCTCTAACAAAAGAAATTCATTCATAAATGTCTAAAGCCTACGAAATCTATAAACCCGATCCTCTATCGATAGCCCGATAGAGTCGACAAGGTTCAACCCATAAATACAAATGACCCCATTCTACCCTGATGATGGCCGTGTTGAACGTTAATCTAAACCGGAGGGGTTTCCAAATACCCAAAATATCTCCTACATTATCAATGCCTTTAAACTCCCACAAAACCCAAAAGACTCCAAAAATAAAAAAAAACCCCAAAATCCAAAAATATTTAAAACTGAAATCTAACCATCAAAACACTTAAAGCAAAATCCATCCACCCTCCGCAACAGTTTGCCGAGGTGGACAAATCTAAAAATAACTACAGCTCACAAAGAGCTAATGCCTGGTCGAAAATATCACTAGGATCCATTCTCAAACAATCTCCTGCCAGTAAGGACGTGGTACGAGTCCTCTAACCGGCAGTTTCGCCGCCAAATGGCACTGCAGGATAAACGGTTATGACTCGGGGCCCTCTGAACCAGGTGGTCGCCACCAAATGGCACCATTATATTATGGTTATGGCCAGAGCCCGTATGCTCCCCAATGGCATCAAATCCTTGAGATATGAATCAATATGATATGATCGATAGGGTACAAAGCCCTCTGTTAGCTAATGTGGATTCAAATTTGTCCCCTTAGACAAATATTCACCCCAGGTCTACAAGGTACCCTTGGACGAAGCAACCCATGGCTGCCGACAAGGATCCTTCTGTCAGGTTGGGTCGACTACCTCCTCTGACTAAGTAGACTAGAGACCACGATGGCCCGGGACGACGGAACCATGGGATCTTGATCGGGTCCATCATCCATTCCCCCACCATCCGCTTTAAGTGCAATATGGTGAAATTTCCAATTTTGAATATCAAACCTTCCAATATTTTTAAACTTCAAACCTATGCTGCTACTATATGCCAGACTCACGTATTTTTACGTATCTGATTGACGACTAGCCTTAATCGAAAGTTCTCTCTTGTGATCGAGAGGGGTAATTAACTATAGGGGCTTACGCCTATAGGAAACCAGAACTCAGATCATAAAGTCCTCGCAAAAATGAGGGCGAAATCTCTGGGTAGTGTCTTATCTACAAACCCATCTGCCTTCCAAAATTTATCCCAGAACTTAATTTCGTTAAAACTCCCCTCGAAAAGAAAACAAAATGCGGGCGGAGGGGGGGGGGGGCGAATTTTCGGAGCCCACAGATGAGCAAAGATATCCCTGGCATGACTTCCTTGCTGCTTGTGTGTGACCTAGCCGAGCAAAGAGATAGGGAGCGTAAGCCTCCCGTGCGCCTTCTTCGTGCATCCGACCTAGCTTGAAGAAGCGGAAGAAGCAAAGCCTCTCGGCTCTGTCTGTATACGACGTCTTCAATCGAAAGCAAAAAAAGTCTGCGCCCTGCCCGACCCGGCGGCCTGCAACTGTCGTTCATGCGTCTCCTGTCCGACCAAACCGGCATCGAGTCGCTGCCTTATGCTGCATCCTTGAGCCTTCTCGTGTGATTGGAAGGTTCAGTTAGAAGCTTAGGTGCTATCATCTTTGTGTCAAGTGAAAGAAGTTGAAGTAGAGAGGTTGTTGGAGTGTGTGGAGGCCTCGACTTGCCGCAGAGAGTTGTTTCTTTCTTCCTCACTGACGCCGGAGACCTCGAGACAACAAGAACAGCGATTTGGAGCGCTTTCGACAGTAAATCTGTCTTCCGGGAGAGCTTGGACAGCAGCGACGACATCTAGAGCGGCTAGGACAGCGGTCTTCTTCCTCCGGAGTAGCTTGGACAGTAACCCTCTTCTTCTTTCTCGCCTTTTGACAAGGCGAGTGCATTGTGGTTTGCGTCGTGACAACCCAGTGAGGTAAAACCCTTAAAACTTAGCAAAACCTAGGTCCCAAAGCCAATAATTGTGTGGTTGACGCTTCCCATGCCATAGGTCATGGATGAACTGAAATAAGTCATTTTGGGAACCAAGAAACATCTCACCCAACCTTCATCAACACTCTCCTACACGAGGCTAAAATTAAGAAAATAAAGCTACTCTATTCATTTAGGGATGGTTTTGTCTGGACATACACAGAGATGCCCGACTTATCCCCTGACATTGTGGTTCAAAGACTAACCATCAACCATAACGCAACACCTATCAAACAAGCTCCAAGTCAAATGAGATTAAAGATTGAAGAGCAAGTGATTGCGGAAAAGAAAAAGTTAATTGAAGCAAGCTTTATTCAAGAAAAGAAATATGCTAATTGAATAGTCAATATTATTTATGAAAAAAAAAAAAAAGAACTGCCTAATTCATATCAATATTGACATCCAGGACACAAACAACATTCAATAACCGAGAGAGAAATTTTGTTAATCCAAGCAACATGAAAGGGTAAGGTGTGGTTCAAGAGTTAAACTAGCTATTCGGAAGGTGACTTTAGAGACATTCATGAAGCCGCCTTTATTAATGACTAATTTGCACCTTTTATCATTACAAATAACACAAGTATGAAGTAACATAAGTATTAAGTAACACAAGTAAGCAGCATAGAGATGCGCTTCAAATCATCTTCAACATATAGAGGTTAGAATATAATGCATAATAGCAAAGTAGTCAGTGCATTTAAGTTCATCATCCCCAGAGATGTGGTCATTATCTTCAACATCCTCATAAGGAGGATTGGTGGGATGTGTAGGTTGCTCAAAGACTAAGGCACATTGAGAACATTTACTAGTAACAAGACCATGTTGGTAGCACTTGAAACAGGTGGTGACATTTTTCTGGAACTTTGAGGGCACATTTTCCTGGAACAACAACGCTTGGCTTAGGTTTGGGTTGGCAGTATGCAAGTTTTCGTAGTTGAATGTGAAAATTTCTTGGAGGCTTAAAGATAGTGGGCTAAGGATTTTGTCCTACTACATACTTGTTTAGCAAAACTTCTATTTCTGATATTTCTCAACTTCAAGAGCACAATTATAGCATCCTCAATGGATTCAGGATTATAAGGTTTGACCACCTTATTGCTATCTAAGCGTAGATTAACTTGGTCATAGTTACCCAATCTTGTTCAAATAAGTTGCACCTAATGACTAACTCCTCAAATTTATTAATAAACCCTGTATAGGAAGAGTAACTAGTCACAAGCTACGGAATTATGTGACCATTTGTTGACGATAGTAATGTGGCAAGTAATTTTGTAGAGATGTCGCATCTCATGTCAAGTATTGATAGGATCTTTCAACAACACAATCAATTTCATTTAGAACATTTCGTCAATTTCAAGCTATTGTTGAATGGCAATTGTCTAGGTATTTGGATGCAAACTCTCCAATTTTGAGAGTTGCTAGGGAGAATTAAAGTGGTGAGACTTTGTAGCAATTGAACATTAAAGTTATAGGCAGAATTTTCAACCACATTGAGCATAAAAATTTCCCTTTTATAGTCTCTGACCTCTAATTTTTATCTCTACTCTAGGTTGTGCGCTTTTCATGGAGGCCACAGAAATCATGGTCTTTCTTTCATCTAATACTAAAAAAATAATGATTGTGTTGTTGGGCTCAGTCTTCACTTTTGGCTAACAAGTACTTGAGCTAAGAGCATGATTCAGTGTGACTTCCCATTTTCAAGCAAAAAACTTAGTCATATTGTGCTCTGGAATAGTTTCTTTACTTTTAAACATGCAAGGCAGTCAAAGATAATTGAAACTATAAGATAAAATTTGTCCAAAATAAGGCTCGAGTAGAGTTAATTCAAGTTTCACTCCTAACTCAAAATTGACATAGGATAGGTTTCTTAATATAACACAATTAATATATATATATATATATATATATATATATATATATATATATATATATATATATATATATATATATGATTTGCATATGGTCAACATAACATCAAATTTAAGTTACTCAAAAAAATTTCTAATTGACTTTGGATCGAATAATCTTAAGTCAAGATGGCTAAAGCCGAATCTATTTTGATTTAAGTCAACATGGAATCAAAATATTTGATATCTAGTTGATCTTAACTCACAAAATACCCCTCGATATAAAACCTATAGACAATTTGACAATTTTAGTTTAAAATAATAACAGACACTGGTTTATGCTTTCCAATTTGAGTTGGAATATTACAAACATGCAAATTTATAAAAACATATTCACTTGCTTTAGGTTGTTCAACAAACTAATTTGAACGGGATAAGAAATTCAAGGCATTATCTTCCACATCATCTTATTAGACTTATCACAAATATTTGAGGACAACTTTATGAATCCTTTTTTCCTATTCATTCTTATCGAGTATTTTACATGATGTTAACTTAAATCAGGAAAGTCATTCAGCCACAACTTCTGCATGCTACCTTTTCTCTAGCCCTTCCTTTAATTTAATCATTCCACTTTATTAATGCACCTTCTCCACTTTACTATAAATGTCCAAAACACTCATGCCAATTAATGCACCTTCTCCTCTTTACTATAAATACCCAAAACACTCATGAAAATTGCTATGATATTCTCCTCAACAAGTGCCACCCTATAATCTCTCCCAACAAAGTCTTACTACGCTTCCATAGAATTTATAGTGAAGCCTTCATGATACTTTTATCATGATATTGGATATTCTTTATTTTAATCATCCAACTTTAATTCTTCAAATTATATCCTCACTCATACAATCATTGTTTCATCTAATGTATATGAGATATATAAAATTATACCATTACAAGTTCCTTTAATACTATGACCTAAGCACAAGTTTGATATTCATAAAAATTGCATTTCATGTTTTATTTTTTGTAATACCCCGAACCGAGCCCGAATTGAGGTCATGTATCGTGAAGAAGACAAGGCAGAAGAACGAGTGAGCCGTGTGAAGATGAAGAGGTCGAAGCGTCCCGTCGGTTGAGAGATGAAGAGATGGGTTTGTCGTTTCATTTTCGTGAGGAAGGCGAGGCGCTCCTATCCTTTGGAGTCATAGGGCTTATCACTATAAAAATTGAGGAAAGGGAAAGAGATTGTGCTTTAGCGGCGAGCATGGAAGAGAAGAGCAGACGAACGGGCTAGGGCATGAGCGAAATTCAATTTAAGGAGTAAGAGGGGGTAAGTTTTCCTATTTATTAAAATTTTATCTAAATCTATATTGTAATTTAGAATTATTAGATTAAAATGATTAATGTTAATATATACATATATTTAGAAAATGTATAAACTTAATATTTATATATGATTTTAATTAAATAATTAATAAGTCAATTATTATGGATCTAATTAATAAGAACAGATAATATATGAGAAAATAATATATATATGTTGAAAGGAGGAAATTTATATTTTTGTAAAATTAAATTTAAGATATCTTAATAAAGAAATTTAATTAGAAAATAATAATAATCAAATTAAATTTTAAGATTAACAATAAATAAATAGAAAGGGCGTATGTTTGAGAGATTTCATTTAAATTATTAATTTTGAAATGAATGGATTAAAGATATTTTTTCTTTGATAGAAATAAGAGTATATTTAATTAGTTAATTAAAGAGGAAAGTTATTAAATATAGAATTTTTATTAAGAATGATTAAATTATGATTTTTTCATATTTAAATGATAGAGTGAAGAGAATAAATTTTATCATTTAAAAATAAGAACTATTTAAGTATATTTAATAACTAATTAGAGAGAAATATAATTAGATATATGAGTTAAAATAACATTATGAAATTATGTATTATTATAGGTGTCATATTATTAAAGTCAAAATAAAGACAAAAAGGGCAAAAACTATTTAAATCAAAGTGAGTACTCATGTCTTTAATTACAATAATGATTTTGTTTTCTCTTAAATTAAATGCATGGAAGGATATTATTCATATTTATTTAGTTGTTGTTAAAAGTTAAAACATGTTTTTATTTTTTCATATTTAATGATTGTCCATATTGGCATGGACGATAAGAGATATGTTGCGATTCATATTTTTCATAAAAAGTAAATGAATACTATATGAATGATGGTTAAGATAGATATGCTTACATGTGCATGTTCACTAATGGAGTACACCCCCTTATGGTACTGGCTAGGAATGCAATGTACCCGTGCACATAAATAGAAAAGGTTATCAAAAAAAAAATGAAATGAAAAAGGAGTACCTTCATTTATATTATTTTAGACAGTGTCTCATGTGACAATTGTACTATAACAACAACAACATCAAGCCTTTATCCCACTATGTGGTGTCGGCTATATGAATCCTTTTTCTCCATTGTGTCCTATTAAGAGTCAAATTCTCTGTGGGCTCCGAAAATTCAGCTCCGGCCTCCGCCCGACTTTTTTTTTTTTCTTCGGGGGGGGGGGGGGAGTTTTAACAAACTAAGTTCCGGGGTAAATTTTGGAAGGCATATGAGTATTGTAGATTAGACACTACCCAGAGATTTCGCCCTCATTTTGCGAGGACTTTATGATCTGAGTTCTGGTTTCCTATAGGCGCAAGCCCCTATAGTTAATTACCCCTCCCGATAACGAGAGAGAACTTTCGATTAAGGCTAGTCGTCAATCAGATACGTAAGGATACGTGTATCTGGCATATAGTAGCAGCATGGGTTTAGAAATTGGAGAGTTTGGAAGGTTTGATATTTAAAAATAGAAATTTCACCATCTTGCACTTAAAGCAGATGGTGGGGGAATGGATGATAGACCCGATCAAGATCCCATGGTTCCGTCATCCCGGGCCATCGTGTTCCCTGGTCTACTTAGTCAGAGGAGGTAGTCGACCCAACCTGACAGAAGGATCCTTGTCGGCAGCCATGGGTTGCTTCGTCCAAGGGTACCTTGTAGAGCTGGGGTGGGTATTTGTCTAAGGGGACAAATTTGAATCCACCTTAGCTAACAGAGGGCTTTATGCCCTATCGATCATATCCTATTGGTTCATATCTCAAGGATTTGATACCATTGGGGAGCATACGGGCTCTGGCCATAACCATAATATAATGGTGCCATTTGGCGGCAACCACCTGGTTCAGAGGGCCCCGAGTCATAACCGTTTATCCTGCAGTGCCATTTGGCGGCGAAACTGCCGGTTAGAGGACTCGTACCACGTCCTTACTGGCAGGAGATTATTTGAGAATGGATCTTAGTGATATTTTCGACCAGGCATCAGCTCTATGTGAGCTGAAGTATTTTTCAATTTATCCACCTCGGCAAACTGTTGCGAGGGGTGGATGGATTTTGCTTTAAGCGGTTTGATAGTTGGATTTCAATTTTTTAAATATCTGGAGTTGGAAAAATTTTTGGGTTTTGGGATTTTTCAGAAGATTGGATTTTGTATGGAGTTTGGGTATTTGGGAATTTTTTGTGGAGTTTTGGATTCTTGGGTATTTTTGTGGAGTTTTCGAGTTTGGGTATTTGGGTGGTATTTTGAAATAATCTGTGTGGACCCCTCCGGTTGAGATTTACATTCAACACGGCCATCATCGGGGTGTATGGGATCATTTATATTTTATTGATTGGACCCTGTCGACTCTATCTACTGGTCGATAGAGGATCGGGTTTTGTAGGCTTTGGACCTTTGTTAGTGAATTCTCTTGATTACAGACCTTGAAGGCCTAATATGAATGTATAAAATAAATATCTCGGTCGATCTCACGACTGCATATTTATTTAATGGTTCGAGCCGTGTCAACTCCTATCTACCTGAATAGAAGGATCGGGCTCGAACTTGAATTCACTTATTAACCCGCGCAGCATCCCTAGACGTCACGTGTGTACCAATAACACGCTCGTCGGGGCCCATGCGGGTGTTTGGGGACATTTTATAAATATTTATTGAACCTTGTCAACTCCTATCTACTTGCTTTAGGAGGATCGGGTTCAAATTTATTGACCCGCGCAGCATCCCTAGGCGTCACGTGTGTACCAATAACACGCTCGCCGGGGCCCATGCGAGTTGTATGATTGCACGTGTCCCTTTTGTGTACCTATGTGTATACAGATTAAAGTGCACGTGTTGGAGACATTTTTGTAATATTTATAAATGCCTTCTGTCCGCTTGCATAGATATTGCGGATCCGGTGGCATGGCGTCATACGGGTTTCATTTGGGGATTTGTACGCCTTCTGTCTGCTTGTATAGATGTTGCAGATCCGGTGGCGTAGCGCTGGGATTTCATTTGGGAATTTGTACGCCTTCTGTCTGCTTGCATGGATGTTGCAGATCCGATGGCGTTATGCAGCAGCTTGTGATCTGAGCTGTTTGCTGCTTTGTACAGGCAGACTGTCGTGCACTACTTGCATGATTTACGCAGGTAGATCGTAGTACACCAACGAATCTCCTGCTTTTGATTGTAGACGATTACACTTGTTGTAGTCATTTGGTCCACTATCTACTACTGTTGCAGATAGGTAGATATGTTCACTACAGCCCTCTCATTCATGTTTGCTGGTGACTCATTGAACTCATGACATGTGAACTTCAACAATCCACAAGAGATTGATGTGTCTATATGCAGATGGTTACTGACTATCAAGTCGATCACATCCATTGTTAATCTCTTCGCACACATTGGCCTCCCACTTGCTACATTCACTTGTGTGCTAATTTCCTTATGCTTATAAGAGACCGATGCATTCGTTTGCATACCAAATCCCTCCAACAACAAGGGACAAATATATTCGCTCACATGATTAATACGAGTATCACCAGCTTTATTTGTTAATTTGATCTGAATGCTATATGAAATGTCACAATCGTTTCATGTTCCTTTTGGATTGTTCAAGTCAATTTTGGACTTGAATTCGGTTTGAGTTCACAACACAAGTTCAAATCCAAAATAAGTCTTTTGTTTCATTTGAACTCAGGTTTAAGGTCCACTGTACTTAGTTCTTTTGAGTTCGAGTTCAGATACAGTTCGAGTTCATTTAGGTCAATTGCATCAAGTTCACAAGTCTCCTGCTGTCCAAATCAACTTCAAGTCTTTGTTAATTCGAGTCAAAGTTCTTTGCATTATGATTGAGTTTGAGTTTCATAATGTTCATTTTTTAAACTTTCTGTATTTATTCAAGCCAAGTTCTCATTTTAATCAGATTCAAATTTTAATTAGTCACTTGAGTTCTAAAGCATGTCCAAGTCCAAACAAAGTCCCCTGTAATGTTCATTGGAGTTCCAAATTAAGCTCAAGTTCTAGTTCTGATCCTCTTCTTTTGAGTTCAAGCAAGTCCAAGTAGTCTCAAGTTCACCAGAAATTTCGGCAGCCTCCCGGCGTCTCCCCCGTTTAGGGGAAACTACGAGAAACTGGGCCTCCCGCCACGCTAGAGAAAAGCGTGTACTGTAGGTGTCGGATGACACCGCGGCCGTAAAGTCTTCAATCCCACCACGCCAGAGAAAGGCGTGTATGGGTCCTCGGGCACCTGTTTCAAAAGAAAAGCAGTTCTTTCCCCGTAGGTGCTGAAGCGCCTACGGGTACTTATATTCGTCCCCGCCAAGCTAGAGAAAAGCGTGTACAGGGTCTACCCGCCTCGTCGTAGGCGTCGCACCGGGTTCCCTTCCCACCACGCTAGAGAAAAGCGTGTATGGGCGGTTTTCCGGCTCGACGTGCACGTCGAGGGCGGGAATCTGAGTTTGAGAATTTTTATACCTTCGAGGTTGGATGTGATGACGGCGATGTGGTGAGATGCACAAAATGCAAGTTACAAAAATGCATAAAATAATTTTAATCCCTCTCTTTCCTTTGCACCTTTTTTTTTTAATATTCCTTTCCTCTCTTTTTTTTTATCCCTCCATTCTCTCTTTTTTTTTGCAAGGCTTTGGATAACAATTATTAACATATAATGTAATAATACTATACTAGCAATCATAATGAAGTTAACAACATAAAGCAAATGAAAGGAAATTTATACTTGTAATGGGCTATTTCAGGTAAAATAAACATGCTTTAAGTTAGTAGTCAGGAAGGGATGATGGGCGTGCTATAGAGTGGATTACAGAGAATGGAGGAGAGCTACTTTAGTGGGCTGAATTCAAGTGGAGATATGGGCTTTGATTATTGGTTTGGAGGGCTATTTTGGGATGGGTTATTTCAACAGGCAAGTTGGAAAGTGATAATACGGGCTGAGTTTATTTGGTGGATGGGCCCTTGAGTGGATAATCTGTATAATCTATTAACAACAGTAGGGAGAGATAATGTGGGCTTTTGGAGGTCAATGGACTTTAGATGATTGTTGTAGGATGTATTGGCCTTGAAGATGTGTTTAAGATGGGCTTGGTGGGTTGAGTGTAGGGAAATGGATTGTAACAGATTTATTGAAGTGGGCCTTGGAAATGGGCTTTTGATGTTGGATGAGGCTTGAAAGAGGAGGAATTATAATGGCTGAAGTGGGCTTTTGAAATGGCTTTTGGTGTTGCAAGTGATGGTGCGGTATAACTCTGTTTGCGTTTTGATCTTTATCCACTTCTTGCTTAAGTAACGTCTCCAGCAACATAGGAACAAGCATAGAAAGAGCTCTCTGTATGAAATTAAGATAACCCTCAGAGTTTCTAACATCAGTTCCATCTTATTCATCTTGTATTTCAATCTCCATGTCACATATTGAGCTCCAAAACTCAACAGCTTGAAGTGAAACTGACTCCTCATCCCTCTTCACAGCATTTGCAGTCAAACTGAAAAGTGCTTCCATCTAAGGCCCAAGAATTTCATAGTACATGGAAACTATGGAAACAAGGCATTCTGAAACTGCTTGTGTGATGTCCGACTCCTTTGATACGGAGCAGCCAAACGAACTTTATAACTCTCCTGCAGCCCACTCATTCTTTGTACGATAACAGCAAGGACAGCATTTACTTCTTGTTGCTCCCAATTCTTGAGAAGAAATTTCTACACAAGCATATAGCAGTGTCTCTAATGTTGCCTGTCTCAGAGTAGCTTGTGTGTCCGGTTGGGTCATGTTGGTTAGCAGTCGCCCAATGAGATACTGCCATTCTCTTTGAGGTATTTCAATGGATGCAACCTTAGCAATCACTTGAGATGTAGTTTGACTTGTCTCAGATACAAGTGACCTTAGAGTTAGTAGTAGAGATTCCTGGATTTGGACTTTGAGAGAAGCAATAACATTGACCCATTGTTGAGTTGAATCAGCTTTTTCTAAGGGCATGCCGAACTGCCAACTGATCCTTGAGCAGTTTCTTAAGATGCATAATCCCTTGCTTCAAAGAACCTCGACCCTTAGTATCAGGCAACTTCTTTTTCTTCATATCAATCTGATGACACTCACCTTTCTCCGTTTCCCCCAGATTTTGAGATGTGGAAGGAGACTCCATTAAATCATCCTTGAGTCTATTCTTAGTATCACTCTTTGGACGCTTCTGCCTTAAAGAAGCAAACTTTAGTGAGTCCATAGCTTGCAGTTTAAACTTTATGGAATCCAGGAAAATTCCTAAGTGGAGAAATCCCTAAACAGGGAGGGCTATCGAAGTATTATCACAAAGAGCTAACAGAATCCAGTGAATACACAAGCAAATGGCCTCCACATTCATTTGAAAAGGGGCTGCAGTGGCTCCCGGCTGAGATTAGAAGAAGAGACTATCGTGAAGTTGAGGTTGATGGAGAAGACGGAGTGAAATGGGGAAGTTGTGTTGGCAATGAGGAGGAAGAGCTGTAGTTTTGAGAGTTGATCAGCATAGGTAGAGATAGGCTTTAGGCTGTTTGGATGGACTACAGGAGTTGGGACAAACTGAAGAGCTACCATGAGCATTTTCTTTAGGAGATTTTAACCTGGAGCTCGAGGCAAGGAGGAATCAGACGTGGGGGTTCGAGAAGAAGAAGCAACTTGTGAGAGATTCACGTGAAGGAGGAAAACTTTCCCTCCTGCTGTTCAGCTTCAACAGAGAGCAGGTGTCCGAAGTTCTGAAGCTAAGATCTGAAATTTTTGGAGGAGTTCTCGCATGGATGAATACTGGTCTATGTAAAACTAGGAGGGATTTGTATTGGTTTTGATTTAACAACGGGAGGTAAAGGTCGGAGGCCAGCTCAGCTTGAGGAGACTCCGATTTTGACAGAACAAGATATGACCTTCATGCATATTAATTTGAGTATGACCTTTTACTCTTTCTAGCATCTGATTATAAAGGAAGAGCTTATAAGATAGCAACCATTTTGGTGTCACATCACTATTGCATTAATTCTAGATGACCATGCTGCATTAGTTAAGTCAACATCGTTCCGATTTGCGTGCTATTTTCTCGATTTGCGTGCATTCTTGCCTCGTTTAACGTGTCGAATTCACCGAATATCAGAATTAGACAAATTAATAGTGCATTCAAGGTATTACCGACGTTTTGGTTGCAATGATGCAGTCCGTTTCGCGCTCGGATATCATTTGGGTAGCGCCCAGGCTAAATTTTCTCGAAATTCGTGCCACCAATTTGGATGATCCAATTTGAACATATGAAATGTAGTTTTCAAGTATTTGTGATATTCCGATCGCAATGGAGAAATCCGTTTCACGATCGAACTTTGTTTGGGCACAAATTTGTGTATTTTTACATGGGGATTACCTCGATTTGCGTGCACCACCTTAACTGAACAAATTGATAGTGCATTTAGGGTATTAACGATGTTCCGAACACAATGACGAAGTCCGTTTGTCGATCCGACGTCATTTGGGTACAAATTTGTATATGTTTTGCATGGGGATCACCTCGATTTGCGTGCACCACCTTAACTGAACAAATTGGTAGTGCATTTAGGGTATTGACGGCGATCCGGACGCACTGGCGAAGTCTGTTTGTCGATCCGACGTCATTTGGGTAGCGCCGAGCAACATTCATGTTTTGTCTCGAAATTTGTGCCACCAATCTGGATAACCCAAAATATAGTTCCTGAGTATTTGTAATGTTCTGAATGCAATGACGAGGTCTGTTTTGCAATCGGACTTCGTTTGGGCAATGGCGAGGCCTCTTTTTCTCGATAAGCGTGTTGCCTCGGGATTCGTGCCACCAATTTGGATGACCCAAATTGAACATAGAAAATATAGTTTTTAAGTAATTGCGATATTCCGGTCGCAATGGCGAAATCCATTTCGCGAAAGGACATCATTTGATCAACATTACGTTTTAATTTCGGGTGTCGGTCGTCCCTTTTGACCGATCTCATCCGATTCGACTACGAGGGGTCTCGACCTAGCAGAATTTGATGTTCTGATCGCACCGGCGCCGTCCGTTTGGTAATCAGAGGTCATTTAACCCTTCAAGTGATGTGTCGGACCAACCCGCGCACTACTTGATTCATCCTTTTTGTCCTTTTATGCATTATTTGAGTTGTGGGGGTCAACATTCTCATATTTTTTTTTTATTCATTTCATTCATTTATCATTAGAGTCAAATTCTCATTTAAATCTAAAAAAGAAAGGTCATTTCTAATATTTTCTAACCAAGTCTTTTTAGGTCTACCTCTATCTTTCTTAATATAAGTCAAATCTAATACATCTATTTTTCTAACCAGGTCAACAGAAGGTTGTCGTTTTATGTGACCAAACCATCTAAGGTGACTCTCTCTAATATTATCTTCCACTGGAGCTACTCCAACCTTTTCACGTATATGCTCATTTCGTATCCTATCTCTAAGAGTAAAGCCGCTTATCCACCTGAGCATCCTCATCTCTGCAACATTTAATTTAATATTATGCTTCTCCATTTATAAAAAAAAAAGATAAAGATATAAAATATGCATAATATTGATGGACATATTTAAAATAAATTTTAATTAGAATTACCTTATGTTTTAAAATGAGCATGCATATTATTCTTGATGTCTTGTGTTACTGTAATTTAGAAGCATAATGTGCTCACTGAGTTCTTTTATGACGCTCCATATTTATGAATGAACACGAATTATTCAAAAGCTTAAAATGAGTAAAAGATGAGAGAATATAAATCGTAGGTGTGACGCTCCAAGAGAAAGATATTTATATTTTTTTTATTTTAAAATTTTGAGGTTTTTAATGGCTCTTTCAATTTATTGGAGATAGTTTTAGCATATGAAAACTTAATCAACCATTCGACCGTCTATTCCCATCACATTAATTCGAGTCTCCGGACCGGATCGTAACATTTTTGTTCAACTAAATATATGCCTTAAGCTCATATCTTTTTGCTTTAGTCATGGATGTTCTTACTAGACATTTGTAAGAGGATGTACCCTGACATATGTTTTTTGCTAATGATATTCTTCTTGTTGATAAGACTAGAGGAGCTGAAGGTAAACTTGAATTATGAAGGTCAGCCTTAGAGTCTAAAGGTTTTCGTTTGAATAAATCTAAAACTGAATACAATGAGTGCACTTTTAGTAGTAATAGATCTAGTTGGGAGATTGTGACGTTAGGCGATCAATTCATTAATAAAAGTAAACGTTATAGATATCTTGGGTCTATTGTTCAGAGTGATGATAAAATAGATGGGATATTATTATAGTAGAATTCAAGTTGGTTGAAGTGGAGGAATGCATCAGGCTTGTTGTGTGATAGAAAAGTATCCCTCAAACTTAACGGAAAACTTTATAATATGGTGGTGACACCTGCAATGCTTTATGGCGCATAATTTTGGTCATTAAAATAAAAGCATAATATTAAGTTAAGTGTAATAGAGATGAGGATGCTCTGGTGGATGAGTGACTTTAATCTTAGAGATAGGATATGAAACGAGCATATATGTGAGAAGGTTGGAGTAGCTCCGATGGCAAATAAGATTAAAGAGAATCATCTTATAGATGGTTTGGTCACACAAAACGGTGCTCGATTAGGAAAGTAGATGTATTAGATTTGGTTTATGTTTAGAAAGTTAGAGGTAGACCTGAAAAGACTTGGCTAGAAAATATTAGAAATGATATTTTTTTATTATATTTAAATGAGAATTTGACTCTTAACAGGACACGAAGGAGAAAAGGATTCATGTAGCTGACCCCACGTAGTGCGATAAAGGTTTGATGTTGTTGTGTTGTTGTTGTTGAAATATATGCCTCTTATCTTCAAAAACTTTTCTTCAAGTACTTCCATATGAGTAGGTTTTCCTTTCTAACACACTTTTTAATCAGATATTTTTTAATTAATTAAGAAAACATAGCAAAGAAAACGATGCATACTTGAACAGCAACTTTCAAAATAGGATTTGAAAGATTGTATCTTGATTCACCTTCAGAATACTTTCCTGCCAAAGAAAAAAAGGCAAAATTAGCAAATTCAAGGACTTAAAATAATTGAATTGAATATATCATTGTTGGCTCAGAACCTTTGTATATATTGAATCTTGCATCATTTGGGCCAGCATCAGTAGAAAAATATTTTCCTGAGAGTATTCCCATAGCCATTGGACTGTAGGCCAACAAGCTAATCCTGTCGAATTTTCAATAAACAAGAGATTGTGATGTTAACAGGCATGCATTATCACAAAAAATGTGAATGGCAGTCTACTTTTAAGATGATGGATGGTAAGAGAAAATAATTCACATGTAATATTTGTGTCGGGTAGAAATACCCCTACCGAAAGTTATTTTGGCTCTCTGGCGGATTAAAGAGTTAAGAAGAGACACTTCATTCTAAGATCGATGTTGGATCATTGGCCCTGAGGTGGGATGGATCCTTCACGTTTTGATATGTGTTGCCAAATATCAAAATTAGGCATTGGATAGCTTAAAGATTAGTATCAAGTGTGATTTGAGCTAAACTCATAAATATTGCTTGATATTTAAGATCATCATTTCATTATTTGGATTTAAAGGGGCTTTCACACATCTTGAAGTGATTCGATGGATGTGATTAAGTACTATCGCCTCATCCTACCCCAGTCAAAAAGTGATTATAAAAGCAAGGACCGTAACACCATTGTAAGAACATTAAAGATAAACTAATACTTATATTTTTATAAGAACGTATTAATTGCCCTTATACTATAGGCTCCTTGTAAACAATCCAAAATTATATCTACAAGATGGATCATGGCATAAGTTTTGAATAATTATGGTCCAAGAATTTAGCCTTAATCTTACTAATCCACAATCACTCCTATAATATCAACGTGGATATCCTCTCAGACTTGTGGATTGAGATTCATAAGTTGACCCCATGGATGCAAAACTTCTACATTTGATACCTGAAAAGTATCCTTTGACTCATGTTCTTGCTTCTATGAAGCTTGTGTTTAATTATAGGCGGTCTTCCATTTTTTCATAAGTCCTATTGAGTGGGTCCAATTTTAAGCTCGATCCATTTGGCCCATTTTTCCATGGGTTTGATAAGCAGGTTGGTTGATTCATGTGCAAATCACCCAAGTTTGGATAGGCCAGGCCTCAGGAATAGTTCACACTCCATGGGCCTTGAAGGTGATTGTCTTGAGCTAATTCTTGCATGATTTGAGCTCATTTTTGTTGGTGAAAAGACTGAAACAACTAATGTTGGTGTTGACTCAAGCACCTTTGCATGCGATCGCATAAACAATTGTTGGAGACAAAATTGTGGGGCTGCATCTTATGGGGGGGAAACCCACTAGCAGTAGTCATGCTCTTGTTGTCTGCAAGTAGATATTGCAAGTTTTGGTTGTCAATTACTTGTGGTTATAGCTAGAAGCCAACTTATTGGCTCCAACTGGAAAACAACTAGTACCTAGTTTGCTAATGATAGTTGTGTAGTTGGTTTTTGCCAACAAACAATTGGAATTCGATGTCAGGTTACCACCAACGGGGTTTGTTAGGAAAGGATCTTTGAACTCTTTAAGGAATTGTGCTATTCTTCTTCCTTCCTCCACCCTTTCTCCAAGATTTCATTGACTCTTGGTCATTCTCTTCTCTTTTCTTCTTTCCTCACACGTAGAAAATTTGTGTTGTGGGGTGTTGTGAATTCCAAAGACATTTCTCTACACATGTATAAGGGTGTCAATGTTGCAATCTCATTTGAAGTAACTTTAATCATTTGCACTTGATTTGCTTTAGGGGTTAGGCGCTGTGGAAAGGGAGAAGATGCAGGTTGCAATCCCCTGAATCCAAGGTTTAAATCCTTTAGCATTCCGCTGTCTAAAAATGATGGCCAGGGATTATGTAAGAGGAAGAATGGAAGTGTGATTTTTTTATATCCCCTCTTTAGATAAAGTAATGGGTCTTAGCTTAACTATTTCTTTTTCTTTTATTAATGGGGAGACGAGTGTTCTGACTCAAGTTAGAGATATTGTTTCAGTAATGTTCGCCAAGAAGATAGTTTATCTTTGATGGCGGTACCACTTGCCAAGTAATGTATTCGTTTGCCAAACAAAATCCAATAAGGTTGGCAAGCCTCCTGCCGGGTATTTTCTAATATTTGAAATTGAAATGTTTATGATGGGAGTGGTTTTCTCTAGTAGCATTTGAGCTAATAGAAATCTTTGACTTTTATAATGTTTCTCTAGTGTAATCCCCTTTCAAGGCTAACCTACATTATTGTTGAGTTGGCAACTTTCTTTTAAGGCCAATTTTTTTAAGGCTAGCTCTGATGCTTCGAGAATTGTGTAAGCTTAAGCATGCCACCAGAAGCAAAGTACCTTGCCAAAGTAAAAAAGTAATAGCTATGTTTTCCAACAAGGTAACACCCAAGAATTAGACAAGCATTTCTTCTTTGTCTGAAATGACTACAATATTCCAAAGTAAAGGAGACTATCAACCGACTACTTTAAACAGAGATGAGAATGATATGATGGCTTGCTCAGGACAACCAAGAATAAAGAATCATTGAGGAAGGCTCTATTTAGGATTCATCACTTTGTAAATGAGGAGTGTTTATTAAAGAAAGGTCTCTCTTCTAATTCAAAGAGACTTAATGCCCACCATCTAAGGAAGAAAAAGGAATGATCATTGGTTCTTCTAGTTGAGCTACCCCATAGCAATGGGATTGAAAAGGAAGGGCAAGGTGGTGTTCGACCTATAGAAGGAAGGGAAAGTTCTTTCTAGCCCAAAAGAAGATGAGAAAGCTATCAGTCCCTTGCCATTCTTCCTCAAAAATGAGTGTTTAAGTTGATGAAAAAAACCATGGAGATCTGACGAAGACTTTTAAATCTAAGACTAATAATAATACGGGCATTTAGTTGCATGAGTGATGTGAAGCATATGCTAGATTCAACAATTGCTTACGAATAATAGTGAATTGACAAGCTTAGCAATTATATAATAATGGAGATCAAGAGCTGATTTAAGCGACTTCTCAATTGTTGATAACATAATAGCAAACAATTACAAGTATTGATAGGAAACAGTAAAATAATAACCAAGACAATAGGTACTTATCCACGAGTCACACATCCCACGATTAACAACTACAACAGTCATAGTGAAGTTCCCTCACTCGCACTCTTCAAATAATTTTAGCGGAAGAAAATTGATACGATATTAACAATGCCACTAAGAAGAAGTAAACACTTAAGGTTTTGAACAACAGAAAGTTACCCAAAGAAAAAAGTAGTGGGTGGAATGTAGGTGGGTTACCACTGGACGGGAGGTCTTCAATGATCAGTGGCGGTTGCAAGAGATAGCAACTAGTGTAGAATTAATGGGGGGAATGGGAAAAGACAGCAACAATTAGGATTTAATAGGGGGAATAGGAAAAGGCAATAGCTCTTAGGAATTAATGGGGAAGGGGAAGAGGTGGCAATTAAAGTGGAGTTAATGAGGAAGGATAAAAGGTGGCAATTAAAGTGGAGTTAATGGGAAAGGGGAAAAGGTGGCAATTAAAGTGGAAATAATAGGAAAGGGAAAAAAGTGGCAATTAAAGTGGAGCTAATGGGGAAGGGGAAAAGGCAGTAATTAAAGTGGAGCTAATGGGGAAAGGGAAAATATGGCAATTAAAGTGGAGTTAATGGGAGTGGGGAAAAGGTGGCAATTAAAGTGGATTTAATGGGGAAGGGGAAAAGGTGGCAATTAAAGTGGAGCTAATGGGGAGAGGAATAGGAAGAGGCAGCTGCCCTTCGGGACAATGGAGAAGAGGAAAAGGTGGAGGGAATACCAAAAGGCAATGGAGTGGGGGTTGGCCGGCAATGGAAGGAGAGGAAGGGTGGGCTTGTGGGTCAGTGGGAATGGAAGAGAGGGAGGTGGCTCGGTTGTATGAGGCAGCAGGGTATTTCGGCTAGCTGTTTGGAAGAGGGTTGGAGGGCTTGGCAGCCAATGGAGGAAGGTGGGGTGAGGGAGAAAAGATAGAGCCAAGAACCTTGCCACGGCGTCGGTTGTTGGGTGTTGCATTGCCCTACTCCTAGGGACATCACTCTTCTCTCAAGAAGACTCAAACACATAATTCAGAAAAAACTGAAGTTTAATTCATAATAATCATCATCCTCATACAATAGCCTAAGACCTCAATATATAGGCCTCAAAATATGAAGACTCAAAATACAAAAATGCCCCTTGGGCTACAACACACAAATAACCCAACATAAGGGTAAAATGGGAAAGATTCTCAACATAACATGAAATAAGAAAATGAAATACATTAAATAAATCATAAATAAAGGCCCCTAATCATAGCAGTCGATCTACGACTCCTTCTATGATAGACGCGCCAAGATTTCCTGCTAATGTCCTCATCAATGAGCCTAATTATATATATTCACAAAAAAAAATCAAATATCCTACTTCATTCAATCCTATATATTGCTTCAGCTTATCCCTGCTCAATTTATGAGCAAAACTCTACCACAGCCACCTGGTCCAAGGTTGGGAATAATAAAAAAAAGAAGTCAAATTAAACTATAGGCATGTGAGCTTCCCTCTCATTCATTCGAAATAAGCAGTTGCTCGCTCCCCCCCCCCCCTCCTTTCCTCACATACCAAGCCACATCCGTTCCCAGCCCAGCTCCTCACGTATCTCCTCCCGTCTCACTACTCGTGCAAGAGACAGAAGCCTCCACCCTTATTCCCCACTCAAAAAGCCCTCCTCTTCTCATAGCCGCACTCTTCTCCCTACTCTACCCGACCCAACACCCTCTTTGACATGAAGCCCGTCCCCACACTCCTCTCCCGCCTTTTCACTCCAACTTTTCCCTTCATTGTTGTTCTTCCTCAACTACCAGCACCGAGCCACCACCACTGCTCACAAACCCACCTCCACCTGTAGCTGAACTTCACTTCTCCTCTCAGCCTCCCCATCTCTCCACTATACGCCCAGCCCTCTTCCATCTTCCCTCCGCTCCTTTCTTAGTTCACGTATAGCAAGCTGCATTGCTCCTTCACATCAAACTCCTTCACACCACAGCAACCGGCTTCCAATCCAATCCCCTCTGCTCGCCATTCAACCAACCTCCCCAGCCCTTTCCAACACAACAGCCAACAAAAGCTCTCGCGCTCCCCCAATCTAACTCCGACCAAGAGCGTCGGACCCAATCCGCTTCGTCCCCTGCTCCTTTGATTCGATCAATCCTTCATTGTCAGCGGCACTAAAACTAAAATGTATAATTTTTTTAAATTGCTTGCTTAAATGACAAGTAACGAAGACCCGCCGTTGTATCTTTGATCTGGCTTGGAGGAGAATTTGATTTGAAGACCTCGCAGTGTTATATCTTTAATCCGGCCGGAAAGAATTTGATTTGAAAATTTTGCGTTGTTGTATATTTGATCCAACCGGGAAGAACCAATGGCAACTGTCGTCCCAACCTCCCTTCGAGGGGAGGGGACACCGGGAGGCTACTTGATTTTCAAGGAATATTTTATTTTCAAATTAAATAAAATTAATTATAAGCAACATGTAGTTAATTTGAAGACCTGCGCCGTTGTATCTTTGATCCGACCAGGAATACTTAATTTGAAGACCTCGTGCCATTATATCTTTGATCCGACCAAAAAAATTTGATACGAAGATCTCGCGTCGTCGTATCTTTGATCCAGCAGAGAAGATTAAAAGGCAAGTGCCTTACCAACATGTACATAAATAAGGACTCTTAATGTGCATAGCTGCTCACTTACAGGCAACATTAGAGGACTTGCACTTAAAGATCTTAGCCTTTCTAAACAAGCCGGATAGAGAAGAGAATGGATTAAGTTACGGATCCTTAGAAGAACCTTACTTGAAGAAGAGTACGAGGCTAAAAACTATAAGTCGAAATACAAAAAAGATCAACTGCCAACAAAATCAGAAGGAAAAAAAATACTTTTTTGGTTTGCCAATGAAAGCAAATACGCATAGCTTCTAGTCTATCAGAATTCTTGAAGTTGTATGACACAAATAAGGCAAGATGGATTAAAGTAGCATATAAATTATACACAATTAGAGATAGGAAGATGAAAAAAAAAAGGTTTACCTTTCATGATGGCAGCATTCAGCTAATCCTGAGTCAAAATTTCGACAGAGTAAGTTGTAGGAGTTCTGTGATAGTAACTCATAAATTGCCTTTAAAAGCTAATAAGGGATAGAAATATTTTATTGACCAACTAAAAAAGAAATGAGTTTCTGACCTGTAAGGACACTATCTTATGGTTCAAGTTAGCATCTTTAGCAATTTGAAGGAACTTCATCACCCCATATGCAGTTTCATTACTTAAACCTATGTATCTTATCTACAAAATTGATTGATATGTTATTATATATGTCTGATAATGCATCCAAAAACAAGCTATAGCAGTGCAAAAATAAATCTAAGAGCATACCTTACCTGCAGAAATAGCTTCGCCAAGTGCATCAATCTGTTCCTCTATAGGAACAGAGTTGTACTGATAGTTTGGACTATATTCCGTTTCACCAAACATGGGAACATAACTATTAATACAGAATAAAATTGCTGAACTTAGAAGGATGAAAACTTTGAAAAACATACATTGAAATGTAGAAAAATCAAGGAATAGGGTATACGCTAATCAGCATAAGGTTGACCTAAATCAGATATTGCAGCATTAAAGATTTACTGATATATACAAGCATGCATACCGGTCAGGCCAATGTATCTGATAAAGATCAATGTAGTCAGTCTGCATCCTCGACAAGCTGAATCAAGTACAAATAATCATTGAGGTATTAATGAATCATGCAATATCTCTTTGACGGGAAAAGGAATAAATAAAATCAAACTATTCAGTGGAATTCGTCTCCTAATCAAAGAAATGTATAAAACTAAGCTTCGTCCATGCCATAACTCGTAAAATGCTCTAAACAAATATAGACCTCTCAACACTCCCATTTAAAAGAGCAAAATCCCAGGAAATTTTCGCATTGAACTTTTTTTATCTTTTATTTCCACCTACCAAATAATCTCAAAGACTCAACCATCCAATTATCAGAGCTTTACAATGTGGTCTTATCAGGCATCCACAATACTGGTAATTATCAATCAGCATAACATAAAAACTTAAGTGTAAGTCACTATTCATAATTCAAATACACACCATATTAGTTCCATTACCCATGCTCCACACCTTTACAGTCACAAGCCGTAAACCTACGAAACCAAGCAAGCAGAAGTGACGGATTTCCTACCAAATTGATGATTTGTGAGAAGTGTATGAGCACTTGCGTGCAATACATACTAATTGGCTTGTGAAATGCTACAATTAACAAACAATGATCATAAATGAAGAAAATTCTTTGGCCCAAAAAGATGCTTGAGATAAAAACAAGCAGCATAGACAACTTATAGCTAAAAAGAAACCTGCTGTCAATGGCTGCTAAGATGTTGCCAGCGTCCAGAGACTTGGGCCCCCCGCGAATCCAAGTCATCTGACCAGAAGGCCCGGAAACCTGAAGATGGGCAAGATTAGCATCCTCACTCCAGAAAAAGAAACAGCAGTAGCAGGCTGCTAGGTGAACTCATGACTGCCCAGCTAATAGGGGAAGCATAGAATATGCAGTTGGGCACGAAACAGACTGATGCCCAGAATTCAACTGTGATATTTGGCCATGTTGCAAGTTTCTAAAAAGAAAAAAAATTTAATTGTGGATATAAGAGATGGAATTGGTAGAGCAAGGCATGTTAAAATCAGTAAAAAGGATCGTTGATATCAATAATAAAGAATGGTAAGGAGAACATTTATGAAATTTTAAGATACAACAACAACAACAAGCCTTTATGGTCATGACGATAAATTATCTTTATGAATTTGTTGCTTGTTGGAATGGTCACGATGATAAAAGGAAAGTCTATCATCTCAATGTTTCATAAAAATCATGGCCACACAAATGAATGACCAGCAATACACAAGAGAAAGAAAATTTTTATGTGGAAAATCTTGAAAATGAAAAATATTGAGCCTAACCCGATTGAAAGAGTTTTGCTACGAAGGTTAAATCTCGCAAAGAATCACGAAGCTTCTCCATAACTGAAGGAAGCGGGATTACAAGGCCTAAATAATTGGGGCTGTCATATGCGATGACAACAGATTATATTGGAAGGCGATGGAGTTGAAGTGTAGATGATGAAAGATGATGGGCCAGCATCAATTGAGAGCAAGCATACTAAGGGGAGCAACAGCCAACATGCAATGGTGGACATAATACCAATTGGCATCAATTGACAACAGGCGGTGACAAACTCACAAAGACAGGCATTGGCATTGTCAATAGCAATTAACAAACAAGTCACGACAAATGGGTAAAGTTGGGCATCAGTATTTAATTATGGTAGACAAACAAAGCCGACGGGCGACAGTGAGCAACTGATGTCGACATACAATAGCATGCAAACGTCCAACAAACGTCGTCGATGGGGGCGAGAACTGACAATGTTGATGCACGATGGGGGATGAATGATGCCAACATACCACAGGGGATAGATGACAACAATAGACGATGAGCAACCGAGGATGTTGACGGTAGATGACAAATAGCTAACATCGACGAATGATGATGTATGAATGATATTAATAGGCAACGATGGATGAACAAAGGTGGATGTTGGCCATAGGTAAACATGCAACGTTGGACTTCAATGTCAATGAATAGTGGACTTGTGACAAAGAAATTGGAGTCAACCGACAATGAAGGGGTGGTGGATTAGGATATGAAATTCTCTATATTTTTCTCTATCAAAAATCCTCCCCTTAATATGTAAAAAAGATCTACGTATAAATTTCTAGATGGATCTTCTAGTCATTTATGTTGTGATCCTAGACAATCAAATGATCAACCATGATCATTTGAGGTTTTTGGACATTGACAGTGCCTTAAAAAGATGAAAATTGAATGATCTTGGACACATTAATTTTTTTTCATCGAGGCTCTTGTTTTGACTACAAGCACGCAATATTTGAAAAATATTTGACCATCCAAATGGCTTAAAGAAGTTTCCAATTACGCTTATAAGTGTGTGATGTCGGCCCATCAGGGCTCTGATCAAATCGTTTCAATATCATTGGGATCTTAGCCAAAACATATTGTTACAATTATAAGCTAGCTGAAAATCGAACTCATAAAATCTAGTAATCAAATTCAAAAGCTTGTGGTCAAAATACATTGAGGCTTTCAGATAAGAAAAATTGTGTCAAAATACATGCTTGATCAAATGAATTTTTTTGGAGCATATCAATTGCACCATATTTTCAGTCAGCAAATTTATGAGTGAAAATACTCTAGGTCACTGAAAATTTTGGGACATAAAATTTTGGAGAAATCAAAGGTGCATTCACTCCCAAAACGTCAACACGGATCTCCGCTTGGGATGTGAATTGAGTAAATACCGTTTAATTTTAATCTCAACCATCAGTGAACTATGCACATCATTCAAAAAAATTGCCGAAAATTCAATCCAAATTCCTCCAAAACAGCTCAAAATTATTTGTAAAGGCTCTGTTATTGTGAGTGTTATGCTTGTTCTCCATTCGAGGTGATCTTAATGATCAATCTAACAACAAATGATGGGAAGTTGTTTCCAGACGACGTCAAACTATTATGTTTTGGAATATTTATAGCTAAGAATAGAATTTGATAAGAGAAGATCAGATTTTTTATGTTGAAAATTCTCAATAGAAAAAACCATAAGGTATGCCCTAGTCGAATCAATTGCACCCATAGGTTAAAGATTACAAAACTTAAGCCTCCCCACAACTACAGGGGACAGGATTACAAGACTTGAATTATTGGGATTGGCTCATACGATGGTGGTGATGTATTGGAAGGTGGTGGAGTTAGCTGTTAGATAGTAAAAGATAATAGAAATCATCGTCACCTTATGACGAGTGGGCAATGATGGATGTCAATGTCAATTGACAGCGAGCAATAATAAATGAGTGGCAGTGGATGTTAGCATCAATCAATGCTAGAAAAATAATAGTGGGCATCAGTGATAGTGGACGGCAAACATGCCAAGGTCAATGTCAACATCAAATTAGTATAAGCAGGCAGTTGTGGGTGGAGCTCAAGAGTTCTCAACAAATCTCAAATTCCACTACGCTAAAAACCCTCCCCTTAATGTGCAGAATCAATGCTTATTTATAAATTTCTGGAGGGGAACCCTAGATGCTACATAGCACAATCTAGAAAGGCCACTTTGATCATTTAATATTTTGGAAACTGATCTTGGACTCTTTGAATTCTTCCTGCCGAGGTACTTGTTTTACCATAAGCATGTAAATTTTGGATAATGTTTGACCCTCCAAATGGCATTAAGAAGTTTCAAATTATGTTTTTGATTGCTTGATTTATGCCCATTTGGACTCGATCAATATTCATATCATGATTGCTCAACAAGTTTTACGCTGGCTGTCGACTACCTAATACAATCCTCCACTTTTCTCATCCAAGATTTGGAACCCGACAACGGCAATGTTAAGTACTGCAGAGATGAGAATACTCAGGTGGATGAGTGCCTTTACACTTAGAGATAGCAAAATGAGTATATACATGAAAAGGTTGGAGTAGCTCCAGTGGAAGATAAAATTAGAGAGTCTCCTTAGATGGTTTGGTGACATACATCGGCCTTCCGATAACCCGGTTAGGAGAGTTGAAGTATTAGATCTGATCAATGTTAAGAAAGGTAGAGATGGACAAAAAAAGACTTGGTTAGAAAGTATTAAAAATGACATTTTCTTATTAGATTTAAATAAGAATTTGACTCTTAATAGGACACAATGGAGAAAAAGGATTCATGTAGCCGGCCTCACATAGTGGGATAAAGGTTTGTTATTGTTGTTGTTGTTGTTGGACTCAATCAAGATGTTATTGGTATTTGGGCTTATCTCTTCAAATCATATTGTTTCAACTGTAAATTTGCTAAAAAAAGTTTAGATGATCTCAGAATCAATATTAGAAATTTATAATCCAAATATTATGGTGCTTGGACAAATAAAATTTGGTCAAATTTCGTGCTTAATCAGATGAATTTTCTAATAGCATATCATAACTAATAATTTCAAGACTTGCAAATTGAATACTGTCAAGAAAATCTCCCGTTTGACATTTCATGAACATTTGCACAAAGATGGTAGCATGGATGGAGAAATTGATTGATGGAGCATGTAAATGTTACACTGGCATAAAATTCCTTATGTTTACATGCATTGAAATATTTGTCAAACCATTGCAAGCCATGATGATGTTTCAAGTAGATTTCTCCCAAAACAGCTAGATGGACATGTCCCCAAAAGAGAAAAAAATTTAGCATTCAAAAATTTAGCACAAGCAGAAGATGTCCAAAGTAAGATGGATTTCTCCCGTTAGACATCTCACAAAATTTAGCACAAAGATGGTAGCATTATCTAAGAAAGAAATTGACGGGGGAAAATAACTGTTGCACCCTCGCATAAAACTCCTCAATATTACGAGAAATTATTAGGTGCGGAGACCGGACATAGAGATACATCCGGACAGCCACTTAAAATTTGACACGTGGATGCGTTTTGGTTACACTTTTTATTTGAGTTTTATCTGCGCTTTACATGTGCTTTAGTTGCACTTTAATTGTGTTTTAACTGCTCTTTTGTTGCATTTTTTTACTGCACTTAACTTCTGTTTTACCTGCGCTTTTGATGTGCTTGGCTTAAAGTTCCGCGGACACATTAAATATATAAAGTAAAAAATAAATCCAAATGAATATCCACGTGTCAACATTTTATTGGAGTCCGGATGCAAAGCTACGTCCGGTCTCCGCACCTAATAATTTCTCCAATATTACACATATAAATCGATTTCTCGACTCATAGCAAGGAAAATCGATGTTCCAGAGAGATTTCTCCCAATAGAGCAAGTTAGACCCATCCGGAAAAGGAAATATTACGCACCTTAGTGGCCAAGACTACGCGATTTCGCGGAACCCTCCGCTGCCTCACCCAAAGGCCCAGGTACTCCTCGCTCCGTCCTTGTGTTTCTCTGCGCTGAGGCACCGGATACCTTAATCAGCAAAACAAAAGCAAACAGAAAAATGCGTCATAAAACAAAACGGAACAGGGATGAACAATCTAGGACTGGTCAATCCTCAATTATTACATCTCGGCGCTGTCAAAGAAGTTGATACCGGCTTCCAAAGCCTCGTCGAGAAGGCGGTAAGACTGCGGAAGTGAGTTCTGTTCTCCAAAAGTCATGGTACCTGCAGGCCAATGCACAGCGAATTTGGTTAATCTGACGTCGGAGAGGGAAAGAATGCGTGCGTGTGTGCGACTCTGAGAGAGAGAGAGAGAGAACCCAAACAAAGCCTGGACACTTGTAGATCGGGAGCAAGGTTAAAGAGGGGAGGAGCCATGGCTCCGCGAAGCTTCTACAGCAGAAAGAGGCGAAAGCTTAAAGCAGCGAAGATAGATCTAATGCGAAACGGTTACCTAATATCATTCACTTAAATGTAAAATTCTAAATTGAGTAATGGGTGGGGAAAAAATTATGTGATAAATCATATTAAAATAAATTTAAAATTATTAAATTTATTTTTGTATTAATCTTATAATAAAGTTTGTATTATAAAATTTTAAATTCAATCCAATGCTATTTATTTCATAATGTCAAGACATAATTTTAATTCAAAGGGATGTATGATTTTTTTATTTGAATTTTTTAAATATAATATCAAATAAATATTTTTAAAATTATTTGAATGAATCTGAAATAAATTTAGAATATTATTTTATATGTTTGATTAGAAGAAAATAAATCTAAATTAAAAAGAATAGAAGAAACCCAGGGCATGATAACTAGTATTAATTATGAAGTCTTGTTCGTAATGACGTCACATTGGATTCGGCATATATGAAGAAGGTCAAATCAACAAGGGTTGGAAGCCTTGTGAAGGTCAATGGTGATATCGTGTGTGGGGTGGGAAGGAGCTCTGATAAGGTTAGCGATGGCACATTGTCATTTCCTGTAGAGCTTGTAGGGATGGGTCAGTAAAAGCAAGAGGTGAATCATGCGAGGAAACTTTGAGAAATAAAGAATATCATAAATTAGATTTTCATTCATTTAGGGGTGGAGAAAGGGAACCTGAGGGGGTACGGGCCCCCAAAAATTTTTAGGCCTATTTTATTATATTATTATTATTTATTTTTTATTAAAGTAGAAGCAAGAATAATTAAAATTTTTAATATTTGTATATGGCAAAAATTAAGTTGAGATATTATAATTAAAATTTTAAAATAATACATTAAAATTTTTAGAATTTATTTTAAGACAAATATTATATGAATTGAAAGCCCAGCTTTTCCAGCACCATCATACTTGATCACCTAGAACCCTCCACGCAAAGAAGGAAGCACTACTGCTCTCGACAACACACCACCGCAGTACTCCCAACCTAATTTCCATGCATACAAGGTTTTATAATCAATTTCAAATATGGTATTTACCAATTCATTTGTCAATTAAAATTTGGGTCATTGCTTCCTTGATGGTTTCTCAACCCTCTCCTCATCCCTTTTCTCCTCGTTAAAAGGGAAGCCCTTGCCCAAGGTACATAACACTTTTGAGTAATTGGGAAAGGAGTAGCTTGGCATACACTGTGCACACAAAAGTGATGTCCACATTAGGATGAACAAAATACTTAGAAGATTTTACACAAACAAAGACAAATTCACATTCTTATCATAGAGGTGTTGTAAATATGCTTGTAGTATAGATGATGGCTCATAATGAGTACCTTGAATGTCAAAAACTTTATAGTTTTAGCTTCCTATTTGTTCAAGCAGGGCACCACCATCTTACTTTTAGGGAAAGTGATGGGTGAATCCAGCACAACCCACTTAACAGTGCTGTGAACGAACAAGAACTTAGCTTTCCAATCTTGAACCTTATCCACCAATATGGTCGTCCTCACTAACACATAGAAAATTTGAATTTCATGCGGCTTTCTGAGTCTTTAGAAATCTCCTCCATTAGCTCATCCCTTACCACTAACTCTCCCCCTCACCGGTGATTGCGCTATAGGAACACTTGCCATCCTAGGTGGTGCTCATGTGGTCAATAAGGAAGGATCATAGCAAATAATTTATTATCCAAAAAAAAACCCAAAGGATCATTACTAGCCTATCATGGAGGTTCATTATCTTTATATATAATTTGGCTTCACTATGTTAATTCTAGCAGCCGATACCTCCATTAGGCACTTGTGGGATGACGCCTAACTATCCTCATCATTAGGAGGACATCCACAGAGTTCAAGGAAAATACTACCTTCCTTGGACTCGCCTTTGCCTCTACTTTAGTAGCATGTCCTGTAGATAAATTAAATGTTGATGCGCCACCCGATTTGATTTAATATTTTTTTAGATAAATCCACATAATTAGTGTTAATGATCCTGAAGAATAAAATAACACTTGTATTATCGATTTGAGAAAAAAAAGTTTATTTTTGTATTCAAACTCGGTGTAGTGAATGTAACAATTATCCATAAGGATAAAAGTCACATTTACCCTACCGTTTTTAAATACGAAATTGACAAGAGGTAGGCTTTAGTCAACGTCCAGAGATTTTTTCCCTTTCTTGGCGAACAAATAGTGGGTTTATTTTATACTAGGACAATATGCATCAAATAAAGTACAAAACTTTCCTAAAAACTCAAAATAAAAATTTACTTGCTACTTCATATACCAGAGATTGGGTATCTCACATATTTTCTAGATTAGCAAGATAAATTTGATCCTTTAAAATACCCCTACCACTTTTTCTTTTTTAGAAAACCTAAATAATAATAATTTCAAAAGTTTTAAATAAATCCCAACTAAGAAATTAATTTATGATAAACAAAAAAAAACCTCAACTAAATTTCTCTTTATTCAAATTGGATTCCTTACCTAATCCCTAGCCTCCTTCCTTTTTATTCCTTCTCTTTCCTTGCCTTCTTTCTTCTCTTCCTTTACTGCTTTTAGAGGCCCCTCCCCCCTTCCAGAACATACTTTGCTTTCGGCAAGCAGCAGGTTTCTGTTTGAGATGTTGGCCACGGGTAGAGGAGAAGAAGTGGGAATGGTAAATATATATATTCAGCTTGACCAATAGAACAACATGGAATTATTTTTTTTATAAAAGTTGGCATCTTGGGATATAATTATATGGAAAAAAATTAAGCTTACTATTTTGAAAATTTTAGGGTATAAGATAATCCTCTCTCCCTTGTACAAGTGGATGGTCACCCTTCTCCCTAGCATAACACTAGACATCACTCACTTGGTGGGTCCATTTTCACTTCCTCACAACAAAGCAAACACTCAATTAAAAGCTTGAAGGTGAAGGATTATCAACCCTCGAATCACTACTTATAGAAGAAGCAAGTGAGTGGCATGATATCACTATCATAATGAGGAATTCACATAGTGCCCAAGGCTATAATAAAAATAGGGCAGTAATTTATATATTTAATTTTCACTTTGCTTTGGGTAGCCATAATAAAAGCTCACCATTTATTCATTTGTCTTTTTTACAACTCATCCTTTAAAGAATCAAGTGAATTTGAGAACTATATATATACTCATACATTTCTTCTCATATATCTCACAGGTGCTTAACAGGTTATATCATAAGAACTCAAACTTGTCAACTCTAGCAATGAAGACCTAACATATAATAGTCGCTCCCCTCCCGAAAGTACTTGCTAGCAGGAGGTCTTGAATCAAATCAACCAAGCAAGCTGGGTAGGTCACCCTTAGTAGAAATTGTAGCCCCCCTGGCCCACGTGAGTCCGTAATCCCCCAATAGCACTCTTCAATCCATTAACAAACAAGATTCACCCCCAGGAAGGCGCAAATATGATGAATCATATTGGCCCCTCACGTTTAGATGGCCAAAGAATTGTGTACAGGAGGTCATCAACATGACCAAAGGAATCCTTTCCATAGACTCATGATGAGTCACACAACACCTATCATATTGTGACAAGTGTCATGAATAATCTGTACTGGGTCACATTTATTATTTATTTATACTTCTTTTGATATAACATTTATTTTAGCTCTCATATTTAAATAAAAAGTGAATATGTATATTTTAGTTTTTTTGAAGCAATACTGATCAAGTAGAGCATTATTATGAGATTTTAGCCCTATTGACTAGATTATTTCTCTCTATATTTGCAGAGTCAGCCAGTGAAATATCATTAACAGATAAATTTAAATTCAATATTTTTAGTTCATTCATAATTAACCAAATTGATCAATTAAATGACTATTTCAATTTAGTATAATTTAAAAATTAATTTGATAGATCTGATTTTGTAAATTTTAAATTAAAATATATTAATTTAACTAACTGATTTTGCACACTTATAACATTAATAAGCAATTTTTTTTGAATATTTAGATTAATTAAATTAAATTCATATACATCACATATATAAATTTTGAATCCAACATCTTTTAATTAATAATCAAAATTTTTAACTAAGATCAAAATGAACTGAATAGCAACTGATTATTTACCCCCTTTGTTTGAGCAAATTATTTATTATTATTATTATTTACTTTCACATGTATTACTTTGCATTCTCACGCGCTCTCCGCTTTCTTCTCGGATCCCTTGCCATTGCTCTTGTCCCTCTCCTCTCGCGTTTGAGTTTTCCTTCGATATCCAGCGGTCTCTCGATCGCGAGGCTGTCGGCCGCCGGATCCAATTTCCTTTGACTGATCACGGGCGGCAATCCGGCTGATCCGAACGATCCGCCATGTTCCTGGTTGATTGGTTCTACGGCGTCCTTGCCTCGCTGGGGCTGTGGCAGAAGGAGGCCAAGATCCTCTTTCTTGGGTGGATAACGCCGGGAAGACGACGCTCCTCCACATGCTCAAGGACGAGGTAAAGAACAATTATAATTGTCATGTGATTCGATTTGTGTCTTTTGTGCTTTCATTTTTTGAGGAAAAAGTTGAAGGAGTTTGACCTAAATGGATCTGCTTGCTTTTGTTCTTAAGAGATCTTTCTGGGTTATACAGATTGATATGTTTTGTTGCTTTCCTGGATCTATCTTTCCTCTAATATTTTTTCGGCATAAACAATAAGAAGTTTCCCTCTTTTTTTCGTGTTTTTTTTTAAAAATTCGGATGTTAAGCTTGGAAGAAAGCATCTTTCAAAATTTTTGCCTTGATTTAAATGGTTGCTTTCGTTTCCTTTTATTTTCTCTGTTTTCTCAGAAGCCTTTGGTTCCTTTGAGATTGTATCCTCTTTGCGAAGGAGTAAGAAAAAACATTATTTTGGGTTTGTTATGTGCGATCCATACAGAACATTCTTAGCTCAGGGTTTTTATTGCACACAATAAGTTGATACAGGTGATTAACATGTCACTTGAGGGTTTATGCACACAAGAGTAGCCTACCAAACTGATCGAATTTGTCGGGGCCTTTCAGTGAAATGCTCGCATGCCTTGTGTGTGATCTAGGGTCAGGGGTCTTTGGCGGAGACCCTAGCCCTTTGGATATTTTTAAGAGGAGCTTTAGGAGGAGGTATTGGCGCTCTTTATTTTTTATGTGGGACATTAACCGTCCTTAAGACGGTCAGTGCGTTAGTGCCCGAACTGCTCGCTCGATGTCCTCACATTTAGTTCTAGGTAATGGAAGCCCCAGCTAGTGATGAATATAATTTGATTGGTTAAGCCTGAACAAGCTAGGTAAGATTCCTATTTAACTCGATTTACTTATTATTGTGCTAATTTGATGCTTTAAAAACCATGCCTACCTTAAGTTATGTGTTGCTCAAGATTTGTGCATTTATTGAGACCCAATCTTATGTCAACATACATGTTTGTTTGGATGATTTCTTATAAGACCATTAGTTGACCCTCTAATTTTGATGCTTTTGGGAAGGTCAAAATATATATCTTTTGACCTTTTTTGGGAGATGTTTGTCCTCTCTGATTGTGTGTCTTCATGGGGAGACTTTTATAGTCTATGGTATATCTTGCTGGTGTCTTTTGAGCATAAATAGAAAGTTAACGTTGATCAAAGCCTCTTTAGTTCGTAGTCCTATTAGGTTTGAGTTTAGGGGTGAGGCCTACTTTGAACTAGATGTGATATTTGGCTTTTTTTTCTTGAATTTTCACTTGTGACTATTGTTTGGTAGTGTCAAAACCACTCTATCTAATGCCACTCTTAGGGGGTTCGCCTCTTGTAGATTGTGTCGATGGGAGACCAATGTTGATGGATTGAGCTTGTTTGAAGTGTGCTTTGTTGTGTAGGCTCTTTTGTTGTTTTATGTTTATTTGTTGAAGCACAGGAGGAAAATGCCTTGCTAGTTTGTCTCTTGTTTAAGTTATATTTTTTTACTTGTTAGTACAAATTTTTTTTTCTGATGGATTTCTTATGATCTTGCATGGGGACAGAGGTTGGTGCAGCATCAGCCAACCCAATACCCGACTTCGGAGGAGCTGAGCATCGGAAAGATTAAGTTTAAGGCATTTGATCTTGGTGGGCATCAGATTGCTCGACGTGTCTGGAAGGATTACTATGCGAAGGTTTGATATGCTTTTTTATTACCAGTCAATTTTTTTATCTTTTTATACTTTATCTAAAACTTTTTCTCTTCACACTTCTATGGCCTATCACTCTCTTTCTCCCTTTAACAGTGGTGTTAGTTTTAATTCGCTTTTTGGATTCTAAGTTATCTACTGTGTACTTCAAGATACTTGGAGTTAATAATCATTTCTTTTTTACTTTTTTTTTAAATTAAATTCTATATTCTTGTTTTTCGAATTGCTATGGATTGGAATGTCTTGCTTTGAGTTGTTATTGTCTAATGTAAAAGACCGAATATCATCTGGTGTTAAATCCAGCATGCTTTGACAATTGCATGAGAAAATTTCTATTCTTCTTTCTGGTGTAAATTATGTAAATTCGCTGAAAAAGGAGTTTTTTAATGCATATAAGTGAACGTAATTTTCACTTGGATCATTTCTTATGGGTATTTTCATTAGTTTTTTTTCTTTGACCTTTACATACTCTTACTTAACTTAAATGAAAGCTTTAAACCACAACAAGTCAATTACATTATCGATTACTTTTGTCAAATTTTTCTTGGCAGATTGATGATTATGATCTTGTAACTTTTTGCAGCAACATAAATCCGCATTTCTAGCTTGCGTGGATCATCATGTTTTCCATCACAAATCCAGTGGAAAATCCATTGGAGTCACTCCTGCGTCTGTTTTATATGATGCTGATTAGGCCTGTGCTTAGATGCTGGTTTGTGTGGATGCATAGGTGTAAAGATCGGGTGTTTAAGAAAAGATTGAAAAATCAAAAGAGAAATTTTTCTAAAACTCCTCCCTGAAATTTTCAAGTGCAATTAAGATATGCAAGTTATGTTTAAACTAGTAAAAATAAATTAGATAATTTCTAATGTGTTGGCTTCTCCACGAGCCTACAGCAATTCCCCAAGGAATTTCTCTACTGGCCTTGGCTTCTTCACTGATGTGGTGCAATAGCTCTTGCCGGCCTTCTTTTTTGGCTTAAGGATTAAACAATGATTCTTTTCTCTGTTTTGGGAAAATCCCAGCAACTTATTCTTTCAAAACTAATTATGAACCGTCAACCCTTAAACAATTCTCTTCAAGTGTTAGGGAGAACCTTGTAAATCCTTTTTCAAGGCTAAGTGTCAGTCTCCAACACATCCTTGATCCTAGTTGAGACAACACGGCAGAATTTCTATTAAGAAGCTCAACTCAAAAGATAAGAGACATTAAATTGAAAAGCCACCACACCCACTAAGAGTGCCAAATTAAAAAAAAAAAAACTCGAGACAATCGTGAGAAAAAAAAATCTTTTTCAAGTAAAGGAATAAATTTCAATAGAAACAACAACAACAACATCATCAAGCCTTTATCTCACAATGTGGGGTCGGCCACATGAATCCTTTTTCTTCATTGTGCACTGTTAAGAGTCAAATTCTCATTTATATCTAATAAAGAAAGGTCATTTCTAATATTTTCTAACCAAGTCTTCTCAGGCTACCTCTACCTTTCTTAACATACGCCAAATCTAATACATCTACTCTCCTAACCGGGGTCATCGGATGGCTGACGTTTTATGTGACCAAATCATCTTAGGCAACTCTCTCTAATCTTATCTATCACTGGTGTTATTTCAACCTTTTCACATATATGCTCGTTTCGTATCCTATCTCTAAGAGTAAAGTCACTCATCCACCTCAGCATCCTCATTTCTGCAACACTTAATATTATGTTTCTCTTTTAATGACCAACATTCTGTGCCATAAAACATTGTAGGTCTCACCACCATCTTATAGAATTTTCTCTTAAGTTTGAGGGGTACTTTTCTATCAAACAACAAGCTCGATGCATTCCTCCACTTCAACCATCCAACTTGAATTCTACTAATAATATCCTCATCTATTTCACAATCACTCTGGACAATAGACCTAAGATATCTAAAACGTGTACTCTTATTAATGACTTGATCGCCCAAAGTCACAATCTCCTCACTAGATTTATTACTACTAAAATTACACTCCATGTTTTCGGTTTTAGGTCTACTCAAACAAAAACTTTTAGACTCTAAGGTTGGCCTCCATAATTCAAGTTCACCTTCAACTCCCTCTCTAGTCTTATCAACAAGAAGAATATCATCAGCAAAAAGAAACACTAGGGTACATCCTCTTGCAAATGTCTAGTAAGGACATCCATGACTAAAGCAAAAAGATATGGGCTTAAGGATGATCCTTGATGTAATCCAACTAAAATAGGAAAATATTTGGTCAAACCACCATGTGTTTGAACACATGTAACAGCTCCTGCATACATATCCTTAATATCTTGAATATAAGCATTATTAATCCCTTTCTTTTCTAGAACTCTCCATAGCACTTCTCTTGAGACTTTATCATATGCTTTCTCTAAATCAATAAAATCGTATGTAGATCCTCCTTATTCTCTCTATACTTCTCCATCAAACCTCTCAATAAATGTATAGCTTCCATAGTAGACATATCCGGCATGAATCCAAATTGGTTTTGAGAAACATTAGTATCACGACGCAGTCTATGCTCTATAACTCTCTCCATAAGTTTTAAAGTATGATACATTAACTTAATTCATCTATAATTCGCACAATCTTGTGCATCACCTTTATTCTTAAAAATAGGAGTCAACACACTCATTCTCCATTCATATGACATCTTTTTAGTCTTCAAAATAATATTAAAAAGTTTAGTAAGCCAAGAAATTCCTTCATCTCCTAAGCATTTCCGCACCTCTATTGGAATATCATAAGGTCCAACAGCTTTTTCACACTTCATTTTCTTTAAAGTCTCTCTTTAGTTTTCTTAATACGCCGATAAAAATAAAATCTCTATTTTCATGAGTGCTAAGATCATTAAAGTCAATCGTATTCTCACAATCTTCATTGAAAAGCTTAGTAAAATATCCCATCCATCTTTGTTGAATATCCTCTTCTAATAAAAGCACTTTTTGATTTTCATCCTTAATGCACTTCACTTGAACTAAATTTTTACTGCTCCTATCTCTTTGTTTGGCTAACTCATACATATATCTTTCGTCTTTTTTAGTATCCAATCTATTATATAAATCATTAAAAGCTAAAATATTTGCATCGCATATTGCTTTCTTAAACTCTTACGGACCTCTTTATATTTTTCCCAATTGTCAGAATTTTACATATAAACTAATTTTTATAACAAATCTTCTTATATTTTATCTTTTTCTTGCACATTTTGATTCCACCAACAACTATTTTTATTATTTGGAGCTTTTTTCTTTTGATACTCCAAGCATATCCTTTGCAATATTCTTAATATCACTAGCTACTTTTTCCGATATAACATTAGCTTTCTCATGCACAGAAAAAATCTTAAGATCTCGAATCTTATTTTCAAAAATATTTTTATTAGTGTTCTTTAAATACCCACATCTAATCTTAGAATAATGTTTTATTTTATTTTTATATTCTGCCCCTTCATCTTAAAAATATGAAATTAATAAGTAATGCTGGGTGCATAAACTTTTACTTGGAATAACTTTACAATTTTTGCAATCTAAATGATCTATTTTTCTAAAATAATCAATTTGAGTTTTACTATATCCATTCTTATAGGTGATGAGATGCTCATCTCTTTTCTTAAAAAATGTATTAACAATTACAAAATCATAAGCTAAAGCAAAATTTAATATGGTTTTACCACCTTCATTGGTTGCTCCAAACCTATAGCCACCATGTATGCTTTTAAAAATCATTTACCTCTCTATCAACATATCCATTTAAATCTCCTCCAATAAAAACTCTTTCTTCAAGAAGCATCTTTTGTATTAATTCTTCTAAGTCATTCCAAAATTTTAATTTTGAACACATATACAAATCTACTTGAGGAGCATAAGCACTTATAATATTAATAATCTTAGCATAAACACAAATCTTTAAAGCTATAATTCTATCTCCAATTATATCAATTTTTACAACATTATCCTTCAAACTCTGAGCTATAATCACATCTACACCATTTCTATTACAACTTCTACCATAATACCAAAGTTTAAATTCTAAACTATCAATCTCTTTACCTTTCTATCCAACCAATTTAGTTTCCTAAATGCATAGAATATTTATATGCATATGAACCATAATATCTACTAATTCTATTAATTTGCATGTAAGAGAACCTACATTCCAAGATCCTATCCTAATTCTAGTTTCATAGACTATCTTCTTTGCCCACATCCATTCATGATATGGGAACCCTTGCCTATTTAACATTGCACCTAGGCACCGGTGCAGCGGCCCTTGCACACTTCTCGTTGTATTTAGGTCATACAATGCGTCGCTTCCAGGGAACGTCATAGCCTTAACACAATGTATTAAATGATTCATGACATGATTATTCAATAAGTTTTATGCTTATTATCGACTAACTAATGCAAACCTCAACTTTTCTCATTCAGGACTTGGGACCTGACAACGACGGTGTTAAATTTCAGTAGAAGACTAAGAAAATTTTCCCAAGGAAAAAAAACCTGAGTAAGTTTGGGTAAGTTTCGTTGATGAGAGTAGGTTTTGTTGTTCTTAGGTATGTTTTACTTGGGCCGTTATCCCTGGTAGATGGAATAGCAACATAGAGGAGTCAAAAGGACTGGAAGGACTTTGGAGGGACCTTTATTTGAATTCTATTAACCAAGAATTTATTAGGAGCATAGTAGTTTTGTTTAACGTGATAATTTGTCCTATTTGCCCTTTTCACTTGAAGACAATAATACTTTTGAACAATTAAGCTGAAAGTTGTTTTGTTTGCAACTTTGAATATGCAGGAGAAGCCACTTTAGTTGATCAGTTTGGTCCTATGAAATTGGATGCTTAATCTAAAAATTGTTTAAGTGTCTACACAGGATGCTGGCTGGTTTTCTTGTCTAGCTTGGGCTTGCAAAATTTGTTTTCCAATCTTGATAAGCTTTGAATTAATTACACGAGATACATGATCAATTTGGTCATCCAGGAGTGTTCCTATAAAAGTGGCCATCCTATCTGAATGAAACCTGGACGTAGTACCCAAGACATTTTTTGATTTCAAAGGTTGTTTAGCTTGCAAAAAAATGATTGGCAAATTTTGGTAAAGTTTTATTTGGGGATACTATTAATTTAATTAGTTGTTCTTCACCCAAAGTAGATTGACCCACCTTCAGGAAATTTTTTTGAATACGATGTCCAACAATCAAACTGTGACTGGTTTGAGATTGGACTATGAACATGGTACACTGATATATATGAGTTTGCAAAAAATTCTGACGATTAGATTGAAACTGGCTGATGAATGTGGCGAATACTTGAACCTTGTTTTTTTTGTAAAAAAAACACCATAAATGACCGGATTGTAATCAAACAGTGAATGTGGCTGACTCTATGAATTGGTGCACTAAGGAGTAAGGACTGCTAAAACTGACAATATTGAAACCATATGGGGAATATGGCCGAACCTATGAATTGGTTTGGGAAATTTTTTAAAAATCTGATACTTTTCTTAAAGTACATGTAGTTGGACTTCTTAGGTACTGTGGGGTTATTTTAAAGTGATTTGGTTTGATTTGGATGAAGAGAAAACATCTAATTTGGCAGGTTCTTTCTGTTTTTCAATAGCTAAGCCTTAAACAAATTAGTAAGTTGATAAAGCTTTCAAGGACAAGATTCCGTCATCGTGCTGCTTGAGCTTCTTTGTCCAAGCAAGTAGTGTCGTTGTGCTGCCTGAACTTCTTTATCCAAGCAAGTAGTGTGCACATCGTCACCATCAGCAAGCATTGACTTGATAGTAAATTTGAAGCTATTGTTTGCATTTAGATAAACCTACATTGCTCATTTAGAGAAAACATTAATCCACTAATTATGGAAGTATTTTTAATCCTAAAAACTAAAAAGCAATCAAGTTGTTCAACAAAATGGCCTGTCTTGATTCCTATTTTCCTTCAACAGAATCTTACAGGAATTCATCTCCCTGTGTTTATATTTGGAGATCCGTTCCTTGAAGTTCTTTGGTTTTCCTTTTCAATATGATTGCTTTTTCTTATTAACTGCTGGCATTTCTCATAGTTCTAGTTCATATTATTTCTCAAGATGTTTCTGTAAGCCTGACCGATCTTTTATGTATTTAAATTATCCTTGTCTTTGTGTCTATATTTATTATCATTGTTGCAAATGTTCATGCTTTACCCATTCCAAGATATAAACATTTGTATAAGTTGACTTGATGAGGACGTAACGATATTTTCCATTTAAACTTTGGCAACTTGTTTGATATATCATTTTAGGTGTAAATGGCAGAATATCATGCTAAGGCTGAATGTTCGGAAATTAGATTGAAAAAATATACGTTCTTGTTTATTAAAGTTGACTTCTGGATTTCGTTGACTGGCTGTGTATATTTTGTTTGGATACCTATTACTGTTACTGTTTCTTCTGTGGCAATTTCTGTAGACTATATTCATTTTTATCAATCTTTATTGAGGGGTGAGATTTGAACTGGATAATTCTAGTCAACAACTCTGAGCGGTCTGCTTGCAACTTTCTGTTGTTTTCGTGCATGCTTAATAGTGTTTAAAAGCACATGCATGCATTCAAGCCTTAGAAGGGAAACTTTGGGAAATTTTGAAACTCGTTTGATTTCAAATGATTTTCAAAAAAACTTCATCTGTATCCAGGTTGACACGTCTAAATGAAATTGTTTATTACTGTGTTATTTATTTTTGCACGTGTGAGGCTGTGAGCATTGTTGACCTCCATATCAACACCACAGTCAATGCAAGTTAGTGCGATGCATAAGGTGACTAACAGACATGATGTCACTCGGAACAAACATCGTGGCACTTCTATTGTAGTTGCGATCACCCGAACTTCATCCAATTGCAAAACATATCACATTAATGAATTCAAGGCATTGAATTTACTTGAGGGGAGCTGATCATGCGTGACTTCAGCAAAGGTTGATGAAAGCAATGGTTGGCACTTGGCAGACGGAACAATGCTCAAAATTGCCCAAACAATGTCTGATCACAAAATGGACTACGTTGTTGTGCTCAAAAGATTGAAATTGAGGACCCCTTACGATCAATTCAAGCGAAGGCCGTCGCAAAAAGAATGACGGACTATAGACGCGACATCGCGCGAGGTTGTCCAAATGACATCCAATCACAAAACAGACTCCGTCGTTGTGTTTGGAATGTCGAAAATACTGAGACTGTCATATTGCCTAAGTCCCCATACAAGTCAAGTGCAAAATTTTACTCGAGGGAAAGTTGATGGCACACAAAATGAGATGCATGATGAACGTGAAACTCAGTGAATGGTTCATTTCCCTTTAATGGTTTTATACTATTTTAACAAAAAGTTATGTAAATTCCACCCCCCCCTCCCCACCCCACACACACACACACACACACACACAAAAGTTCTTTAAATTGTAAAATTAGATATCTTGTCCTATCTCCTTATATGTACTACCAAATCTTTGAAATTCGGCCAATCCATATCCTGTTATGTAAAATCAGAGCCGCAATATTCTAAGGCATTATTTGTTCTGGCAATACGAGTAAAAACAAATAAGAATAAAAAAAGGAGAGATGCATGTAACTCTTACCCCTCTCTCCAATTTCACGAAAATCACCTGCAACCTCTCCCTTCTCTGTTCAACTCCAAGTCGAGACCCATCTCCTCCCTACATGAGCTCCCTGCGACCTTCATTGCTCTCAAGCATGCTTAACCTACCTACTCCCCTCTCTCAGCTAAGTCTAGCCCTTCTGCCACATTACCCCTCTCGGCCCTACATATAGAAGCCTCCTCCCCATACCCATACACGCACTCCTCTCCATGCAAGGCCGTCCAGACCTTCTCCATTTCTTCCTCTTAGTTTGCACAACCCACTCAACACCCATGACCCTCATCTCCTTGCACTAAGCCCTCCAATAGTCGTCACGCAACAACCACCCATCTACTCCTAAGCGCCCAACTTCCATTCCCGGCCACACTAGCTCCAATTGAACCTCCCTCCCCCTTCTTTTTCCAAAACCACCACCTACAAGTCGTAACTCCCTCCTTTCCTCACACTCACCACCCATTAGCCTCTATCGACCCAGTCAAGGCTACTAAAGCTTCGCTTGCTGCACCTCCTCCTCAACTTTCGTCAACCAACACACCTGCACCTTGTCGTTGTCGGTTTTCCCCTTGCCTAACAATGTTTATCACCACCCACTTGCATAACCCTAACCTGCACCTCAGCCTTCCTTGTCAACCAGCTCTCCACTCCAATCTCACCGACATCACCTCCTTCGGTCAAGCTTCCAACTTCCAACTCTTACCCCTCTTGCCACCTCCCTTGAGCCGTCGAAACACCTATAGTCGACCCCTCTCTACTTATATTCCCCATACACACCGAAACTGACATGCTCTAAAACCTCACCTATTCTCTCTCTCTCTCTCTCTCTCTCTCTCCTTATATATATATATATATATATATATATATATATATATATATATATATATATATATATATATATATATAAATATAAATATAATCAGAAAAGCGAAAATAAAAAAAGGGTGAATTCAAAAAAATTGTGTCGTGCACATCATCCTCATCGTCGTCACGATCGCCTCTCATGTGTGTGCTAAGGTATAATGCTCATAAAAACCTAAAACTCAAAAATCCCTTGGCGACGTACAACATGATGAGCAGACCGCATGTACTTGCTTTTCATAACACAATGGGAGAAAACTCATATGCGACGTTCACGACAAAACAGACAAGCCCTACACACATTTTTCATAGCATGGTGGAGAGGATTTTAAGTACCTGTACACACTTTTTGTAGCGTGGCTAGTAAAGTTTGCAAATCTTCAAATATGTACACTAAGTCCGAGATAAGTTTTTCTTAGTACGGTGAGATTGAAAACATCGGCTATGGCATTGCTTAACACCTATCATACATGCTTTTCATAACGTGTTGGTAGGCCCAACACTCTTGATGATGCCCCCATATGCTGGGAGGATATGTTAGGAGGATGTCAGATTTTCTAGTAGGGACTTAAAATACAAAAAACAAATGCGAAAAATGATAAATTTAAATAACTTCAAGTTGGTACTTGAAGAACTATACGTGCTTATCATAGTGCGGTGGGATTAATGATATCGATCGTTGTGTCACCCGACACCAACCATACAAGCTTTTCGTAGTGTGATTGGCAAACCCAACACTCCTTGTGGATGCCCTTTACATGGGGAGGATGTTGGGAGGTTGCTAAAATTTGGATTGAATGAACAAGCAAGGAACATGACCTAAAATTTGCAAAATAAAAGGCAATGCTCGAACACAAGCACAGGACTTGCAATGCAATGCAACTCGCCTATGAGCAAGGGATAAGGGACTTGTAGCGAACAAGGTAGCGAGCCTACATGCGAGATCAAGAATGCCATACTCCAACTGAGCACTAACTCTACAACTATTTAAAAAGGAAATTTAGTAATACTAAAAATATGAAAGAGGTTGCTAACTCGCCTTCAATAAACGCCATCAGATTCACAACATACATACAAGCTGATAAAAGACATACTTCAGCTTTTAAAATGAAATATTGTGTGCTTTCCAACAATAAATATTTGCACAAGTGCTCAAATTTAAATATTTTTAAAATCTCACAAGTCTTAAAATGCAAATCTTCAAACTCAAGAGTGTCGTCAAGAACTGTGCAACAAATCCAATGAAGTATACTGCATTGAAAAGCGTGCGAGCAAAGTGAAAGTTTGCAAACATGCCATACAAGTGGATCAAAATGAGTGCAAGTGCATTGCATGTGCGCATCGAAAACTGTGCTGGTAAATTAAAAGCGTGTGAACACGCTATGCAAATGTATCAAAATGCATGCATGTGCATCACATAAATGCACCAAAAAGCATACCAATACATTGAAAGCATGCATACACATTGTGAGTGCATCAAAATTTGTGCAAGTGCATGGTGCAAACGTACTGAAAAAATGCACACATCAATTAATACAAGTTTTAAAGTATCTGCATGTGTTGCAACCTTCGCACCAAACTCCTAATTCTATGTCCAAGAATCCTTTGAGGGTTAAATAAGAATTTAAATTTTAAGTTCAGTCAATTTTCTTGAAATGATTAGAGTTGACATGATTTAGATTAATAAGAAAGTGCACAATCATAAAATTCACCTAGATATTTGATATCGAGTTCATATTAGGCCTTTAAAGCCTACTTAAAAAATATTTATCATTAATGTTCGTACGATAAATTCACAAAAATTAATAATTGAACCCATTTATTTGTTAGTGGACCAATAAAGTTGACAACGCTCAAATAGCAAAAAATTGAATTGTTATAAATCCTTGATGATGGTCATGTTGAAGCTGAATCTCAACTAGAGTGGTCTCTATCATCAAAATATCACATGCACTCAAATCGAACCCAATCCTGTGCCAGCAAGTGGGCAGAGTTTAAAACTCGGATGATGACCATGTTGAAATTTAATCTCAATCGAAGGAGACCAGATCTTTTAAATTCCCCAAAACTCCAATCAAATACAAAATATTTTTGAATGACTTCAATGTTATTTCTCATGATATCCGTGCTGAAAGCAAATTTTAATCGGAGGGATCAATTCTTAAATTCCATCAAATTTTAAAATTTAAAATTTATTAAAATTTAAATATTTAAAATGAAATTTAATCACATAAAACTTAAAGTAAATATTCATCCACACTCTAGAACCATTTAGCTGGAGCGATGAATTCAAGAATAATTTTAGCTCACAAAGAGTGAATGTTCAATCGAGAATATCATTAAGATTTATTCTCAAGTAATTTCATGCTTATAAGGACATGGCAAGTGTGACTTCAATGTCATCTCCGATGATGGTCGTGTTGAAAGTAAATCTCAACAACAAGAGGGGTCAATTCTCAATTTCTATCAAAATTTTAAAATTTCAAATCTATTTAAATTTCAATATTTTAAATTTTAAAATTATAAGTGAAATTTAATCACTTAAAACTTAAAGCAAAAATTCATTCACATTCCCCAATGGCGAGAGCGATGAATTCAAAAATAACTTCAGCACACAAAGAACAAATATCCAATCGAAAATATTACTAAGATTCATTATCAAACAATCTCTTGCCAGTAATGATATGACAAGTATCTTCTAACCTGTGGTTTGGCCCAATGGCTCCAGAAAATCAATGGTTTGGCCCAATGGCTCTAGAAAATCGGTGATTTGGCCCAACGGCTCCATAAAATCAATGGTTTGGCCCAATAGTTTGTGTGGTAAATGATTATGACTAGGGTCCTTTAATCCGTAGTTTGGCCCAATGGCTTCACATGATAATCTACTATTATCAAAGCCCTCTAATCGTGTGGTTTGGCCAAATGGCTCCACTATATTACAATCACGACCTGATCCACATGTGCTCTCTAATGGCTAATACATTTGAATAATGAATCATAAGATATAATCGATTACATATGGAGCCCTCTGTTTGCTAAGATTGATTTAAATTTGTTCCTTAGACAAATTTCAACCGGGTCTACAAGTTACTCTTGTACGAAGCAATTGATGTCTGCTGATAAGGATTCTTCGATCAGGTTGGGTTGACTATCTCCTCTGATTAAGTAGACCAAGGAGCATAACAACCCAGGACAACAGAATCATTGGATTTTTATCGGATTCATCATCATTCTCCTCACCATTTGCTTTAAGCATAAGGTGCTATATTTATAATTTAAAACATTTAAATCTATTGCTAATATACGCCAGATATTAAGTGTCTACGTAACGACTAGCCTGTATCAAAAGTGTTCTTATCACGGGAGAGGTAATTAATCATAGGGGTTTGCGCCTATAGGAAACATGAACTCAGAATTAAAATCATTACTAATGAGGATGAAATCTTTGGGTAGTGTCTTATCTCTATCTAATTTGCCTTCAGAAAATTTCTCCCAAAATTTTAATCCGCTAAGCTCTCCTCGAATCACATGGATAGGTCGGGGCACCCAAAAGCCAAAGTTTTGAAGCTGTGCAAATAAGTTTTTATGCATACCTTTCAATATAGGAGGAATGTATTCTCACTAAAACGATTATTGCACTTTTGAGACTGGTTTTGCGAATATTCGTTGAGACTGGCCCTAATTGGTTGAGTTAGGAACAGGAATTGTAACCATACTTACCAACCATTTTTTCTAGGGGATTACAGCCGGTTATGAGCAATCTCAAAATCAACAAAATAAACTACAATCTCTGTCATCATTTCTAAATCCCCAATCGTCATTATCGCCTCCCCTCTCCTTGCAACAACCGACCATTGACGATTAAGATGAGTGACCAACCACCCTAACCAGCGACTCTCAATTGGCGATTTTCCTCCTTATAACATCTTGACCTTGCCTACCTCACCATCTGTGACCGATGATGCCCACTAGCCAACATCTCCCCTCCAATCAGAGTTGTGAGCTCTCCCCTCTTTTGCGTCATCGTTTGCGACCCACAGTTTATGACTTGGCGTAACAGAGGCTGTAATCTTCTTCGTTTCAGCACTCCTAGAGGTAAGCTCGTGCAAATGCAAGATCAAGTTTTCTACATGTTCTGATCTTTTAAATACATAATTTTCATGTGTATTAGAAGTAGCGATAGAAAAATGGTTTCAAATTGGCTGCATTCTTGTTTGTGTTTGTATGAATGAAAAGTGATTGCACATGTATAATTATTTCTGTGGGCATGTATGCATGTATGCTTTTGAGAAAATAGTGCATACTTGACTGAGAGATGAAGTAATATGCATTATTGAAAACATGCGATTATTTCACTATCTTCCCTTTACTAATGAATGATCTCTAATAGCACATTCTTTTCATCTCAGCCTTGCCCCCTTTTTTTTTCTTTTTTTCTGTGTTGCATTAATGCCATCTTCCCCCTTAGTAATCTTATTATTGTTAACATTCACATTACTATTATGGTTGCTATAGGTATCATGTCTTCAACTAGCTCTATGTAACTCAGGCTGATAATCAATTTAACGTTATTGATGCTTATATGGCTTAGGGAGAAACATTTTATGCTTACAACTGCTGAAAATTCTGCTAAAAAAGACATTTCTCTTTTAATAAACTTCCGTTTTTTCCATCTAATCCTTATTTTACATAGTTTGGTGGTTCCAGGTGGATGCAGTGGTGTACCTGGTAGATGCTGTTGACAAGGAACGGTTCGCAGAGTCGAAAAGAGAGCTCGATGCCTTACTTTCCGATGACAGTTTAGCCAACGTCCCGTTCCTGGTCCTTGGTAACAAGATCGATATACCATATGCGGCATCCGAAGAGGAACTACGCTACACCTGGGCCTTACTAACTTCACCACCGGCAAGGGCAAGGTCAACCTCACCGATTCTAATGTCCGACCGCTCGAGGTCTTCATGTGCAGTATCGTCCGTAAGATGGGTTATGGTGATGGATTCAAATGGCTCTCACAGTATATCAAGTGAAAACCGTTGAACATAGAGTGAGGAACATTAGACTGGTCAAATCTTTTATTGCTGCTTCAATTATCTTTGTTTCAGTTAATGATGATGGCATGAACTCTGTTTTGTTATTTTATTTCTTAGTTTATGTTGGAATAATGCAAATGTCAATCATATTTAACAGGTTTGGGATTATGAAGACTTGGTAAAGTCGAATGTAATATTAGAAATATTCTTTTCTCTCCTGACTTTTTCCCTGAAAGTTTTGGATGCTGGAGTATGGCCATGTTAGCTATTGATTTGATCTATCAAGAGAACGTAATAGAGGGCAGCATATGATTATAATAACCTCTTGTGTTACATGCATTAGAGCATGCTGGTCATTCTCTTATCATCTTTGATATTTTATAGTATTTGCACCTTTAACATTTATGCATTAGGTTATGTTCTGATTGAATATTAAAATATAAGGTTTTGTTAGGGATGGTTTTCTTACTGTTTGTTAAAGTAATTTTTTTTGTACAAAAAATTTAAATTTTGTACTAAAAAATTGCTTTAAGAAGCAAGAAGCAGTAAGAAAGAAAGCCGACTCAAACAAAATCTCTCTCTCTCTCTCTCTCTCTTGTGTTGTGCTTGAAAAAAAAGTTCAAAGAACTCAAGTGATTAGCTGTGAATCTGCATTATGATGTTTTTGGCTTTTCTATGAGATTTTCTGTGAGATTTTCTATGAAACGAATGCATCATCTAATATAAAAAAAATGAAGATCATAGTTTTTGCAATAATTTTATGTTATTTTCTTCACAAACCAACAATAATAGAAGACGACAATGTGAAGAACTTGAAGAAATTAAAATCTAGCTGTCTGCTAATCATCTTTGTCGAATTGAAGCATCAATGTAGCTTTGTGTGGTCGTGACACTTAGGCTTCATTTGGGGCGGCTTTCTTATTACTTACAGAAGTTTTTTAGTATAAAATTTTAATTTTTTGTATTAAAAAAATATTTTAAGAAACAGTAATGAAATTTTAGTTGTTGCTGAAGCCTCTACCTCTACTGCAAGGTTTTCACAGAGGGCAGTTCTTCTCATCAGTCCATCTTATTTTTCATCTTGTAGTTTTTAGTTTTTAGGATTTGTTATTGTTTTCTTTTGATCATCAAATCAATCAATAGACATTGGTGCACAAATGGTATTGTGTTTTGCAAGTCTTTTCATAGGTTTTTCTTTGTGATATCTATAGGACATTATGTAATAATGCTTCATAAAATAATATTTTATATGAATTCATATTGGTGGATATAAGCACCATTTTCATAAAAGAACTACACATTGCCTAAGAATTTGGAGGGCAGCAACCTTAAGCACAAGCACCTGAGCTCCAGCTGGAGGTGCAGGCAGCCGTCGGAGCAGGTGGCCGGACGGCCAACTGCTTGAAGCCGTCATCCAGGTTAGCAGGCGACAGAGAGTTGATGAAGGGCTACAAACATGGCTGGTTAACAGAATTAACAGAGAACTTTACAGGATCATTTTGGCTCATTTGAACAGATAAAACTCACCCAGCCGACTCTACAGCACTTTGAGCTGTATTCTTCCAAACTCTCATTCCCTCATCAGAGACCAAACCTTCTCAGCCTCCTCCCACCTCCCAGTCTCAGCGTACAAATTGGCCATAAGCACAAAATTCCCAGAATTTTCTGGCTCAACCTCCATCAACTTCGTTGCTGCCCTCTCCCCTACCTCAGCATCACCATTATTCCTGCAAGCACTCAACAATGCCCCCCAGATCGTCGCTGTCGGCCTCATCGGCATCCCTTCGATCAACACCAATGCCTCTCTCGTCCGTCCGCACCGTCCCAATAGATCCACCAAGCACCCATAATGCTCGAGTCTCGGTTTGATCTTGTACTCTGACGGCATGGCTCGAATTAGCTCTTTGCCTCTCTCCGCCATCCCAGCATGAGTACAGCATCCAAGAACACTACAAATGTGCTTGAATTTGGCGACGGGAAACCTCTCTCAAGCATTTCATCAAACACCTGCAATCCCAGCACGCCATGCCCGTTTGATGGCTAGTCCATTGATCATCGTGTTCCAAGTTACAACATTTCGTTGCGGCATTTCATCAAACACCTTCCGCGCGCTCTCCAATTCTGCGCATTTGGAGTACATGTCGATGAGGGAGTTCCCAACGTTTTATAGCAGAGATCAAAAAGACCCTTCTTCTCGGCGTAGAAGTGAATTTTTCGACCAAGCTCTGAATTCCCCATTCGAGCACAGATCGGAAGAATGGTGACAACGTAGCATCATCCGGATCTATACCGGACTCCCACATCTCAAGAACATCTCGATCGCTTTACTATCATAACCTGCGCGTGAAACGCTAGCGAGGATTGTATTCCATGTGACGATATTTCTGTTGCTCATTTGGCGAAAGAGAAGGAACGCAGATTTCAAAATCGTTTATTTTGCAGAAACCATTGATCATTAGGTTCCATGCGACAATTTCTCTATGCGGCAATTTCACGAACACGTTGTAAGCTCCGCCATGCGGCCGAATTGGGCGTACAGTTCAACGAGCTGGATGGCGACCGCGGAATGGTCGCTGAATACCGGCGAGGAGGACAGTTGCGTGGATGGCAATACGGGTTGGAGGGAAGGAGGAGGGAGCAAGATTTGAGGAGAGGGGCGAAGGTTTGACGGTCGGGTCTGAGGCCGGCGGAACGAGGAGAGAGAAGAGGAGGAAGGGTTGGTGGGAAGGGAAGAAGGAAAGGGATTTGATGGCGGCATTGAAGAGGGCGAGGTCGGGGCTGGGGGAAAGGAGGAGAAGACGGCGGGCGAATGTAGGGGTGGCGGTGGAAGAGGAGACGGCGGCGAGGGTGGAGAGGAGGAAGGGGAGAAGAGGTGGAGCTGGCGGCGGGGACGTGGGAGAGGATTTCGGGGAGGCGGTGGCGAGCGGTGCGGTCGTGGAGGAGTTGAAGAACGTGACGGAGATAGGCCGCGGCGAGTCGAGTTGGTCGCCAATGGAGGTCATGCTCCGGCGCCGGCGGGGATTTTGGAAGTTGCCGGTTGGGTCGGCATTGGCCTTGTGCTTTCTTCAGTGTAACTCATTTTCTCAGAGAATTATGTTAAAAATTTATATCACGATGAAATTAATAATCATTGAATACATATATATAATAATAATATAATGAAATTGCAAGGTAAACTTTTTTTTGAAGAGACTTTTATTATAAATTCAAACATTTACGAACTTTAGGTCTTGCATTTTTAAATCTTATATGGGATGTTGATATATCTTCAAAAAAAGTATCTTGGTTGGGCATGAATGAATTTTGAGGTAAGAATTGAATGGGGACTTCTGATAGGACCATTCAAACTTTAATTTCAGCAAACTTATAGTCGATCTGAACATCTTGAAAAGACGAACCCAACAACACAAATTCAGTCCAATCTGAGCCCCAATGGGTCAAAATCGAGGGCCTGAAGTGCATTTGAAAGCTTCAAAACATAGTTGGGTGACCAAATGATTTTCAAATGTGGACATTTCTTATAGTCGAATCGAATGGCTCGACGAGACGAATCCCAACGAGCACAAGATCTCTGAATTTTGATATCATTAAGACACTCAAATGTGAAATAAGTATTCCATGATCAAGTGAATCGATATCGGCCGTCCATCCGAATACACTCCCAAACTACCTTGATCTTCTCACTATTTATTAGTCATGCCAATCTAAAAATATTATAAATAGACCACCCCCCATTTTTCACAAAGTAAGAGGAAGGGAAATAAGAGGAAGAATAAAGAGAAATTTGTGAGATCTCTTTTGTTACCAAGCTTCTCCTCGACCATCGTCAAACTACTGACCGTCGTCGGACCACTGACCTTCGCCGGACTTTCGCCCAGCCACCGACCATCGTCGGACATGCCCGACCACCCACCGATGCTGGACTTCTGCCGGTCACGACGATGCAGATTCCTCTCGGCCACCAATTGACGCATGAATACCACCTAAACTCTCTATATTATTATAATTTCACCATCTTCGAATTATAGGACGGATCAAGCTTTGTAAATCATTCAAATACTAGTGGAATAATTTGAACTGGGGCAGGTCCCATGGTTTTTTCCAGGGTTTTT